>OU342733.1:63514985-64114985 GCA_910589765.1 Avena atlantica | reverse complement strand
GCAGGGAGTGTTTTCTGTGATATGGTATGGCCCAAGATGTGATGTGTATGTTGTATGCGATGAACATGTTTTGTAATGTTTCACGACTTGCATGTCGATGAGTACACAACCGGCAGGAGCCATATGGTTGTCTTTATAATTGTGTATGACCTGTGTGTCAACTTCTTATACGCCATGTAATAGCTTTACTTTATCGCTAAGTAGTTAGCAATAGTTGTAGTTGCTATTCGTGGTGGAGGCAATCATGGTGGAGTGATGAAGATCATGCCGGCACACACAAGATGGAGATCATTGCGCGAAGATTGGCTATACCATGTCACATAAAGTTATATGCATGTGATGTTTATCTTTGTATGTATCTTATTATACTTAGATCGCGACGATAGAATTATAAGATGATTCCTCACTTAAAGATCAAGATAAAACTGTGTTCTCCCCATGTATGCACCGTTGCGAAAGTTCGTCGTGTTCAAGCATCACGTGATGATCGGGTGCTATAAACTCTATGTTCACATATAACGGGTGCAAGCCAGTTTTGCACACGCGGAAATACTTGGGTTTGACTTGACGAGCCTAGCATGTACATACATGGCCTCGGAACACATGAACCGAAAGGTTAAACATGAGTCATATGAATGATATGATCGACACTTTGTTGTCCACCATTGAAACCACATCTCTTCTCGTGAAGATCGGATTAGGTGTGGTGAATTTGGATCATGTTCACTAAACAACTTGAGGGATGTCGAATTCAGTGGGAGTTCATATAGTAATTTGATTAAGTTGAACTAGTTATCATGAACATACTCTAATTTGTACTTGCAAATATTGTAGATCAAATGGCTAAGTCCAACTTCAACTTCAACGTTTTTGCTGAGAAAGAAAAGCTTAAGAACAATGGGTCTAACTTCACCAACTGGTTCCGCAATCTGAGAATCATTCTCTCTGGCGGACAAAAGGACTATGTCCTTGAAAATGCGCTAGGTGACACCCCTGCTGTCGATGCGCCGGCTGATGAGAAAGCTGTCTATCAGTCGTGCAAAGATGATTATGGTGTGATTAAGAGCACCATGTTGTTTGCTATGGAATCGGACCTTCAAAATCGTTTTGAAGATTATCCCGGGCCCTTTGAGATTCTTGAGGAGCTGAAAACCATGTTTCAGACTCAGGCCCGTTCTGAGAGATATGAGATCTCTGAGAAATTCTTTAACTGCAAGATGGAGGAAGGGAGTTCCGTTAGTGAGCACGCCATAAAGATGTCGGGCTACACTCAACGCCTTGAGCAACTGGACTGCAAGATTCCGGAGGAGCTCAAGATTGACAGGGTTCTGCAATCACTCCCTCCCAGCTACAAAAGTTTTGTAGTGACTCATAATCAGATTGGTTCCACTGATACGATCACCGAGCTCTTCGCTAAGCTGAAAGCTGCGAAGGTGGACATCAAAAAGGATAATCATGTGTTGATGGTCAACAAGCCCCCCAGCTTTAAGAAAGGTAAGGGTGCGAAGAAGCCCTTCAAGAAAGGCGGCGGCAAGCGCGTTGCCCCTGCTGAGAAGAAGCCCAAGTCTAGACCTAAGCCGGACACTGAGTGCTTCTATTGCAAGGACAAGGGTCACTGGAAGCGCAACTGTCCGAAGTACTTAGCGGACAAGAAGGCTGGCACCATAAAAGGTATATTTGATATACATGTTATTGATGTTTTCCTTACTAGCCCTCGTTGTAGTGCCTGGGTATTTGATACTAGTTCAGTTGCTAATATTTGTAACTCGAAACAGGATCTACGGAATAGACGGCGGCTTGCGAGGGATGTGGTGACGATGCGCGTTGGCAACGGATCAAGAGCTGATGTGATGGCCGTCGGCACGCTCTCCTTAGTTTTACCTTCGGGATTAGTTTTAAACCTCAATAAGTGTTATTATGTGCCTGCGTTGAGCATGAACATTATTTTTGGATCGTGTTTATTGCAAGACGGTTATTCATTTAAATCTAAGAATAATGGTTGTTCCATTTATATGATTAACATCTTTTATGGTCATGCACCTGTTGTGAATGGTTTATTTCTTCTGAATCTCGAAAGGGATGAAACACACATCCATAACATTGAGGCTAAGAGATGCAAAGTAGATAGTGATAATACTACTTATTTGTGGCACTGTCGTCTAGGTCATATTGGTGTAAAACTCATGAAGAAACTCCATTCTGATGGACTTTTGGAGTCTCTTGATTTTGAATCATTTGACACATGCGAACCATGCCTCATGGGCAAGATGATCAAAACCCCGTTCTCCGGAATGATGGAGCGAGCAACGGACTTGTTGGAAATCATACATACCGATGTATGCGGACCGAAGAGTGTTTCGACGCGCGGTGGATATCGCTATTTTCTCACTTTTACCGATGACTTAAGTAGATATGGGTATATCTATTTAATGAAACATAAATCTGAAACATTTGAAAAGTTCAAGGAATTTCAGAATGAAGTGGAGAACCATCGTAACAGAAAGATTAAGTTTCTACGATCCGATCGTGGAGGTGAATATTTGAGTTATGATTTTCTCACGCATCTTAAAGCAAGCGGAAACGTTTCGCAACTCACGCCACCCGGAACACCACAGCGCAATGGTGTGTCTGAACGCCGGAATCGAACTCTATTAGATATGGTCCGATCGATGATGTCTCTTACTGATTTGTCGTTATCATTTTGGGGTTATGCATTAGAAACCGCTGCATTCACTTTACATAGGGCACCATCTAAATCCGTTGAGACGACACCGTATGAACTGTGGTTTGGTGCTAAACCTAAGTTGTCGTTTCTTAAAGTTTGGGGATGCGAAGCTTACGTCGAGAAATTGATGTCGGACAAGCTCAAACCCAAAGCGGAGAAATGCGTCTTCATAGGATACCCTAAGGAAACTATTGGGTATACCTTCTATCACAGAACCGAAGGCAAAGTGTTTATCGCAAAGAACGGTTCCTTTCTTGACAAGGAGTTTCTCTCGAAAGAAGTGAGTGGGAGGAAAGTAGAGCTAGACGAGGTTGTTGAACCTTCTCTTGAGTTGGAGAGTAGCGCAGCACCTGAAATTGTTCTATTGCCGCCTGCACCAATAATAGAGGAAGCTAATGACAAGGATCATGAAGCTTCGGACGATGCTACTACTGAACGTCGCAGGTCGACAAGGTCGCGTGCCCCTCCTGAGTGGTATGGCAACCTTGTCTTAACTGTCTTGTTAGTAGATGACAGTGAACCTGCGAACTATGAGGAAGCAATGATGAGCCCAGACTCTGAGAAATGGCTAGAGGCCATGAAATCCGAATTGGGATCCATGAGCGAAAACCAAGTATGGACTTTGGTGGACCCTCCTAGCGACCGAAAGGCCGTTGAGTGCAAATGGATCTTCAAGAAGAAAACGAACGCGGATGGTAATGTTACCGTCTATAAAGCACGACTTGTCACGAAAGGTTTTCGACAAGTTCAAGGTGTTGACTACGATGAGACTTTCTCTCCTGTAGCGATGTTTAAGTCCATTCGGATTTTATTAGCAATTGCTGTGTTTCATGATTATGAAATATGACAGATGGATGTCAAGACTGTGTTCCTCAATGGCAACATTGATGAAGAGTTGTATATGATGCAACCCGAAGGTTTTGTCGATCCTAAGGATGCTGATAAAGTATGCAAACTTGAGCGTTCCATTTATGGACTGAAGCAAGCATCTCGGAGTTGGAACCTTCGTTTTGATCAAGTGATCAAGAGCTTTGGATTTGTTCCAAATTGCTATGAAGCTTGTATCTACAAGAAAGTGAGTGGGAGCTCAGTGACATTTCTGGTACTATATGTAGATGACATATTGATTATTGCGAATGACATTAACATGCTTAACGATGTGAAGAGTTATTTGAACAAATGTTTTTCAATGAAAGACCTAGGGGAAGCTGCTTATATATTAGGCATCAAAATCTATAGAGATAGACAAAGACGCCTGATAGCTTTAAGCCAGAGTACATATCTAGACAAAGTTCTGAAAAGGTTCAGAATGGATAAGGAAAAGAAAGGTTAAGTGCCTATGTTGTCAGGTAAGATATTGAGCAAGGCTCAGTGTCCAGCTACGGTAAATGATAGAGAAGCTATGAGAAAAGTGCCTTATGCCTCGGCCATAGGTTCTATCATGTATGCCATGTTGTGTACTAGACCGGATGTGTCCAATGCTCTTTGTTTGATGAGCATGTATCAAAGTGATCCAGGAGTGGAACACTGGACAGCCGTGAAGAACATCCTAAAGTACCTAAATAGGACTAAAGAAATGTTCTTAGTCTATGGAGGTGAAGAACAGCTCGTCGTAAAAGGTTACGTCGACGCTAGTTTCGACACCGACAAGGATGATTCTAAATCTCAGACAGGGTACGTTTATATTTTGAATGGAGGAGCTGTGAGCTGGAGAAGCTGCAAGCAAAGCGTGATCGCGGGATCTATAGTAGAAGCGGAATACATGGCTGCTGCAGAAGCATCAAGTGAAGGAGTTTGGATCAGGAACTTCACTGAGCTTGGTGTGGTTCCAAGTGCATTGGAACCACTGGAGATATTGTGTGACAACACTGGCGCCATAGCACTCGCTAAGGAACCAAGATATCATCCAAAGACCAAGCATATCAACCGCAAGTTTCATATAATCCGAGATTATATAGCAGATGGAGATCTGAAGATTAGCAAAGTACATACAGATCTGAATGTCGCAGATCCATTGACTAAACCTCTTCCACGTGCAAAACATGACCAGCACCTTAGTGCCATGGGTGTGAGATTGTTGCCAAATGTAAACTAGATTATTGACTCTAGTGCAAGTGGGAGACTGTTGGAATTATGCCCTAGAGGCAATAATAAAGATGTTATTATTATAATTCTTGTTCATGATAAAGTTTATATTACATGCTAGAATTGTATTAAGCGGAAACATTAATACTTGTGTGGTTTGTGAACAACACTGTGTCCCTAGTATGCCTCTATGGACTAGATCATTGATTAATGATGGTTGAGGTTTCCTAACCATAGACATGAGTTGTCGATTAATAATGAGATAATATCATTGGGAGAATGATATGATGGACTGACCCAAACTAAGCAGAGCAATTAGATCGTGTCATCGTGTTCATCTTTGCGAAGCATTTCTTATGTCAAATAATGTATTCCTTAGACCATGAGATAATACAACTCCCTGGTATCGGAATAAAGCTTTGAGGTCATCAAACGTCATCCTATGAGAGGGTGATCATAAAGGTGTCTTTCAGGTGATCGGAAAGTACCTGTTGGGTTGTATGTATCGAGATGGGATTTGTCCCTCCCAAGTCGGAGAGATATAATTCGGGCCCACTCGGTAATCAATATCAACACCGCTTGCAAGCATGTGGTTAAGGAGTTAATCACAAAGTGATATCGGATTACGGAACGAGTAAAGTACTTGCTGTGAACGAGATTGAACTAGGTATGACGTTACTGACGATCAAATCTCGGGCAAGTAAAATATCGCGAGACGAAGGGAATATATATATGGGATTGATTGAATCCTGGCATCGTGGTTAATCCGATATGATCATCGATGAATGTGTGGGAGTCACTATGGGTTTCCAGACCCCGCCGTTGATTATTGATAGAAGATCATGTCTGCATATTCTCGAACCCGAAGGGTCACACACTTAACATGTCTCGACGCTAGGATAGATTGGATAATTGGTTTATGAGTTTTTGTTCGGAGTCTCGGATGGGATCCGGGACATCACGAGAGGTTCCGGAATGGTCCGGGGAATAAGATTCATATAAGGCAATGCAGTTTTTGGAGTTCGGAATTGTTTCGGGTTAATCGGTATTGTACCGGAAGCTTCTAGAACCTTCCGGAGGGGGATCAACGTGGCCCCACCTGCCGGGAGGGGCATGGGCCTATGAGGGAGTGCCCTGGACGCATTGGACCAGGGGCACAAGGCCCCATAGGGCCCAGTCGACCAACCTAGGGCAAAACCCTAGGGAAGCTTCTAGAAGGGGGAACTTGCCCCCCACTCCTTCCTCCTTGGCCGCCGGCCCTAGGGCTTGGGGGAGGGGCAAGGGCTAGCCGCCCACCCCTCTATATAAAGAGGGCTGGGGGCACACCCCTCCCACAACTCCTTCTCAAGCCCTAGCCTCCCTGCTGCCCTCCTCTCTCTCTCCCTCCAAACTGCGCGTAGGCGAAGCCCTGCTTCAGAAACTCTCCACCAATTGCACTGCGCCGTCGCGTTGTAGATCCAATCCATCTCTCCACCATACTTGCTGGACCGAGTAAGGAGGAGGCGTCGAGGTGCTTCACGTGTGCATCTCTCGGAGGCATCGCCACTTGCGGTGTTAGATCGGATCGGATCGCGAGGAGGAGAAGCGAGTACGACTACATCACCCACGTTCCGTCGAACGTTCCGCTGTGCGAATCTTCAAGGGTATGAAGATCTCATCTATTCCCTCTTGTTGTTTGCATCTCCTAGATTAGATCTTGGCTTTCCCATTCGCATCCGTAGAATTTTTTGATTTACTATGCTGCGAAACCCTTCATGGGCCTCACACCAAGGAAGTGTGAATGAGCCTATAACTCGGATGGGCAACAAAGCTAAGATCTCTCATGGGTAAAGTGACGCACCTCTGCAGAGTGTAAGAACTGTAACTTGTTACTCCCTGTTCCGGGAAGGAGCTGCGAACGTGGCGGGAAAGGAACTCCATGAAAGTTCTGGTAAACCCGTGAAGGCTGACGGACATAGCTTTTCAGAATAAAAGCAACCTTTGAAGAAATGTTTAGGAAAACCTGCATTGCCTACGACCTATGGTCTGTGGCTGTAGAGATAGTGCATCAAACACTCCTTTTCTAGCGAACTTGCTGAGTACGCTCGTACTCAACATATCTTCTTAACCCTTGCTAGATCCCGAAGCCATTAAGACGACGTCTACATCAAGTTATGCCCCAGGAACCATCATCAAAGGCTAAAACTCTTCAATTAAGTCAAGAAAGTCAACATATACATCAACTCAAGTGAAAACAAAGTTACTGATTAGATAGCAATATAATCTCTAACCATAGAACCTATTTCTATAGTGTGTTGCAATAACAACAATGCCAGACCATTAGTTAAGATACTAGTCTTAATAGTATGATAGTTTTTGAGTTATTTATTTCTGATTCTTCTTTGTAAGAAGTTTCTTTCTCTCTCTTTAACCTAGAATGTTCTCTGGATCTTGTGTAAAGAAGTTGAGTTGTAACCTATAGTCATGTCTTGGACCTGATGTGTTTCTTTTGTACCACTCTGAGGGATGTAATACTAGTGAACGGTGTTTCATTGGTGTTATGTCAACGACTATAGTGTAATACATCATGCAATGATATGCTGGGTCACCGTAGTTGGTATCAAAGCATATGCTTTAACCTTAGGATTAAAACCCTTTTAGGAAGATCTGTAGGTTGGATAGTGACTATAGGAGCCATCTTATCTAAACCAAATATTCTTATGACTTGTGATGAGTATCCACTTGAGGATAACCTTGTCATACCTAAGTCAGATGCTTAAGTCATTCTTTCTTAGGAGTAATTATTTTATCTTTTCTCAAGTTTAGTGCTCTTTAGTGTCTTCCGAAGGAGACATAACCCACCAAGATACTATAGGAAAGTCAATAGACCATAGTAGATTAGGATTAAGTGTAAGACATCAATTAAAGTGGTTCTAATAGTATTTCTTAACCCTAGAATTTTAGTAAGAGCAGTAAAATCTTAGTGTTAGTTGGTAACCAAAGACAACATGATGAATATCATTAGGATAAATATTGATGTAATGAGTAGTAATCATGTGGGATTCACTTGAGAATTATACGTGATGAAGTGAAACTATGTTAAGACTCAATGATAGTACAATGAGAAACAAAGTCATCATGGTGAGATTAACTCCTAAATCATGATGTACATGTAAAACATAATAAGATCATGGTGAGATTAGCTCTGAAACCATGATATAAGTATAAATATGACAAGTAATTAGTAAATTATCATGAAGTAGAGTAAGAAAATAGCATGGTAAAACTATAATAGACGTCATATGTGTCATAATTCCTGATAAAATTCAATTTTAGGTATTCAATTGAAGTTTATTAGTTGTTTGGAGAGAGGTCATGTGAGATTTGTTTACTAAATGATGAAAGGATGGTTATAGAATAGTCCTTCAGAAGGTGAGACAAAAGTTTAGTCAAAACCAAATCGAGACCACTTTGCTTAAGATTATCCTGTTGCAATTGAGCAATTAGGGTAAATATTGAGACAAAGTATAGTTTGGCCCTAAGTGCTAAGTATCACAACGTAAACCTATATGAGGAGGTGTCATATACTACACAACTAAGCCTGAATTCTAGAGATACTATACTCAACTACTATATTCCGGGCTTAGTAAATTGTGTGTTATATGTACCACATTTGGATTTATTTGTTTTTCTTGGATCTTCTTTATTGACTAGATCTGTACATGAAGTTTGACTTGGTATGCCAATGCATGTTGCAACACCCAGTTATTACTTGATGTTATAGACCTAGATAGGATTGGGAATTCGTGTAAGGGAGTGACAATTTCCAAAGATCAAGCTGAAGACTTACATGAAGAATGAAGCAAAGTGTAAAGAGTATCAACTCAATTTGGAGGATGGATCAAGCTCAGATCATTCTTAGCCAGCTATGAGAAGGAAGATTAATGTAGGAAGTATAAGGAGCAACAAGAGGTAGTGAAATTTAGATTCAATCAAAGTAGGTAATGTTGTTAAGAAGATTGTACCAAGTTCATGGAAGTATCATGAATTAGTACAAAGAAGAAGCTTTGGAACCAAAATGGTATTCAAGCTCTGACAATTCAGAGAGAATGTCATAAAGATGTTGGAAGTCGTAGGGTAATACCTACAACCTAGGATAATCCGCAGCTGATATTTGATCTATAGTCGGTATTCCGATCTACAGTTGGTATCTTGTCCACAGCCGATGTTGGTTCACATAGTTAACCAGATCATCTTAAAGGTTGCATAAAGAGCATAAAACTTGGCCTAAGCTAAGTAAGACCTAAAGGAGTATAAACATTAAAGCGACCATCTTTCGAGGCGCTTCACGAAGTCAGGCCTATCAAAGCGAAAATGTCCAAATAGTAAGTAAGACAAGTAATGCTGAAATATTCACTTCGGAGATCCACAATTGTGTGGATACATCGTATAATATTTCATGATACCCTAACTAAGTAGATAATAAGCTAGACAAAGCCCTACATTCTAGTTATAAAGCCAATGGTTACGTTATAAGGCAGTTTAGAGACCATTAGTAAACCCTAAGGGGGAGAGTAAAACAATTTGTGGAAGTAATGTTATCTGACTTTCAAAGTAAAGGTTGGAGAAGAAATACTAACCTATGACAACTTAAGCCTTATTTTCATAAGGTTAAAAGAAGTCATCATTATTAAAATACTTTCGGAAGTATGTCTGGATGAAAGATAGAAGTCTACTTCAATGAAGTAGTACTCAAACCTTAAGGCAATTAATATAAGGAAGTTGAAGAAGCAATTAAGGTGATAATAATAGATTGTCTAAAGCTTGATAAGGTAAAAGCTTAAAGTAATAAAATAGAATAGTCCTAATAGACTAATTCTAAAAGAAACAACTCTTAAATGACTCTTAAGAAGCAATAGAGCACATCCAATTGGATGAATATAGATGAACAAGAAATTACAATGGGTATGAACTAAATGTGTTAAAATCCGATCTTCAGAAGGAATACCAGTATAAACCATACAATGATAAACCAAAGATTAGTCTTTTAGCCTCAACTATTGTCTAATAGAATTTATAATTCATGTTTTAGTGAGACTTCCTAGATCCTATATAGAATAATAAGAAAGTTTGATGATTAAATAAAAGGAGTTGAATTAGGATACCTAATCAGATTAAGGAACTAAAGGAGAGACCCCAAATTAAGGATTTTATAATCAGGATGTATCCCTAAGGGACTAAAGTAAAAGTAACTTTGGAGTATCGGAGACAACAAGTTAAAGACTGCCAAGTATGGTGAGAATACAAGGAAAGGATTTGGATATGGGATATTACAATTATTCCCATAGAGGTTACCAGGGAGTTGAGACATATTGTAATCATTGCAAGATAATTCCTTACTCTGAAACATGAGAGTATACGAACTTCGAGGACGAATTTTATTTTAAGGGGGAGAGTTTGTAACATCCCAGCATTAGAGCTTAGAAATAAGCTGAACACAGATGTGTGCATTGCATTCATGCATAGAAAATCCAAATAATTTTCGCGCTTTTGAACAAAACTTGTCAAAGTGATTGAAGATTCTCTCAACTTGATGGAATTGAAGTAGATCATCAAGTTGACTGCGATAAGTTTCAATATGACCTTTGCTAAAACCTTATTTTGGGTAAGGGAGATTTGATCTAAGGGTAGATCAAATGAAATAAAAGTTAAACCCTAATACATGACTTAATGGATTATATTTGATCCTTAAGTAATCATATCCCCAGTATTCATTACACAACCCATGAATACCAAGATATAAATATAACTTAAGTAATAAGAATGTAACAACTAATTCATGATCTATCTTAATCTCATCTACTTGTACCATGAGTATCATGGTAATACCTAACCTTAACTCTTTAGTGAGATTGAGTAGGAAAGAAACCAAGTCAAGATCATTCACCATATATCTTTCTTTCCATATCAATCCTTAGGGAATCCTATCCTTATAACGGTTGTTCATCAATGTTGAGTAATCAACTATTGATTCACCAATTCTTAACCTATCAATTCTTGATCTGTCAACTCTTGTCTTTATCATAACAATCACTCTAAGTCCTTAGAGAATGAAGTAAGAAGAGGTAGATGATAATGTTAGTTTTAAATATCATCCATAGGATGGGAGTGTTGGAAGAGAATAAGATCATTGTGATACTTGATGGAGTTAACTCACTCCTGAATAGATATAATTATATGTTAACAAATAGGATTATAAGGATGAACATTGAAGATAGTTATCAATGAGTAATCCTATTGGATTAAGTAGGCATAGTCCATGAATAACATCCCTTAATCCAATAGAGAAACTAAGAAGATAATTTTAATACAACTGTAAGGTTGTATTGATGAGACCTTGATTAGCCAACTAGAAACCTAAGCCACAAATGATCAAAGGATTCTAATGATCATGATTTTGTCACCAAGATTGAATGCTTATATCATGTATAAGTGACATTGGTGGATAGAACATGATTGAACCCTAGTATAGATATGTTATCCTAGGTTATCCATGACAAGTCACATTAATATAATGTGAGGTTGGAGTATTAGATACTAGAGTTAAGTAAAGATAAGATAGGATGATTAAGATGATGCTAGAGTAACACTGGATTATAGAAGTAGTATTTTACTCTTGGGAAATACTAAACACTTGAGGTGAAGTAGGATTTGATGTATCCATCTATTGAAGTAATATTAGTGAAGGGTGATTAAGGAAGAGCATGAAAGTAGTTAGAAGTAACTACTTGTTAGATTGGAGATTGTTAAAGGTAGAATAGTTGGATGACCAAATATATTTATGAGAAGATTATGAAAAGCTTTAATGTCAATCTCATTGCATTTATAAATGGATTTAGAAGAATAAAAGGTGGATAAGATATTCTTGTGAAGTAAAGCTCATCATGTTAACACATGATGATGGATAGGAAGAAGTAGTATATCTAGGAAAGGAATTCTTTAAGTAGAAGTCAAGAATTGTGAATTATGGAAGATAGGAATTCTTGGTAAACACTAAACCCTAAATCTTTAACCAAACATAATATCCATTTCATCTGATTGATTCATCATCTTATCTCCATACAACTTTATAGGAATATTTCCCTATAGCAAATCACATAAGCACATCTTTATCATTTACAATTATCATAATCATATGTGCTTAGGAATTATCATTATCTATTATTTTCAATAAGACCTTTCAGAAAATAACTTTCTATTTTAAAGGGGATATCATTAAAGATCACAAACACAAAGGGCTAGTGCTACAAACCATTATACTCTAATATTATATCCATGTTTTAACCAGACTTAAGAAAGTAGTGAATAACTAGTTCAATAAATCATCTGATATTCTTAAATAAGTAGGGTGATTAGGATTCCCCTATTAGTGAATTATGAGTAAAAGAATTTACCATTTTAAGAACCTTAATAATCAAACCATCTTATATAATGATTGCTATATAATAATAAATATGGTTATACTCTATGCATATCCTTAGCTATATTAAACCATTACCATTACACTCATAAAGAGGAAATAAAAAATCATTCTATAAGGGTATAATATAATTAACAAAACTCTAAAACCCTAATTCTTATTTATTCTACTCAATAAATAATTTTTTATATAATTTTGAGCATTGGAAAATATCAACATGATTAGAGTAATCAATTAGTATAGTTATCTTTGGAATATTTAAAATATTATACAAAAAATATGGTATTTAAAACCTTGAAGAAATTTGAATTGAAATCAAATTATTAAAAACAGAAAACAGAAAAGATAAAGAAAAGGAGTAGCAGCCAGCAATGGCCCACGACCCATCTCCTCACTAACTTATTCGTCGCCGCAAGCAGCCAGTAGCAGCCCACCTGGCCCAGCATCAGCCCGCCAGGAGCCCGTACCCCTTCGGCCTCTATTCTTCGTCGTCTTCCTCGCGTCATCGTCAACCTCCCGATAGAGCAAGCAGCTCGCTGGCGTTCACACCTGTAACATCCCAAAAATATTAAACTTGGATCATCAAACTCTAATCATAAAAGTTAGGGTTAACAAAAACATTCCCAACTAAAAATATGAAAGCATTCATATGTGTGTGTATTCAAAATTTGGATTCTTTTGAATTGCCATGGTTCTGTGTTTCATTGCTTGTAAAATGATTCTTAGGTGAAATAAACATCATCTAAACAATCCCCAAACTTTTCCCAAAGACTAACAACTCAAAATAAACAAATGAAGTGAATGGTCACTTTGGCCAAATTAACTCCCATGCCTACTTTGGCTATCTCTAGTTTTCAAAACTTAACAGAACATTTGTGGATCTTTGCACCCCTTGTTAGTACTCATAATAAGGTACCAAGGCCCACTTTGTGATCATCCAAAAACATTCAAATACTAAGTTTAAATGACAGTTTAAAATTGAATCTATTTCATATGGGAAGATCCCACTATTTCAAAAATCATTCAAACAAGCTCAATTTTCAAAACCCAAGCACCCACAGAATCCCCAGCACATGCCTAGCACACCCACCAAAAATCTTTTCAAAATTCAAAAGTAAGTTTCTTGCAGCCATTTCATCAAACAACTTGCAGACTCAAATCAAACAAATCACAAACACTATTGTGTGCAGTAAATTGGGCCTAACTTGTTCCCCCTTTGGTTGCAACTAGTCTTTAGTAGATCATCTAGCTCAATTGTAAACATCTAGCACCACTGTGAGCTTGCCTTGACATCAACGGTGAGCAGGTCGAGCCTCACCATGCCACCCCATTGTCGTCGGCCAGCTTGCAGCAACCCTAGCCTTGCCAACCTTGTCTGGGAGGTAGCCAGCACCTCACCGCCGCCCACTATCCACTTCCCAAGCCAGTGCAAGCCGTGGACCACTAGGAACGCCGCGCGCCCAGTGCCACTACGACATGCTGAACCCGCCCCAGAGCGCCGCACCCGGCACACATGCACACACCGCCCCTCGACTGCAGCCCGTGCCTACCGCTTCGCTATGATCCCAGGAACATGCCAGACACCCCCGTTCGCCGCCCCGTGCCTCACATCCACCGCTCGCCGTCGAAGACGCCGCCTCTGCCGTGCAGAGCACTGCATGTTCCTAACCAATTGCCACCCCCCCTACACGCGCATTTAAGCTCTAGAGCATCGCCAGGAGACCGCCCGTCGATCACCAACCTCAGCCATGCCGCTAGCCGCCCGTAGCCATGTCGCCATCGTCGCCTGTCCATCCCTCTCGGTCTCGCCGTCGAGCCTATAAAAGGAAGCCACCGCCAGCCGTTTGAAGCACACCATTCCACTCCCCTCACCTCACTGATCGTTCAACCCTCTAGCCAAAGTACGAGGAGCAGCAGCTCGCCGGAATTGTGCCGGAGCAGGCCGCCTCTGTAGAAGAAGGGGGCCATTGATTTCGACCACCCCCGGAGCTGCCTCGACCGTCCCTGAGCTCGTCCTCGACCACTCGTTCGTTTGCCCGCCTCGCCGTCGCCGCTGGAGCCCTGGTATGCCCCCTATGCACTCCCACTGAGCCGCTAGGGTTCGAGCTCGCCGGTGATATGTTCATCATTGACGACGATCCCCAACCGTCGATCTCCCTTCTAATCCAACGAACCACACAGCCCCGTACCGCTTCGCGCGTTATGAGCCACTGACTGGTGGAACCCCCTATCAGCTGAGCCCCGCGCTGCGGAATGACACTGGGCCGACCCACTAACCTTTCCCGCGCAGCCCAGTAGTTTGAATTTAGATTTTTCCATTTTAGTTCAAACTCGGTTCTGAACATATATTCAAAAACCAACCCAGCTCGATTTAATGAAACAAATTGCATCAAACCAATTTTGTTAGAAAGGTACTCAAATGCTTAATCCAAGCCCGTTGGATTCAAATCATTTGGATCTGTAGATCAACCTTGGTAAAAATAACAAGGCAGAAGCTTTTCTGCATTCAAACATTTTTCAAAATTCAACCATAATAGCTTTTGAGTTGATTCCAACTCTCAAAAATCACATTTGACCATACCTTTTAGAATATATAAAAACATTTGGGTTTACTTACAGAAATAATGTTCAAGTAACAAAAGAGTGCCACATAGGCATTTCTAGTCACTCTATTTAATTAAAATAAAAAGGTTAAACCTTATTAAATTGTGACACCACTTTAAATCACATTCCCATATACTGAAATATGTGGTGATGACATGTGTCAACATGATCCCATGTTTGAGTTGGAGAATATTAAATCTTAAGTAGTTTTTCAATGAGTAGAAATTACTTTTCTCAAATTAAAATAAAAAAGACAAATGCTTTAATCTTGTAATGATAGGTGATGATGCTAGATCATCTATAGTACACCTTTGTGTGATGAGTGAAAATAGTTAAGTATTGTTTGGTGATTGTTTACCTCGTATTTATTTATAGACGCTAGTACCGACCAAGGATACGAGGAGGAAGGAGGATACTACGAGGAAGAAGCCAAGGATAACTTCAACCACTGCTCTGCTCAAGGCAAGCTATTAACTTAGCAAGCTAACACTTGCAATTATGAAAGTTAGATAACCTATGCAATGCATTAAGCATGCTTGGTTGGACACATTTGATGATACCCAATCCTAGTTTTACTTACAAGCTTTATACTTTATTTTTTTTATCAAAGCTTTCTCTTAGAGTTTACTTAAGTGACTTGTAGATTTTAGAAAGATAATTGAAGGTTGAATAAAGAGCATTAAAATTGGCCTAAGCTAGATAATCTTGATGTCATCCTAAGGCATGAAATTGAACTTCATTAATCTCCACTTGTTTACCACCCCTCATTAGTACTTAACCCCACTTGTAGATGCTAGTGCTAAGCATAAAACTTGATCAAATTTAGATGGGAATACTTGGTGAAAATGGTTATGAAAACCTTGGAATGACGAGTCATTCTACTGAAATGTTTTGACATGCGTTTCTGAACACCAGATGATTTTGATAATGAAAATGTTGAGGCATGAGCCTTAGCCCTTTATAAAACTGATGGTTGTCTGGATGCGATACCATTCCAATTTTACCGTACAACCACAATACCCGAGAATTGGGTAGGACTTGACTGGAAATTTATATACCTTAGTATGGGTTCCCTCACGACCAAGGTCTGAGCTGAGGCTACCTTGTGAAGATTGTCCACCTGTGTAGTACCCAAGATGACAGTTGGTCATGGTAGGGAAGCCAAACTCACAGGAGAGGTGCCTATACTAGGGCGTGTAATTGAAAGGTTAGGATTGATTATCCGCATACTGAGTATGGTGAATTCAGGATTTGTTCCTGACGGATGCATCGAATGTTGTGGTGAATGTGTACAATCTCTGTAGAGTGTCAAACTATTCGAATAGTCGCGTTCGCGGTTATGGACAGTTGGAGTGGCCATATTGTTCCCCCGTCAAACGTTTTCAAAATGACTTGTGAAATGAATTGAGACTTTGACTTGACCACAACAGAGTTGTGATATGAAATTCAAGTTCCCACGTAGGTGTTATAAAAATTCAACTAGCTTTCTTTGCTTCTGAACTTAGTAGAGGTAAATCTGGCTTTTTGCAAAATGACCCTAGAGCTTAGTGTCCTACTACAAAACCCCCCTTAACTTGTTAGTATTAGTTTGCGAGTACTTAAAGAGTACTCATGGCTTTGTCCCTGGCTATTCCCGTGGCCAGACTATGAAGAGGAGTACCAGGATGATGGACCATAGGAAGGTTACGACAACTAGGATCATCTCCCATCGTCAGCATTGCCTATGACCCCGAAGATGGAGCTTCGCCTACGCTACCTTTATTATTACGTTATTCCACTGCTTGTGTTGTATTAAGAACTGGATCATGAGATCCTTATTTGTGTAAGACCTTATGTATGGTTTGTAATGGATGATGTACTGTGATATCCAAATCTGTTATGTCTCGCAAAAATGGTAATCCTGGGATTGCGATATATGGCATAACATGCATCTGGGATTAAAAATCCGGGTGTTGACAAGTTGGTATCAGAGCCATCCTGACCATAGGAGACCCTAGTTAGACTGGACGTTTGAATCAAAAACTTAGTTTCAAAACCAAAGGAAGTGAGTATTTACAAAAACTTATTCTCATTCTTATCACTTTGATTCTTTCATGAAAATTCATGTTCCTCAAAAACTTTTGCAAAATACCTAAAAATTTGACACACTTGATCACTCTACTAACTTACTCATCCTATATTCTTATAGATGGACGTGAAGTACATCAAGTTTTATCAGTTGGGGAATGGAGGAGACCTCATCTTTGAGCATGACCTGGACTAGCTTTCGGAACTTCTGGAGGGTCCGCACCCCAAGTTCTTCGGAGCTCAGCTCAATGATCAGGAAGGAGAAGATCGGCAGTGGCTAGTTATTACAAGTCTCCAAGGAAAGATTGAACCTCCCACTGCCGAGGGAATTCAGTTCACCTTAAGAGAGAACAACTGGCTCGATGGACTTGCCAGGGCCATGCAGGAAGCTCTTGCCCGTCTGTGTGGGCAGAGTATCAACCAGATCAAGGGTACCCGCTTTGAGTTTTGTCCAAGGAGTGATGCTATGGGACAGCCCCTGGAAGCCACATACCACCACGAGCTGAAGACTCAGTTGGACCACCTTAGCTTCATGATGTATGATCGTCAGCAAGAACTGGATAATGCCCGTGACTACTCCAACCACAAGTCAGCCATCATCAAGACGAAGGATCAGACCATTGCCATGCTAGCGAAGGATCGCAAGTCTCGTCGCCGTCAGCTCGACAAGAAGGAGCGCATCATTGCCCGTCTTCATCACCGTATATCGGATTTGGAGGAGACCATCCACGAGAGAGACAGGCAGTTGGAGGAAAGGGAGAATGCCGAAGAAGACCTTCGTGGAGACCCCTACTCCTATCTCAGCGATGATGATGACTTTCTGGAGGATCAGGCCATGGACTTCTTCACCGATGAGGAGGATTTCACCTTCATCGATGACGATGAGGATGATGATTACACCGACTCCGATGAGTATTAGCACTTGAGCACTAGCGTAGTGAGTTGTATTCGGTCCCACTGTATTGTAGTTTCCAGAATGGTTCTTAAAACCATCTGTTTTTCCTTTGTTGTGGTGTGTGTTGTATCATCTGCTATGAATGAATGAATGAATGAAAAGCAAGTTGCTAGAAAATCTGAGTCAAACTTTAAAAACTTTTCAAAGTCCCTGAACCTTAGAAATTTCCCTCTTTTCTCATGATCTATCTCAATCTTCAGATTCCTTGTGGAGGAAGTGGTTCATCCCCGGACCCGATGTTGCAGATCCTGCAAATGTTGGTTAATGACCGCGAAGCTGAAAGAGCCGAACGTCAAGCCAATTTATCCACCCTTCAGCACATAGCTCAGATGGCCAACAACAATCAAGGCCAAGTAAATCACGAAAACCATGGATCTAAGCTCAAGAATTTCCAGTACACCAACCCACCAGTTTTCACTAAGTCGGAAGAGCCCCTAGATGTAGATGATTAGCTGCAAACCTTGGAAAACAACCTGGAAGTCGCCGAAGTGGAATCTAAAGAGAAAGTTCTGTTCGCCAACCACTATCTAGCCGGAGATGCAAGAGCATGGTGGAACAGCGTTCGTGCAATGACTGGAGGACAGATGATGACCTGGGAGGAATTCAAGGTCAAGTTCAGCCGAACCCATGTGCCACCGGGTTTGATCAAGAGGATGAGAGATGAATTCAGAGAACTGAAGCAAGGAAGGATGAACATAGTGGAATATCGTGACAAATTCTTGTCATTAGCTAGGTATGCCCCGGATGAGATAGACACTGAAGCCAAGAAGAAAGAAAGATTCTTGAATGGTCTGCATGATGAGATGCAGACGGTGTTGGTCAATATCGCCTTTGCTAATATTGAAGCCCTCGTCGACTCTGCCATTCAGATGGAAGGAAATATCAACCAAGCCAGTGAGAACCGCAAGCGCGGCATGATGCATCAACCAGGAACCCATCATACCCCAAAGTATCGCCCCAACCCATCTCCAGAATTTTCCCCGAGAACCAACAGACCCCCGATGAACCGTCCGACCTATCCCAACCGTGGAAACCCAAGGCCCAAAGGAAATCACAACAACCCCGGAAACTCTAGCAATTTCAACCGTGCCCCACCCAAGTTCAACAACAACAATGCTACCGCCAACACCAACACTGCCACGAGGACTGGAAGCAATGTTGTGCCTGTTGCAGCAAAGTACAAGTCGCAAGTGACTTGTTATGACTGTGGAAATAAGGGTCACTATTGCAATGAGTGTCCCAAGAATAATGTGGTAGCCCCCAATGCAAACGCCCCAGCTCAGCAGCAGCGTCGTGTTCAGCCTGGAAGAAGGTTTGCCCCTGGGAATTCGCTCAACCGCAACGGCTGTCTTTTCTCATGCATGCTGAAGAAGCTCAGGAAGCGCCAGATGTCGTGTTGGGTATGTTTTCTGTTAATTCAGTACTTGCTAGAGTGTTGTCTGATTCTGGTGCATCGCACTCATTTGTCACCGAAGAATTTGCATGCACTAGTAAGATTCAACCAACCAAACTGAAGCATGTTATAATTGTTCAAATCCTCGGTTCAACCACCAAAGCTAGGCAAATTTGCAAAGCCGTCCCTATCCGAATCCATGACATAGATTTTTATGCAAATCTGATAGTACTCGGAACTAAAGGTTTGGAAGTAGTACTAGGAATTGATTGGATGTCCAAAAATAAAGGATTAATTGACTGTGCCAAGAAAGCCATAACCATGACCAGTACAGCTGGAGTATCAGTCGAGCATGTATCTGAAACCTTACCTCGTCAATTCAAGTGCAACAAGAGTATAGCCCAACCTACCATTGACCAAGTCCAGATAGTCTGTGAATACCCCGATGTATTTCCAGATGTTTTGCCCGGTATGCCCCCAGATCGGGATATTGAGTTTATCATTGAACTAATCCCCGGAACAGGACCCATAGCCCAGAGACCATATAGTATGAACCCGTCCGAACTAGCAGAACTAAAGAAGCAACTGGATGCCATGTTAGAAATTGGATTGATTCAACCAAGTGCGTCACCATGGAGATCACCTGTCTTGTTGGTGGATAAGAAGGATGGAGGTAACCGTTTGTGTACGGATTACCAGAAGTTGAATGATGTCACTATCAAGAACAAATACCCATTTCCCAAGATAGAAGATTTGTTTGATCAGTTGACCGGTGCCAAAGTGTTTTCTAAGATTGATCTTAGAACTGGCTATCATCAACTCAAGATTTGTGTAGAGGATATTCCCAAGACTGCATTTACCACCAGATATGGATTATACGAGTATATTGTCATGTCTTTTGGATTAACCAATGCCCTCGCTTATTTCATGAATCTCATGAATAAGATTTTTATGGACTTCATGGATAAGTTTTTCGTTGTTTTCATCGATGACATTCTGATTTATTACAAATCAGAAGAAGAACATGAGCTACACCTAAGGACCATTCTTGGAACCCTTAGAGAGCATCAGTTGTATGCCAAGTTTAGCAAATGTGAATTCTGGTTACAGGAGGTAGGATTCCTCGGTCACATTGTATCAGCCGGAGGAATTGCCGTTGACCCTGCAAAGGTGAAAGATGTCAAAGATTGGCAAGCCCCAACCACTCAAACCCAAGTTCATGCATTTCTCGGATTGGCGGGATACTACCGCAAGTTCGTAGAAGGATTCTCGAGTATCGCCAGACCCAAGACCCAATTGTTGAAGAAGGACACGAAGTTTGAATGGACGGAAAAATGTGAAGCAAGTTTTCAAGAACTCAAGAGAAGATTGATTTCAGCCGCAATCTTAATCATGTCGGATATCACGAAGCCCTTTGACGTGTATTGTGACGTATACAAGATCGGTCTAGGATGTGTGATAATGCAAGAAGGCAAGGTTATATCCTATATATCCCGACAACTGAAACAACATGAGCAAAACTATCCAACCCATGACCTCGAGCTCGCAGCCGTAGCTTTAGCCCTGAAGACACGGAGGCACTACCTGATGGGAAATCGTTGCAAGATTTATTCGGATCACAAGAGCCTGAAGTATATATTCACTCAGAAAGAGCTGAATATGAGATAGAGAAGATGGATTGAGCTAATCAAGGATTACGATCTGGACATTCACTATCACCCCGATAAAGCCAATGTGGTAGCAGATGCCCTTAGCAGATTGTCGTGCCGCTTGAACTCCATGATTTTGAAGGAGCAACCAAGTCTGCACAAAGAGATGGAAGATTTCCGAATGGAATTAGTGAGTGAAGGATTTTTGGATAGCATAAAACTTCAACCCACTTTGATCAGTCAGATCAAGGAGGCGCAGAATGGAAATGCTAGTATCGAAGGAATCAAGCGTCATATTAGTACATGCAAGGTACCCGGATTCACCGAAGACGAAGAAGGAGTTCTGTGGTACAAAGGACGCCTTTGTGTACCAGCAGATTCTGAGTTGAAATAAGTTATTCTAAAGGAAGCTCGTGATACTCTTTATTCTATCCACCCCGGAGGAATGAAGATGTATCAAGATTTGAAAGAGCAATTTTGGCGGCATAAGATGAAGAGAGAAATCGGAAGCTATATCGCCAAGTGTGATATATGTCAGCGAGTCAAGGCGGGACATCAAAGACCCGCAGGATTGTTGCAACCATTGCAGATTCCGGAATGGAAATGGGATTCCGTTGGAATGGACTTTATCACCGGATTGCCTACTTCTAGTAGGGGAAATGACTCTATCTGGGTCATAGTGGACAGATTGTCCAAGGTCGCCCATTTCTTACCAGTCAAGACCACATATCAGAGTTCGAAGCTAGCGGAGTTATACATTGCTAGAATCGTCAGTTTGCATGGAGTCCCCAAGAACATCATATCGGATCGAGGAACTCAGTTTACCTCGAGATTCTGGAAGAAAGTCCAAGAAGGCTTGGGAACCCGACTAGATTTCAGCACAGCTTATCACCCTCAGACCGACGGACAAACGGAGTGAGTAAATCAAATACTCGAAGATATGTTGAGAGCATGTGTGTTAGAGTATGGATATAAATGGGAAGACTGTCTTCCATTCGCAGAATTTTCATACAACAACAGTTATCAAGCAAGTTTGCAAATGGCCCATTTGAATTCATGTATGGAAGGAAATGTCGCACCCCTTTGAACTGGTCGGAAGTAGGAGAGAGTCAGATTTTCAGACCTGACATTCTATGAGAAGCAGAAGAGAAGGTTCACAAGATTCGTGAGCACCTCAAGACCACTCAGTCAAGACAGAAGAGTTACGCCGACAAGAGACGTCGAGACCTCGCCTTCAACATCGGAGAGTTCGTGTATCTGAAAGTGTCGCCATTGAAAGGAATGCAGCGTTTCCAACTGAAGGGAAAGTTATCCCCCAGATATATTGGCCCTTTCAAGATTCTAAACCGTCGAGGAGAAGTGTCGTATCAATTGGCACTGCCAGAAGAGATGTCGGCAGTGCACAATGCGTTCCATATATCATTACTTCGCAAATTCCTCGAAGTTCTGGAGAAGACGGAAGTGTTCAAGAACATTGATCACTAGACCATAGATATCAACGATGACCTGACCTATCCCGAAGTACCCATCCATATTTTGGAAGAATCTTTCAAAACTACCAGAACCCGAAGCATCAAGTTTCTCAAGATTCAGTGGAGCAACCACACAGAATAGGAAGCTACCTGGGAGCGCGAAGATCACATCAGGACGGAGTTTCCCGATCTCTTCAAATCCTAGGTAATCTTTTTCGTCCTTTTTAAAATCTCGGGACGAGATTTTGTTTAAGGGGGGAAGGTTTGTAACATCCCAAAAATATTAAACTTGGATCATCAAACTCTAATCATCAAAATTAGGGTTAACAAAAACTTTCCCAACTAAAAATATGAAAGCATTCATATGTGTGTGTATTCAAAATTTGGATTCTTTTGAATTGCCCCATGGTTCTCTGTTTCATTGCTTGTAAAATGATTCTTAGGTGAAATAAACATCATCTAAATAATCCCCAAACTTTTCCCAAAGACAAACAACTCAAAATAAACAAATGAAGTGAATGGTCACTTTGGCCAAATTAACTCCCATGCCTACTTTGGCTATCTCTAGTTTTCAAAACTTAATAGAAACATTTGTGGATCTTTGCACCCCTTGTTAGTACTCATAATAAGGTACCAAGGCCCACTTTGTGATCATCCAAAAACATTCAAATACTAAGTTTAAATGACAATTTAAAATTGAATCTATCTCATATGGGAAGATCCCACTATTTCAAAAACCATTCAAACAAGCTCAATTTTCAAAACCCAAGCACCCACAGAATCCCCAGCACATGCCTAGCACACCCACCAAAAATCTTTTCAAAATTCAAAAGTAAGTTTCTTGCGGCCATTTCATCAAACAACTTGCAGACTCAAATCAAACAAATCACAAACACTATTGTGTGCAGTAAATTGGGCCTAACTTGTTCCCCCTCTGGTTGCAACTAGTCTTTAGTAGATCATCTAGCTCAATTGTAAACATTTAGCACCACTGTGAGCTTGCCTTGCCATCAATGGTGAGCAGGCTGAGCCTCACCATGCCACCCCATTATCGCCGGCCAGCTAGCAGCAACCCTAGCCTTGCCAACCTTGTCGGGGAGGTAGCCAGCACCTCACCGCCGCCCACTGTCCCCTCCCCAAGCCAGTGCAAGCTGTGGACCACCAGGAACGCCGCGCGCCCAGTGCCACTGCGACATGCCGAACCCGCCCCAGAGCGCCGCACCTGGCACGCGTGCACGCCGCCCCTCGACCGCAGCCCATGCCTACTGCTTCTCCATGATCCCAGGAACATGCTAGACACCCCCGTTCGCCGCCCCGTGCCTCACAGCCACCGCTCGCCATCGAAGACGCTGCCTCTGCCGCGCAGAGCACCTCACGTTCCTGACCAATTGCCACCGCCCCTACGTGCGCATTTAAGCTCTAGAGCATCGCCAGGAGACCGCCCGTCGATCGCCAACCTCAGCCATGCCGCTAGCCGCCCGTAGCCATGTCGCCACCGTCGCCTGCCCATCCCTCTCGGTCTCGCCGTCGAGCCTATAAAAGGAAGCCACCGCCAGCCATTTGAAGCACACCATTCCACTCCCCTCACCTCACTGATCGTTCCACCCTCTAGCCGGAGCACGAGGAGCAGCAGCTCGCCGGAATTGCGTCGGAGCAGGCCGCCTCTGGAGAAGAAGGGGGCCGTTGATTTCGACCACCCCCGGAGCTGCCTCGACCGTCCCTGAGCTCGTTGTCGACCACTCGTTCGTTTTCCCGCCTCGCCGTCGTTGCTGGAGCCCTGGTATGCCCCCTATGCACCCCCACTAAGCCGCTAGGGTTCGAGCTCGTCGGTGATATGTTCATCGTCAACGACGATCCCTAGCCGTCGATCTCCCTTCTAATGCAACGAACCACATAGCCCCATACCGCTTCGCGCGTTATGAGCCACTGACCGGTGGAACCCCCTGTCAGCTGAGCCCCGTGCTGCGGAATGACACTGGGCCGGCCCACTAACCTTTCCCGCGCAGCCCAGTAGTTTGAATTTAGATTTTTCCATTTTAGTTCAAACTCAGTTCTGAACATATATTCAAAAATCAACCCAGCTTGATTTAATGAACCAAATTGCATGAAACCAATTTTGTTAGAAAGGTACTGAAATTCTTAATCCAAGCCCGTTGGATTCAAATCATTTGGATCTGTAGATCAACCTTGGTAAAAATAACAAGGCAGAAGCTTTTCTGCATTCAAACATTTTTCAAAATTCAACCATAATAGCTTTTGAGTTGATTCCAACTCTCAAAAATCACATTTGACCATACCTTTCAGAATATATAAAAACATTTGGGTTTACTTACAGAAATAATGTTCAAGTAACAAAAGAATGCCACATAGGCATTTCTAGTCACTCTATTTAATTAAAATAAAAAGGTTAAACCTTATTAAATTGTGACACCACTTTAAATCACATTCCCATATACTAAAATATGTGGTGATGACATGTGTCAACATGATCCCATGTTTGAGTTGGAGAATATTAAATCTTAAGTAGTTTTTCAATGAGTATAAATTACTTTTCTCAAATTAAAATAAATAAGACAAATGCTTTAATCTTGTAATGATAGGTGATGATGCTAGATCATCTATAGTACACCTTTGTGTGATGAGTGAAAATAGTTAAGTATTGTTTGGTGATTGTGTACCTCGTATTTATTTATAGACACTAGTACCGACCAAGGATACGAGGAGGAAGGAGGATACTACGAGGAAGAAGCCGAGGATAACTTCAACCACTGCTCTGCTCAAGGCAAGCTATTAACTTAGCAAGCTAACACTTGCAATTATGAAAGTTAGATAACCTATGCAATGCATTAAGCATGCTTGGTTGGACACATTTGATGATACCCAATCCTAGTTTTACTTTCAAGCTTTATACTTTATTTATTTCTCAAAGCTTTCTCTTAGAGTTTACTTAAGTGACTTGTATATTTTAGAAAGATAATTGAAGGTTGCATAAAGCGCATTAAAATCGGCCTAAGCTAGATAATCTTGATGTCATCCTAAGGCATGAGATTGAACTTCATTAATCTCCACTTGTTTACCACCCCTCATTAGTACTTAACCACACTTGTAGATGCTAGTGCTAAGCATAAAACTTGATCAACTTTAGATGGGAATACTTGGTGAAAATGGTTATGAAAACCTTGGAATGATGAGTCATTCTACTGAAATGTTTTGACATGCATTTCCGAACACCAGATGATTTTGATAATGAAAATGTTGAGGCATGAGCCTTAGCCCTTTATAAAACTGATGGTTGTCTGGATGCGATACCATTCCAATTTTACCGTACAACCACAATACCCGAGAATTGGGTAGGGCTTGATTGGAAATTTATATACCTTAGTATGGGTTCCCTCACGGCCAAGGTCTGAGCTGAGGCTACCTTGTGAAGATTGTCCACCTGTGCAGTACCCAAGATGACAGTTGGTCATGGTTGGGAGGCCAAACTCACAGGAGAGGTCATATATTAGGGCGTGTAATTGAAAGGTTAGGATTGATTATCCGCATACTGAGTATGGTGAATTCAGGATTTGTTCCTGAGGGATGTATCGAATGTTGTGGTGAAAGTGTACAATCTCTGCAGAGAGTCAAACTATTCGAATAGTCGCGTCCGCGGTTATGGACAGTTGGAGTGGCCATACTGTTCCCCCATCAGATGTTTTCAAAATGACTTGTGAAATGAATTAAGACTTTGATTTGACCACAATAGAGTTGTGATATGAAATTCAAGTTCCCACTTAGGTGTTATAAAAATTCAACTAGCTTTCTTTGCTTCTGAACTTAGTAGAGGTAAATCTGGCTTTTTGCAAAACAACCCTAGAGCTTAGTGTCCTACTACAAAAACCCCCCTTAACTTGTTAGTATTAGTTTGCGAGTACTTAAAGAGTACTCATGGCTTTGTCCCTGGCTATTCCCGTGGCCAGACTATGAAGAGGAGTACTAGGATGATGGACCACAGGAAGGTTACGACAACTAGGATCATCTCCCATCGTCAGCATTGCCTGTGGCCCCGAAGATGGAGCTTCGCCTATGTTACCTTTATTATTACGTTATTCCGCTGCTTGTGTTGTATTAAGAACTAGATCATGAGATCCTTATTTGTGTAAGACCTTATGTATGGTTTGTAATGGATGATGTACTATGATATCCAAATCTGTTATTGCGATGTATGGCATAATAGGCATCTGGGATTAAAAATCCAGGTGTTGACAACACTGCATTGCACCGCGCTAAGATCCACGTCGCCGCTGTGTGATGCCTATCAGAAGCCCTCCGCCGCACCGACGAACCCTAGCTTCCTATTTTCCTCGAAAACCTTCTCTGGACGATACCCTAGATCGGCCATAGAACTCCGGTGACGCCATTCGGGATTCCCCTTTGCTCTCTGAGCAGGCTGCGAGCTCCGGCATGTCTTCCTCGAGCTCTCTGACAAAGAACGCAAGCCGAAGCGGCCCTAAGCCCCCCAATCGACATCTCCTGCCCGAAGTCCGGCCATCGCGGTTCCCATTGATTTTGGTCATGATTCGCCGAGCCCTTCTTCGCGTTCCTGGTGAGCTTCTGAGTATTCTAGCATCCTTCAATTCGTCGCTCACTCGTCGTAGTTACCTACCCGAGTGAGGCAGTGCCGCGTCGCCGTGCAAGCTCGTCGCTGACCAACTTCCGATGACCAAAAACTAGTTGCGCCACCACTATTAGGTTCGCCATCGCAACCCCCTTCCAAGGCACCTAGCCACAGCCCCGCGCACACACCTGATTCACAGATTCAACCATGATTTGAGGATGATCCAGGGATGATGTCAGCGTGACATCACGCTGATGTCATATTTCTATTTTTCTTTTATCATTTTAGAAATTCTAATAAGTTTTCTATAATAAAAAACACTAGTGATGACATGGCAAAGGTCCCACCAATCAGTGACTGGGGTAGGATCAGTTCTGGTGAGAAAAACCCCTCACCTCATGCTGACATCAGTATTACGTAATAAACACACCTCATGATTAAACCTTATAAAATTAATATCTTTTATTTTATAATTCAGAAAAATATGTATAATATATGAAAATGTTTAGAAAAATAAAATCTATAACATTAAACTATTATCAAACATTATTTTGTTAACAATTTAAATTATTACTATTTAATAAATACTTTTTAAGTAATAAAACTTTGATAATTCATATTTTAATATTGGTAAATGTTAAAAATATAAATAAAATACCAAATATCTTAGAAAAATAAGAACTATAATTAAAAAATATAATCATACATTATTATTTCACTTAAATAAGTATTTATTATTTATAAATCACAAAAATAAATGTAATATACCAAAATGATCAAAAAATAATACCTACATGTTAAAAATGTGATATTCCACTTTTGAGATAAATAAACATTTGAACAACTTAATAACTTGAATTTAAACCTATTTCCTTAATTAATAATTAAGATATGGGTAAATAAAAAATGCTAATATTTCTAAAATTAGTCAATTGAGTCTAATAAATAGTATTTGTCTTAAATATTGATGTATAAAGTCAAAAATGGTTTAACACATTTTAAATGTAATTTTTTTGAATTATCTTTCAACCATGCATATGTGTAGTTTAATTTCTAAAAAGGATCTTTAACCAATATAAAATCTTCAAGAATGATCTTTTCAACCAAATAAAACCTTTTTACCATTGTTTCACTCATATCTTTATAATGGACTAAATCTAGAGATAAATTCATAAGTAGTAAATAACATTATTTACTTATTCACAAACCATAACCATACCCTTATAAGGAGATAAATCCTTTTATACATATATAAGGTTAGGAAACCAGTACTCAAATAGAAGTAATGCCATTCTTAAGTAACTTTAAAGAAACAATATAAAGTGACCAAGATACGAGTATCATAAGCATTACACCCCAAGGTCCATCTATGTTTTATTTAAAGTTAACTTTAGTCTACAAGACTTTAAATATTATGCTAAAGATATTATTATTTGTTTTATAGTTAACCTTGGTCTATTATAATTAAGTCATAAAGCATCTCAAGTCCAAACTATTCAAGCAAGCACAAACAACATCGACCACATTCGATTAACCACAAAGATTGTGTAAACCTCAATAAAGAAATCTTTTCTTCAAATGTTATTCTTTTTGCCACTTCAATCAACAAATGAAAACTAATCACGATCACATTACTTTATACTTTACTTATATATTGAGATTATTAATACTTAAATTACTTATAAAATGTCATAACTTGTAAGCTAAAATTTGAAGATAAGGCCATTCTTATATATGTAGTCTTTGAGTAGCATTCCACATTTGTGAACATCATTATTGTATGATATTGTAATTATATATTGTTTCACACACACTCACAAGCCTTATCTAAAAGGACAACACATTCTAAAAGAAACCATTTCTAGTATTCAAACCCTAGAACAACGTTATCCCCGGGATTCGCGTTTATCAAGTGCATTACATTACTTATGCATAAAAGCATCTTAATTATTTAAACATTAGTCCTTACCGGACCAATGATGCTGATTTTAGATATTGGACTTTATATTTTCTCGAAGACCGTGAGTGCATAATCTTGCAATCACACAAGGAAAGTTCACACTTGCTCATGTCCTTTGATTATTTTCTATAAAGTATTTTGCAAATTCATTGTTGTCATCACCTGCATTTGAAAAGGGTCAGAAAACACTATTTTTGATAATAATGTGAACTATTGGTTACTGATCCAGGGTGATCAGCTAATCCTATTAAATCTGGCAGTTGGAATACCACTGTTCAGGACTATATCACCTAGGATTTAACAACCAATGTCGCCAGTGATTCTTGCGTCGTATATTACGCGTTGAACATGAGATTTGGAATGGGACGAAGAAGTCAGCTATATCTTTTCCCTCTCGCATGGAGCCAGATGTGCGGGTTGTGGCTGTTATCACTCGTAGCGTGCATATAAATTGGTAATTCGTAGAGGATATGCAGCATATGGGTGGGAGCCCTCAACATCCCATGATAGTTCCAACATATGAACGGTCTGTACTGCCAATTGTCGTAATTCAATAGGTGGGCAGGCGTACACCAAGGAGACATGCGGGGTCGCGGAGAAGGCAGTGATTGGCTTGGATCTTAGTGTGGGCCTCACACCAAGGAAGTGTGAACGAGCCTATAACTCGGATGTGCAACAAAGCTAAGATCTCTCATGGGTAAAGTGACGCACCTCTGCAGAGTGTAAGAACTGTAACTTATTACTCCCTGTTCCGGGAAGGAGCTACAAACGCGGCAGTAAAGGAACTCCATGAAAGTTCTGGTAAACTCGTGAAGGCTGACGAACATAGATTTTCAGAATAAAAGCAACCTTTGAAGAAATTTTTACGAAAACCTGCATTGCCTAGGACCTACGGTCTGTGGCTGTAGATATAGTGCACCAAACACTCCTTTTCTAGTGAACTTGCTGAGTACGCTCGTACTCAACGTATCTTATTAACCCTTGCTAGATCCTGAAGCCATTAAGACGACGTCTACATCAAGTTATGCCCCAGGAACCATCATCAAAGGCTAAAGCTCTTCAATGAAGTCAAGAAAGTCAACATATACATCAACTAAAGTGAAGACGAAGTTACTGATTAGATAGAAATATAATCTCTAGCCATAGAACCTATTTCTATAGTGTTTTGCAATAACAGCAATGCCAGACCATTAGTTAAGATACTAGTCTTAATAGTATGATAGTTTTTGAGTTATTTATTTCTGATTCTTCTTTGTAAGAAGTTTCTTTCTCTCTCTTTAACCTAGAGTGTTCTCTGGATCTTGTGTAAAAAAGTTGAGTTGTAACCTATAGTCATGTCTTGGACCTGTTGTGTTTCTGTTATACCACTCTGAGGGATGTAATACTAGTGAACGGTTTTTCATTGGTGTTATGTCAATGACTATAGTGTACTACATCATGCAGTGGTATGCCGGGTCACCGCAGCCGGCCAGGTCGTCCAGCGTTCATCCATCTCTATTTCAAGCCGGCCAGAGGATAGCATTGGCAAATCCCCTCTACCCAATCTCAAATCTCAAGCCAAAACCTTTCATATCCGAACCAACCTTCCATTGATCTCAGTCCCAGTCCCGGACCAATCCCTCCCTTAAGGTAATATCCTCCGATCAAAATCCATCACATTAAAGTAAATAATAGTGCTATAATGTTTTGGCCAATTCTACCATCCACATCATCCCGGTTCTTTTGGGCCTTGGGATGGATGGCCAAAAGAACATGTGGCGCGGTCGCAACAGAGCCCTCCTCTTCTAGGAGGCGGGGACTGCTACAGTCCAGGGACAAATTGAAGCGTTTCGCGCCATAGTAAATCAAAATTTTCTACGGATGCGAACAGAGGGAAAGCCAAGATCTAATCTAGGAGATGCAAACAACGAGAGAGATTGGATTAGATCTTCATACCCTTGAAGATTCGCACAGCGGAACGTTCGTCGGAACGTGGGTGATGTAGTCGTACTCGCTTCTCCTCCTCGCGATCCGATCCGATCTAGCACCACAAGTGGCGGTGCCTCCGTGAGATGCACACGTGCAGCACCTCGACGTCTCCTCCTTCCTTGGTCCAGCAAGTATGGTGGAGAGATGGGTTGGATCTACAACGCGACGGCGCGGTGCAATTGGTGGAGAATTTCTGCAGCAGGGCTTCGCCTACAAGCAGTCGGGAGGGAGAGAGGAGGGCAGCAGAGCGGCTAGGGTTTGAGGGGAAGGTGTGGGGGGTTGGTGCGCCCCTTCCCTATTTATATAGAGGGGGACGCAGCCCTAGCCCCTCCCCCAAGCCCAAACCGGCGACCCCAAAGGATAAGGAGTGGGGGGCAAGGAAACCCCCCCTTCTAGAAACTCTATCTCGAGTTTAAACCTCTCTAGGCCGGCTGGGCCCTATGGGGCCTTGTGCCCCTGGCCCAATGCGGCCAGGGCACTCCCTCATAGGCCCATGCCCCCTCCCAGAAGGTGGGGCCACGTTGGTCCCCTTCCGGAAGGTTCTAGAAGCTTCCGGTACAATACCGATTAACCCGGAACAATTCCGGACTCCAAAAAAACTGCACTGCCTTATATGAATCTTATTCTCCGGACCACTCCGGAACCTCTCGTGATGTCCCGGATCCCATCCGAGACTCCGAAAAATAACTCAGAAACCAATTATCCAATCTATCCTAGCGTCGAGACACGTTAAGTGTGTGACCCTGCGGGTTCGAGAATATGCAGACATGATCTTCTATCAATAATCAACAGCGGGGTCTGGAAACCCATATTGACTCCTACACATTCATCGATGATCATATCGGATGAACCACGATGCCAGGATTCAATCAATCCCATATTTATATTCCCTTCGTCACGCGATATTTTACTTGCCCGAGATTTGATCGTCGGTATCGTCATACCTAGTTCAATCTCGTTCACAGCAAGTACTTTACTCGTTCCGTAATCCGATATCACTTTGTGATCAACTCCTTAACCACATGCTTGCAAGCGGTGTTGATATCGATTACCGAGTGGGCCCGAAGTATATCTCTCCTACTTGGGAGGGACAAATCCCATCTCGATACATGCAACCCAACAGATACTTTCCGATCACCTGAGAGACAGCTTTATGATCACCCTCTCATAGGATGACGTTTGATGACCTCAAAGCTTTCTTCCGATACCAGGGAGTTGTATTATCTCATGGTCTAAGGAATACAATATTTGACATAAGAAAAGCTTCGCAAAGACGAACACGATGACACGATCTAATTGCTTCGCTTAGTTTGGGTCTGTCCATCACATCATTCTCCCAATGATATGATCTCATTATCAATTGACAACTCATGTCTATGGTTAGGAAACCTTAACCATCATTGATCAATGAGCTAGTCCATAGAGGCGTACTAGGGACACGGTGTTGTTCACAAACCACACAAGTATTAAAGTTTCCGCTTAATACAATTCTAGCATGGAATATAAACATTATCATGAACAAGAATTATAATAATAACAGCTTTATTGTTGCCTCTAGCTCCAATGCACTTGGAACCACGTCAAGCTCAGTGATGAAGTTCCTGATCCAAACTCCTTCACTTGACGCTTCTGCAGCAGCCATGTATTCCGCTTCTACTGTAGATCCCGCGATCACGCCTTGCTTGCAGCTTCTCCAGCTCATAGCTCCTCCATTCAAAATATACACGTATCCTGTCTGAGATTTAGAATCATCCTTGTCGGTGTCGAAACTAGCGTCGACGTAACCTTTTACGACGAGTTGTTCATCACCCCCATAGACTAAGAACATTTCTTTAGTCCTATTTAGGTACTTTAGGATGTTCTTCACGGCTGTCCAGTGTTCCACTCCTGGATCACTTTGATATCTGCTCGTCAAACTAAGAGCATTGGACACATCCGGTCTAGTACACAGCATGGCATACATGATGGAACCTATGGCCGAGGCATAAGGCACTTTTCTCATAGCTTCCCTATCATTTACCGTAGCTGGACACTGAGCCTTGCTCAATGTCTTACTTGACAACATAGGCACTGAACCTTTCTTTGCCTTATCCATTATGAACCTTTTCAGAACTTTGTATAGGTATGTACTCTGGCTTAAAGCTATCAGGCGTCTTTGTCTATCTCTATAGATCTTGATGCCCAATATATAAGCAGCTTCACCTAGGTCTTTCATTGAAAAACACTTGTTCAAATAACTCTTCACATCGTTAAGCATGTTAATGTCATTTCCAATAATCAATATGTCATCCACATATAATACAAGAAATGTCACCAAGCTCCCACTCACTTTCTTATAGATACAAGCTTCATAGCAATTTGGAACAAATCCAAAGCTCTTGATCACTTGATCAAAACGAAGGTTCCAACTCCGAGATGCTTGCTTCAGTCCATAAATGGAACGCTCAAGCTTGCATACTTTATCAGCATCCTTAGGATCGACAAAACCTTCGGGTTGCATCATATACAACTCTTCATCAATGTTGCCATTGAGGAACGCAGTCTTGACATCCATCTGCCATATTTCATAATCATGAAACGCAGCAATTGCTAATAAAATCCGAATGGACTTAAACATCGCTACGGGAGAGAAAGTCTCATCGTAGTCAACACCTTGAACTTGTCGAAAACCTTTCGCAACAAGCCGTGCTTTATAGACGGTAACATTACCATCCGCGTCTGTTTTCTTCTTGAAGATCCATTTGCGATCAACGGCCTTTCGGTCGCTAGGAGGGTCCACCAAAGTCCATACTTGGTTTTCGCTCATGGATCCCAATTCGGATTCCATGGCCTCTAGCCATTTCTCAGAGTTCGGGCTCATCATTGCTTCATCATAGTTCGCAGGCTCACTGTCATCTACTAACAAGACAGTTAAGACAGGGTTGCCGTACCACTCAGGAGGGGCACGCGACCTTGTCGACCTGCGACGTTCAGTAGTAGCATCGTCCGAAGCGTCATGATCCTTATCATTAGCTTCCTCTATTATTGGTGCAGGCGGCACTGGAACAATCTTAGGTGTTGCGCTACTCTCCAATTCAAGAGAAGGTTCAATAACCTCGTCTAGCTCTACTTTCCTCCCACTCACTTCTTTCGAGAGAAACTCCTTCTCAAGAAAGGAACCGTTCTTTGCGACAAACACTTTTCCTTCGGTTCTGTGATAGAAGGTATACCCAATAGTTTCCTTAGGGTATCCTATGAAGACGCATTTCTCCTCTTTGGGTTCGAGCTTGTCCGGCATCAACTTTTTGACGTAGGCTTCGCATCCCCAAACTTTAAGAAACGACAACTTAGGTTTAGCACCAAACCACAGTTCATACGGTGTCGTCTCAACGGATTTAGATGGTGCCCTATTTAAAGTGAATGCAGCGGTTTCTAATGCATAACCCCAAAATGATAACGGCAAATCAGTAAGAGACATCATCGATCGGACCATATCTAATAGAGTTCGATTCCGGCGTTCAGACACACCATTGCGCTGTGGTGTTCCGGGTGGCGTGAGTTGCGAAACGATTCCGCTTGCTTTAAGATGTGTGAGAAAATCATAACTCAAATATTCACCTCCACGATCGGATCGCAGAAACTTAATCTTTTTGTTACGATGGTTCTCCACTTCATTCTGAAATTCTTTGAACTTTTCAAATGTTTCAGATTTATGTTTCATTAAATAGATATACCCATATCTATTTAAGTCATCGGTAAAAGTGAGAAAATAGCGATATCCACCGCGCGTCGAAACACTCATCGGTCCGCATACATCGGTATGTATGATTTCCAACAAGTCCGTTGCTCGCTCCATCATACCGGAGAACGGGGTTTTGATCATCTTGCCCATGAGGCATGGTTCGCATGTGTCAAATGACTCAAAATCAAGAGACTCCAAAAGTCCATCAGAATGGAGTTTCTTCATGCGCTTTACACCAATATGACCTAGACGACAGTGCCACAAATAAGTAGTATTATCACTATCTACTTTGCATCTCTTATCCTCAATGTTATGGATGTGTGTTTCATCCCTTTCGAGATTTAGAAGAAATAAACCATTCACTAAAGGTGCATGACCATCAAAGATATTACTCATATAAATAGAACAACCATTATTCTCTGATTTAAATGAATAACCGTCTTGCAATAAACACGATCTAGAAATAATGTTCATGCTCAACGCAGGCACATAATAACATTTATTAAGGTTTAAAACTAATCCCGAAGGTAAAAATAAGGAGAGCGTGCCGACGGCCATCACATCAACTCTTGATCCGTTGCCAACGTCCATCGTCACCTCATCCCTCGCAAGCCGCCGTCTATTCCGTAGCTCCTGTTTCGAGTTACAAATGTTAGCAACTGAACCGGTATCAAATACCCAGGCACTACAACGAGGGCTAGTAAGGAAAACATCAATAACATGTATATCAAATATACCTTTGATGGTGCCAGCCTTCTTGTCCGCTAAGTACTTCGGACAGTTGCGCTTCTAGTGGCCCTTGTCCTTGCAATAGAAGCACTCAGTGTCCGGCTTGGGACCAGACTTGAGCTTCTTCTCAGCAGGGGCAATGCGCTTGCCGTCGCCTTTCTTGAAGGGATTCTTTGCACCCTTACCTTTCTTAAAGGAGGGCTTGTTGACCATCAACACATGATTATCCTTTTTGATGTCCACCTCCGCGGCCTTCAGCTTTGCGAAGAGCTCGGTGGTCGTATTAGTGGAACCAATCTGATTATGAGTCACTACAAAACTTTTGTAGCTGGGAGGGAGTGATTGCAGAACCATGTCAATCTTGAGCTCCTCTGGAATCGTGCATTCCAGTTGCTCAAGGCGTTGAGTGTAGCCCGACATCTTTATGGCGTGCTCACTAACGGAACTCCCTTCCTCCATCTTGCAGTTAAAGAACTTCTCAGAGATCTCATATCTCTCAGAACGGGCTTGAGTCTGAAACATGGTTTTCAGCTCCTCGAGAATCTCAAAGGGCCCGGGATAGGTTTCAAAACGATTTTGAAGTTCCGGTTCCATAGCAAACAACATGGTGCTCTTAATCACACCATAATCATCTTTGCGCGACTGATAGACGGCTTTCTCGTCAGCCGTCGCAGTTGTAGCAGGGGGGTCACCTAACGCTTTCCCAAGGACATAGTCCTTTTGACCGCCAGACAGAATGATTCTTAGATTGCGGAACCAATTGGTGAAGTTAGACCCATTGTTTCTAAGCTTTTCCTTCTCAGCAAAAACGTTGAAGTTGAAGTTGGACTTGGCCATGTGATCTACAGTATTTGCAAGTACAAATTAGACTATGTTCATGATAACTAGTTCAACTTTTAATCAAATTACTAGATGAACTCCCACTAAATTCAACATCCCTCAAGTTGTTTAGTGAACACGATCCAAATTCACCACACCTAATCCGATCATCACGAGAAGAGATGTGGTTTCAATGGTGGACAACAAAGTGTCGATCATATCATTCATATGACTCATGCTTAACCTTTCGGTTCTTGTGTTCCGAGGCCATGTCTGTACATGCTCGGCTCGTCAAGTTAGACCCAAGTATTTCCGTGTGTGCAAAAACTGGCTTGCACCCATTGTATGTGAACGTAGAGTCTATAGCACCCGATCATCACGTGATGCTTGGACACGACGAACTTTCGCAACGGTGCATACTCGGGGAGAACACAGTTTTATCTTGATCTTTAAGTGAGTAATCATCTTATAATGCTACCGTCGCGATCTAAGCATAATAAGATACATAAAAGGATAAACATCACATGCATATAACTTTATGTGACATGGTATAGCCAATCTTCGCGCAATGATCTCCATCTTGTGCGTTCCGGCATGATCTCCATCACTCCACCATGATTGCCTCCACCACGAATAGCAACTACAACTATTGCTAACTACTTAGCGATAAAGTGAAACTATTACATGGCGCATAAGAAGTTGACACACAGGTCATACACAATTATAAAGACAACCATATGGCTCCTTCCGGTTGTGTACTCATCGACATGCAAGTCGTGAAACATTACAAAACATGATCATTGCATACAATATACACATCACATCTTGGGCCATACCATATCACAGAAAACACTCCCTGCAAAAACAAGTTAGACGCCTCTACTTTGTTGTTGCATGTTTTATGTGGATTATGGGAGTAGATGCTAAGAACGATTCTTACCTACGGAAAGCCACAACGGTGATATTATGGTTGCAAAACTCCAGTGTTAATCCCATGACAACTATAGTGAGAGAAACTGACATCCACCAGCCGCATGTGTGGAACAAGCCACATGTCAAGTGCGGAGCCGGTCTCGCGAACGACGTCGCGTAAGGTTGGCCTGGACCGCTTCAATCTCACTATCCCGCGTCATAAGAAGAACACAAACAAGAGGCTTGCAACAGAAAACATCAACGCCCGCAACAACCATGTTGCGTTCTACTCGTGAAACACATCTACGCATAGATCTAGCTCTGATACCACTGAAGCGTTTCGCGGCATAGTAAATCAAAATTTTCTACGGATGCGAACAGAGGGAAAGCCAAGATCTAATCTAGGAGATGCAAACAACGAGAGAGATTGGATTAGATCTTCATACCCTTGAAGATTCGCACAGCGGAACGTTCGTCGGAACGTGGGTGATGTAGTCGTACTCGCTTCTCCTCCTCGCGATCCGATCCGATCTAGCACCACAAGTGGCGGTGCCTCCGTGAGATGCACACGTGCAGCACCTCGACGTCTCCTCCTTCCTTGGTCCAGCAAGTATGGTGGAGAGATGGGTTGGATCTACAACGCGACGGCGCGGTGCAATTGGTGGAGAATTTCTGCAGCAGGGCTTCGCCTACAAGCATTCGGGAGGGAGAGAGGAGGGCAGCAGAGTGGCTAGGGTTTGAGGGGAAGGTGTGGGGGGTTGGTGCGCCCCCTCCCCTCTTTATATAGAGGGGGACGCAGCCCTAGCCCCTCCCCCAAGCCCAAACCGGCGGCCCCAAAGGATAAGGAGTGGGGGGCAAGGAAACCCCCCCTTCTAGAAACTCTATCTCGAGTTTAAACCTCTCTAGGTCGGCTGGGCCCTATGGGGCCTTGTTCCCCTGGCCCAATGCGGCTAGGGCACTCCCTCATAGGCCCATGCCCCCTCCCGGAAGGTGGGGCCACGTTGGTCCCCTTCCGGAAGGTTCTAGAAGCTTCCGGTACAATACCGATTAACCCGGAACAATTCCGGACTCCAAAAAACGGCACTGCCTTATATGAATCTTATTCTCCGGACCACTCCGGAACCTCTCGTGATGTCCCGGATCCCATCCGAGACTCCGAACAAAAACTCATAAACCAATTATCCAATCTATCCTAGCGTCGAGACACGTTAAGTGTGTGACCCTGCGGGTTCGAGAATATGCATACATGATCTTCTATCAATAATCAACAGCGGGGTCTGGAAACCCATATTGACTCCCACACATTCATCGATGATCATATCGGATGAACCACGATGCCAGGATTCAATCAATCCCATATTTATATTCCCTTCGTCACGCGATATTTTACTTGCCCGAGATTTGATCGTCGGTATCGTCATACCTAGTTCAATCTCGTTCACAGCAAGTACTTTACTCGTTCCGTAATCCGATATCACTTTGTGATCAACTCCTTAACCACATGCTTGCAAGCGGTGTTGATATCGATTACCGAGTGGGCCCAAAGTATATCTCTCCTACTTGGGAGGGACAAATCCCATCTCGATACATGCAACCCAACAGATACTTTCCGATCACCTGAGAGACACCTTTATGATCACCCTCTCATAGGATGACGTTTGATGACCTCAAAGCTTTCTTCCGATACCAGGGAGTTGTATTATCTCATGGTCTAAGGAATACAATATTTGACATAAGAAAAGCTTCGCAAAAACGAACACGATGACACGATCTAATTGCTTCGCTTAGTTTGGGTCTGTCCATCACATCATTCTCCCAATGATATGATCTCATTATCAATTGACAACTCATGTCTATGGTTAGGAAACCTTAACCATCATTGATCAATGAGCTAGTCCATAGAGGCGTACTAGGGACACGGTGTTGTTCACAAACCACACAAGTATTAAAGTTTCCGCTTAATACAATTCTAGCATGGAATATAAACATTATCATGAACAAGAATTATAATAATAACAGCTTTATTATTGCCTCTAGGGCATAATTCCAACACAAATATTCCCTACCATGGACAGGTATCATGCGTGCCGTCGTACCCCGTGTCGCCGGACGGTGCACCGCACATGCCCTGGGCCCGCCATCAGCGCACGCGAGCATGACTGCACTCTATGAGAGGCGCTCCCGGTGCCACACGCCTCCGCGCCCGCCAAGTGGTGGGGCCTGCCTAGAGCCAACGTGAGCCCATGTCGGCCGCAGTTTCTCGTGGTAATTGGGCCTGCCGATACACGACGTGGCTGCCTATGTCCATGATGGTCATGGTTTCTTGCGATTATGGGGACCGAGGATAGCTGATGTGGCGTCGTAGACTCTAGCCGCCTGCGGGTTCTCGCGGTAGGAGATCCCATATGACATTGTAGGCAGTACATGTGCGCATATTCTCGTGGTGATGAAATAGGAAGGAATTTGTTCCTTTTCATGGTGATAGTAGAAATATCTTCAAGTACATCCTCAATGACCCCCAACAACTTATTCATATTCTAGTCCATCTCCCTTATTTTTTCACTTCCTCTTCCGCTTTTGTTTCTGCTTATTTTTTATCCCTTCCTGCAAATCCTGCCCTTCATTATCTTTCGGCACCTCCTATTCTTCATCAACTTTCTGCTTATCAAAGTCTTCCTTCACTTGTTGCACTTATTGCACGTCATCATCTTGATGCACCTCATGTTCTTCATCAACTTGTTGATTATCGGCCCGTCACTGCTAAGCCATTTTTTAGTAGTGTCTCAATATGTCATGATTTTCTTCATGAAAATATATGCATCTTGAGTACTTCAAGTGAGTGATGTCTTAGGATGACCTATTTGGATAGTCTGGCATGCCTGATATGTCGATGTTGTTGGCATATGTTGCTAGATACCTTTGGATAGTTTTATTTTCATGGACTACCAATCATTATAGGAATGTGTGTTTGCAAACACTAGATATAATAGTTAGTCCTTCAATTAGTGTTATCATATATCATCCAAAACCCACTAGGAAGCGCTAGATGCACTTTCATATGTGTTATCGATATCTTAGTCCCTTGAGTTTCCTACATGAATACGACATTATTTATGTAATATCAATGGTGGGTCTTTGTTTATGAGATTATTTATCTCGCGCACCTTTTCCTACATTATAACTTGAGATACTTTATAGATGCATGCCATGCTCTCGTTTTATTTGCATATATGATATGATTGCACTATAGATTGTTGAAGCAACGAGGATTGGCCGGAGTTGACAGAATTCATGACCCAAATTCTTAGATGCGTGATATAGGGAAATATGGGACCCTAAAACCCACATAAGTTGTTGGACCTTCTGTCTTAATAACTTTCTTGTTTTCTCATGTTCCTAGCCTTGAGATCAATCACTAGGGATGTAATTGGTCATATATGTGGTTGCATCTATTAATGTATTTACATTATAATTATTTTATGCTAAAATCCTTGCAATAGAACATAGGAGAGCATAGTCTATGTTAGATGGAGTGATACAAGAGGGTTGCATGCTAAGTGACAGAAATAGCAAACACATCATATCTTGTCGTGCATCTAGAGGTAAAGAGAGAACGAAGTACTAGGGGTAAAGAGAGAATGAAGTACCTGCCGCTTTAGACCACTACAGAGTGATGCATTTAAGGATATTGTAGTTCTCAACTTCCAATTTATAAAAGTAATACAATACTCTGTTTTATTACTTAAATATATGTGATGTTTAGTTCTACCCTCACTTGGGGAGTATTATCAATACATGCTTAGGATTCTGAGTATGTCTTAATATTAGGACATGTTGCCCATAAGAATGTTACACTTTATAATAGGAGGCTTGTTTATAGATAAATAATCACTCATAAGTGTGCTCTATTTTATACCACTATGTTCATTGCAGAGGAAGATCAAGTGAATCCTTGAAACATAAAAATAACCCTTGCTTTTGTTGAAAATATAAGCAATAATCCATATGATTTAATCCGAATAATAAACTGATAAATCATGACCATACAAAGGGTACTTAAACCAATCATGCAGATCAACAAAGTAGATGAATAAATTACATCTATACAAGAGAAACCTATCATATCTACGCCAAACTCTAGAACTAGAAACTCTAGCATAATCTGAAAGAGAGAGATTGAGATCACATACGATGCAGTTGCAACAGTAGCCACAGCGGCAGCAGCAGCAGTAGCAGAGTTTTCGCTCATGTTGAGGTTGCTGAAGAGGTCTTTGACGTCCGGAAAGAAGTCGTCATTCGGGAACTCGTCATCGGACGACGTCGTGTTTGCCAGTAGTCGCGCTTGAGCGCTCCCCAAAAACCTGATCGCCCCTCACATGTACATGTTCACGAGAGGCGGGGTTCCAGAGGCCTAATGTCCCAATCTGCGGTGCACGCTGCAAGCCGGGATGGGGAAGACAAAGGCGGCAGCGCAAGGTTCTGGAGGTAGGCGCGTGTGTGGATTGATTGTCGATTAAGTTTAGCGCAGACGCTTATATAGTGCAAGTCAGGGAGATTGTAGGGCACATCCCACGTCCGATTCGGTAACAACCCACGTCCATAAAAACTGGAAACGGCTGTAATTAACGCGTCTGTTAATGAATCATAATTAATTTTCCCAACCAGCAAAATAAAGCTCGGCTCGGCGAGATTCCCGCAAACCGCGGCGTGCGCGTTGTGACGAGGTGAGGCGAGGCGGGCGGCATCGGAGGAGGAGTGCGCGAGGACTTCTCTCCTTGTCACACCTTAGTGAGTCATGCAACACTCTACTATATAAGGTGGTCCAACTCCCCTTCCACTATCAATGTGGACTAAACTTTAGCACCACTAGCATAGCCATATGCTGCCATATACAAGTGGGCCAAAGAGAATTTCAGAATTTGTCTAATGAGGCAACAACCCAAAACTCATCAAATTTCAACAATCCCTCACAAAGTCTCATTCGCACATCACATCACTTTTATTCCAGAACATTGTTTTATATACCGGTGTGTAGTGAAGACTGTTAAGTTGAACTTCCACGTTAAACTCTATGTTACACTAGCTAGCAACTTGAATAGTGTACTATGCCTTGAACTACAAGTTTTTTGCGCGCTAGTTTCACACAAAATCTAGACCGGTACAGGGTTGCCGTTGGCTTCCCCGTGGTTTGGAGCTTATGCGTCATACTCCAAGGCCTTTCATGAGTTTATTAGAGAGCACCAAACTAACATAGACTGCGACGTTTGATAGTCAGACTTATATAGGTGTGTTCCTAAAGAGATGTTCTGCAAGACAACATCTCCGCTTATAAAAGCCACTTGGAACACATTAAGATAAATATCAACCTGCCATGCAGATTAAGAGAGTATAACATCTTTATGGAGATGTAAATATAATATGGGGATACTCTCCTCTCTGCTGACCAACAGCTTGTCTCTCAGCTCTAGTTTATGGGATGTTCGATCACATAGAGTGAGTTGCCACTGGGATCAACTCATAACGTGGGTCTCAAACACATCTCCCTCGATGCATTATCTATCACATTGCGTGATAAACCCTTTGTGAAAGGATCTGCCAGGTTTTTAGATGTTTGGATATAATCCAATGCAATAACTCCGGAGTTTCTTAGTTTCCTGACAGATTTTAATCTCCTCTGTTTACTTTGACGATCACAGTTTGATTATCACAGTTCATCGGGATGGCGGGTATTGGTTTTTCAACCATATGTAAGTCCATCAAGAGCTCACGAAGTCACTCCGCTTCAACATTGGTTGTGTCTAATACTGTGAGTTCTGCTTTCATTGTTGACCTTGTTAAGATGGTCTGCTTGCAAGACTTTCAGGAAACAGCGCTGATACGTCTATAACGTATTATGGTTTTATGCTATTATTATGCTTTTGACACTTATTTTTATATAAAGCTTATGAGTTATTTGGACTAACCTACTAATAGTTGCAAAAGTGCATAATGTTCTTGTGTTACACTTCGATGTGTAGGAATTATCAAGAATACAAGTGGAACCCTTGTTGGAGTCATATTAGGATTTTTCAGAAATCTATCTCAGAACTCTTTTTAAATATGGTCACGTTTCGGGTCGAATACGACGTCAAACGTAAAACTCTTTCACTACAAAGTTGTAGGAAATTTCGTGACAATCATTCTAGACATAAAATTTAGCTGATTCCGAGTCCGGACGGGCCCGCTAGGCCTGATTTACTTCAGCCCAAGATGGGATGACGGGAATCTGAGAAGCTATATAAAGGGAGGAAACCTAATTCGTGGAAGATACCTCCACCCACAAATTTGCAGACACCTAAGCCATGTTTTTGCCTCCCCATGGACCACATCTCCATGGGGAAGGGCTCTCAAGAAGCCATGAAGGAAGAGGGCTAAGGGGCGGTGCTCCCCCACGATACCGGCGGCGGGGAAGGAGTCCCCCGCGGCGCCGCCGCCGCCCTCTTCACCATCTTCACCGCCATATCCATCACCTAATCCTCCTAGTATGCAGTGGTTCATCCTCCCACACACCTCTATACTGTTCTATGTAAACATGGTGTTTGATGCTATAAGTTATAATCATATGATCTATGTCATATTTGTGTAGTTTCTTTGTTCTTAGATTGAATGGTTGAACGTCTTGGTTCATTAGAGTTGTATATTGATATGATATAGTCCTTTGGTGTCCACTATATTTGTGCGCGCATGGATTAAACATCATAGGGTTTGTAGTATGCAGTGGCGAATCTAGAATGAGAACAGAGGGTGGGCTCAAAGAACCAATATACAAGAATTTAACTCGTCAACCTAAATTTGTGGTAGAAATGAATTAAAAATGTGTTAGATCACTGATGGAAAACTCAACATACAATGCGTCTCACCATTTAGCGAGGCTGATGGGCTAGGAAGTCAAGACTACAAGACCCAGGTTGGCAAGGCACTCGTTGTGTCATTTTAACATCGATTTGCTCTTCGTCGACCATTTTTTTGTTCTCTCTCTACTATCTATGGCTTGTGCACATATATTTGATGAACTTTTGCTCAAATGAGAGGGTAGGCTCAAGCCTATCGAAGCCTACACGGTAAATTCGCCCCTGGTAGTATGTGTAAGAGAAAGGGAAAGTTTTGCCAGAGTGACAGAAACCTAAGAACGCGAACCGGAACGTTGGACGTATGGGAGTAAGAGGACCATTAACTTAAGGCTATGGTTGGGGAAACCTTAATGATTTGTTAGTAGTTACGGATGTTTGCTAACAATCCAATCATATAGTACATGTAATTCCAAGTAGTGAAGAGCATGTATATTTAGCCTCTCCTACATAGAAAACTGCATCAAAGACAATGAACCCGATTTATTCGCCAATTAAACTTGGACAAAGCCACCACAATTACCACCACTATTCCACACTCATATTTATGTTAGTTTAGTGTATTTTATTGCTGCAACAACTAGCTTTACTTTCTTTTTGTTTATTATCTTGCAAGCTTTCTCTAGTACTCGTTTTGTTGCTCTAGTTTTATTTCCTAGATAACGCAAACATTTAGTGTGCGTAGAGTTGTATCAGTGGTTGATAGAACTTGAGAGAATATTTATCCTACCTTTAGATCCTCGTTGGGTTCGACACTCTTACTTATCGAAAAGGCTACACACGATCTCCTATACTTGTGGGATATCAAGCGCCACCACCAAGTGTAAACAAATAACCACTTGTGGCATTAATCTCATCAGCATCAGATATCTAGTTTGAATCACTATAACCCTCAAGTACTCGTGGATACCCATCATAGTGAATACCATAACTCGCAGTGCCTTTCAAATAGCGCAAAACTCTTTCAAGAGCATTCCAATGATCATCTCCAGGATTTGACACAAATCGAATCAGTTTTCTTACAGCAAAGGAGATGTCAGGTCTAGTAGCGCTGGCTAAATACATGAGCGAGCCAATAATTTGAAAATATCTCAATTGATCTTTAGTAATCCTTCGATTCTTTCGAAGTAGCACACTCGGATCATAAGCCGTTGGAGAAGAATTGCAGTTGCTATACCTGAAGCGACTCGATATCTTTTGCACATAGTGAGACTGAAGCAGTGTAATCCCACCATTGTCATCCTTTAGTAACTTGATGTTTAATATTATCAGCCACTCCCAAGTCCTTCATCTCAAAGCAGCGAGATAGGAACTCTTTGACCTCCTCGATAACAGCAAGGTTGGTCCCGAATATCTATATATCATCAAAATAGAGACACATAATAATTCCCTCGCACCCACCATGGAGATAGTACACACATATGTCAGCTTCATTTACAACAAAGCCTTCAGTAGTTAAAGTTATTTCAAACTTCTCGTGCCACTGCTTAGGAGCTTGCTTAAGACCATACAAAGACTTCACTAACTTACACACCTTTCCTTCTTGACCATCTACTACAAATCCATCAGGCTGCTCCATATAAATTTCCTCATGTAGCTCTCCATTTAGAAAAGTTGTCTTAATGTCCATTTGATGAACGAGAAGACCATGTGAGGCAGCCAAGGATAGTAGTACTTGAATAGTGGTTAATCTGGCTATAGGTGAGTAGGTATCGAAGAAGTCCTCACCTTCTTTTTGGGTATAACCCTTGGCCACAAGACGTGACTTGTACTTTTCAATAGTACCATCAGGTCTAAGATTTTTCTTGAACACCCACTTACATCCTACAGGTTTGAACCCATAAGGACGATCAGTGACTTCCCAATTACCATTAGCTAATATGGAGTTCATCTTGCTTTAGACAGCTTCCTTCCAGTAGTCAGCATCTTGAGATGCATAAGTTTCTGAAATAGAAGTGGGAGTATCATCCACAAGGTACACAATGAAATCATCACCAAGTAACTTTGCAGTCCTTTGTCTCTTGCTACTTTTGGGAGCTTCACTATCGTCCTCCACAGGATTATCAGAGTGTTCTATCGGCATAGTGGGTTCAAGAATTATAGAAAATTCCTGACTAAACAAACTAGTCATCCCCTGATTTGATGAGCTAGACATACCTTTCATAGGAAAGATGTCCTCAAAGAAAGTCACATCATTCGACTCCATAATTGTACCAACATGCATGTCGGATACCTCAGATTTTACTATAAAAAATTTATAGCCAATGCTATGAAAAACATATCCTAGAAAAAAGCTAATTTTTTTTAAATAATACATTTTTTATTGAATTTCACAAATAATACACAAAAGGGGCAAATTGCAAATCTGTTGGTCGGTCGGCTGTTCAATAGACGAAACACTGCCTTCGTCCGTTCAACGGACGACACACTGCATTCGTCCGTTCCACGGACGACACACTGCCTTTGTCCGTTCAACAGACGACACACCCTGCAAACCCCTCCTTTACCAAACAGCCGACAACATGGTGTGCCGTCCGTTGAACGGACGAAGGCAGTGTGTCGTCCGTTGAACGGACGAAGGTAGTGTTTCGTCCGTTGAACGGACAAAACGGGTATGTCGTCTATCGAACGGCCGACCGACCAACAGATTTGCAATTTGTCCGTTTTGTGTATTATTTGTGCAATTAATTAAAAAATGTATTATTTAAAAAAATTAGCTAGGAAAACACAATCAACGGTTTTTGGTCCAAGCTTTTGCTTCTTGGGTATTGGAATATTGACTTTCGCCAAACAGCCCCAAGTTCGTAAGTAAGAGAGTTTAAGCTTTTTATTTTCCCATTCCTCAAATGGAGTCATGGTTTTATCCGTTATGGGAACATGGTTTAGGACATGACGCGGTCATTAGCGCCTCCCCCAACCATTTCTTGGAAAGACCTGATGTATCTAACATGGCATTAACCAAATCAGTTAGAGTGCGGTTCTTTCTTTCGGCCACCCCATTTGACTGAGGTGATTACGGAGGCGTCCTCTCATGTATAATACCATGTTTCGTATAGAATAAATCAAATTCATTTGAAAAGTACTCTTTGATGATGTGTAGCTCAGATCACTATAGAGCTTCGTTGGGAGACCCCAAGAGGAAGTTATGATGAGCACAATAGCAAGTTTTCCCTTAGTAAGAAACCAAGGTTATCGAACCAGTAGGAGGAAGGAAACGACTCAAAGGTGTTGCTAGAAACTTGGAAACCTGCACAACACAAACTCAAGACTTTGCCCCAACGAACAGTGAGGTTGTCAATCTCACCGGTTTAATGAAACCAAAGGATTAACTCTATGGTGTGGAAGGTAATGGTGGTTTGCAGAAAGTAAACAATAACAGTGGAAGATGTATCAATGGTAAAAATTGGACCGGGGTCCATAGTTCACTAGAGGTGTTCTCCTTAAGATAAAAAACATAACATGCTGGGTAAACAAATTACAGCGGGGCAATTGACAGGACAAAGCAAGGCATAACAATGCAATACTAGACATTCATGATCCTATGATATTTGATTGGGCAATACAACAAGATACATAGACCGCCATCCAACTGCATCTATGACTAGTAATCCACCTTCAGGTTATCATCCGAACCCTCTCCAGTATTAAGTTGCAAGCAACGGATAACTGCTTTAAGCAAAGTGTGTAAGGTAAACAATCCACTTGTTCCATGAACAAGAGATCGTCGTTTTCTCGCTAGTAGCAACAACACATCTACAACCTTAGAGATTTTTGTCACTTACCCAGATTAAATAGAGGCATGAACCCATTATCGAGCATAAATACTCCCTCTTGGAGTCACTAGCATCTACTTGGCCAAGATAGCTACTAGAAACGGAGAGCATGCAAGATCACAAACAACACAGACATGATAGAATCAATAAGATAGAATCATTAACCAATCTGACATAGTAATCACAATATCCATTGGATCCCTGCAAACACAACATGCATGATTACAAATAGATGATCTTGATCATGAACGGAGCTCACAAGATCTAAACATGGTAGCACAAAGGAGGAGAAACAACCATCTAGCTACTACATGGACCCGTAGTCCAAGGTGGAACTACTCACGCTTCATACCAGAGGCTAGCATGGTGATGAAGAAGGCCTCTCGGATGATCTCTCCCCTCCGGCAGGGTGCCGGGAAGAGCTTCAAATCCCCTGATCTAGGGACGATGGTGGCGGCGGCTACGGACTGTTTCGTGGAAGATTGATCAGATACTTAGGGTTTAGGTATCGGGGGATTCTTATAGGCGAAGAGGGAGGCCGAGGGGGTGCTCGAGGCGGGTGCACCCCCCTAGGCATAGGACAGGCCAGGCTACACGGCCAGGGGGTGTGGCCCCCTCGAGGCCCTTCTCTGTCTCGTCTTCTGGCTCCGCGTTCCCCACGATAAAATATTGACTTTGTCTTTTGTCCCGTCCAATTCCGAGAATATTCATTTTCTGACTTTTCTGGAACCAAAAACAGAAGAAAACAAACAACTGGCACTATGGCATCTTGTTAATAGGTTAGTCCCAGAAAACATATAAAAATACCTCAAAGTGTAGACAAAGTAAAGCAAAGTAGATACTAAACAAGCATGGAACATCAAAAATTATAGATACATTTACGACGTATCAAGCATCCCCAAGCTTAACTCCTGCTTGTCCCGAGTAGGTAAGTGATAAAAAGAATAATTTTTGAGGTGACATGCACCATGAAAATCAAGATCAAACCATTTGCAAGCATTGAAAGCTGGGATCAAAGAACTCTAAACATGAGCATGAAAGGAGAAGTTTTAACAATAAGACAAAGTAACTATGCATGCAACATGAAAGGATACAAACAAAGATTCATGAATAACAATGCATTGAAAGACGTTTGTTTGTTTCGCATATAGAAAACATATCATAGTGGCATTCAGCTTGTCCCTCATGTAGTAGCAAAACATAATTTCATAGGACACCTGCAAAGTTCATCAGAGTGACTAGATACAAATAGTTCAAGAACAAGCAATATCAACAATATGAATCAATCAATAAGTTTTGGGACAATGCACATAGAACTAAGAATGACAACTATGCTCTCTTAATTGGTGCTTAAGGATAGAATGTGGAGACTCAATATAATAGTGGAAGAAAGGCCCTTCATAAAGGAAAGAAGGGATTTCAAGTCTCATAAAAAGCTTCCAAAAATTATGGTACTTGTTAGCTTTCAACTCTCATTGCCCCTATCATGAGCATCTTGAAGTGATTAAGGTTAAAGTGAACAAACTATGGAGTATATGCTTGACAAAGTATAAGTTGGCAATCTCATGTCCCTTGAGTACGAGGGTCGCTCCTCATGCTACTCAACTTTAGTCACCGGTAAGTTCTTGTCATAGTAAGTACATGCGTATCATAGAGAACCGCCAACGGGGTACCCCTTGCACATGATACAGGAGCTATCCCATAATCAAAATGACAAAGCAAGCAGACAATGAGCATCTCAGCAATCTTCTTATTTACCATGGGAAAAATGGTGCTTTTTTCTCTCTTTCCTCTTTTCAATATGTCTCTTTTTTTATAAGAAGAAAGCTTCATAGATTGCTCACTATGGTGATGCTGCAAGTTTCCACCATGATTAGGCATGGCTTAGGCTAGCGGCCCAGGCGTTTCTCTAACACACATACATAACTCCATAAACTTACAAGCTCCCCTTTTATTTCACACCGACGACATCCGCAAACAAAAGAGCATGATATCAACTGGGTACAATATACAAGTGCAATGTTGAAAGCGTTCCCCATGACAACATGGTTCTGCTAATTCCAACGTATAAGTGCAAGCATATACAACATAGATGACACAGTGGTTCAAGTTTATTTAGGGGCAAGAAAAATAAAGTGTGCCATCAAGTTTGTGAGAGTTATAATCACTAAGTTTCACATAACAAGTTTAATTTGGAAGATAGATAAAACAAGAATATACTTGGAATGGTGTAACACACCATGCATAGGAATTTATAGTGCACACTTTGGAATAACTTGGTTTCTTGGGAGTTGGATGCATGAGTAGAGCTTACTCATACAAGTGGAGGCTAGAAAAAGACTGGGAGCGACCAACTAAGAGAGCAATAATGGCCATAATCATGCAGAGCGACAAAACATTACTAATCAAAGTATAAAGTGGTACCACAAGTCAAAAACTAAATGATCATAGAGGCTAAGGTGACTGGTTCATAGTCATAACATGGTGTGAGCATGTGCCAAGTCAACCCAAACAAAGCATCAAAGGATAATACCACAATATTATGCTTTTGTATGCTAAAACAACGCATGATTCTTTCAAGGCATATTAAGCAATCCTAATTGTTTTGAACAAGTCATGCTACAACAATAATTACTAAGCATAAGGTCAAAACAACATCTAGCATGACATGATAAAGTCTAAGTCACCGTCAAAGCAAGGTCCTCTTGTACTACTAAAGCAAGAACTTTTCTACTCCTCTCCAACACCAATCAACTTATTTGAAACAACACAGAAAAAACGGGGGTCCAACTTATTTATTCAAGCAAACTAAGCAAACAAAAACCAAAAAAGAAAACTAAGACGCTCGAAGAACAACACAACTTGTGCATGAAACAATAAAAACAAAGTGTCTAGAAAGAACTGAGATTTTTATTGATGAAGAAGAGGATGCCTTGGGCATACCCAAGCTTTGACGCTTGTACATCTTGAATATTTATTGGGTTGACATGGGGTGGCATCCCCAAGCTTGATCGTTTGTCCATTCTTCATCTCATTACATCATTCTTTCTCTACATGTGCAAATTTTCCTTCATACAAAACCTCACACAATCTTCATTAGCAACATTAGTGCATTCAAAAGATAACAGACCTTTGGGGTTTAGTTTTAAAACAGATTTTTTTCACTAAATACATAATATACTGTAGCAATTCCCTCAAAAGCTCAATTTCCCAAAAAGGAATCAATAAGAAGCAAATGCAAATGATGGCAGAATCTGTCAAAATAGCCAATAGGTAGAAACCAATTTTTGTGAAGACGTTCTGTTGCTCAAATCAAAAATTGTTGAACTAACGAAAGTTAGCTAAAAACCTGGAGGATTTATTCAGAAAATTACAGTTCAATCCGCCTTACAGATATTTTACACGAATTTTTACAGTGGAGCACAAAAATTTGTTTCGGGACAGCAACTCCCCAAATCTTACTTCCCTCTCATTAGAGGTTATTCTGGCACAAAAATCAAATAAAAAGGATAAGGAGAGGTCATTACAGAAGTAATAACTTCCAAGACTCAAGAAAACTATTGGTTTATCTCCCAAGAAGTACTTTTCTTTAACGCCTTTAAGTTAGGCTTGAGAGTTTGAGAAGATGCTCACATAAGAAATATGAATTGAAGTAAAAGAGAACATCAAAAAGCAAATTCAAAACACATTTAAGTCTAACTCACTTCCTATGCATAGGAATCTTGTAAGAAAATAAATCAAAGAAGCACATAGTAACAAGAATGGGTAGATAAAACAAGAGCAACTTCAAAACTTTCAGCACATAGAGAGGTGTTTCAGTACCATGAAAACTTATAAACCCATATTTTCCTCTCTCATAATAATTTTCAGTAGCCTCATGAATAAACTCTACAATATAACTATCACATAACACATGCTTTTCATGATCTACAAACACATAATCTCTATCAAGCTCAAAAGTAGTGGGATTAAAACCTTCAAACCCACTTTTAACAATTTTATAACAAGGTGACTGATCATTCAATATAGGACCAACATCTAGAGCTTTATCATAAACATTTTCTAAGAAAAACTCTTTAGTACCATGCATTTCAAAGTCAGGCACAAATAAAGGATTATCATAGATAACTGGAGCATAATTATTATCACAAGTTTTACCCATAGTAGATATTTCAAAAGGATCCACAGAAACATAACATTCATCCTCCTTTGGTAAGGGGGACAGTAAAATAATGTAAGGGATAAAGAATTACTCTCATTAGAAGGTAGGCATGGGTAGATTCATTCTTCCTCCTTTTGTTCATCACTCTCCTCCTCTTTTTCATCTAATGAGCTTCCTGTTTCAGCAATTTCTTCTTCCATAGGCTCCTGCAAGGCATAAGTCTCTTCCGTTTGTGGAAAGAATCTATTAAAATTTTCAAGAATATAGCCATTTTCTTCCTTGTAATTATCAAAGAAAAATTTAATTATATCATAAACCTCATATTCATAAGGTGAATCATCAATATTTTCAAGCAAACTAGCAATTTCAAATGCACTCTTCCAAGCAATAAATTCTTCAATTTGTTCCACATCATAAAAGTCATAATTTCCCTTAACATAAGAAGATATGGTAACATTATCATTATACTCACATTGAAAAGGGAGGTGTTTATACCTCCTACAGCAACAAGCTTTATCAAGGCAATAAGTAACATTATAAGTAGAGCACACGTCTCTAGCAATAGTATTCAATTTATCAATTTGTTCCACATAAGTATTTCCCTTTTTGTGACAAGCGGTGTTCCTTATAATAATACTTTTGTTATTCCGTGAACCCACCTTGCCAATAAGAACTAGTTTCAAAGAAACCAACCATTGATAGAAAGCATGAAAAAGCAAGGCAATAACAGACCAACAACTAGAGTAGGAACTAATTTTTTTGTGTTTTTTGATAAAAGAAAACAAACCAAACGAAACTATTTTTTTTGTATTTTTTTATAAAAAGAAGCAAACAAAAAAAAGTAAAGAGAAAGGTTGTGAAGGACTCCCCTTGTGAAGCCGTCCTTAGCCTCCCCGGCAACGGGGCCAGAAATAGCTTGATGATGTGTAGCTCAGATCACTATAGAGCTTTGTTGGGAGACCCCAAGAGGAAGGTATGATGAGCACAACATCAAATTTTCCCACAGTAAGAAACCAAGGTTATCGAACCAGTAGGAGGAAGGAAATGACTCAAATGTGTTGCTAGCAACTTGGAAACCTACACAACACAAACTCAAGACTTTTCTCCAATGAACAATGAGGTTGTCAATATCACCGGTTTACTGAAACCAAAGGATTAATTGTATGGTGTGGAAGGTAATGGTGGTTTGCAGAAAGTAAACAGTAACAGTGGAAGATGTATCAATGGTAAAGTTTGGACCGGGGTCCATAGTTCACTAGAGTTGTTCTCCTTAAGATAAACAACATAACATGCTGGGTAAACAAATTACAGCGGGGCAATTGATAGGACAGAGCAAGGCATAACAATGCAATACTAGACATTCATGATCATATGAGATTTGATTGGGCAATACAACAAGATACATAGACCGCCATCCAACTGCATCTATAACTAGTAATCCACCTTCAGGTTATCATCTGAACCCCCTCCAGTATTAAGTTGCAAGCAATGGATAACTGCTTTAAGAAAAGTGTGTAAGGTAAACAATCCACTTGTTCCATGAATAAGAGATCGTTGTTTTCTCCCTAGTAGCAACAGCACATCTACAACCCTAGAGATTTCTGTCACTTACCCAGATTAAATAGAGGCATGAACCCACTATCAAGCATAAATACTCCCTCTTGGAGTTAGTAGCATCTACTTGGCCAAGATAGATACTAGAAACGGAGAGCATGCAAGATCTCAAACAATACAGACATGGTAGAATCAATAAGATAGAATCATTAACCAATCTGACATAGTAATCTCAATATCCATCGGATCCCCGCAAATACAACATGCATGATTACAAATAGATGATCTTGATCATGAACGGAGCTCACAAGATCTAAACATGGTAACACAAAGGAGGAGAAACAACCATCTAGCTACTACATGGACCCGTAGTCCAAGGTTGAACTACTCACGCTTCATACCAGAGGCTGGCATGGTGATGAAGAAGGCCTCGAGGATGATCTCTCCCCTCCGGCTGGGTGCCAGGAAGAGCTTCAGATCCCCCCGATCTACGGACGATGGTGGTGGCGGCTACGGACTGTTTCGTGGAAGATTGATCGGGTACTTAGGGTTTAGGTATCGGGGGCTTCTTATAGGTGAAGAGGGAGGCCGAGGGGGTGCCCAAAGCGGCTGCACCCCCTAGTCATGGGTCAGTCCAGGCCGCGCGGCCAGGGGGTGTGGCCTCCTTGAGGCCCTTCTCCGTCTCGTCTTCTGGCTCTGTGTTCCCCACAGTAAAATATTGACTTTGGCTTTTGTCCCGTCCGGTTTCGAGAATATTCATTTTCTGACTTTTCTGGAACCAAAAATAGAAGAAAACAGGCAACTGGCACTGTGGCATCTTGTTAATAGGTTAGTCTCAAAAAACATATAAAAATAACTCAAAGTGTAGACAAAGTATAGCAAAGTAGATACTAAATAAGCATGGAACATAAAAAATTGTAGATACGTTTACGACGTATCACTCTCCACCACGATCCGACCTTAGCCGCTTGATTATAAGATCACGTTGGTTTTCTACCTCAGCTTTATATATTTTGAAGTAGTTCAAAGCTTCATCTTTAGATTTCAGAAGATAAACATAGCAGTATCTAGTGGAGTCATCAATCAACGTCGTAAAGTATATTTTTCCACCTTTTGTCAACACACCATTCATCTCACAAGGACCCGAATATATAAGTTCTAGTGGTGTTAAGTTTCTCGGTTCCGTAGCCATATGAGACTTGCGGGGTTGCTTTTATTTCACACAAACTTGGCACTTAGAACCTTTGACAGTGGTAAATTTCGGAATTAAACTCATATTGGATAGCCACGTCATGCAACCAAAGTTAATATCACAGAGTCGTGAATGCCAAACATTGGACTCATTATCATTGCAAACATGATTAATAACTTTAGTACATGAGTCTGACAAAGACAAGCGGAACAGACCTCCGCACTCATAACCCTTTCCAAGAAATTGTACATACTTAGAAATTACAACTTTATTGGACTCAAAAACCAACTTAAAACCATCTCGACATAAAAGTGATCCGCTGACGAGATTCTTATTTATGGAGGGAACATGATGCACATTCTTCAGCTACATGGTCTTCCCCGAAGTAAACTTCAGATTTAACGAACCAACACCATAAACAGAAGCACGTGAGATGTTTCCCATCAGCACGGAAGAAGTCCTTGAGACCAGATAAGAGGAAAACATGGAAATATCAGAACATACATGTGTATTAGCACCCGTGTCTATCCACCAATCAGGATAATGATATACTGAAAGGATAGTAGGTAAAATACCATACCCAACATCCTTCATCTCAGTATCACTAATAACAACATTATCGGTCTTGCCACTGTTCCAATGTTGACGCTTGTCAAAGCGATTAGGACAGCTAGGAGCCCAATGATCAGGATCACCAGAGACATGGTAAGAGCCTTTTCCTCTTATCATTTTTATTCTTAAATTTGGTTGTGTGTGTGGCCTTGTTCTTGCGATCAAACTTCCCCTTTCCTTCAGTTTTGTTCTTATTCTTGAACTTGTGGGTGATACGTCGGAAACGTATCTATAATTTTTTATGTTCCATTCTTGTTTAGTATCTACTTTGTTTTGCTTTGTCTACACTTTGGGGTATTTTTATATGGTTTCTATTACTAACCTATTAACAAGATGCCGCACTGCCAGTTGCATGTTTTCTTCTGTTTTTTGGTTCTAGAAAAGCAGAAAATCTATATATCCTCGGAATTGGACGGGACAAAAGCCAAAGTCAATATTTTACTGTGGGGAACACGGAGCCAGAGTATGAGATGGAGGGGAGGCATGTAGCACCCCGGGTAAAACAACTACTAGAAAATTGTGGTTATTTATATGTTGCGTATCATCATGACATCATCATGCATACGATTTTCCTAAAAACATTTCGCTAAAACCCTACCTTTGTTTTGACATTACTCCCCAATTTATTTTAAAATACAAAACCTCGGGTCCACCAAAATATTTTGTTTGTTCAAAACTATCTTACAAAACCTTTTACTAAATTAAAACAAACTATAATAAAAATAAATATTTTTGTTGTGGGGGAGGCATCCCAGTCGGCTAGGCCAAAGGTCCAGCCAACAGGCCACCTACTACCCCACTAGACCAAACCCTAGATCTATCCTAGACTAAACCCTAACCCTAAAACACCAAACCTTAGCCCTATCTACCCATTCCATCCCTTCTCCCGCCGCCACACACATAGTTCACGCACACACACGCGCAGCCAGACCAACAACCCAAACCCCAACCGACCCTGGACACCTAAACCCAACCCACGCACGCTCGCCTATCGCACCCTGCCCTACCCCGTAATCACCGCGAGCCCCACCCGTGGAACCACCACGACCCTCGCTCTACTGGCCTCGACCGCCACCCTGTTGGATGCTCGCTCACGCAACCCGAGGCTCCTCTTCCTTGCATCGCGGGCGCCTTCCTCTCTCACCTGACCTGGCCGCCGCCATCGACCCTAGTCCGGAGCCGCCGCCCCGCCGACCCTGTTCCGGCCGGTGCCTCGCCTCCAACCCCACGGCCTACATCAACATCCCTCGCGGGTTCTGGCCGCCTCCGTTATCCTCGCCCAGACCTGCATTGTCGGCTGCTCCGACAGCCGCCCCTTCTCGCATCACCGTGGCCCCTCCGCCTCGCAATCTCTGCCACTGTGATGCCCTCCTCACCCACATCTGCTTTCCCGAGCCCGTCCACCTCTCCATCTTGCTGTCGTTTGAGCCTCGCCCAGCGCGGTCTTTGTCGCTGCCCCGGCACGTCGACTTCGGTTCCCTCTGTGATGCGGCCCTATCAACCCCTGTACCACGCCTCTACTGCATGCTCGTCTGCATTGGCCACAGAATTCCACCATGTTATTCCCCTGCCTCACATGTTTGAGTTTGTACTCTGTACCACAGTGATGTGTTGAAGCTCACCTAGTGGAGACCCTCTTGTGTTTTGCAAGCCAATTTCATCTTGTCGCGATGGTGTCTGCCAAGTCGAGATCCCCGAACCCAATGGTCGAAGCGACATGGAATGCTGAGGTCTTCATCACGGATTCCAAGAACTCTAGCGTGGGCACGCAAGATCGTCTGCATGAATGCGAAGCCCGAGCCGAAGACCGAACCCGTCGAACCCCTAACCCCTAAAGATCTTCAGACCAATGTGTGACCCCTATTCCAATACCCCTATATTTTTATAATATATGATATCTATCTTGTTGCATTTAAATTGTATATGATTGCATTCATACCATGGGGTTTTGGGGGCATTTTGCCGATTCACCTCATAAAAAATATGGAGGCTATATGCAGGCTTTTCTAGTCTTATATTGGCTCCATTTAAAATTGTGTAGCGAACTGGTGATATATTTTGCCATGTTAAGACAACATTTAAATTGCAGGGTATATAAACAACATGAACCTATTAATTAATTGTCGGGACCCCGATTCCACTTAATATTGCCTAATTGCATCGCATTTTTGCTATGACATACATCATACATGCATCATGCCCGATATTCTGTCATAGTATTAAATAGTGCATCTGGTGTTTCTTTTAGTGTTTCGCTTCATCATGGATTAGGCCGATGAGTTGATGCAAGTGTCGACCCGATCTTCGGCAATGTTTTCAAGCGAGCATTCTCCCTCTTTCTACCTGTTTTATATTTCTAGTCTTTACTTCCTCCTATTGATTTATTGCTATCTGTGTTGCGATGCTATAGATTCCGTACCCCTTTGTACTTTCCTGCAGCCCATATATTGCCATGGACACCTCCTATTACCTGTTGTTTGGTAGATAGTCGGTGTTGTGAGTCGTAGTCGCTTGCTCAGGTGCCGCTTCACGTCGTCGATGTTCCACTGATGTTGGGAGTTGTCACATGCTTAATGGTGGAGATGATTATGTATTTAATTATAGTTTAGTAATTAAAATTGAAAGTAGGTAAATAATACAGAGGCACCGGTGGGTAATAGACAATATTTGGTTTTTAACCGCCCACTTGTGTCCCGTAGGACCCCGAGTTCTTGACACCTGCTCCGAGATCGAGCGCGCTAACCATAGGTGGGGTGTGTGGGCACCCCCATCGATTTAGTACCTGTTTTCAAAGTACTGTACTGGGGGCACAAAGTAGTTTGGGGCTTTATTACTATCTTGTACTTATGTCATGCTTTACTGCTTTATTTACGATTGCGCGTGGAGCGCCTGTACTGTTTAGGAACAAATGTGGAATTTTTCCGCAGTATCGACAAGCCCAGTCACACTTTAGGGTTCCCAGCCATTTACAACCATTGACACAAACCCTGGGTCCGTCTCGGAGACTGTCCGACTTCGTTGCGAGTAGCTTAGTGGGGTGGTCCCCTGTGCTTACATTTGGTCTGGGAAACGGCGTGTCCGAAACCCCGTCGACATACCGTTGGGTGTATGTGTTGTGATCTTGTACCTACCTGATCTGACAACAAGGGTGTAGGTGCATGTGGAAACTTTGATGCACTCCTGCAGGGTTTAATCTTTTCGAAAAGCCGTGTCCACGGTTATGGACGACTTGGAGCACAGTTCTCGATCATAGACAACTATAACTAAAGTTTACTATTATAGCTTGACTTGTATATCTGATATGACTAGTAAGTTGGATAACCACCATGAAAAGAATGAATAAAACTACCAACTGTGTGATTTTCCTCGGCATGACTTTCTCGTTTGGTCTCAAGGGGGAAATACCAGGATGGGTATGTTTGGTGGTAGTATCAGGTTGGTTCCGAATAGGTCTTTCTTATCCCTCTCTGATAGCCGACAGTTGTATCGAGTCTCTATAGGTTGTTTAGTGCATGTCGTGTCGCCGCTTCAGTCCACCATACCTATGTAGGCGAGGACCGCCGAATTCTAAGACTCGCCGTGTACTGGCCTCGGTACTGACCGCTCCTCTTTTCCTTTGCCCTTTGCCGCACCCTTTTGTGGTTGACAGGTTTTTGAGATCGACGTCATTAGCAGGGTTACCCTTCCGGCTCGGCATGGGCAGGGTTATGGACACCATTGGTTATTCTTCAGGGCTCTTAGCTCAATTTGCATCTTGTCCGTACACGAACGTTGTATCGTTTTCAAGGTGATTTGGATCTTTCCACTGTATATCTGTATTCTTAACTCTTTGAGTCATTGTTGTATATATCTGTTTTGTGGGTTCCATCGAGGACTATTGTATAATGATATTACTTCGTTTTCCACCCGCACGAAAGTGCCTGGTGGGCACCTTTGAATCGTTTCTATGCGGGTGTGGCGGGATTCGCGGAAACTTGCATAGGGCCGATCTGAGGGTGTTACAAGGCACCAGGGGGCCACACCCCCTTGCGGCGCGGGCTAGGATTAGACGCACCTGGGGTTGTGACCACCCTGGCTGCCCCTGCCTCGTCTCTTCGCATATAAAGACCCCCCGATGCAGAAACCCTAAGTACCCAATCAATACTCCACGAAATCGTCTGTAGTCGTCGCCACCATCGTCCCTAGATTGGGGGATCTGTAGATCTTCCTGACATCCTGCCAGAGGGGAGATCATCCCGGAGACCTTCTTCTTCATCATGCCAGCCTCCGGTATGAAGCGTGAGTAGTTCCGCCTTGGACTACGGGTCCATGTAGTAGCTAGATGGTTGTATCTCTTCCTTTGTGCTACCAGGTTTAGATCTTGTGAGCTTTGTTCATGATCAATATCATCTATTTGTAATCATGCATGTTGTGTTTGTAGGGATCCGGTGGATATTGAGATTACTATGTCAGATTGATTAACGGTTTTGTCTTATTGATTCTATCATGTCTGTGTTGTATGTGATCTTGCATGCTCTCCGCTTCTAGTAGCTATCTTGGCCAAGTAGATGCTAGTGACTCCAAGAGGGGGTATTTATGCTAGATAGTGGGTTCATGCCTCTATTTCATCTAACGGAAGTGACAGAAATCTCTAAGGTTGTAGATGTGATGTTGCCACTAGGGAGAAAACAACAGTCTCTTGTTCATGGAACAAGTGGATTGTTTACCTTATACACTTTGCTTAAAGCAGTTATCGTTTGCTTGCAACTTAATACTGGAGGGGGTTCGAATGATAACCTGAAGGTGGATTTCTAGTCATAGATGAAGTTGGATGGTGGTCTATGTATCTTGTTGTATTGCCCAATCGAATCTCATAGGATCATGAATGTCTAGTATTTCCCAACTTAATTCGTGAGGAGTCTTTGTAAGTAGGATTGAGCTGATATTTTCTGAATAAATCCCCCAGTATGTTAGCTAACTTTAGTTAGTTCAACACTTTTTGATTTGAGCAACAAAAGGTCTTCGAAAATCGGGTTCTACCTGTTGGTCTGTTTTGACAGATTTCTACCATTATTTGCATTTGCTTCTTATTGATTCCTTTTTGGGTTCTTTTTGGGAAATTGAGCCTTTTGAGGGAATTTCTACAGTAGGTTGTGTTTTTAGTGAAAGTTTTGTTGTTCTAAAGCTAAACCCAAAGGTCTATTATCTTTCGAATATACTAATGTTGCTAATGAAGATTGTGTGAAGTTTTGTATGAAGGAAAAATTTTAGGCATAGAGAGAGAATGCTGTAATGAGATGAAGAATGTAAAAAAGCTCAAGGTTGGGGATGCCAGCCTGTGTCACCCCAAGAAATATTCAAGAGGTACAAGCATTAAAGCTTGGGGATGCCCAAGGCATCCCCTTCTTCATCAATAAAAAGCTCAGGTCTTTCTAGACACTTCGTTTTTATCGTTTCATGCACTGTTGTGTTGTTTTTAGAGCGTCTTCCTTTTCGTTTGGTTTGCTTAGTGTGCTTGAATAAAGTAGTTTGGACCCCCGTTCTCGCTGTGTTGTTTCAAATAAGTTGATTGGTGTTGGAGAGGAGTAGAAAGTTCTTTGTTAAATAGTACAAGAGGAGCTTGCTTTGACTGTGACTTAAACTTTAGCATGTCATGCTAGGTGTTGTTGTGACCTTACGCTTAGTGATTATTGTTGTAGCATTACTTGTTACAAACAATTGGGATTGATTAGTGTGCCTTGAAGGAATCATGCGTTGTTTTAGCATGCAAAAGCATAGTATTGTGGTATTCTCCATTGATGCTTTATTTGGATTGACTTGGCACATGCTCACACCATGTTATGACTATGAGCAAGTCACCATAGCCTCTATGATCATTTAGTCCTTGACTTGTAGTACCACTTTATGCTTTGATTAGTAATGTTTTGTCACTTTGCATGATTATGGCCATTATTGCTCTCTTAGTTGGTTGCTCCCAGTCTTTTGCTAGCATCCACTTGTATGAGTAAGCTCTACTCATGCATCCAACTCCCAAGAAATCAAGTTATTCCAAAGTGTCCATTATAAATTCCTATGCATGGTGTGTTACACCATTCCAAGTATATTCTTGTTTTCATCTATCTTCCAATTAAAAAGTATTTTGTTATGTCAAAACTTAGTGATTAAAGCTCTCACAAACTTTATGGCACACTTTATTTTTCTTGCCCTAATAAACTTGAACCATTGTGTCATCTATGTTGTATATGCTTGCACTTATACGTTGGAATTAGCAGAACCGTGCTGTCACGGGGAACGCTTTCAACATTGCACTTGTACTTTGTACACAGTTGATATCATGCTCTTTTGTCTATGGATGTCGCCGGTGTGAAATAAAGAGGTACCTTGTGAGTCCATGGAGTTATGTATGTGTTTTAGATAAACGCATGGGACGCTAGCCTAAGCCATGCCTTATCATGGTGGAAACTTGCAGCATCACCATAATGACATCTATGAAGCTTTCTTCTTATATAAAAAGGAGACATACTGAAAATAGTAAAGAGAGAGAAAAGCACCATATTCCAATGGTAAATAAGAAGATTGTTGAGATGTTCATTGGCTGCTTGCCTTGTCATTTTGATTATGGGATAGCTCATGTATCATGTGAAAGGGGTACCCCGTTGGCAGTTCTCTATGATACACATGTACTTACTATGACAAGAACTTACAGGTGACCAAAGTTGAGTAGCATGAGGTGCGTCCCTCGTATTCAAGGGACATGAGATTGCCAACTTATACTTTGTCAAGCATATACTCCATCTTTGTTCACTTTAACCTTACTCACTTCAAGATGCTTATGATAGGGGCAATGAGGGCTGAAAGCTAACAAGTACCATAATTTTGGAAGCTCTTTTGAAACTTGAAATATCTGCTTCCCTTTATGAAGGGCCTTTCTTCCACCATTATATTGAGTCTCCACCTTCTACCTTCAGGCACCATTTAAGAGAGCATAGTTGCCATTCTTAGTTCTATGTGCATTGTCCCAAAACTTATTGATTGATGCATATTGTTGCTATTACTTGTTCTTGAGCTATTTGTATCTAGTCACTCTTATGAACTTTGAAGGTGTCATATGCATCTATTTGCTACTCCACAAGGGACAGGATGAATGCCACTATGCCATGTTTTCTGTATGTGAAACAAACAAACGTTCTTCAATGCATGTTATTCATGATCTTTGTTTGTAACCTTTCATGTTGCATGCATAGTTACATTGTCTTACTATTAGAACTCCATCTTTCATGCTCATGTTTAGAGTTCTTTGATCCCAGATTTCAATGCTTCAAATGGTTTGATATTGATTTTGATGGTGCATGTCACCTCAAAAATTATTCTTTTATCACTTACCTACTCGAGGACGAGCAGGAGTTAAGCTTGGGGAAGCTTGATACGTCGGAGACGTATCTATAATTTTTGATGTTCCATGCTTGTTTAGTATCTACTTTGCTTTGCTTTGTCTACACTTTGAAGTGTCTTTATATGTTTTCTGGTACTAACCTATTAACAAGATGCCACAGTGCCAGTTGCATGTTTTCTTATGTTATTGGTTCCAGAAAGGCAGAAAATCAATATCCTCAGAATTGGATGGGACAAAAGCCAAAGTCAATATTTTACCGTGGGGAACACGGAGCCAGAGTACGAGACGAAGGGGAGGCACCAGGGGGCCACACCCCCTAGCGGAGCGGGCTAGGGTTAGCCACGCCTAGGGGGTGACCACCCTGGCCGCCCCATGCCTCACTTCTTCGCCTATAAAGACCCCCGATGCCAAAACCCTAAGTACCCGATCAATATTCCATGAAACTGTTTGTAGCCGCCACCACCATTGCCCCTAGATCCGGGGGATCTGAAGCTCTTCCTGGCACCCTACCGGAGGGGAGATCATCCCGGAGGCCTTCTTCTTCTTCATCATGCCAGCCTCCGGTATGAAGCGTGAGTAGTTCCACCTTGGACTACGGGTCCATGTAGTAGCTAGATGGTTGTATCTCTTCCTTTGTGCTACCATGTTTAGATCTTGTGAGCTCTGTTCATGATCAAGATCATCTATTTGTAATCATGCATGTTGTATTTGCGGGGATCCGATGGATATTGAGATTACTATGTCAGATTGATTAATGGTTTTGTCTTATTGGTTCTATCATGTCTGTGTTGTATGTGATCTTGCATGCTCTCCGTTTCTAGTAGCTATCTTGGCCAAGTAGATGCTAGTGACTCCAAGAGGGGGTATTTATGCTAGATAGTGGGTTCATGCCTCTATTTCATCTAAGGAAAGTGACAAAAATCTCTAATATTGTAGATGTGTTGTTGCCACTAGGGAGAAAACAACGGTCTCTTGTTCATGGAACAAGTGGATTGTTTACCTTGCACACTTTGCTTAAAGTAGTTATCTGTTGCTTGCAACTTAATACTGGAGGGGGTTCGAATGATAACCGGAAGGTGGATTTCTAGTCATAGATGAAGTTGGATGGTGGTCTATGTATCTTGTTGTATTGCCCAATCGAATCTCATAGGATCATGAATGTCTAGTATTGCATTGTTATGCCTTCTCAGTCCTGTCAATTGCCCCGATGTAATTTGTTTACCCAGCACGCCATGTTTGTTATCTTAAGGAGAACACCTCTAGTGAACTATGGATCCCGGTCCAATCTTTACCATTGATACATCTTCCACTGTTACCGTTTACTTGCTGCAAACCACTATTACCTTCCACACCATACAGCTAATCCTTTGTTACAGCAACCGGTGAGATTGACAACCTCACTGTTTATTGGGGCAACGTCTTGAGTTTGTGTTGTGCAGGTCTCCAAGTTGCTAGCAACACCTTTGGTTTGTTTCCTTCCTCCTACTGGTTCGATAACCTCGGTTTCTTACTGAGGGAAAACTTGCTGCTGTGCTCATCACATCTTGCTCTTGGGGTCTCCCAACGAGGCGTCACTAACACACCAATAGTGGGATTGGAAGTTTTTTCTCTGCACTCAATTGGCAGTAGAACCTCCCTCAAATCCTCGAGTAGTTTTGTCCTTTGCTCTCGCCTTCTCTTCCATATGAAGAGACTCAATGAGATTCGTAATGGAAATATCTTGTCTCTTATGTTTCAAAGAAGTAGCAAAGTTCCTCCACGAGGGAGGAAGCTTGGCAATAATGCCACCGGCCACAAATTTTTCCGATAAGGAACACTTGAACTGCTCAAGTTCTTTGGCAAGTGATTGTATCCCATGAGCTTGCTCAACAATGGAGCGCTCATCAACCATCTTGTAGTCATAGAATTGCTCTATGACATACAACTCAGTGCCAGCGTCCGAGACCCCAAACTTGGCCTCGAGCACTTCCCACGCGTCCTTGCCATTGTCAAATGACATATACGGGTTAACAATGTTGTCCCCAAGAACACTGAACAAAGCCGCCATAAACATGGTATCGGCTTTCTTAAAGGTCGCTTCCTGCTCAGCAGAATGATCTCCTTCAAGCTTGCCAAGAGTGGCGCTATAGCAGTTTAGGTTTTCAAACCAGAGAACCGCTCTCTTGCAACATCTCTTATAGTGCATGCTATCAAAAGGAGGTGGCCTAGTATCCGTGTCTACACTAGTGGAATTCAGTTGCCTATAATCAGGTTTTTGATTGTTGAAAATATAAGCAATAATTCATATGATTTAATCCGAATAATAATCTGATAAAGCATGACCATACAAAGGGTACTTAAATCAATCATGCAGATCAACAAGTAGATGAACAGATTACATCTATACAAGAGAAACCTATCACATCTATGCCAAACGCTAGAACTAGAAACTCTAGCATAATCTGAAAGAGAGAGATTGAGATCACACACGATGCAGTTGCAGCAGTAGCCGCAGTGGCGGCGGCAGCAGAACGGCCACCCAAGTTGAGGTTGTCGAAGAGGTCGCTGACGTCCGGGAAGAAGTCGTCGTTCGGGAACTCGTCGTCGGATGACGTCGTGTTTGCAGTAGTCGTGCTTGAGCGCTCCCCAAAAAACTGATCGCCCCTCACCCGTACAAGTTCACAAGAGGCGGGGTTCCGGAGGCCTACTGTCTCGATCTGCGGTGCACACTGCAAGCCGGGATGGGGAAGACGAAGGCGGCGACGCAAGGTTCTGGAGGTAGGCGCGTGTGTGGTTTGATTACCGATTAGGTTTAGTGCAGACGCTTATATAGTGTAGGTCAGGGAGATCGTGGGGCACATCCCATGTCCGAGTCGGTAACAACCCACGTCCATAAAAACTGGAAACAACTGTAATTAACGCATCCGTTAATGACTCATAATTAAAGCTTGGCTCGGCGAGATTTTCGCAACTCGCGGCGCGCGCGTGTCGTGACGAGGCGGGCGGCGTCGGAGGAAGAGTGCGCGAGGGCTTCTCTCCTTGTCACACCTGCGTGACCGGTGCAACACTCTACTATATAAGGTGGTCCAACTCCCCTTCCACTGGCAATGTGTGACTAAACTTTAGCACCACTAGCACAGCCATGTGCTGCCATATATAAGTAGGCCAAAGAGAATTTCAGAATTTGTCTAATAGCCAACAACCCAAAACTCATCAAATTCCAACAGATTTACTTTTGATGTTGCTCTAAATTACGCTTTACTTTTCATGTTGCTGTACTTTACCCATCGCAATTTGTTGTTGTAACATTGTTTTGTTCAAGTGCAGAGAAGGTTATATAAGTGACATATATAACTTGAGAGAATAAAGTTTTATCTTGTACTCATGTCTGTTTGATACTTTAAACTTTCACATTGATGAAAGGTTTGACAACTATTTCTACACTTGGGGGCAATCTAACATCAATCGAAGAGGTGAGGTTGGTGTTTTCAGGATCGCATATAGAGGGGTTTGGGAGCTCTGCTGGAGTTACGTTTTGACCGTTTTAGAGGGCAGTGACAGTTTATAAGGATGTTAAGTCATTTTATTCATGTAGGATCTACTCTAAGGATTGCTTTCTTCCTTCCATCAGGAAACAATTTACCCTGAACAAAAAGCCTCCTATACAGAGTACATAATCCTCTGCCTCTTGCTCCACGAGCTGCCCCCAAACCCCATCTCCGGGAACGCAACCTCGGCCAAGGCTTGCCAGACCGCCCCCTCCAAGGCCATAGGTCCAGCACCGACATCGCCGTCCTCCTTGCAGAGCAGGAACACGTGGTGCGCCCTGCCTCCTAGAGAGGCCAGCTCCGCCCTCAGCGCCCTCAGGCTGAGGCCGCGGAAGGCTCCGGCGAGGCCCGTGAACAGGCCCGGTCGGTCGTCGCAGCTGACGGTGGCGCGAATGTGTGTGGTCCTGTCGTCGCCGCCTCGCCGGCAGCAGTGTAGCATCGGACCGTGATCTCGTTTGCCTCCGGTGGGATGGGCGTCGGCGCCTGCGTGGTGGTTTCGGTCGCTTTCCTCTTGAGGTGTCTCACTTGGTTCACCACGCTGCCTAACAAGGTGGCCTTGTCCATCTGCGCATAAGATTAAGATTAAGAAGATAAATATCCAGTAGATGATGTTAGTTTTCGACTGAAGAACGTTTGCTTCTAGGATTCCGAAGATTTTGTGCCGTGTAAAAACTTACGGCTTTTCTGGGCTTTCTCTCCTTTTATTCATCGCGATCGGTTACAACATAACCTCGCTAAAACCTTGGAGCCTCGACCGAGTCCTACTGGCTGCGCCATCCCACAGCCGCTCAACCTTAACCTCCACTACGCGTAGCTCGCGACCATGCACGACGTGCCATCCCACGCTGTGATCGGGGCTGCCTATTTCTACGGCATGAATGAAAAGAGCAGACTGGATCGTCAGCGTACAGACACACTGAACTGATCCTTATTTTAGCTAACTAAAACTGCTACCTAAACAGCTGACAGACAAGATTGGAAACATAACAAATCACCTCCCCAATCTTGCAGTCACTTCTTCTCCAACATCCCGATTTTGCTCCTCAGCTCCTGGAAGCGGATGCGCCCGAGGGCCTTTGTCAGAATGTCAGTGAGCTGCTCCTCTGTGCAGACGTAGTCGACGTCCAGTTCACCTTTCTCAACATAGTCTCGAATGAGGTGGTACTTGGTGTCGATGTGCTTGGAGCGCTCGTGGAAGACGGGGTTTTTGCAGAGCGATATTGCCGACTTGTTGTCCACCAAGATCATCGGCGCACGCCCTTTCTTCCCCAGCAGCTCTCCGAGGAGCCTGCTAAGCCAGATTCTCTGGCATCCGATGGTGGCAGCCGCGATATATTCTGCCTCGCACAAAGAGGCGGCCACCACCCGTTGCTTCTGCGTTTGCCAGCTGATTGGGCTCCGTCCGAGGAAGAAGATCATCCCTATTGTACTCTTCCGATCGTTGATGTCCCCGGCATGATCAGCGTCGCTGAAACCAAGAATCTTTGGCTCCCCTTGTCCCTTCTCGAAATGAACGCCGAAATTCAGCGTTCCCGCAATGTACCGTAGCAGTTGTTTGACCGCAGCGAAGTGAGTGGTCGTCGGAGCTTCCATGAATCGACTGATGTATCCAACCGCGAAGGTGATGTCAGGCCTCGTGTGTACGAGGTACCTGAGACTCCCCACGATGATGTGGAAGAAGGTGGCATCCACCAGCTCGCCGTCGCCGCCAATCTTGTGCAGCTTCAAACAAGACTCCATGGGGGTGGCGCAGGGATTGCAGTCCTCCATCCCTGCCTTCTGCAACAACTTTCTTGCGTAGGTAGCCTGATTGAGCATGATCTGTCTGTTGGAATTATGCCCTACAGGCAATAATAAAGATGTTATTATTATAATTCTTGTTCATGATAAAGTTTATATTCCATTCTAGAATTGTATTAAGCGGAAACATTAATACTTGTGTGGTTTGTGAACAACACTGTGTCCCTGGTACGCCTCTAAGGACTAGCTCATTGATCAATGATGGTTAAGGTTTCCTAACCATAGACATGAGTTGTCAATTGATAATGAGATCATTTCATTGGAGAACGATATGATGTACAGACCCAAACTAAGTGAAGCAATTAGATCGTGTCATCGTGTTCGTCTTTGCGAAGCTTTTCTTATGTCAAATATTGTATTCCTTAGACCATGAGATAATACAACTCCCTGGTATCGGAAGAAAGCTTTGAGGTCATCAAACGTCATCCTATGAGAGAGTGATCATAAAGGTGTCTCTCAGGTGATCGGAAAGTATCTGTTGGGTTCTATGTATCGAGATGGAATTTGTCCCTCCCAAGTCGGAGAGATATACTTCGGGCCCACTCGGTAATCGATATCAACACCGCTTGCAAGCATGTGGTTAAGGAGTTAATCACAAAGTGATATCGGATTACGGAACGAGTAAAGTACTTGCTGTGAACGAGATTAAACTAGGTATGACGGTACCGACGATCGAATCTCGGGCAAGTAAAATATCGCGAGACTAAGGGAATATATATATGGGATTGTTTGAATCCTGACATCGTGGTTCATCCGATATGATCATCGATGAATGTGTGGGAGTCAATATGGGTGCCCACACCCCGCTGTTGATTATTGATAGAAGATCATGTCTGCATATTCTCGAACCCGCAGGGTCACACACTTAATGTATCTCGACGCTAGGATAGATTGGATAATTGGTTTATAAATTTTTGTTCTGAGTCTCGGATGGGATCCGGGATATCACGAGAGGTTCCGGAATGGTCCGGAGAATAAGATTCATATAAGGCAATGCAGTTTTTGGAGTTCGGAATTGTTCCGGGTTAATCGGTATTGTACCGGAAGCTTCTAGAACCTTCCGGAAGGGGACCAACGTGGCCCCACCTTCCGGAAGGGGGCATGGGCCTATGAGGGAGTGTCCTGGCCGCTTTGGGCCAGGGGCACAAGGCCCCATAGGGCCCAGCCGATCCTAGAGAGTTTAAATCGTTTAAACTAGAGATAGGGTTTCTAGAAGAGGGGAGAGTCCATGCCCCCCACTCCTTATCCTTTGGGCTTGGGGGAGGGGCTAGGGCTGCGCCCCCCCTCTATATAAAGAGGGGTGGGGGCGCACCAACCCCCCACACCTCTCCTCCAAACCCTAGCCGCCTTGCTAGCTTTCCTCTCTCCCTCTCGACTGTTTGTAGGCGAAGCCCTGCTGCAGAAATTCTCCACCATATACACCACGCCGTCGTGTTGTAGATCCAATCTATCTCTCCACCATACTTGCTGGTCCGAGGAAGGAGGAGACGTCGAGGTGCTGCACGTGTGCATCTCACGGAGGCACCGCCACTTGTGGTGCTAGATCGGATCGGATCGCGAGAAGGAGAAGCGAGTACGACTACATCACCCACGTTCCGACGAACGTTCCGCTGTGCGAATCTTCAAGGGTATGAAGATCTAATCCAATCTCTCTCATTGATTGCATCTCCTAGATTAGATCTTGGCTTTCCCTCTGTTCGCATCCGTAGAAATTTTTGATTTACTATGTCGCGAAACCCTTCAGTGGTATCAGAGCTAGATCTACGCGTATATGTGTTTCACGAGTAGAACGCAACATGGTTGTTGCGGGCGTTGATGTTTTCTGTTGCAAGCCTCTTGTTTGTGTTCTTCTTATGACGCGGGATAGTGAGATTGAAGCGGTCCAGGCCAACCTTACGCGACGTCGTTCGCGAGACCGGCTCCGCACTTGACGTGTGGCTTGTTCCACACATGCGGCTGGTGGATGTCAGTTTCTCTCACTATAGTTGTCATGGGATTAACACCGGAGTTTGGCAACCATAATATCACCGTTGTGGCTTTCCGTAGGTAAGAATCGTTCTCAGCATCTACTCCCATAAGCCACGTAAAACATGCAACAAACAAAGTAGAGGCGTCTAACTTGTTTTTGCAGGGAGTGTTTTCTGTGATATGGTATGGCCCAAGATGTGATGTGTATATTGTATGCGATGATCATGTTTTGTAATGTTTCACGACTTGCATGTCGATGAGTACACAACCGGCAGGAGCCATATGGTTGTCTTTATAATTGTGTATGACCTGCGAGTCAACTTCTTATACGCCATGTAATAGCTTTACTTTATCGCTAAGTAGTTAGCAATAGTTATAGTTGCTATTCGTGGTGGAGGCAATCATGGTGGAGTGATGGAGATCATGCCGGAACGCACAAGATGGAGATCATTGCGCGAGGATTGGCTATACCATGTCACATAAAGTTATATGCATGTGATGTTTATCCCTTTATGTATCTTATTATGCTTAGATCGCGACGGTAGCATTATAAGATGATTCCTCACTTAAAGATCAAGATAAAAACGGTGTTCTCCCCAAGTATGCACCGTTGCGAAAGTTCGTCGTGTCCAAGCATCACGTGATGATCGGGTGCTATAGACTCTACGTTCACATACAACAGGTGCAAGACAGTTTTGCACACGCGGAAATACTTGGGTCTAACTTGACGAGCCTAGCATGTACAGACATGGCCTCGGAACACAAGAACCGAAAGGTTAAGCATGAGTCATATGAATGATATGATCGACACTTCGTTGTCCACCATTGAAACCACATCTCTTCTCGTGATGATCGGATTAGGTGTGGTGAATTTGGATCGTGTTCACTAAACAACTTGAGGGATGTTGAATTTAGTGGGAGTTCATCTAGTAATTTGATTAAGTTGAACTATTTATCATGAACATAGTCTAAATTGTACTTGCAAATACTGTAGATCTCATGGCCAAGTCCAACTTCAACTTCAACGTTTTTGCTGAGATAGAAAAGCTTAGAAACAATGGGTCTAACTTCACCAAATGGTTCCGCATTCTGAGAATCATTCTCGCTGGCGGACAAAAGGACTATGTCCTTAAGAAAGCGCTAGGTGACGCCCCTGCTATAGATGCGCCGGCTGATGAAAAAGTTGTTTATCAGTCGCGCAAGGATGATTATGATTTGATTAAGATCGCCATGTTGTATGCTATGGAACCGGATCTTCAAAATCGTTTTGAGGAGTTCGCCGGGCCCTTTGAGATTCTCGAGGAGCTGAAAAACATGTTTCAGACTCAAGCCCGTTCTGAGAGATATGAGATCTCTAAGAAATACTTTAACTACAAGATGGAGGAAGGGAGTTCCGTTAGTGAGCACGCCATTGAGATGACGGGCTACACTCAACGCCTTGAGCAACTGGACTGCAAGATTCCAGAGGAGCTCAAGATTGACACTCCTAGCTACAAAAGTTTTGTAGTTGATCACAATCAGATTGGTTACACTGATATGATCACTGAGCTCTTTGCTAAGATGAAAGTAGCGGAGGTGAACATCAAAAAGAAAACAATGTGTTGATGGTCAACAAGCCCCCCACCTTCAAGAAAGGTAAGGGTGCAAGGAAGCCCATCAAGAAAGGTGGCGGCAAGCGCGTTGCCCCTGCTGAGAAGAAGCTCAAGTCTGGTCCTAAACCAGACACTGAGTGCTTCTATTGCAAGGACAAGGGTCACTGGAAGCGCAACTGTCCGAAGTACTTAGCGGACAAGAAGGCTGGCACCATCAAAGGTATATTTGATATACATGTTATTGATGTTTTCCTTACTTGCCCTCGTTGTAGTGCCTGGGTATTTGATACCGGTTCAGTTGCTAATATTTGTAACTCGAAACAGGATCTACGGAATAGACGGCGACTTGCGAGGGATGTGGTGACGATGCGCGTTGGCAACGGATCAAGAGCTGATGTGATGGCCGTCGGCACGCTCTCCTTAGTTTTACCTTCGGGATTAGTTTTAAACCTCAATAAGTGTTATTATGTGCCTGCGTTGAGCATGAACATTATTTTTGGATCGTGTTTATTGCAAGACGGTTATTCATTTAAATCTAAGAATAATGGTTGTTCCATTTATATGAGTAACATCTTTTATGGTCATGCACCTATTGTGAATGGTTTATTTCTTCTGAATCTCGAAAGGGATGAAACACACATCCATAACATTGAGGCTAAGAGATGCAAAGTAGATAGTGATAATACTACTTATTTGTGGCACTGTCGTCTAGGTCATATTGGTGTAAAACTCATGAAGAAACTCCATTCTGATGGACTTTTGGAGTCTCTTGATTTTGAATCATTTGACACATGCGAACCATGCCTCATGGGCAAGATGATCAAAACCCCGTTCTCCGGAATGATGGAGCGAGCAACGGACTTGTTGGAAATCATACATACCGATGTATGCGGACCGAAGAGTGTTTCGACGCGCGGTGGATATCGCTATTTTCTCACTTTTACCGATGACTTAAGTAGATATGGGTATATCTATTTAATGAAACATAAATCTGAAACATTTGAAAAGTTCAAGGAATTTCAGAATGAAGTGGAGAACCATCGTAACAGAAAGATTAAGTTTCTACGATCCGATCGTGGAGATGAATATTTGAGTTATGATTTTCTCACGCATCTTAAAGCAAGCGGAAACGTTTCGCAACTCACGCCACCCGGAACACCACAGCGCAATGGTGTGTTTGAACGCCGGAATCGAACTCTATTAGATATGGTCCGATCGATGATGTCTCTTACTGATTTGTCGTTATCATTTTGGGGTTATGCATTAGAAACCGCTGCATTCACTTTACATAGGGCACCATCTAAATCCGTTGAGACGACACCGTATGAACTGTGGTTTGGTGCTAAACCTAAGTTGTCGTTTCTTAAAGTTTGGGGATGCGAAGCTTACGTCGAGAAATTGATGTCGGACAAGCTCAAACCCAAAGCGGAGAAATGCGTCTTCATAGGATACCCTAAGGAAACTATTGGGTATACCTTCTATCACAGAACCGAAGGCAAAGTGTTTATCGCAAAGAACGGTTCCTTTCTTGACAAGGAGTTTCTCTCGAAAGAAGTGAGTGGGAGGAAAGTAGAGCTAGACGAGGTTGTTGAACCTTCTCTTGAGTTGGAGAGTAGCGCAGCACCTGAAATTGTTCTAGTGCCGCCTGCACCAATAATAGAGGAAGCTAATGACAAGGATCATGAAGCTTCGGACGATGCTGCTACTGAACGTCGCAGGTCGACAAGGTCGCGTGCCCCTCCTGAGTGGTACGGCAACCCTATCTTGACTGTCTTGTTAGTAGAAGACAGTGAACCTGCGAACTATGAGGAAGCGATGATGAGCCCAGACTTTGAGAAATGGCTAGAGGCCATGAAATCCGAATTGGGATCCATGAGCGAAAACCAAGTATGGACTTTGGTGGACCCTCCTAGCGACCGAAAGGCCGTTGAGTGCAAATGGATCTTCAAGAAGAAAACGGACGCGGATGGTAATGTTACCGTCTATAAAGCACGGCTTGTCGCGAAAGGTTTTCGACAAGTTCAAGGTGTTGACTACGATGAGACTTTCTCTCCCGTAGCGATGTTTAAGTCCATTCGGATTTTATTAGCAATTGCTGCGTTTCATGATTATGAAATATGGCAGATGGATGTCAAGACTGCGTTCCTCAATGGCAACATTGATGAAGAGTTGTATATGATGCAACCCAAAGGTTTTGTCGATCCTAAGGATGCTAGTAAAGTATGCAAACTTCAGCGTTCCATTTATGAACTGAAGCAAGCATCTCGGAGTTGGAACCTTCGTTTTGATCAACTGATCAAGAGCTTTGGATTTGTTCCAAATTGCTACGAAGCTTGTATCTACAAGAAAGTGAGTGGGAGCTCGGTGACGTTTCTGGTACTATATGTGGATGACATATTGATTATTGGAAATGACATCAACATGCTTAACGATGTGAAGAGTTATTTGAACAAGTGTTTTTCAATGAAAGACCTAGGTGAAGCTGCTTATATATTGGGCATCAAAATCTATAGAGATAGACAAAGACGCCTGATAGCTTTAAGCCAGAGTACATACCTAGACAAAGTTCTGAAAAGGTTCAGAATGGATAAGGCAAAGAAAGGTTCAGTGCCTATGTTGTCAGGTAAGATATTGAGCAAGGCTCAGTGTCCAGCTACGGTAAATGATAGGGAAGCTATGAGCAAAGTGCCTTATGCCTCGGCCATAGGTTCCATCATGTATGCCATGCTGTGTACTAGACCGGATGTATCCAATGCTCTTAGTTTGACGAGCATATATCAAAGTGATCCAGGAGTGGAACACTGGACAGCCGTGAAGAACATCCTAAAGTACCTAAATAGGACTAAAGAAATGTTCTTAGTCTATGGGGGTGATGAACATCTTGTCGTAAAAGGTTACGTCGACGCTAGTTTTGACACCGACAAGGATGATTCCAAATCTCAGACAGGATATGTTTATATTTTGAATGGAGGAGCTGTGAGCTGGAGAAGCTGCAAGCAAAGCATGATCGCGGGATCTACAGTGGAAGCGGAATACATGGCTGCTGCAGAAGCGTCAAGTGAAGGAGTTTGGATCAGAAACTTCATCACTGAGCTTGGCGTGGTTCCAAGTGCATTGGACCCACTTGAGATATTGTGTGACAACACTGGCGCCATAGCACTCGCTAAGGAACCAAGATATCATCCAAAGACCAAGCATATCAACCGCAAGTTTCATATAATCCGAGATTATATAGCAGATGGAGATCTGAAGATTAGCAAAGTACATACGGATCTGAATGTCGCAGATCCATTGACTAAACCTCTTCCACGTGTAAAACATGATCAGCACCTCAGTGCCATGGGTGTGAGATTGTTGCCAGATGTAAACTAGATTATTGACTCTAGTGCAAGTGGGAGACTGTTGGAATTATGCCCTAGAGGCAATAATAAAGATGTTATTATTATAATTCTTGTTCATGATAAAGTTTATATTCCATTCTAGAATTGTATTAAGCGGAAACATTAATACTTGTGTGGTTTGTGAACAACACCGTGTCCCTGGTACGCCTCTAAGGACTAGCTCATTGATCAATGATGGTTAAGGTTTCCTAACCATAGACATGAGTTGTCAATTGATAATGAGATCATTTCATTGGAGAACGATATGATGGACAGACCCAAACTAAGTGAAGCAATTAGATCGTGTCATCGTGTTCGTCTTTGCGAAGCTTTTCTTATGTCAAATATTGTATTCCTTAGACCATGAGATAATACAACTCCCTGGTATCGGAAGAAAGCTTTGAGGTCATCAAACGTCATCCTATGAGAGGGTGATCATAAAGGTGTCTCTCAGGTGATCGGAAAGTATCTGTTGGGTTGTATGTATCGAGATGGAATTTGTCCCTCCCAAGTCGGAGAGATATACTTCGGGCCCACTCGGTAATCGATATCAACACCGCTTGCAAGCATGTGGTTAAGGAGTTAATCACAAAGTGATATCGGATTACGGAACGAGTAAAGTACTTGCTGTGAACGAGATTGAACTAGGTATGACGGTACCGACGATCGAATCTCGGGCAAGTAAAATATCGCGAGACGAAGGGAATATATATATGGGATTGTTTGAATCCTGACATCGCGGTTCATCCGATATGATCATCGATGAATGTGTGGGAGTCAATATGGGTGCCCAGACCCCGCTGTTGATTATTGATAGAAGATCATGTCTGCATATTCTCGAACCCGCAGGGTCACACACTTAACGTATCTCGACGCTAGGATAGATTGGATAATTGGTTTATGAATTTTTGTTCGGAGTCTTGGATGGGATCCGGGATATCACGAGAGGTTCCGGAATGGTCCAGAGAATAAGATTCATATAAGGCAATGCAGTTTTTGGAGTTCGGAATTGTTCCGGGTTAATCGGTATTGTACCGGAAGCCTCTAGAACCTTCCGGAAGGGGACCAACGTGGCCCCACCTTCCGGAAGGGGGAATGGGCCTATGAGGGAGTGTCCTGGCCGCTTTGGGCCAGGGGCACAAGGCCCCATAGGGCCCAGCCGATCCTAGAGAGTTTAAATCGTTTAAACTAGAGATAGGGTTTCTAGAAGAGGGGAGAGTCCATGCCCCCCACTCCTTATCCTTTGGGCTTGGGGGAGGGGCTAGGGCTGCGCCCCCCCTCTATATAAAGAGGGGTGGGGGCGCACCAACCCCCCACACCTCTCCTCCAAACCCTAGCCGCCTTGCTAGCTTTCCTCTATCCCTCCCGACTGTTTGTAGGCGAAGCCCTGCTGCAGAAATTCTCCACCATATACACCACGCCGTCGTGTTGTAGATCCAATCTATCTCTCCACCATACTTGCTGGTCCGAGGAAGGAGGAGACGTCGAGGTGCTGCACGTGTGCATCTCATGGAGGCACCGCCACTTGTGGTGCTAGATCGGATCGGATCGCGAGGAGGAGAAGTGAGTACGACTACATCACCCACGTTCCGACGAACGTTCCGCTATGCGAATCTTCAAGGGTATGAAGATCTAATCCAATCTCTCTCGTTGATTGCATCTCCTAGATTAGATCTTGGCTTTCCCTCTGTTCGCATCCGTAGAAAATTTTGATTTACTATGCCGCGAAACCCTTCACTGTCCACCTTGCCGCTGCACTACAATGCCCAGATAGTAGCTGAGCTCGCCAAGATCGCTCATCCTGAACAGCTTGGTCATCTGACGCTTGAATTTCATTATCTCTGCAACAGATGAGACAGTGATAATTAGATCGTCGACGTAGACCCCGATGAGCAGCCGCGAGTCTCTGCCACCTCGTCGGTAGACGGTGTGCTCCTCCTCGCAGCGCGTGAAGCCGAGGGCGCGCAGGCTGGCGTCCAGCTTTGCGTACCACGCCCTCGGAGCTTGACGAATTCCGTAGAGGGCCTTCCTGAGGCGGAGGACCTTGCCCTCCTCGCCGTCGATGATGAATCCAGGAGGCTGCTCGACGTACACCTCCTCGAGAAGGTCTCCGTTCAAGAATGCAGTCTTGACGTCCATCTGATGGATTGGCCACCCGTGGTGCGCGGCGAGGGCGATTAGCACGCGCACCGTCTCCATCCTTGCGACAGGGACAAAAACTTCCTCGAAGTCGATCCCCTATCGCTGCACGTACCCCTTGGCCATGAGCCGTGCTTTGCGCTTCACGACCTCACCATTTGCGCCTCACTTGAGTTTGTACACCCATTTGAGACCGATGGCACGCCTTCCGGGGGGTAGCTCCTCAAGCTCCCATGTCTGATTTGCTTCGATGCTCTCCATCTCCTCGTTCATGGCGATGCGCCACTCGTTCTCCTTCACTGCCTCGTGGAAGCTGCCTGGCTCGTCATAGAGGTGCAGGCACATGAGGCTGTACTCCGGGTCGGCAGTGTCCGTAGTGTCGAACAGGTCCTGGAGAAGGCGATAGCATCGCGGAGCCTCCTCCCCAGGAGAGCGCTACGAGACGTTCATTGGAGGGGAGACGAACCGGTCGTTTGGCGGTGGTGGAGGCGTTGCCGGCGTGGATGGCCCCGTTGGCGTCGTTGGCGATGGAGGCACAGCAGCGTGCGTCGGCGTCTGCGTCGTCCCAGTTGCTGCTGCCGTCGAGGCAACGCGTGGAGCGCGCTCGACCTGTGTCGCGCCTCCACCTGGGCTTCCCTAGTCGCAGAAGAACTCTACGGAGAAGCTCTCCAGCTGCCCTGTCGCGGACGGTGCATCGGCCCAGTTCCACGACGCGTCCTCGTCGAAGACGACGTCGCGGGAGACCAGTGCACGGCGTGTTGCAGGGTCATACACCTGTACGTTGTAGTTCCTGGCTCGTAGCCGAACAGGACCATGGGTGAACTCCTGTCATTCATCTTCTTCAGGTGCGGCCGCGTGTTCTTCACGTGCGCGACACACCCGAACACACGCAGGTGCTTGACACTGGGTCGCCATCCGTGCCAGGCCTCGAACGGCGTCTTGCCGTCGACGCTTTTCGTGACCCCGCGGTTCAGCAAGTACACCGCCGTCGTGACGGCCTCGCCCCAGAGTTCCGCGGGGACGCCTTTTGCCTTGAGCAGAGACCGTGCCATCCCGACATCGGTTTGGTTGCGACGCTCAACCACTCCGTTTTGCTGCGGCGTGTACGGAACCGTCAGCTGCTGCTTTATGCCGATGCCGGCGAAGTAGTCGCCCAGATCCTTGGAGGTGAACTCACCTCCTCGATCCGTGCGCAGCGCCATCAGCTTGCGTCCGGACTCCAGCTCCGCTTCTGCCTGGAATTTCTTGATGGCCGCCGATGCCTGGTCCTTGGTTGCCAGAAGATGTAGCCACATATATCGACTGTGGTCATCCACCAATAGAAGGAAATATTGTTTACCTCCCGGCGTCGGCGGATCGATGGGGTCGCACAGATCTGCGTGCACCAGTCCCAGTTGCGTCTGTGCTCGGTTGTACGCCTCCTGCGGGAACATTGCCCTCTTGTGCTTGCCGGCGAGGCAGGCGTCGTAGAGGCGATCGGCCTCCTCCGGCAGGGGAAGACCGTGCACCATGTCTCGTCGTGCGAGCTGGCGCAGTGCCTGGAAGTGCATGTGGCCGAAACGAGCGTGCCACCTCCAGGCGTCCTCGGTGCCGTGCACCGCGAGGCACACTGGTCGTGCGAGGTCGAGGTAGAGCACGTACAGGCGCACACGGTTACGCTGCACGCGTGCGATGAGCCGTCCGTCAGCATCGTGTAGCCGAAGGAGTCCGTGGCGGATGTGCGTGTCGTAGCCGATCTCGTCGAGCTGCCCCAAGCTGGCGATGTTGCTGCAGAGTCGAGGGATGAAGTAGACCTGCTCGAGGGCGAGGTGTTCACCGTTACGGCACGTGAACAGGATGGTGCCGCGTCCCTCAATCTCCACGGTCGTGTCGTCGCCGAGCTTGACGGATCCGCGCACGCCGGTGTCCAGCTTGGCGAAGTACTCGCGTCGGCTGCACATGTGGTTGCTGGCACCCGTGTCTAAGAACCACGCGGTGTCGCAGCCACCGGCGATCTTCGTGGCCTTTGCCTTGGACCGCTCCTCGTTCAGAAGTACCTGTTGGATCGGCTCTGTGCGCTCTGTCGTTGCCTCGAGCACGCACATGCTCGTCAGGAGAAGAGCAGTCTCTTCTTCCCGACCCTGCGCAAGATTGGCCTGATGCTTGCGCTCGCGCCGTGGTTCGGTGCACTTCTTTGAAAAATGGCCCATTTTATTGCAATTATAGCACTTTACCTCGGACATGTCTCTCTCGTCGGTGTTTGCGTTTCCGCCGTTGCCGTTCCGGCCGCCACCGTGCTTCGGCTTGGGCTTGCCCTTCTTGCGACCGCCTCCGTTGCCGCCTCCCGATCCTTGCCCTTGCTCGCATTGTCGGCGACACGCCTCCCACTCCTCCTCCGTGAGGAGCAGAGCTCCGCCGGCGCCTTGCGCCGACGTCCCACCGCAACCACGCCCTTCCGATGAGCGCAGTCTCCCGATCAGCTCCTCCATAGAGATGGTTCTTAGATCGAGCAACGTTTCGATCGAGCACGCCATCTGAGCATAGCGGTCGGGGACGATTCGTAGAATTTTCTGCACGACCTTCAAATCCTCGACGGTGTCACCAAGGGAGCATAGGTTGTTGACGATGCTCATGATGCGCAGGGAGAACGCGTCGAGGCCTTCCCCGTCCTTGAAGGAGAGGTCCTCGAACTCTTTGCGGAGGCGCTGTGTCGTGGCCTACTTCACGCGCCTCACCTTCACGGCGTCCCACGCCGCCTTCGCCATGCTCTTGATCACGAGCGCGCCCACCATCTCTGGCGGCACAGATCGCAGCAGGGCGGCGTGCGCGGCCTTGTTCGCGGCCACGCTGGAGGGATTCCCCTCGACAACCTCCCACATCATGTTGGCCTCAAGGTTGATTTGCATCACCAAGGCCCACTCGACGTAGTTCGTGGTCGTGAGCATCGGCCACACCGTGTTTCCGCCGATCACGATCCGCTCCTGCACCGTGCGCTCGTGGACGACGATCTCGTTGCCGTCCCGCCGGGCGTGACTTCGGCCGCGGCTCTGACGCCTTGATCACTCCGGGGTCACGGAGCGAGCGTCCCCAGTAGCCGGCAGCAGCGGTGCACCTCCCGTCGCCATGGTCCCTCACGAACGCTCTGATACCAGATTTTTAGTTTTTGACTGAAGAACGTTTGCTCTAGGACTCTGAAGATTTTGTGCCGTGTAAAAACTTATGGCTTTTCTGGGCTTTCTCTCCTTTTATTCATCGCGATCGGTTACAACAGAACCTCGCTAAAAACTTGGAGCCTCGATCGAGTCCTAGTGGCTGCGCCATCCCACAGCCGCTCGACCTTAACCTCCACTACGCGCAACTCGCGACCATGCACGACGTGCCATCCCACGCTGTGATCGGGGCTGCCTACTTCTACGGCATGAATGAAAAGAGCAGACTGGATCGTCAGCGTACAGACACACTGAACTGATCCTTATTTTAGCTAACTAAAACTGCTACCTAAACAGCTGACAGACAAGATTGAAAACATAACAGATGACGGAGTTGCTCTGTTGCTGCATTGCAAACCTGGTTAGCATCAGGGACCATTCTCCTGAGCGTAGCCAGGTGACCATTGATCCTCTCCCTGCGCCGCCTCTCGGCCTCGCTGTGGACCTTCAGTGACCTTGCCTCCGTCCGGTGGGGCGGTCGGAGGAGGCTGGCGTGCAGAAGCCATCGACGACATTCCTCTTCAGTAAGATCTTGATCAGCACTTGAAAAGAAGCAAGAGGGTCTATACCCACTCTCCAGAAGGTAGAGAGTGTTGCTTCGTGAAGTTGTTAACGGCAGCCATTGCTATAGCTAAATTTGACAAAAATCTGAATTTGATTTTTACCATGCAATTTGGCTACAGATCTACAATGTAGCTATTCCAAATTCATGCACCACACGGTCCCACCCTGACAAGAATAACCTTATATTTTGCTAAGATATGACAACAGAGGACACATGTCACAAGCAGGTTGGCTAATCAATTTAGAACCACGTTTAACATCGGAACACCCTCTTGCTCCGGTTCCCTCTTTTGCTCAATTTAAAACCACCTCTACAATATAAGAAACTAGTTCCAAAACCAAAAAGCAAATATGGAACGACCTTCGGCTACGGTGTCCTACGAGAGCAGAGAGTGTGGCGAAGGAAGTGAGCAGCAAGAAGAATGATATGGATGGATGGATACGGCTGTGAGACCTACTACTCGTGATATTGATGGGGCATGTGCTTCCCATTATCATATGGCCAACTCAAGGACATTGTTTTTCCATATTGGGTTCCCCACCAGGGATGCTTATTTGGACCGGCATGCGTGCATGGTGTTCTGGTCATAGTCAATCTTGGGACTGAGATTTTACTGTCCAGTTTACACGCGGGCAACTTCTTCCACCAAATTGGTTCTGAACAGGCTATCAAGATTCAGACATTAGCAGACAAAAATCGGATGATTTAACCATTGCCCCCGCCGACTGTCCGTACACAGATGGAGCCCCTTGTGAATCTGTGAGTAGAAAATCATACAGTAGTATAGTAGGAGCCCTTTTTAACTCGAGGATGATGCAGCAGAGACATGAGCGATGGGTAAACAGTAGGCTCGATCGGACAGTGGCTCACACAGGAGAAGGATTGGCTCGTAGTTATACCTAGACATGAAACTCGGTCCAGCGGGCTCGGCCCGCTGGCGGAGGCAGACCGAGCCGAGTCAGCTGAGGCGGACCGCAGCGAAATCGGGCTGGTTTGGGCTCGGCCCGGTCCGGCTCGTCCAGCTTGCTTATTTTTTTTTGGAAAATCGCACGGGCCAAATTAAGGTTGATAGAGCTTCATGGGCTTCAAAATTAGGCCTGTTACCAACCATATCCTGGAGACAACTGGTCGTACGTGACCTCCGGGTAGTCTCGTCTTCCTAGGGATCGACCTCACGCGCCGCCGCCACAAGATTCTCCACCACCAGCGCAGGCTGCTGCCGATGTGCCGCCCCGCAAGCACCGCCGCGCCGCCCTGGCCTCCTACGCCGTCGACATCCATCTTCGTCCAGCAAGCACTGCCGCGTCGCCCCGTCTGTTCTCCGACGAGAAAATCGAGCCGCGCCGCCGCGAACCGCCCCTGGCGCCTCCGACGACGCTGCCTAGGAGACGGCCCCACCCGTCAGCGAGCCATCGTCGCGAAGCTCGCGAGCTGCCCCGAGCTGGACCGAACTCGTTGGAAGCTCGGGCCGAGCTCCCTTCCATGGCTCGCCGGCGGCAGCGACCTGGCTCGGGCTCGGCCGTTCCGGACTGAGCTTTTCTCCGCCTCGGCCCGAGCCAGACCGAGTTGGCTCGCGTCCAGGTATACTCATAGTTGTAGGCTTGTAGCGCCTAGCGGGCTGCAACCGCGATTTGCTTTCACACTTTGCGGCTTACTCCTTTCACACAGGGCCACCCTCTCCTCTCGGGTTCCCGTTGATTTTGCGCACGAGGGTCTTTACCTTTTTTTATGAAGCGGCTCAGCAGTCGTTTGGCTGACACGCGTGGCCGACCCGTATAGTTTTTCGCCTCCACTTGGGAGGAGATCTATGTTAGTATGATCTTCTCACGTCGGACGAAGATTTGGTCTCGCGTTCTGATCGAGGGCGCCCAACGTCGCTATCGTTTATGGGACCCTATCGCGTAGTGCATATAAAAGAGGTGGGGGCCGGGGCACGCACGCCAAGGGTTCGTCATGCCCACTTACCCCATCGACACACCAAACCCTAGAGCCACCGATCGGGCTAGCGCTACACCGGCGGGAAGCACTCACCTCATCGCCGCCACCACTCCGTCGAGCTCGATGGCGAGCTCTTCATCAACCATGAAGGCCGACGGTATGACTCTCATGGATACTCACTAGATCAACACCTAGAGATCCTATTAGATCTAACAATGGTATGAGAGCAAGCTAGTGTTTGTTGATCTAGTTGAGGTAGTAGCAAATCCGAAAAGAATAGAAGAAGGCTAGGGTTTCCAGAAGCGCCGCCACGAGGCCGCGCCGTTCCTCTCGATCCCGATGCGCATCGGCAAGTTGAGGCATCGGGAAGAAGAATCCCCCATTAGTCTGAAACCCTAACCCCAAAGATCCAACTGAAGCTTTTCGGGTAGAAGCCCCCTTAGTACGAGAACCCTAACCCCAAAGATCAACCAAAATCCTTCGAGAAGACGCAAATAAAAGGGGGAAAGGGAAGAAAAGGGAGGCGGCTGCCGCCGGCCTCCACTCACCGGAGATCTCAGGGTAGAAGGGCCCCGCGCCTGAAGAAGTTGAAGGGCGTCCCGGCTAGACCGCTCGATGGCGGCGCGCCCACCCGCAAGGGGGACGCGCGCACCGGCGAGGGGACCGGCCAGGGAGCCACCCGTTTCCTCCCGCATTGGCCGTCGGAGCTCAAACGGTCGCTGGTTTTTCTCCCCACCGGCGCTGCCATTTTTCATGAGGGGGATAACAGGGGACGGGAGCGGGACACGGGGAAAGTGCGGGGCTAGGGTTAGGGTCCTGCCTCCGGTCCCGATTTTGTTCGAGCGAGGCACGCGGGCAACCGTTCGATGGCATCGGACGGCCACCGCAAGCGGCGGGGCTGCAGCAGGCCGTGGGCCGGTACAGAGCAGCCTAGACCGGGCCGCGGGACGTGTTTATCAGGTTGCGGAGCGTCACCCTGAGCGACGAACAACAGCAGCGCGACACGGGCCATTTCGGCCTCTCAGCAGCCCATGGGCGGCTGTTTTGACGCCCAGGGACAGTTTTTTTCCAAAAAAGTTATTTAGTTTTAATTTCTGCAAATTAATTGATGAATATACTGTGTTGAGGATTTTTTTTCTGTGCGTTAAAATTTGAAGTTTAAGTTAATTTTCCGCTGTGATAGTTAAGTTGAAGTCAAATATTTATTTCCTAATTTAGTTGGAACCAACGGGAAAATTAAGTTAGGAAGTGAGAATTAATTTTTAAAGAGTGATGATTTTATTTGATGACCAACGATTGTTAGTAAAACTTTCACTATAAATAGTCAGCTTCATCACTATTAGTTCTATTTCTGCCCAACGGTAATGTAAAATTAATATTGAGAAGTTTTATGTTTTAGTTTAACCAACATTGAATTAACTCATTTTAATGATATTTTACTTTCAGCCAATCCTATGAGTTTTATCTCAGCTATTGAGCCCCTCAATGAAGGTAACTATGGCTCATGGCGAGAGAAGGTTGAGATGGGGCTTGCTCACTTGGCACTGATTGAGGCTTGTCCCATAGAACCTGAGGACCCCGTGAAGGACGAAAAAGGAAGTGAAGTTGACTTCAACAAAAGGGTCCATGACCATGGACCAATAAGAATGAAGTACGACATTGATAGTGCAAAGTGGGACTCGTCCAATAGAATGTGCTTGATGGTGATTAAGAGCTTCATTATGAAGGCTATAAGGGGAGCAATCCCAGAGTGTAGCACTGCCAGTGAGTACCAGAAAAAGGTAGAGAGTCAGTTTACTCGGTCTTCAAAGGCATATGCAAGCTATCTTATTAAGAAACTTGTTACTACAAGATACACTAGTGGTGGAGTAAGGGATCACATATTGCGAATGAGCAATATGTCTTCCAAGCTTAAGCCCATGGGCATGGATCTTCTAGACGAGTTCATTATTCATCTGATTTTTGCCTCACTGCCAAATCAATTTGAGACCTTTGCTGTGAACTATAACGCGTAGCCAGAAAAGTGGGGCATTCAGAAGATGCCCCACTTTTCGATGATGAAACCTTTCAGTGACCCATGTTCCGAGACCATGTGTGTACATGCTAGGCTCATCAATATCAAACTTTAACTTCCGCATGAGAAAATCTACTTGCTCCCGTTGTATACACTCGAAGAATCTAACACACCCAATCATACCCAATCATCACGTGGTGCTTCGAAACAACGAGCTTTGGCAACGGTACCTACTAAGGACCGAACACTTTATAACTTGATGTTTTGTGAGAGGGATCATCTTATAATGATACCGTCGCGAACTAAGCAATACAAGATGCATAAAATAATTAACATCACATGCAATTCAAAATATGTGATATGATATGGCCTTTCTTCTCGTGCTTCCGATCTCCATCTTCAAGCACGAACATGATCTCCATCATCACCGGCGTGGCATCAAAGGTCAATGGCACCGCTCCATGGTTGTCGTCCACCAGCATCAACTATTAGAACTACTTTGCATAATAGACACACAGGTCTTAACGAAATTAAAAGACAACCATAAGGCTCCTGCCGATTGCCGACTTACAATAAAGAACATTGCAAATGCTACATCCCAAAATTCTCCAAATTTTGAAATGTGAAAAATAAATAAACAAAATAAACAGTTGTTGAAATTTAGGGTGAAAAGGAACTTTTTGCTTCTAAATGGAAACATCAAAATCCTATTTGAAATTTTTTTGAATGAAAAGACAACAAACAAACATACCAAAGATCAAATGCATTCATACATGGAAAGAATCTTGAATTTTGAACACTTGGGAAAAGTTAAACCAAAACCCTAAAACCCTAATGGAATAAATAATTTCCAAGATCTCTCTAATACTATGGCTTTGATCCATATAAATTTAGCAACAAACATTTATAAATGATCAAAAATGATAAACAAAAATATTATAAAACCATAGAAATTGGTTTCATTAAATTTGGAGCCATGGATAAAAACTTATGAATTTAATAAGATAAAAGGAAAGTAATTTCCAAGACTAAAAAAGCTCCTAACTAAAATCAATACCAATTTGTGAGCAAAGTAATCCTAAAAGGATTTAAAAAGCTAAACAAATATTAAATAAAATCATGCAAATTGGAATCACCAATTTTAGAACTATGAATAAAAATATAGATTTTATAAGACAAAGAAAAAAAAGGAATATTTAAAAGATAAATTAAATCTTGGCCAAATCCATAAGCAAATGGAATAAAGATAATCCAAATAAAAATAAAGGAAATAAAGATTATTTAAATAAAATTATATGGGCTTTTCAATTCTATTTAAATGAAGAAAAAACCCTAAAAAATGATTAATTAAATCATGAGAAAAATAATTGAAATTGCCAAAGTGGATTAAAAGTTATCTAATTAACTTAAAAAGAATAAAATATTATTTGAATAAAATTTATATGGGTTTAAACCATATTTAATTTTATTTAAATAAAAGACAAAATCCTCACTTAAATGAATATTAAATCATAATAAAATATTAGAAATAATTCAAAGTGGACCTTTAAACACATTAATAAACAGATAAAACCTACTGAAAAGATTTAGAAAAGGTTTGATAAAAATCTGAATTCAAATTGAGTTTGAAATCATTTGATTCAAATAAAAACAGAATTCAGAAATGGAAAAAGAAAAAGAAGCATAAAAAAATAGAAAAGGAAGCAACCCAATCCAGTCAGCCCAGCAGGCCCAACAGCAAGCCCACCCAGCGCTCACCTCACTTCCATCTGCCCTTTCTCACCGCACACTCGACCCACACCACCCACTGACAAAACGGACCCACGCCACGTCGGCATCATCTTCCTCACTCGCTGACCCCGCCCCGGTTTCCCCCCCTCTCCCCGGGCCATTTCTGTCGTTGATGTCTCGCGTAAATTCGCTTAAACGCCTCCATCATTCCTCCCCGTGACCACACGTACTTAACCGCCCCCTCCTCCTCTCTCATTCCCCTCAACCTCCCGCACCTGAACGCCCCAGGGCTGCTCCAATTTCCGCTTGCAACACCTCAGCCTCCGACGAACTCCGTTGCGAATTCTGGCGAAGCCCGACCTCCCCTACTCCGTAGTGCACACGAGCTTGCTCGCCATCGCCTCACGCATCTTCTAGTGGCCTTTTCTTGCACGCGCGCGCCCTAGAAGCTCGGCTTCGTCTTTGTCTGAGCGCCACCGTGGACTGCCTCGACTCCGGCGAGTTCTCCCCGTAAGCCCCGACCGCCCCCTTCTCTCTAGATAGTACTCGTGCATTCATCGTCCCCGTGCGCATCTAACGCCATCCTTATTTTTCTTTGGCATGCATCGTAGCCTCACCCTCGATGGCGACAGAACGTGCCCGACGCCAGGAGCGACTCCGGTGAGCAATTGACGTCGACCCCATGCGCCCCTTGCCCTCCCGCGACCACGTTGAGCATCTACACGCTTCGGTGAACCCGGTGAGCCCCTCCATTCCCCTCTCGCTTCTTGGAACACCGGACCACCGTAGAAAGCATGCGCCGCCGCTCACCGTCACTAGCGCCACCCATCCATGGTCGATGCACTCTGAGCCGTTGGATGCAAATCGACTTGATGAGTTAGATCATTTAGGCGAAACATTTTTGGCTGATCTATGCCGTGCGATTTAAATGAGATCCTGCAGCCCACGTTGCTTGATCTGAACGAAGCGATATCGCCCATTAGGAAACAGACACGTGGCCTAGTCTTTGTTTTAATAACAGAAAAGGTTCTATTAGATGGTTGAGTTTGAAAAAATCATAACTTTTGATCTGTTTGGCCAAAAATTACAAACTTTATATCATTAGATTCAGAAAAATGTAAGCTTTGCAACAGTGGCCTTAGTTTAGTATTTTGCTTCTGGAAATTTGATGTTTTTGCAGAGACATTTCTAGGACTATTTTGTGTATAAAAAATGTTTTAAAAATGTTTTTTGAGTAAAACCTTTTGCAAATGGTTTGTTTTAAACTCTCTGACCCTAAACACTAAAATTTGGATTTAAAAATAAGTTTAACTAACACAAGGAATTATTCCTTTGGATAAAAGCATTTCTAGCAAAACAAAAATGATTTAAAAGGGCCATTTTCACTAACTTGTTTTTAAATGGTTTTGACACTTTTATAAATGACCAGTAAGTGTTTTAAAATGTTTATAGCCTTATTAGAAAACAATTTTTCAATAAAACAAATCTTTTGCATGCTTGCATGCATTTCTTTGTTTTTATTATTTTGTGATGTTATTTGTTTGAATGCTAGTTTGAATTTGTGCTTGCTTGATTGAATTGTAGTGAACTTTGAAGAGTGTGACAATTTCAAGATCAAGGAGTGAATCTAGTTTCTCTACTAAAAAGGCAAGTGGTGCTTCATACATTTTGACCTATTATTTTCACTATGCATTATTGATATTTTGAGTAGGACTTGCATGGAAATTTTCTATGTATAAACTATGCTTTGGGAAATCCTAGTAGATGATGCCTTAGTAGAATTTTTCCCTAAGTTAAGATTCTTGCTACTAGTATGCTTATCTTAGCTAGTAGAAAACAAGGGTGGATTATTCATGCTATGAAATATTTCTAAGTCTATAACTTGTGTTTTGCTTAATAAAACAACTACGTGAATGAATCAACTGGGTGGAATGGTATGATTGGGTTATGTTGAGTGGTTACACAAGGCCCATTTCTATGGCTACCTTGTGTATCACACTTGTGGAAAGCCACCCAGGAACAAAGATATTTGAGATGTTAAAGTGTTGAGAAGCTTCTAGTGCATCCACATGGCAATATGGGCTCTGCCTGGATCATATAGGTTGCAATACCTTAGCCAGATGGACAAAAGGTGGTAGGGTGATAGGATGGAACGCGTCCATGTGGTCTAAGGGAAGGCTTCTGAAAGATCATGTCTCGATGCATGTCGACTCTTGTGGAAACAGTGCACCACCTCTCGAGAGAGTAAAATCTAAGTACTTAGCCGTGTCCCTGGCAATGGACAATTTGAGCATCAAGACATTAAAGCTATGAAGGATCTCCTCATCCCAATTTCTAAGTTAAAAACTTGTGGTTGAACAAGGGCTGAAGGATCAATAATGTCTATTGGTAGTTCCTTGGGTGTTTTTGACAAATAAAAACTTAGTGTTTTTAACTAATAAGGAAAACCTTATTTTGAGCAAAGCAAGCCTCAACTACACTTAGCTAAATATATATAGATGATAGATACCACTATTCTACCATAGTATCACTTGCCAATACAATTCAAATGTATTAACCCTTGTGGCTGTAACTTATTATGTTACAGGTTTGTTTGATGTTAGTAAGTGTGTTGAATAGAATTTACAAGTATATAACCAACATGATTGCCTATGGCACTTAAAGATGAAGGACTCCATGCTATATAGTTATATCTGCTGCATTGTAATGAGATAGCCAAATAAGATATGTAAGATGTAATGAATTATTTTATTCGTGGTTATAAGTTGTAATATGACCTTTGTTTCTTAATATTACATCTTAAACTGTGCATGCTAGCTATTCGATTCAGGGACTAGCATTGTAAACATAGGGATCTCTACCTTATCAGGTTGGGACCTCTATAGTATACATCAGATATAATCACAATCATGGCCATATCACATCACAGCACACCCCTGCAAAACAAAGTTATACGCCTCTAATTTTCTTTGCATGTTTTACGTGGTTTGGGGCTTTCAATAAGTGTCGTTCTAACTTACAAACAAGAACCACAACGTTGATACTAGTATTTTCAATCACCCGTTGTAAATTGAATCTTCACTATGTTGGGAGAAACAGGCACCCACAAAGCCACTTATGCAATACAAGTTGCATGTCAAGCGTGGAGCAAGTCTCATGAATGATGTCATGTAAGGTTAGCTCGGGCCGCTTCATCCCACCATCCCGCAAGATGCAAAGTACACAAGAAGCAATCAATAACAAAAGCATCAACGCCCACAATGACCATTGTGTTCTACTCGTGCAACAGATCTACAGATAGACACGGCTCTGATACCACTGTAGGGGTTCATGTTGGACATATTCCCTAGAGGCAATAATAAAAGTGGTTATTATTATATCTTTGTGTTTATGATAAATGTTTGCATTCATGCTATAATAGTATTAATCGGAAACTTTAATACTTGTGTGATTTGTAAACTAAATTAGAGTCTCTGGTAAAGCCTCTTTGAAATACTAGCTTGTTGGTTAATAGATGATCGTGGTTTCCCGATCATGAACATTGATATGTTATTAACAACAAGATCATATCATTAGGAGAATGGTATGATGGACATACTCCTATAGATAAGCGTAGCATAAAGATCAAGTCATTTCAATAGTTTGTTTGCTATAAGCTTTCTGATACATAGTAACCTAATTCCTTCGACCATGAGATCATGCTAATCACCATCACCGGAAGGTGGATATAAAGGTGGCATTGAGTGTTCGGAAAGTATGTGTTGAGGCACATGGATCAATAGTGGGATTTGTCCATCCATATGATGGATAGATATACTCTGGGCCCTCTCGGTGGAATGTCATCCAATTAGCTTGCAATGATATGACTGGCTCACAAGGTATCACATATCACAGGAACGAGAAAAGAGTACTTATCGATAACGAGGTTGAACTAGGTATGCAGAGATACCGATGATCAAACCTTGGATAAGTAAACTATCGCGAGACAAAGGGAAATTGGTATCGTATGTAAGTGGTTCATTCGATCACAAAGTAATCGTAGAAATATGTGGGAGCCATATGAGTTTCCAGATTCCTCTATTGGTTATTGATCAGAGAAATGTCTCGGTCATGTCCGCATAATTCACGAACCGTAGGGAGTCACACTTAAGGATTCAATGTTGTTTGGTAGATATGGAATGTAAGTAGGGAGACCGGATGTTGTTCAGAGTCTCGGATGGGATCTGAGATATCACGAGGAGATCTGGAATGGTCCGGATAATAATATTCATATAAGGAAAGTCCAATTCCGGAGTTCAGGAATGATTCCGATGATTTCATCGGAGAGGTTCTAGAAGGGTCTAGAAGGTTCACCGGACCGGAAGGGGAAGGGTACATGAATGTGTCATGGTGATAAGTGGAATGATTGTCCTAGGTTACTTGGCTAAGCGTTAGCAATAACGAAATCAAGCTCCAAATTGAAAGTCAAAAGGAAAGTTTGAAAAGTCAAACTGGGACAATGTGTCCTCGTGAAGGAAGGAAAGAATCCTTCTTTTCCTCCACCACAAGCCAACAAGGAGAGGGAGTTGGGGAAGGATTCAAACTCCCCTCTCCCAAGCTTCCCTCCCTCTCATAAATAGAGGGGAGGGGGTGCCCCAAGGCCAGACACCAGTCCCTCCCCACCTTGCGCCGCCGTCGCCATCGCCGCCACCAGCCGCCTCTGCGCAACGCTGCCGCCGCCTTGCACCGCCACCGGATTGTCACCGTCGCCCTAGTCGTCGCCGACTCCACCTCCTCCTCTCCGGCCCTCTAAATCTAGATCACCGGAAACCCTAAATCCACCATAACCTGCTCCGGCTTAGGCGAAGCCCTGCAGGATTTTCCCTCTACTTCGACACCACGCTATCGTGCTGCCGGAATCGCGAGGGGAGAACTACAACCTCCGCTGCCTGCTGGAACAAGGGAGAGGAAGGTCTTCATCGAGTACCGAACGTGTGACCGACTGCGGAAGAGCTGCCAGAACGCAGCGCCGGAAGGATCGTCTACGCGATCTTGAGATCGGCAAGTGTACGACTACATCACCCACGAGAATCTGCTCTCATTAACCACTTTGGAATATTCGAGGGTGAGTACTCTAATCGACTCGTTGCTATAATCTAATAGATAGATCTTGGCTTGTTTGTATGCATGCAGTAGAATTTTTTTGTTTTCCATGCTACGAACCCCTACAGTGGTATCAAAGCCAGGTCTATATGTAGATCTATTGCACGAGTAGAACACAATGGTCATTGTGGGTGGTAGTACTTTTATTATCAATTGTTTTTTGTGTAATTCTCATCTTGCGGTATGATGGGATGAAGCGGCCCAGGCTAACCTTACATGACATCGTTCATGAGACTTGCTCCACGCTTGACATGCAACTTGTATTGCATAAGTGGCTTTGCGGGTGCCTGTCTCTCCCATCATAGTATAGATTCAATTTACAACAAGCACTTTATAGTTCAAGCATCAACGTTGTGGTTATTGTTCGTAAGTTAGAAAAACACTTATTGAAAGCCCCAATCTGATGGGTTTCACAGCATAGTAAATCAAAAAAATTCTACAGATGCGAACGGGAAAACCAAGATCTAATCTAGGAGATGCAATCAACGAGAGGGATAGATGAGATCTTCATACCCTTGAAGAAATCGCACAGCGGAAACGTTCAACAGAACGTGGTTGATGCAGTCGTACTAGCCGTCAACTCCTCACGATCCGATCTGATATGATCCTACGTCGCAAGTGGCGACGCCTCCGAGAGATGCACACGTACGGTGTCGCGATGTCTCCTCCTTCCTTGGTCCAGCAAGTGGGGTGAAGAGATGGATTGGATCTGTAGCACGACAGCAGGGCTTCGCCTACACGCAGTCGGGAGAGAGAGAGGAAGGGCAGCAGCTGGCGGCTAGGGTTTGGAGTGAGGGGAGGTGCGCCCCCTGCCCACCTTATATAGGGGGCTGGTCGGCCCCCTTGTCCCCTCCTCCAAGCCCTAGGGCGGCGGCCCCAAGGATGGAGTGGGGGGCAAGTCTTCCCCCCTTCTAGAAGGTTTTCCTAGGGTTTGGCCGGCTGGGCCTATGGGGCCTTGTGCCCCTGACCCAAAGCGGCCAGGACACTCCCTCGTAGGCCCACGCACCCCTCCGACAAGTGGGGCCACGTTGGTCCCACTCCGGAAGCTTCTAGAACCTTTCGGTACAATACCGAATACTCTAAAACGATTCTGAAATCCAAAAACTGCTTTCCTTTATATGAATCTTATTCTCCGGACCATTCCAGAACCTCTCGTGATGTCCTGGATCTCATCCGAGACTCCGAACAAAAACTCATAAACCAATTATCCATTCTATCCTAGCGTCGAGGCACGTTAAGTGTGTGACCCTACGGGTTCGAGAATATGCAGACATGATCTTCTATCAATAATCAACAGCGGGATCTGGAAACCCATATTGACTCCCACATATTCATCGATGATCATATCGGATGAACCATGATGCCAGGATTCAATTAATCCCATATATATTCCCTTCGTCACGCGATATTTTACTTGCCCGAGATTCGATCGTTGGTATCAGCATACCTAGTTCAATCTCGTTCACAACAAGTACTTTACTCGTTCCATAATCCGATATCACTTTGTGATTAACTCCTTAACCACGTGCTTGCAAGCGGTGTTGATATCGATTACCGAGTGGTCCTGAAGTATATCTCTCCGACTCGGGAGGGACAAATCCCATCTCGATACATACAACCCAACAAGTACTTTCTGATAACCTGAGAGACACCTTTATGATCACCCTCTCATAGGATAACGTTTGATGACCTCAAAGCTTTCTTACGATACCAGGGAGTTGCATTATCTCATGGTCTAAGGAATACAATATTTGACATAGGAAAAAGCTTCGCAAAGATGAACACGATGACACGATCTAATTGCTCTGCTTAATTTGGGTCTGTCCATCATATCATTCTCCTAATGAAATGATCTCATTATTAATCGACAACTTATGTCTATGGTTAGGAAACCTTAACCATCATTAATCAATGAGCTAGTCCATAGAGGCATACTAGGGACACAGTGTTGTTCATAAACCACACAAGTATCAAAGTTTCCGCTTAATACAATTCTAGCATGGAATATAAACTTTATCATGAACAAGAATTATAACAATAACATCTTTATTATTGCCTCTAGGGCATAATTCCAACAGTCTCCCACTTGCACTAGAGTCAATAATCTAGTTTACATCTGGCAACAATCTAACACCCATGGCATTAAGGTGCTGATCATGTTTTGCTCATGGAAGAGGTTTAGTCAACGGATCTGCGACATTCAGATCCGTATGTACTTTGCTAATCTTTAGATCTCCATCTGTTATATAATCTCGAATGTATGAAATCGGCGGTTGATGTGCTTGGTCTTTGGATGATATCTTGGTTCCTTAGCGAGTGCTATGGCACCAGTGTTGTCACACAATATCTCCAGTGGGTCCAAGGCACTTGGAACCATACCAAGCTCAGTGATGAAGTTTCTGATCCAAACTCCTTCACTTGACGCTTCTGCAGCAGCCATGTATTCCGATTTTACTGTAGATCCCGTGATCACGCTTTGCTTGCAGCTTCTCCAGCTCACAGCTCCTCCATTCAAAATATAAATGTATCCTGTCTGAGATTTAGAATCATCCGGGTTGGTGTCAAAACTAGCATCGACGTAACCTTTTACGACGAGCTGCTCATCACCTCCATAGACCAAGAACATTTCTTTAGTCCTATTTAAATACTTTAGGATGCTCTTTACGGCTGTCCAGTGTTCCACACTTGGATCACTTTGGTATCTGCTCGTCAAACTAAGAGCATTGGACACATCCGGTCTAGTACACAGCATGGCATACATGATATAACCTATGGCCGAGGCATATGGCACTTTGCTCATAGTTTCTCTATCATTTACCGTAGCCGGGCACTGAGCCTTGCTCAATATCTTACCTGGCAACATGGGCAATGAACCTTTCTTTGCTTTATCCATTCTGAACCTTTTCAGAACTTTGTCTAGGTATGTACTTTGGCTTAAAGCTATTAGGCGTCTTTGTCTATCTCTATAGATTTTGATGCTAATATATAAGCAGCTTCTCCTAGGTCTTTTATTGAAAAACATTTGTTCAAATAACTCTTCACATCGTTAAGCATACCAATGTCATTTTCAATAATCAATATGTCATCCACATATAGTACTAAAAATGTCACTGAGCTCCCAACATCCGGTGTAAATCCCATGACTACTGGCATCCACCAGCCGCATGTGTGGAACAAGCCACACGTCAAGTGTGGAGCATGGTGTGACAAGCTTACTTATAACAGGCGATGGATCAAGAGCAGCAGAGGTGTTTAGGACTGTACCTCTTCTTGTAGTGGATGGTAAAATAGGAAACTTTCCATCACGAGACTTTCCCATGATGAAAGGAGTAGCAGTGAACAATAATAGATTCAAGTGAACTTACAAATAAAGCTATGCTCCCCGGCAACGGCGCCAAAAAATAGTCTTGATGACCCATAAGTGTAGGGGATCGCAACAGTCTTCGCGGGTAGTATTACCCAATTTATTGATTCGACACAAGGGGAGCCAAAGAATACTTGCAAGCCTACAGGGTAAATCTTTTCAAAAATCCTTGTTCACCGTTGTGAACAACTTGGTGATGGATTCTTTGATCATAGACAACATTAACCCGATTTTAAAACTTGTCAACTATGTGAGGCTAAGGATGCTTCCTTCTGGGAATCAAGGAGGTGATCTAAGATGAGTGGGTTGAGCTGATGATGATTCGCTGGATATAATATGATGACTAGTAGAGGTTGTGATATCGCTCTCTTATACCCTTTTAAAATGTCCCGAGAAGGAGAGATTCTCCTCTTAATTGATTCGCAAATAAAGCTTGCTTCACACAAAGTAACTCTAAAGAGAGCTTTTCATAACCGAGCATGTAGCTACAAGGTTATCTGCGTCTTTGTGGAGTACACCATGTACTCACAATTGTTTTGTTAATTTGCATCTATCAAAGGTGAGTTCTATAAGGACATCAACGAGTAGCTTAGGGTTCCCAGACAACAGCTTAGGGTTACAGAATGAGATGTCGTCGTTATGCTTCTAGCCTCTTAATTAGGACTTTTGTTAACTTTGGGTGTATAATAGCATAACTTCGTTTTTGTTTTCTGATGTATTGTTGGGTCAGTGACTTTTTCTTATAATAATTTTCATATTTGCTTTGTTAAGAGATTTTCTATACTATTTCTTTGAGTCGTAAAGTCACTATTGTATTACTAGTTGTGGTTACCCATCTCATGCGTGTATAGATACAAAGTGCACGATATGGGTTTAAGACACTTGAGCTCACTGTTATGAAGAATTGGTTATGATTAGCACATGATGCTTCGAGGAGTTGTAGTGATGATGGTGTTCTGACATGCCTGCCGATGTGTTTCGTCGAGTAGTAACACAATGACTCTTGTTCCTAGCAATGTCTAATACACATAACACATCTGCATATCTCGAATCCCAGGGGTCTGACACTATGGTTGTCAAGGGCCCCGGGAAGGGATATGTGATGGAGCAAGGTGAGTAGGTTGGAGTTGGGCATGGCGAGGGAGATAGGATGAATGCCGAAGGTTGTGAAGAGTAGCACTGGACGGACCGAGTGAGAGCAATACCCGATGCTATGTCAGGTAAAGATTTGTCACTTCATATTGCCATGTGTAGTGTTGAATAAAAAATTTAAAAGTATTAAATATTTTATATAAGATAAAAATTTGTTTTAAATATATAATATAAAAATAAAACCTAAAAAGTAAAAGAAAAAGAAAAAAATGGAAATAAGAATTAGAAATAAAAATAAGAAAAAGGAAAACATAAAAACATGAAACAAAAGTGAAAATAAAAATAAATTGAAGAAAACAGAAGAAGATAATTGAAAAATTGAAAATAAAATGAAAAAGTGAAAAAGAAAACATAAAAACGTGAAAATAAAATAAAAATAAAAATAAAACGAAGAGAACATAAGAAGAGAATTAAAAATAAAAGAAAAAATAAAACATAAAAACATGAAACGAAAATAAAAACAAAAATAAAACGAAGAAAGCAGAAAAAGAAGACAATTGAAAAAGAAAAAGAGAAAAATCGAACCAAAATGGACGACATCCGAAACCGAGAAAAAAAAAGGCAGCAAGGTTAGGAAGACGACGCAGATCTCTGCTGAAGCTTCGCCACCGGTGTTTTCCTCATGGGCTTGTTACTGGGTCTTGGGTAGTGGGCTGGGTCGTGACATACGGTCCCTCATAGCATCCAAATACCGCAGTCTACAAACCCTAACCAGTGGGTAGTCCTCCCCATTCCCCACTCCCTAAACCCTGCGCAGCGTTTGCATCACATTCACACACAAGACCACCCGCTAGATTCGCTTCTCGAGCTCGATCCCCGTCCCCGCCCCCCCTCCCGCCGTTCACGCAAACGCGCGTCACGCACGAAATGGCGGAGACGGCGCCGGAGGAGGTGCTGCGCGCCGCCGCGGTGGAGGTCTCCACGCGCTCTGGGAAGCGCCGCCTCCTCCTCTTCCGCCAAACCCTACCCCCTCTGCTCGCAAGAGCAACAGGTACAAGTGCACGCCATCTCCCCTCCCCGCTCTTCTCTAGGGATAATCTCCCGTCTCCCTGCTTTTGTGGGTGATCTGTTCATTTGACGGGTGGCTTTGCTTCGATTCGTGAGAAACGGGATCTCCCCTACGAATCGCTGGACCATGGCGGACTTTGGGTTTGTTTCGTTTGTGTCCAGGACGTTCCACGCCTGGCCTGAACGCTCCCTTGAATCAAACCAAACATACCGTGGTTTCTGGTTCCTCCATGTGAAATTCCTTTGTCCCCCTTAGCTTTGTCTTGTGATTGAAGTCTTATTCTGTTCATACCTGCATTCATTGTTCAAAAAATTATGCATGTAGAGAATGTATGCCTATGTGACTCACTCTCCGGATCCTTCTTTTGAGTATGTATGTCCCTTCGTTGCTGAAAGATTTGTACTAGTAATCATCATGAAGCCCTAGGCATTCTGTTGCAACTATCGCGGACTAGCCCATTGATTAGGTCGAACAGGTCTTTCACTATATCTTTACCTTTTAACCTTTTTTGTTTAGCTCTGTTAGGCCATTCTTATTTTGCATCTAAATTCTAGACTGGTACTTATGTGGTTCATTTTCTTTTTTGTTTGGTTATTTCTATATAAATCAACGTAAAACCATATCTCTTAGGTTATTCTTTTTCCAATGCAGAGTCGGCATCAGATACCAGATTGTTAGTCGATCTTATTTTCCAGACGTTGCCTTTATATGATGACCTTGCCTCAAGGAAAGCTGTAGATGATATGGTTATTCGGGCTCTCGGCCAGTCTCGCTCTATGAAGCGATTTGCTGCTACACTTGTTAAGTCTATGAAAACGAATCTTAAGGGCACAAGCCCTTTTGCTTGTTTCAAGCTCCTCAGATGGTCGAGCTATCTTCTGAAATGGACCCAAGTTGGCACACTTTCTAAAGGTGGTTTCTCTAAACTGGCCAATGCACAAGCAGTCTTATCCGAGGTTCTCATGGTGGGTTCCTTTCGTCAGCGACTGACCTGCAAACAACTATTTATCCGTATTTTCTCTGAGGTAATTTTCATAAATAACTCCAGCATACAGGTTTATTAAAATTATTTCTGGGTCATCTCTTATTTAGTTTCATTTTCCAGTCTGTTGAAATATATAAGATGTACATTGAGGAGGTCAGAGATTTGAGGATTTTGGTAGGGGATTGTCCTACATTCATAAATCTGATACTGGATTTCACCATTAATTCATCGTCATTGTCATTTGACTACAAGGTAAACTTCCCATCCTTATTTCATTTGATCCGCTGTTATTTTTTACGAGTTGTGTTTTTTCGAACCACTCCAAAATTATGGTACCTTAAACCTTTTTTTCTTCTGTATTCCCTTTTACTTTTGCTTCCTTTTTTGACAACCAGTTATTTATTTTCAGCCAGTATTCCTTGATTTGTATGTTAGAACAATCTTGAGCTCAGTAGATCCACTATCAGAAGCAGCCAGTGAAGCTTTTGCGCCCCTTTTCTTGGATATTGGGGATGAGGAATTCAAAAATGTCGTGCTCCCATCATGCATAAAGATGCTCAAAAGAAGTCCTGAGATCGTGCTGCAATCTATTAGATATCTTCTCATGACTGTTCGTTTGGACCTAAGCAATTATTCCATGGAGTTTATGCCAATTATTCTGCATCAGGCTCGTCATTCAGATAAAGAACGGCGGATTAACGCTTTGAACATCCTAGCAAGTTTAAGCGACAAGTCAAGAGATCCGGACACTCTATCTTCCATGTTCAACGCTATTAAAGAAATTTTAGGAGGTTAGCAATGTATCTTTTATGTTCTTTACCACCTACCATTGGCTTATTGTATTTCCTTCACCACAGTTAAGGTTCTGCAACTTGCAACCTCAAATTGTGCATACTGAAATTTGGTAGTATAATTCATGTAGATCTTAATAAGCTTTATCTGGGCAGGCTCGGAAGGGACACTATCACTACCAGGCGAAAGAGCTGGAATGTTGAATGCTTTAGAGCAGTTGTCAAGATCTTCTCTGAAGCAAATAAGCAGGCTTGCTCCTTCAGTATGTAGTTTTCTTGTAACATATTACAAGGGCGATGGTAAAGTTAAAGTTCTCCGTTCTGTACTTCATTCCCTCATCTGATAGTGTAAATTCATAGGTTTGCTCTCTTTTGACAGTTACTGAGGAGGTGAAACTAGCAGCTCTCTCGGCTTTGGGGTCATGGCATATGGTATCCTCTGAAGCTGTGCAACCGGAGGTTGTTTCATTTATTGCTGAAGGGTTGAGAGAGAAAGACCTTCTGAGGAATGGGCATCTGAAACTAATACGGGATGTATGCAAAAAGTCAAATTCTGTGACTAAGGTAATATGTTCTATAAAAGAATCTTGTTGAGTTCTCATTTTTGTGCCAAAATAGATTGATTATAACTTGAGATGCTGATGGATTGCTGATACAAGTATTGCTCCATATTGATGATTGATAATTGATGTTATACAGGTTACTTCTTTGCTGGATCATTTGATTCAGTTGTCAAAAACTGGGTTCACAAAGAAAACCGAAAGATTGAATGGAATCTATGCACTTTATGCAGTATCGAGGATTGCTGCTATTGATGCCAAAGCAGGCGTGTCTTTACTTATATCATTGACCTGTCATTTATATTTTAAAGAGTATGTTTTCTGATAAACTTTTTTCAAATGGATGCAGATTATTCAGTCATGGAGAAGCTCTGGACATTGATTGCTAAAAGTGAACCCTCAGTGATCTCTGTTCAATTGGTAATTCCATTGTCCTTCAAATTTCCACAAAAGAAGTTATTATTTTCAAAATGTTGAAACTCCATATTTATCTCCTTTGCACGACTGATACATGACATAAACCTTGAAGCAGTTTGTTCTATTTAAGTATGGTTTGGAGTAATCATCAGCACATTTTCATAACAGTTCTATAATTTTATGGTCATTGGATGCTAACTTGAAACAAAAGTTGTTGCAATTTTTTTAACACTATCCTCTCCCTGCAGCTTTACAAACTAACAGACGAAGATTGCTTCACATGCGCGGATCTTCTTGATTCTTTACTTGTGGATAATTCTTTACGGTTTTCCTCTCGTCTTCTTAAATTGGATTTTGTGTGTGACCAACACTGTTTAACTTCTCTTGACTTATCATTTTTTGAACTTCAGGATCCAGGAATATTTTTCCAGAAAGCTCATGATTGTCTTTATGTAGCTCATATATCAGGAAGATATGTTCATTTAATCATCAGAATTGCAGAAAAAAACCTCTTTCAAACCAAAAGTAAAGCATGTAAGTGAACAATAAAAATAATATGGTATATTTTATAGCTTCAGGGCCAAACCATAGTACCTTCCATAGCTACCCTCTCTTAATTTCCCGCTTCGGTGAATTTGGCAAATGCCTATGAAAACACAGATGAGCGTCGATGTATCCATCCTGTTTGAGTTACCGAGAGTTCTCGTTGCAGTATGAATCTGATAAATAATAAAACACTATATGATTCGGGAAATTGAGATTTCTCAAAGCGGTCATATGTGAACTATCCATAATAGTATGGAGAACAATTGCCTCACCAGCCTCAGTAATAGCCAAATGGGCATCGGAAGCAAAACAAATATTTAGAAAATGCAGGATTGCATCAAAGTTCATGGTTTCTAGATTATAATTCTGAGTACTAAAGGAAATATGCACAAACAGGTGGCTCATGAGAAACTAATAGAAAAGTGAGGTGTGTCAATAGTTAGAATGGAATAATAGTGATACAATAAACACTACTCAGCCGTGTACATATATGACTACTAATCTACAACAAAAAATAAACTAAATAAGTCGTCAGCTTATATGACTATGTTAATGTCGATTAATTTCAGCTAGAGCTTGTGCCCCTTTCGTGGTTATACACATGATATAATGTAGATTGGATCTACGTGGAATAATAACGATAGAGCTAACGCAGTATAATGACACAATATGGAGCTCACAGTTCTTATATGAATGTATGACGTGCAATAAAAAACTGCTTTAGTACATGCCCTCGTTCTGATTTGAACATCTACGCAAGTTGAAATATTGGATGTGTGTCTAGCACCCTAGACAATGAAAGGCAGGATTGAACAATATCATGCTAACATAAGTATGAAGTTCCACCGTTCCTCTGAATTTGAAGAGTGGTTGAAACAAAAATGTTGAGATTTATGTAGATAGGTAATGTGGTCTACCTAGGTGAACAGACCAAAATATACTGGGCTAACATAGGGAGAAACAACATTGTCGATTTAGCATAAAGTATTATCAATAGTAGCTAGTTGAAACAGCACTTTCCATAACTTCAGGTCAGGATGGTCAAGAAGGCTAATAACCCACTGTAAGAATATAATACTTCCTTGCATTGGAATGTAAATATTGCTACAGAAGACTATAAAGTAAGATCATCTGATAATTTCTGATCAGAGCCTGTCTGTCGAAGACAAATAAAAATTAAAAAGAACTAATGGTAGTCAAGAGCACTCTTTATTGGCATCTGAACATATAAGATTTTCCTAGATTTCAGTTTTATCCTTCAAAAAGGATCTCTAAAATCGCACTATTGCAAAAAGATATATAAAAAAGTCTCACCGAGATGCGACATATCGCACAATATGTTGATGATCTCCTCTTATCCTGTAGAATCATGGTTTCACATCTATTCACTCGCCGAGATGCGACTCATCGCACAGTAGGCTGAAACATCAAAGAGGCAATGGGAGATGAATCTACAGACATATCCACAGCATGAGGCCTGACTCGAGCACATATGAGTGAGCAAAAAAAATCCTATCAGTAGAATCATGCCGGGAGAATACAAAAAGAAGGGGGGATTTCATTCCTGACAATCGAAGGATCACAAAAATATCCTGAGGGAAAAAACCGAAACAATCAATCAGTGAGCAAAAACCAATTCTATCAAGAGACTTCATCGATGAGCTAGCGGGAGAGCAAAAAAGCAGTAGGAACAACAACCATACCATAGGTAAAAGAGCTTGCACCGAGAAAGGTAGACGACACCAGACCGACCGATGGAGCAGGCTCCGAATAACCAGCGTACACAGCGGTAGGAGCAACATCTGCAAAAGAAGGAAGCCGCACTGGTAAACAGCTAGCAGTCTCCATAGTGCAGAAAGGAAAAAACACGGGGCAATCAGCAAAGCAAAAACAACGTGACCATAAGAGTAATCAGGTGTAGTACCTGGCACATCGTGTACTGGCCTCTTACCCAGCTCAATTTCCCCGTCTCCGCGCAAGTTGCTCGGCCCATAGAGCACCAACATGAAGTTGTTCGGCCAAGATATCAGGAGGCCGGTAGAAGAACTGAAAGATGGATGAACTGAATCAGAAGGCTGAGCAGACAGAGCAGGAAAAACGAGGACGAACCGAAGAATGAGCAGGAAGGCGCGTGAAGCACCGCGACGAGCGCGAGCTGGCAGACGGGCAGTAGGACCGGTGGCATCAGTACTTGGCGCGGATCATTGCCAGAAGCCCGCCTGCGCGTCGTCCGCTGGATCGTGTGGAGTCGGAGCAACAGAGCGGGGCCGACGGCCGCAAGAAGGACGTGGCGTCGACGCACCGTGACGCGCGACAACCGAGAAAGCACCGCAGCCAGAAGGCAACGGACACACATCCGGATCATGGCCAGCCGGAACACCGTGGAGAAGACGCAAGTCCGCCGCAGCAAGCACATCTTCGGAGATACGACGCTGACCTAACGCCGGGCCAGCTGGAGACGCTGCAGCAGGAGAGACCCGTCGGCGAGACCCACCGCAGCAGCCGCAGCCATGTCGACGCACAGCAGAATTTGCGGCGGTTCGGCGGAGCGGGAGACTGCAGATCGGCCGGAAGGAGGACGGCCATGACCCCGACCACGCTGACGCTTGCCGCAGGAAAAGATGCAGCAGCGAAGAAACCCGCAGTGTCAGCCATCCTAAAAATCACCAAAAGAAAACAAAATACTAGTCAGTAAATCCTAAAGAAAAGAAGATACATCGATGGAGGAGCAATCAGAGGCAAAGGCGAGGCAGACCTGGCGGACGGCCCAGCAGAAGAGCAAACCGGCGGTGAGAAAAAGGAAGGAAAACACATCGCACTCTCCGGCACGTGTACGGAAATCTCGGTAAACCGAGGAGAGAAGAGATAAGGAAACAGGAGAGCAGGGCACGTAATCACAGGGGAAGGGAGTCGTGGCATGTTCCTGTCTCCAACCGGTTCACACTACAGCCAAAAGGAATAGATGACGGTGGATCAGGGGGAAAACGGGACAGAGCGAAATAAACGGATCGAGGGCGCACGGCGGACGGGACGGGACACGCGGCTGGCGAACATTGGACAAAATTAGCGATGAACAGTGGATGAGCTAACGACGAGGCGTGAAAATGTCGCGCCTTAATATATAGGGTATCTTTTTAATCTACTCCCTCCGTTTTAAAATATAAATTGTTTTAACTTTATAAAGAAAATATATGTAAAATAAATCTAGATATATTTGCTTCACAAAGCTAAAATATCTTATATTTTAAAACAGAGAGAATATATCTATCTACTAGGTGCGTGTGTTTAAAAAAAAACTAGGTGCGTGTGTTCTACTCCCTCCGTTTAGAAATATAAGATGTTTTAGATTTGTGAAGGAGATGTATCTAGACATGTTTTAGTGTATAAGTTCAAATGAATCTAGACACTAAAAGGTGTCTAGATACATCTCATTCACAAACCTAAAACATCTTATATTTCTAAACGGAGGGAGTACTGGTTGGTACCTCTGGACGATTGCTCCTTTTGTCTTGCAGTCGAGTCAATCATCTATCGAGACGTGGCCGAGCTAAGAAAATAAATATGAACAAATCACTAATGAAAAGAGAACAAAACATTAAATAATATATAAATATACATCGTATGGAAAAGCAAGTCCTCTCAACGGAATACATTATCCAGATCGATGGAACAAAAATTTACCGTCCAAGAAACAAATTAGATATGTGGATTGGCAAACCACAAAAGAATGGAGCAACAAAATTAGTGCCCACGGACTAAAATTTTACGCTGAAGTGGAACAAAGTGATCACAAACACCTACAAAAGTGGAACAAGAAATATTGTGGTGGAGAACAAATCATGATATTGGGCCATTGGTAACCAGGTACCCTGCACCATCTACTGCTGGGCCCTCACGCCAAGGATGTCCCTGAGTCTCGACGAGGCGTCATCGCCAAGTGCCAAGAAGCAATCTCCCTAGATAGAGCCTCCCTTCAAGGAGATCCTCGTGAAGCCAGAGGCACCTCGGTGGGTGCGCAGTATGGACATGCACATGCCCCAACGCCCAGTGAAGCAGAAGTCGCTCAAGGACATTTGCGCTCCAAGAAAAGGGTATTGATTGCCACCGCGCCACGAAGCTATCAGCTCTCCCTCCAAGCAATGGGCTTCCCCTTCTCAAGTGAGGAGTGGCTGACAAGACCGCGACATGGGAGGACCACCTCCCCCTCCGCGGAGACATGAAGAGCGTGACGGAAGTGGAGACATGCATCTTTGACTTACATGCCCCCTTTCTTGTCGCCATGTGAAAACCTTTCCTGGCGGAAAGAGGACTGGGGCTTCTATAAAAGAAGGGGTGGAACACCACAAGAAAGGGGATTCCTTCTTCCACCTTGTAAACCCTAGTTTCCTCCCTCCTGGACCTCTAGATCTGATCGTCTGATCAGTTTTTTGTATCTGTAACTCGCCAAGCAATACAAGAAATACAACCAAACAGGAGTAGGATTTTACACCGCCTGAACCTGGGTAAACTCAATGTGTCATCCTTGTCGTGATTCCGCTGTTCCTCGCCAAGGTCACCGAGAGAGCTTGGAGAGATCGTGCTCAGCCCCCTACGTTCGATTCATCCTAATTATACACGAAGGAACAAAGGAGAACATCACCAGAACAATAGAAGGTTCTAGGGAAAAAACTTTGTGAAGCTAATTATCATTTAGGATGAACAAATATTTATACACAGGGGAATTAAACAAAACAACACCTCACAAATGTTTCGCTCCCGACGAACAAATATGTAGAAAAAATGAAAAAAAAACAGAACTACACTTAGATCAAGAATTTTAGCGCCTTCTAAAGGAATGCAGTTTTGGGCTAACCGAAACAATTTTGCGACAATATAATGAATCGTGAAAGATCGGGATAAAAAATTTAGACAAAATAGAACAAAAATTTTAGCCGTCAAGGACCAAAATTTTAAAAATATTAAATTAGAAAATAGAAAACTGACCTAAAATGAAATCACCGGAAACAAAAATAAGGAGGAACGGATAAAGCTGGGAAAAAGAAAAAGGGAAAAAGGAGAAAAGCGAAACACAAGGACAAGAAAAACAAATACGAAGGAAACATCGTTACTTACATGAAGAGCAAACACGCAATTACATGAAAAGCAAACACGCAATCCACATGCACACTATGATTGGCTAAATTTGGATAAGTTAGGTGGAGCCGGGCCGGACCGGAATCGTTGGAATCTCAGAGCATCTCTACTCGCCTACCTAGGACGTCGATTCGGACTTTAAAATTCAGTCCGTACGCCAAAAATGGCCCAGTCATGTACCTAGGGACCTGTTTTCGTCCGGATTTCGGCATGGGTACGCCCTGGGGACGCCGGACGCCGCAAAAAAGGGCGTGGGCCAGCTCCGTCGGCGAGACAGTCCCATTCCCACCCACTCCACTCGCCCAGACTTCTGCGAAGAGCTCTGTCGCCATGACTTCACCGGCGGAGCTCCCCCGTGCCGAGACATGCCCATGCCTCTAGCTACGCTCGTCGTTGTTGCCGCCCACCTCCACGCCTTCTTCGCCGCCGCTTTCGCCAACCTAGCCTCACCGTAGCTCTGCTTCGCTCCGTGCGCCCACCACCACGCCCACCAGGTGTTCGACATTTGGCCGGGATTCGGCCATGGACTCCGACGGCGACGAGGTACTGTCCACTGACTCTCACGAGGGCGAGATACTCGCCATGGATTCCGACGACGAGGAGTTGCTCGCCGTACTCCTGGAGGAGGAGAGCACCAAGGTCGCCGAAAGTGAAGAGCACTTGCAGATCCTCGCATCGCTTGCTCAGCTGTACATGCAGATGGCGAAACCGAAGAGCGGTGGTTTGGCGCCAGGTCGCATGAAGTGCAAGGTGAGACAGAGGATACAGGGCTATTGCATGTTGTACGCCGACTACTTCGCCGACCAGCCACTCCATGGAGCGGACGTGTTTTGCCGCCGTTTCAGGATGAGCCGGAAGCTCTTCCTCAAGATCGTGCATGCCATCCGGGAGTTCGGTCCAATTTTTTTTGCAAGGACTGCACCGGCTTGGTTGGGTTTTCCTCGCTTCAGAAGTGCACCGTGGCAATGAGATTGCTTGCATATGGAGCACCGGTTGATGCTGTCGATGACTATTTCCGCATCGCCGAGTCCACCACCCTTGATTGCTTGTACAGGTTCTGCAGAGCAGTGATTACAGTGTTCGGGAAAGAGTACTTGAGATCACCCACTGCTGAAGACACTGCTCGGATCCTCGCAGTCAACGAAAGTAGAGGATTTCCTGGTATGCTTGGAAGCATAGATTGCATGCATTGGGAGTGGAAGAACTGTCTATTTGAATGACAAAGAATGTACAAAGGCCACAAAGGAGGATGCACTGTGATACTTGAGGCAGTTGCTACACATGATCTTTGGATCTGACACTCCTTCTTTGGCATGACAGAATCGAACAACGACATCAACGTCCTCAACTCCTCAACTGTCATTTTCAATCTTGTTGAGGGTCATGCTCCCCCTGTGGAATTTGAGATATGTGGACACTACTACAACAAGGGATACTATCTAGCAGATGACATCTATCCAAGATGACCAACATTTGTGAAGACTATCTCAAGCCTAATGCTCCCCAAGCATTCTCACTTTGCCAAGGAACAGGAAGCTTGCAGGAAGGACGTGGAGCGGGTATTTGGTGTGCTCCAACAGAGGTTTGCAGTTGTCCGGTTCCCTGCTATGACCTGGTCGAAAGATCAGATGTGGGAAGTGATGAACTGTTGTGTGACCTTGCGCAACATAATCATTGAGGATGAGAGGAATGATCCAATGAGTTTGCTCGAGGAGAACGAGCCATACTACAGATAGGGTCCTCTTGCCGAGCCTGATTATCAGGTGCCTCCAACATGGGCTGCATTCATCGCAATGCACCAGGAGATCCGAGATCCGGCGATGCATCAACAGCTGCAGGATGATCTTGTCGAGCACCTATGGATACGCAGGGGCAACACGACGTAGATGCTGAGCATGAACTGGCCGAACTTGGCCAAAATATGTTGTACTTTTTGTAGGGGTTCGTAGCATGGAAAACAATAAATTTCTATCGCATACAAACAAACAAGCCAAGATCTATCTACTAGATTGTAGCAACGAGTCGATGGAATAACTTACCCTCGAAGATTCCAAAGCGGTTAACGAGAGCAGATTCTCGTGGGTGATGTAGTCGTACACTTCCGATCTCAAGATCGCGTAGACGATCCTTCCGGTGCTGCGTTCCGGCAGCGCTCCCGCAGTCGGTCACACGTTCGGTACTCGACGAAGACCTTCCTCTCCCTTGTTCCAGCAGACATCAGAGGTTGTAGCACTCTCCTCGTGATTCCGGCAGCACAACGGCGTGGTACCGGAAGTAGAGGGGAGATCCGGCAGGGCTTCGCCTTAAGCCGGAGCGAGTATGGTGGAGTATGAGAGAGCTATTAGTGGTCTAGGGTTTAGACACACCAATTAGAAGGCTCTAAACCGAAGGCTAGGGCAATTAGAAGCTCTAAACCAAAACGGCTCTAAACCGGAGATTAGAGGATAGGAACTTGTGTGTCTAGAGGAGGAGGCCCTGCCCCTCCTCTTATAGGTGGGAGGCGCGGCCAAGGGGAGGGGAGTCCCTCCCCAAGTCGGCCTTGGTTGGCGCGCCGGCTTGGGGAGGAGACTCCTCCCCCAAGTCGGTTCCAAACACCTCTTGCTTGTTTCCCACAGTTTCTTGTTTTAGCCGTTTGACTTTCAAACTGGACATTTGACTTTTCTGTTTTAGGATTCAATTTAATCCTTTATTTGGAACAGCAAGAACACTTAGTACATGATGCAATCATTCCAATATGTAATGACACATTCATGTACCCCTCCCCCCCCGGAGTGCCGGACATTCCGGGACCTTCTAGAACATTCCCGATGAAAACACCGGAATCATTCCCGAACTCCGAAACGGGACTTTCCTTATATGAATCTTATTCTCCGGACCATTCCGGATCACCTCGTGATATCCCGGATCCCATCCGAGACTCCGAACAACATTCGGTCTCTTTCTCATAATACCATAACTACTCAAACAACGTCGAATCCTTAAGTGTGTCTCCCTACGGTTCGTGAATTATGCGGACATGATCGAGACACTTCTCCGAACAATAACCAATAGAGGAATCTGGAAATTCATATGGCTCCCACATATTTCTACGATTACTTTGCGATCGAATGAACCACTTACATACGATACCAATTTCCCTTTGTCTCACGATATGTTACTTATCCGAGGTTATGATCGTCGGTATCTCTGCATACCTAGTTCAACCTCGTTACTGATAAGTACTCTTTTCTCGTTCCCGTGATATGTGATCCCTTGTGAGCCAGTCACATGCTTGCAAGATAATTGGATGACATTTCACCGAGAGGGCCCAGAGTATATCTATCCGTCATATGGATGGACAAATCCCACTCTTGATCCATGTGTCTCAACCAATACTTTCCGAACACTCAATGCCACCTTTATAGCCACCCAGTTACGGTGTGGTGTTTGATGTCATCAAAGCATCCATCCGGTAAAGGTGATAGGCATGATCTCATGGTCGAAGGAATTAGGTTACTATGTATCAGAAAGCATATAGCAATTGAACTATTGAAATGACTTGATCTTTATGCTACGCTTATCTATAGGAGTATGTCCATCACATCATTCTCCTAATGATATGACCCTGTTGTTAATAACATCTCTATGTTCATGATCAGGAAACCATGATCATATATTAACCAACAAGCTAGTTTAACAAGAGGCTTTACTAGGGACTCTTTTATGTTTACAAATTACACAAGTATTAATGTTTCCTGTTAATAAAATTATAGCATGGTATGTAAACATTTATCATAAGTATGAAGATATGATAATAACCTACTTTATTATTGCCTCTTGGGCATATCTCTAACAGTCTCCCACTTGCACTAGAGTCAATAATCTAGTTTCAAACCTTTGTGTATTCAACACCTATGGCTTTACGGTGTTGTATGTACATGATTGCTAGTGGTCAACTGATCTCCGGATCTGACACTTCCAGGTCCGTGTGTAATTGCATGTCTTTGCGTCTCTACGCATCACTCATTCTCTAATGAGATGGCTTCGTACAAATTTGGTCCTTTGGTGTGACCTTTAGTTCTTTGGGGTTAAAACATGTTGATAATATTGTCGTACAATATATCTTCATAGTATTATCCCGCTGTGAACTACACCTAGTTTGATAACAAACTACTTGACACAAACGCCCTCTTTAGCTGCTATTATAGCAGTCATATACTTAGCCTTTTGTTGTAGTATCTGTCACAATGTCTTCACTTTGGAACTCATCCAAATCCATTATGGAACTTACTTTCCATTATATTGTGCCACCCTTAGTTTAGATTGACATAAACTTAATTTGTATTTTGTGACAAAACTAGTATCAATGTAGTACTTTTACAATGAACTAACCATCTATTTATCACTTCTACAAATAATATACTCTTAGTTCTTCCAAAAGATCATAAGAATATCCTTACTATTGTCCAATGATCATCTTATGAATTATTCTGGTATATACTCATAACATTTAGAGCATAGGACATATCTGGATTTGTACATATCACAGTATGATTGATATAAATATTCTTTGTGATTTCATACATCAAGTATCAATCTATACTTGAATCTTTGTTTCACTTACCCTGTGTCAATACACTTGAATATATCATCAATATTGAACTCATTCAATCCTTTCTGTGCGACAAGAACCTTTCTTGTAGTTTCTATATTGAACTCATTCAATATCTCATCTATGTACTTCAGGCACAACCATATTGGCGTCTATTAATGGCAATTATTTGGGTTTTGCCTAAGTCTTTCATCGAGATGAAATTCTTATCTTGTGTTAATAAAAAGATACATCACTTCCAATCAACAATATGTCTTCCACATAATGTATTAGAAACATGTCTTAGCGCTCCCACTTAATTTCTTGCAAATGCAAGCATCTTCATCGTCTCTAATGAACTTTTAAACTCCTTTAACAGTTTCATCACAGTGAAGATTCCAACTCCGCGATGCTCACTTTAACCATTGAAGTTTTCATATGCTTTTAACATCCTTTGATTTAACAAAACCCTATGGACCATGTCATGCACACGTCCTAGGTAACAATTCTATTAGAAGAACTTGTTTTGTTTATTCAACTACCATATAACAAAATTATATGTAGTGGTTGCTACATTTATCCGTCTATACTAAATATCGCTTTGAAAGATCAAATCTTGTCATAGTCAACCCTTTGAACATTGTTGTGAACTCTTTCCCAATATGTCGACTATTTCACAGATGTAAAACATCCATGTCTATTTCTTTATAGATCCAGACACAATTGTAAGGTCTTACACCTTTCTCGAGGGTCTTTCAAGTTAAGAACTTGATTTCTCGTGTATGGAACTATCACGGATTTTATGGCTTAAAGCCATTTACGGAGTCAGGGCTCATCATCGCTTCTTTGCACGTAGTCGGATCATTATTGTCAAATAATGATTTAACTCTCAAATCTTGGTATTTGATTGTTCATCCGACCTACTTGTTTCAATAGAAACTTTGACCTTCGTAACCACAACTTTTGAGGCACGTGAGCCATGAACATTGTTGCTGCCTCCGGAACACTTTTCGGCGCTGCGCAACTTTGCACATATAGTTAAGGTTCTTTTAACCTTATCAAAGTTCTATTGTCCTCCCACTTAACTTTTCACGAAAAATTCCTTCTCAAAGAAGCTTGACGTTGTAAGCGACAAACACTCTTGTTTCCGGTGTCATGGAGGAATACTTTAACAAAGATAGTTTCATCCGACTTTGGTTGCAAATATCTTTCTTATGCATAGCATACCAATGTTTAAGAAAGGACAACTTGGGTTTTATCCCAAACCATAACATATGGTGTCATTTCAACGGATTATGATGGAGCTCTTTTCAGTGGAAAAAACGGTAGTCACTAAAGCTTTTAATCTTTAAAATATAATGGCAGTTTTATGAATTACACCTTCGATCTTACCATGTCAAACAAGGTTTAATTACATATCTCGAATGCTCCATACTCTTATGGTGTTTCGGGAAATGCAAATCCATGGAACGATTCCTTAAATCTTAGGTATTATGCTAAACTCTGTAACTCAAATATCTTCCTTTATGATCTTTATCATAAACTGTTTATATTCTTGTTACAATGATTTTGCACTTCATCTTGAAATTCTTTGAACTTTTCAAATGTTTCATACTTCATCCTTATTAAGTAAATATTCATATATTCACTCAAATTTTCGGAGAAAGCATATGAAGTTGAAATCCATCGCTTTTGACTACACATGATGGACTTTGTACAACAATATGTACAATTTCCAATAAGCTAGTCTTTCGTTCCCTTTTTGGCCTATGAACGAAGTTTTAATTATCTCTAGGAAAGTTTCACAAGCGTCATTTGATCAAAATCAAATAGACTCCAAAATTTCATCCACATGGAGTTTCTTCATGTTTTCCTTCCAATATAATTTAAACGGCGATGTCACTTCCTAAGTGATCTTTCAATCAATTTGTCTTTCGACATTTTTTAGCACTAGTTTTATGGATGTGATTTTTCCAACGAGATTTGTGAATCATCCATCTTTTATGGATTACGGCAATTATTTGAACAACCCTTTTGTTCTCATAATACCTGATAAAACAAATCTTGAAGGCAAGCTTTGACGTTTTAACGAGCAACACAATAACCCTTTATTTGTTCTCGATGAACATCATCACATATTCTTTTGCTAGTTACTTAGGCCATTGTAGTTCATGAATTGTGTTGTTTTGTATGACGATTCACACCAACAAATTCAGTATCAAATACTTAAGAACCACAGTGTTTAATAAGCAAAGAATATAGCCATAACATGTATATCATCTATATACTTAAACTAAACAATTCTAGTCTTTTCTTTTCTGCCATATATTTATGAGATTCTCTTTCAGTATTTCCTTTTCTGTTTGAAAGAATCTATCAACATCAATAGTGGAGTCATACATATGACACATAGTCCAAAGCGTGTATAGTTAAATACCAATGTCTTTGGACTTGCACTTTGAAGTAGATCACCATTATCAAATGTTTCGTGTTCTTTCAAATTCCTTTCTTTAGTAATCTCTTGGTGTAGTAAACATTTTACCTACATCAAATATTCACCCTCATCATGGATTTATCCATGATCAAGCTACTTTTAGCTTGTAACGGTAAATCGCAAGTATAATGTTGCTCTCCAAAACCTTTTGGAGGATTAGGAAAACTAGTGTCTCCAACCTTTTGCAAATTCTCATCAAATATGAGAACATGACTTTTGCCATATTATACTCTATCATGTTGCAACCAAAACTTCGTTTCAGATATCACAATATCTTCCACACATCATGGTTTCTGAAACAACTCTTTCAGATCCTAGATAACCTTGATATTAAGACAATCCTTTGAATATCAAGAATCATGGAGACAAACATGATACTTATACACTAACACTTGGAATTGTCACTCCTTTTTAATACCAATTATTAAACTTCATGGAGTAACCGGAACTTTACTGAAAGTTTGCAATAGGACTTTTAAACTTTAGATTAACACTAAACAATACGATACCAGTTCGTAAAGTAACTAACCAGAATTCTATAGTTCTATCATCTCAATTATAACTAAGCGCAAGGTGGTAAACGGATGCCAATGACTACAACAACTATGCAAATTCACTTTGATTTAGTTTATGATAAATTGAGTTCTAATTAATGATTAAATTAATCTAGGTGAACTCCCACTCAAAACAATATCCCTCACATTGTTTTAGTGATCACACGAACCAAATCCACCACATCAAAACCGATCATCACGAGAGTTGATATAGCTTCAATGGCGAACAATCAACATGTTCATCATATCTACTATATGACTCATGCTCTACCTTTCGGTAATCCGTGTTCCTGAGGCCATGTCTGTACATGCTAGGCTCGTCAAGATCAAACCTTAGTTTCCGCATGAGCAAATCTGGCTTGCTCACGTTGTATACACTTGTAGAATCTAACACACCCGATCGTCACGTGGTGCTTCGAAACAACAAGCTTTAGCAACGGTGCTAACTAAGGGTGAACACTATATGACTTGAAATTCATGTGCATGAGGGATCATCTTATAATGCTACCGTCGTCTACTAAGCAATACAAGATGCATAAAGGATTAACATCACATGCAATTCATAATATGTGATATGATATGGCCTTTCTTATTTGTGCTTCCGATCTCCATCTTCTAGCACGAACATGATCTCCATCATCACCGACATTGCATCAAGGTCAATAATGCTTCTCCATGGTTGTCGTCCACCGGCTTCAACTATTACAACTACTTTGAATAGACATGCGGGTCTTAACAGAAATTAAAGACAATCATATGGCTCCTGCCGGTTGCCTACTTACAATAAGGAACATTGCATACATCATATATAATCACAATCATGGCCATATCACATCACAGCACACCCCTGCAAAACAAAGTTAGACGCTTCTAATTTTCTTTGCATGTTTTACATGGTTTGGGGCTTTCAATAAGTGTCGTTCTAACTTACGAACAAGAACCACAACATTGATACTAGTATTGTCAATCACCCATTGTAAATTGGATCTTAACTATGCTAGGAGAAACAGGCACCCGCAAAGCCACTTATGCAATACAAGTTGCATGTCAAGCGTGGAGCAAGTCTCATGAACGATGTCATGTAAGGTTAGCCCGGGCCGCTTCATCCCAACATACCGCAAGATGCAAAGTACACAAGAAGCAATCGACAATAAAAGCATCAACGCCCACAATGACCATTGTGTTCTACTCGTGCAACAGATCTACATATAGACACGGCTCTGATACCACTGTAGGGGTTCGTAGCATGGAAAACAAAAAATTTCTATCGCATACAAACAAACAAGCCAAGATCTATCTACTAGATTGTAGCAATGATTCGATGGAATAAATTACCCTCGAAGATTCCAAAGCGGTTAACGAGAGCAGATTCTCGTGGGTGATGTAGTCGTACACTTCCGATCTCAAGATCGCGTAGACGATCCTTCCGGCGCTGCGTTCCGATAGCACTCCCGCAGTCGGTCACACGTTCGGTACTCGAAAAATACCTTCCTCTCCCTTGTTCCAGCAGGCAGCGGAGGTTGTAGCACTCTCCTCGTTATTCCGGCAGCACAACTGCGTGGTACCGGAAGTAGAGGGGAGATCCCGCAGGGCTTCGCCTTAAGCCGGAGCGAGTATGGTGGAGTATGAGAGAGATATTAGTGGTCTAGGGTTTAGACACACCAATTAGAAGGCTCTAAACTGAAGGCTAGGGCAATTAGAAGCTCTAAACCAAAACGGCTCTAAACCGGAGATTAGAGGATAGGAACTTGTGTGTCTAGAGGAGGAGGCCCTGCCCCTCCTCTTATAGGTGGGAGGCGCGGCCAAGGGGAGGGGAGTCCCTCCCCAAGTCGGCCTTGGTTGGCGCGCCGGCTTGGGGAGGAGACTCCTCCCCCAAGTCGGTTCCAAACACCTCTTGCTTGTTTCCCACAGTTTCTTGTTTTAGCCGTTTGACTTTCAAACTGGACATTTGACTTTTCTGTTTTAGGATTCAATTTAATCCTTTATTTGGAACAGCAAGAACACTTAGTACATGATGCAATCATTCCAATATGTAATGACACATTCATGTACCCCTCCCCCCCGGAGTGCCGGACATTCCGGGACCTTCTAGAACATTCCCGATGAAAACACCGGAATCATTCCCGAACTCCGAAACGGGACTTTCCTTATATGAATCTTATTCTCCGGACCATTCCGGATCACCTCGTGATATCCCGGATCCCATCCGAGACTCCGAACAACATTCGGTCTCTTTCTCATAATACCATAACTACTCAAACAACGTCGAATCCTTAAGTGTGTCTCCCTACGGTTCGTGAATTATGCGGACATGATCGAGACACTTCTCCGAACAATAACCAATAGAGGAATCTGGAAATTCATATGGCTCCCACATATTTCTACGATTACTTTGCGATCGAATGAACCACTTACATACGATACCAATTTCCCTTTGTCTCACGATATGTTACTTATCCGAGGTTATGATCGTCGGTATCTCTGCATACCTTGTTCAACCTCGTTACTGATAAGTACTCTTTTCTCGTTTCCGTGATATGTGATTCCTTGTGAGCCAGTCACATGCTTGCAAGATAATTGGATGACATTTCACCGAGAGGGCCCAGAGTATATCTATCCGTCATATGGATGGACAAATCCCACTCTTGATCCATGTGTCTCAACCAATACTTTCCGAACACTCAATGCCACCTTTATAGCCACCCAGTTACGGTGTGGTGTTTGATGTCATCAAAGCATCCATCCGGTAAAGGTGATAGGCATGATCTCATGGTCGAAGGAATTAGGTTACTATGTATCAGAAAGCATATAGCAATTGAACTATTGAAATGACTTGATCTTTATGCTACGCTTATCTATAGGAGTATGTCCATCACATCATTCTCCTAATGATATGACCCTGTTGTTAATAACATCTCTATGTTCATGATCAGGAAACCATGATCATATATTAACCAACAAGCTAGTTTAACAAGAGGCTTTACTAGGGACTCTTTTATGTTTACAAATTACACAAGTATTAATGTTTCCTGTTAATACAATTATAGCATGGTATGTAAACATTTATCATAAGTATGAAGATATGATAATAACCTACTTTATTATTGCCTCTTGGGCATATCTCCAACACTTTTATTACAGGCCGAACTATGTTTATATTTACGCCGAAATCTGTTTAAAATTTCGCCGAACTTTGGTCTGTATTCATCGTATGACGAACTATGCCGAAATTTGGACGAATTTGAACGGAAACGGGCGACCCGGAAACTCGGCATGGGTACGCGAGTGGAATACTAGGCGTACCAGGCTGAAAACTTGCGCCATCTGGCCAAAATTTGGGCTGGATTTTGGCCTGGATTCGGCCAACGAGTGGAGATGCTCTCAGAACGTAAAAATGCAATCCACTCCTAGAAGAAAATTAGTTTTCTTTTAAAAAGATATACAGAACATCTTTCAAAAAGTAATAGGCGTAAAGTTAAGATATTTCAAAAATAATACGCGATTGTTCAGAGCCAGCCCACTAACGTACATGCTCGGGCGGAATGACAGCTTCGTATTGAGAAAATAAGGATATTTTGATTATAGGAATAGTGCCTTGAAAAGTTAGCAATTAGAGGCAGTATTAAGAATGCCTATAGTGTTAATCTTTGGAGACGCTTATGTAAAATTGCCACAAGAAGTTTTTGCATATATGGTAGTATGAAAGTGTCTCGAAAGTTTAACAATTAGAAGCAATATTAAAAATGCCTCTAGTGATTAATCTTTGGAGACACTTTTATAGAATTGTCTCGAAAAACCGTTTGATATTTTTTATATGATTCCTGCACCTACAAAATCAATCTACCGAATAAATTTATGACAATGCGTGTCCTCGTGTGATTGGAAGGGGTAAATCTAAGCCTGCGCAAAAGGTGGAATCGCTCAAACCATCCAAATCGGCCAAAAAATCTCTAGTTCAATCTTATTCAGAAATCCAATCTAAATTTTTAAACTAGTGTAAAATTTTGAACTAGACTAAACTGGTCAAACCGGCCGAACCGTGTTGACACATGCTTAGGTAAATCAGTTAGCCCACTTTTTCCTCCTTCGTTGCTCCACGTTCCACCACGTTGTTTCGTAAGTAACAGTCCGCAGGAAACATTCGGTAAGTCATTTTTTTCCCAAGTGCTAAAAAGTGCTTGAGGCTGGTTAACATGTCTGAGCCCTTGATTCTGGGCCGTCAGATCCGCACAATCAAACTTGGCGTCGCGTGTATGTTCCGACAGATTCTTATCTGGATCCATCTGGCTCCTATCTATCTATAATCTATAATCTATAATCTATAGCTGAATGCCCGTGCGTTGTCACGGTTTACTAAATTTTTATTTATTATGTCACATATAAATATGATTTGTGAAACTCACAAATATACATGACTCGATATGCCAAAAGAAACGACCATTGTGGTGTTAGTTTCCTGCAAAACAATAGCGAAACCATATTAGCACATAATATATTAATTAAATAATATGAATTTCCCATTATTAAGAAACATGTTGGATAAATATTCCATTTTGTACTTTTTGTTGCATTTTGGATTTAAACATATTTAAATCAATTTCCAAATAGCGAATAAAATAAAAGAGGAGAGAACAAAAGTGTGTCTGTGATAAAAGAGGAGAGAACAAAAGCCGAATAGCTGAATGCCCGTGCGTTGCTACGGTCTATTATATGACTATTACGTGTGTGTAATGGCTACTGTCTTACAAGTGCTCGTGAGAGAAAATCTCCGTCGGAGAGACCTATAAGGAAGCTTTTTAAAGAACCACAATCATGATCTATTTTTCACAAAACACCATAGTTTGTGGTAATTAGTTGCAAAGAACATAAATTTTGTCATTAACAGCTTTGCAATGCCAACATGACATCCTCACTCAACGAAGTCCTTCTACATGGTCACACGCCGCCCTCCGTACCTCTTCCCCAAATTCTATTTGGCCGGCGCCCTCCCCACCACTTTTATGAATTTCCCTGCGTGCCGCCCAATTTCATCAAGCGTACAGATACCTCTAGTAACTGGCAGCCTTCACTGGTGCCACCGCCTTGCTCAGTTCGCCTAACACTTTATCTGGTCATTCATTTACATGTTTTAGTATGCAAACATCATAGCCTATAAATGAATCCCATGAATATATAAGAAGGAAGAAACACTTAATCACTACAGAGCATTAGAATCCCGAAGAGATACATGTTTCTACATAAGTTTTAGTTTTTGCCCACTTATAGCAATAGCTTTGAGTTGGATGACATGCCTTTCATCTCAAATCACTAAGGTTGGTGGGTGAGATATGAGCAAATAAAGATATTGCAAATCCAAAAGCCTAGAAAGTACGATAATATTGTTTTAAGGTTTTTTTTAACGGGCTGTAGACATTTAAAGTGAGTAGGACAATTTGAAGATCAAAACTATAATCTAGACACGCAATAAAAAAGGTGAAGGGAACTACTTTATAAATGAGAGTTTGTGATAATGAGTTGGTAGATGCTTTTCGGCTCTAGATAAACACGAGAATACATGAATTCAGGGCAAGACCATCAGAAGGACTAAAATCTAATAACTTTTCGTTACTTTTTCATTACCCGATAACATGAGATATGCATATGGTAGCGCCATCAACAGTGATATAATTTATACACTGACTGGCCATTGCTTCTCATAATCATGAAATCACCAAGGTTGTCTAAAGTCCAAATGACCTATAAAACTCACTGATAGTCATGGTACATATATCACTTTGCAGAGTTTGCAATTTTAAATTATCAACAAAATCATTTCAATAGAGGGAAGACATATATCTCATTGGACCAACAGCAGCGGTGGAATGCAGAGATTCCATCTGAATTCACCATCAAAACGCACCAATTCAGGAAACAGATTTTACCTTGGCGATTGAAAAATCCAGGGATTAAAAACTATATCAACAGAAGGGAGCACAGAAGGCCAACAAAGTTGGCCAACCTCGCTCGGGCTCACCCCACAGCGGTGCATCAGTGCATGATCGTGGATAATTCAAGGACGTTGAGTATGCTCTCCACTCCCTCCTGCACGCATCGCATGGCCGGAGACCATGGCGTTCCAGGTGACCACAGTCCGGCGCGACATATCGTCGAATGGCCTGCTGGCGGCCGCGGTGTCGCCGCCGCTAGGCAGAACCTTGATCTGTTTTGTGCGGGGATTGATGCATCTTCGTGGGGCTGGGGTCGACGAGTTCCGTGGTGATAAAATCCTGCCGAGCATGCGCCGCCGTCCCTGTTTCCGGTCCAACTCGACCTCGACGCCCCTTCCATGTCTGTTTCGTGAGGCGCCGCGCCGGCCCTCCTCCATGCCTATGCTTCGGTGCTCCTCTCCGGCCGCAGCCCTCCTCCACACCTTCACCAGAGCGGCGACCCTCCTCCACAACGCCCTCTACCGCCCCTATGCTTGGGCGCAGAGGAGGGGGCTCGACCTCGACGCCCCTCCCTCATCTGTTTCGCGAGGCGCCGCCCCAACCCTCCTCGAAGACGTCATCTGCTGCTCTTTGATTCCGTTCCCTAGCCGCCGCCCTCCCCGCGCTTGTACCATATCGGACACCTTCCTCCACGACGCCCGCTGCTACCTTTTGCTTGGACGTTCTGGCCGCCGCTCTCCTCCGCGCTTGCACCAGAGCGACCACTTTTCTTATCCACGGGAAAGACCAAACCATCTAGTTCTGGGCGGGTTCCTCCTCTGCTTCTCTGCAGAGACCACGACAGGCCTTGTCCTCCTCTCCCCACCGCCCTCGATTTCTTTTACCGGTTGCCGCTGCTTCGCAGGTCCACGAGCAAGCTGGCTGGCGGCGATGGGGCCTGGGTCACGGGCGGCAGACGGGGAGGAGGGGGACAGAGGCTGGCGCCCGGCGGTGATGGGGCCTGGGTCACGCCGGGCGGACAGGACGGCGGTGATGGGGCCTGGGTCACGCCGGGCGGACAGGAGGAGAGGAACTCTTGGTTGCACTTAGCGGTGGCAGGGCAGGTAAAACATTAGAAATAGCAGGGGCAAAACGGTCCAGCGAAAAGTCGGACGGAAATTCTGGTGAGACGAACCTACCTCTAGAGAAATTAGTAGATAGATAGATAACTAATAATAAAGAATGTAAGGTTTGTGTCCACCGTCATATAATTTGCCCTTGGAGTTGAGTAGAATTTACAGCACTGCCATCGCTAAGATGTACTTATACCGGTTCGGTGTTCCCGACTAAGGGCTTGTTCGTTTAAACCTCTCACCAAGTGGATTCAAGTGGATTGGAGGGGAATTAAGGAGATTTTGACTTAGAGGGGAATTAATACCAGCCAATCCATGCCAATCCCGTCCAAACCTGATGTAACCGAACAAAGCCTAAAAGAAAAAGGCCCACAACCATCGTGGGCATCCTCGATCTCCCGTCAACGGTGCTAACCGAGGCCGCGGCCGAAGCGTTTTTCTATTCTTTTCTCCTCAACCCGAGCGATTTCCCAATATGCATGGCCACCGCCCCTCCCTGCATTCTCCACGAGCATGGCGGCCACCGCTCCTTGGCCCCGTCCCTAGATTTGATGGCGGCGGCTACCAAAAGGAGGCGGGGCAGAAGACCATGGCAGCGTAGATGCCGGCCGCCTCGGTTTGATTCCTTGCGCCAAGAGGACAAGGTGAGCGAGGCAGAGCGGATGGGGTGATTGGCAGGTCTCAGGACAGCTCTAGCCTCTAACGTCGGTGCAGCTGAGCGGGTCCTAACGAGAGAGAGAAATCATGGGAAGGGAGGAAAAAGGAGGCCTAATCCTGTTCGCTTGGGAAAAATCCTCTCGTGCTCTGACGTGGTTTGTTTGATCAGGGTGAAATAGCAAACTGTAAGAGGGAGAGCACAATGGCGGCTGCAGGCCTCAACTGCTCTGCTCTGTTACTTAAAATTCAGAACCTAGGAAACTATTTGATTCTTATGTTTGCCGATTCAGTAGTTTTTTTACAGGTTCGGTTATATAGAATGTTGCTTGAGTGTTCTATTTTCTATCCGTCTAACCATTTGTGATTTCTTCGATCGCTTTATCTGCATCCGTCTGACAAAGTTGAGGCTGGCACTGGCAATGTGGCCAAGGCCACCACAGGCATGATGCTGTTGCACAAGAATCTATAATTGAGTATGGAGAGAAGTCGGTACTGTACTACTATGTTTTTCAGTGGGATATCACGAGCAGAGATATAGAGAGCTGATGCTACTTTGCTTGTGTGCCGCTGGGAGACCAACGCTTGAGAGTCGAGAGATTCTATTCGGCTTTGTCTGCATGCTGCAGCTTATGGGTAAAGAGATTGATATCATCGATTTCTTTTTCTTGGTTGTGCTTGCTGCACATGCATGAGAGAACAGGGATGATCGAGAGATTAATTTTGATTGGTTGTGTTTGCTCCATGAGTAGAGAGGATCCACTTGATAGCAGAAAGAAATGAGAAATAATAGAGTTATTTCTAACAATTTGTCACGACCTAATGAGCCATGGACCTATCTAGAGTTAGGTGTCTAATTTCCTATGACTATGAAGGGTTACCTCCTGGAAGAATTTTTATGGTCAAATGGATCGATGTGTTAGTCGACTTCTTTAATAAGGGAAAAACCATACACCATGTATGTCAGAAAATTTGTTCAGCCTGAAGATGAGACGATATTATCTGGTTATGTTCCCTGAAACAAAGAGGCACTATCATGTGATAGCGTGTTAGCTACATAATGTAACTATATTACAACGTGCTATATCCAATAATAGAGTGCACTTCAGTTGTTTCGCAGCAACGCGCCGACATTGTGCCAGTCTCGTAAAACAACCTCTCGCCCGACCCGGCCTGGTCGCCGGCACGCCGCCTGCCGCGGCCCGGCCTCCCGTGCGCCGCCGAAACGATCCCCCGCGCACCTCTCGCCACCGACTGGTTCGCCCACGCCCCACCCGACGAAAGCTCGGTCTCCCGCACGCCCCACCCGACAACAGCTCGGTCTCCCGCACGCCACCGGACAGGGTCCCGAGTGCGGCGCCGCTCCATGCCTCATGGTCGCTGGTTCAGAGCCCATCGCCGCTGCTAGGGCCCGGCCATCGCTCAGCGAGATCCTGCGCTGCCCCGCCATCCCGTCCCATGGCAAATCCCCCCGACGCTGAGAGCCCGGACGGTGCAGCCCCAAAGCGAAGGCCGCTGTCGTTGCTCTTTCAGATGGCCTGTGGTTGACGTCGGCGCCATCCCACGCTTCTCCCGTGTAAGGTGGCTTCAGCACACGGCCAGTGCTAGCTGCAGCGAAGCTCGCGGAGGATGCGCTCGTCCAAGAGAGACTCGATATGGAAACCATTTTGGGAGAGAAGGGACCTTAACCTTATCTCTTCGCCCTTTTTCAATTTAATCATCAAACTTTACTGATTCTACACATAAGTACATATGCTTAGTTAATGTTGTATTCCCCCCCTTCAGCCAACCACCCATAATGTTGCAGTTTGGTTGTTACACTTAACATGTACACCCAAGGCCAAAGATCGACCACCATGCGAGCATGATGTCTCGCGCCCCTCTTCATCTCGCCTAATTCTTTCTCGAATATGCCTCCCATTATGTTGCTATGTATCAGCTCTCACCCAAGCCTCTCGTGTTGCACATTGTGTCGAGGTACAACTACTAGTCCCACTGGGGCTAGGAAGTAAGCCCCACAACCCAAAGCGGCGAAGAACAAATAGAATTTGCTACAAAAGCCGGCTAACGGGGGTATTCCTGCGTATGAGAACATTGTAATGGAGAAGGTCATAGCCGAAATAGGATTCATTTTGGCTAGAGCGCCCAAATCCGCTATATATTTGACACGGGTTTGCCGTAATGCTGGAACTATGGCGAATGCATCTATCGTCATTGATGCATAAATAAATATACCAATTAGTAGTGATTGAATTCCTTCTATGGTTCCACATGAGAAACCAGTACGAATATAACCTACATGTCCAATCGAACTATGAGCTAGAGGTCTTTTGACTTTCGTTTGGGCCATGGCGGCCAGTGCTCCTAAGATCATAGAAGCAATGCTGCAGAAAAAGAAGATTTGTTGTAATGTACCCCCATAGGAAGCAACAATAGAAACACGTGACATATTTGCAGAAATAGAGATTTTAGGCGCAATAGAAAGGAATGCTGTCACCGGGGTGGGTGAACCCTCATAGATATCAGGTGCCCACATATATAGAGTCAAAAGAGAGATTGAGTCCGAGGGAGAGGGGGGTTTTCTTGGGGCTCGAGAGATTGAATAGATAGGGCCCCACAAGTTGTTAATTCGCCGCTGGGGAATTCACACAAAAGGGAAGGACTTATTCTCAACGAAAAAAGTGCTCTCTGAACCGAACGTGAAAGTTGTTTTCCATCAGACGGCTGTTCACGTAACTCCACTCTCGGCTTGGATTATATATCCATTTGGTCCGCTCTCGGCCATTCCACACGCTGCCTAGCAGAGACGTGGTTATCTGAAGTGGATTCTCTCTTTTGTAGTAGATGCCGAACCTGCTGCTCAGTGGGCGGGCGCAGCAGCTACATGGACCCCTTTCTTTATGTTGTTGCCAGCGCTTTCCCGGGCCGAGCCGGAATTCTTTATTAGAACGTCGGCAGGCAAAGCCCGAAGGAAGGCTGCTATCCCCTCGGCCTTCTTCCTTTTCGATGAAAAAACAAATCGACATCTCAATCTCCGAAAGCTTTTTTCCTTACCCAGCTAATATCCCCCCTTCGTCGAGCCTTTCCTTTAGTGGTAAGGGATATGCACCTTATCTGAACGTCGGCAGGCATTCCGGAATTCTCCTTTTTGGGCCCCGGGTGAACATAGGCTCAAACATGATTGGAGGGGTCCTAGCTACGCCATGCGTTCAATACAAAAAAAAAGCCTCTGGGAAGCAGCGGGGATTACAAAAAGAGGGTGCTTTCCTGTGTTGCACTGAAAAAAGGACAAAGGAGAAGACGCTCTTCGACTTTCTTTCTTCCTCCCGCGCCCGCCTAAGCCCGGCCCGCGTGAGAGGGGAAGATTAGCAAAGCGGAAAAAGACAGAGGGAGGGGGAGCTGCATCTTATTCTCTTCGCGAGAACTTCAGGATCGGAGAAGCATTCGGAAGGGGCGAGGCCTTCATTTCGTTGGCAGAAGCAGAAACGATCCAATCCATTCGGGGCTTCGGGGAACCCAAAAACGAACTCTGTTTACTTTTTTCATAGATAGATGATATATATAGGAATAATATATACATCCCTTTACTTTATATGTCTATGTATCTCTTTTTTAATCATCTCCCGATTCTCTTTTTTTTTCTAGTTCGCACTGCTCTTTCTCTCGAAAAAAAGAAACAGAAAATAGATAGAGAGAGAGAGAGAGAGAGAGAGAGAGAGAGAGAGAGAGAGCAGATGGATCCTATCCCCTATAACGAACACTCATTCCTATCTATTGATAGAAAAGAAAGATCTTCGTCACGGACTTTGCCTTTGTTCTATTTTTGCTTTTTTTTAGGAATTCCTCATATCCAAGGCAGCTCCCCACAAACACCCCACCCATATGACTATGCCCCCTTTTGAATCGACAGTAGATTGGGCTTCATAGCTACTTTCATTCTAAAGACGAATATTAGTCAATAGGCAGTTCAGTAGCAAACATATTCATTTTCACCGGGCTCCGCGCACCTTTGGTACTTCTGGAGGGCAAGCAGTTTTCTAGTGACTTCTTTCTTAGGGTAGGGCGACGAATACTTCCAATTCCGGAAAGGTCATTGGGTCGCCTTTGGAAGCTAAAGCGAAAGTTGTAGAAAGCCGGGAGAAAAAGCGAAAGCTTGCTCGAAACAGCCTATACCCTAACCCTCGGAAGCGAAGACGCAAAGCGTCACTTTTCAAAAGGAAGGAGTGAGGCTGACTGAATCCATCCATAAAGCCGCCAAGGAAACGAAGTTCGTTCCCTTTCATCAAGTGGGTAAGGTAGGCAAACCACTTAAGCTTTGCCTTAGACTGACGGAACAAAGCTAAGAAGTAGGCTGAATGGAAAAAGGAAAGGGACAAGGGCGGTCGTCGCTTGGCGCGAAGGCTGCTGGTTCGGTACGGTACTAAAGGTCCTCGAACTTCCAGGCGGTTTTTCTTTTGGGCTGCTGTGAACCCTTGGATCTCGCCAATACAGCCTCCTATGGTTTTCGTTACCGAGATATCTTTTCTTTTTTCCCAGGTATTTTTGGGGTAATCAGCTCCCATGCTGCAAACAGTCAAATCTGAACCTTGTCGCTCTTCTTTCCTCGTGGGCAGGAAGCACACCAGCAGCGTGCGTTGCGTGATTCCACTGTGTTTTTTGCACTTGACTGGGTGGACAGTTGACCGGAAAATAACTTCGATTCGCCCGGCCAGCAGGCGAGCGGCGTGCTTATCTTGTGTGACAACACTACAGAGCGAGTAGCTCTTCTAGTCGGGCAGCTGTGTGACAACACTCCTGAGAAAGCGGCGCTTTTGTGTAACATGCTATGGTCTCAACGCCCTTACGAGGTAGTGATGAGTTTCACGCGCTCTAAGCCCGGCCCGCGCACAGTTAGGAGGATTGGCCGCTATCTGAGCGGTACCACCCACCCTACCCTACTACCTATAGGGGGCCGTCCGTCCTACAGCCGCCCGAAAAGGAACTGCAGTAATCTTGAATAGGGATCCTACAGCGATAAAAAGAATCCCCATAAAAATACCACTAGATCGAGCACCAGTGATTTCGTATCCGGTCAAAATCTTGGCTAATTGATCGAAGTGGGTAGCTCCAGTAGACCCATAGATCATGGAACAAATAGGGTGGGTAGGCCCAACCACCACACTACACGTATAGACGCGAACCCCCCTCCTTACCGTACGTGCGACTCTCACCGCATACGGCTCGCACAAAGACTCCAAAATCCATCCCGAGCTTTTTATTCCACCTCTCCCTCCTCTCCAATCCTCGATCAAACTAGCCTTCCCCAGCAAGAAAACGTATCCGCTTTAGCAACAAAGCGCTCATCCCTTGCTTGTTCTTGAGCGCGCAAGGCGCTCAAGACGGTGATTCTTGCTTCAAAACTAAGGGGCTAAATCACTCCAGCTTCGAAGCTGGAGTTTGCAACTTCAAAACTACAGGTTTTAGCCCTCCTGCTGGGTGGGCGCTTCCTTCATCTATCGTATGTCTCGCTTGGCTTCGTCCCGAACCAAGGAGGCATGATGGCGGGCGCGTGCGTGTGCCGACTGCAGAGACTACAAGCCGACACCGGAAGCGAGTCGCTTCTATTCTCGATTGGATATAGATGGGGAATCTCTATAGATCGTCTTTTTTTTCGACAACCTCTCTAAAACGCATACGAGAAAATTGCACTTCACGGCACGGCAAAAAAAAGAGCTTAGCTCGGTTGGCCCTCCTAGGCTTCCGCCTACTTTCTCTTCTCTTAAGTCTACAACAAGTGGGAGAGGCAGGATTCGAACCTACGTAGAAAACCTTCAACAGATTTACAGTCTGTCGCTTTTGACCGCTCGGCCACTCTCCCCTTCCCGGGGATACGCCCCCCTCAAACAAAGGGTTCCTGAATAAGAAGGATGGCGGCCTTCGTTCTTAAGTTAAGACGAGCAGATAGAACTATTAGATTTGCTAGCGTTCCGGGAGAATAAATAAGGTCATTTAGTAAGTTCATAACAATTTCTGTAAAGCAAGGGGCAAAGCTTCTACGACAGCTTCCCCCTCATTGCCATCGTCGGCCTTCCCCAGCTCCCCTCCTTCGTCGCTTCTGGCTAAGCATCTTTCGGCGGAGGAAAGGAGGCGACTAGTCGCTTCTGGCGAAGCAGCGAGTTCATGAGCAAGTGAATGAACGAGCAGCGAGTGAAGTGCAACAGTCGTAAGTAAGGCTCGCCATGTTCCTAAAAGGAGTGACCATCTTTTCTTCCCTTCTACTGACACTGAGCGAGCTGCAAGCGTAGGCAATAGTTTCCATAGGGGTGGGGCGCAAGCAAGCGTTTTCTGGCTCCGCTAGCTTTATCTTCTGCTATCAATGAAACCGAAAGCAAAAATCAGTGCCCTTTCGTATAGATCGAGACGCAGTACTTTTTCTTTACTTCTTCCATACTAGGAAGAATGGAAGGAAATCCATCGATAACACTTCTTCCTTATTTGAAGAAATGATATCCGACGCCCGTGGAAACTCTTTCATTTCAAAAAAGTGATTCTTCTTAAGAAGCAAATAGCATTTCCTATTGATTTGTCCCCTGGACTAGACCTATGTAGATTCGGAATTATCCGTCGCTACGCTGTTCCCAAGGACTAGCAAAATCGAAATAGCGAAATTCTTGGGTCATCTCAATGGGTTCAGAAACCACACGTTTCTCTGGATCATCATAGCGTACTTCCACATATCCACTCAGAGGAAAGTCTTTTCGTAATGGATGACCCTCGAAACCATAATCTGTTGATATACGGCGTAAATCCGGATGATTGATGGAAGAAACACCAGACATATCCCATACTTCTCGCTCCCACCGGCCGGCTGATGGAAATGGACTGACTACCGGAGATATTCGTGTTACTTCGTCTGCACTTGTTTGTACACGAATGCGTGAGTTATACCGAGTACTCAGTAAATTATGGACAACTTCAAATCTGCGTTTTCGAGAGGGATGATCCACTCCGCAAATATCGATCGAAACTTGAACCCTTGTATAGGTATGCCATTTTAGAAAGCACAACAATGGAAATGGGTAGTTAGTATTGGTATAAGATCTATTCCCATGTTCCGATCTTTTCATTTTATGTACCCATTTCTTGGGTAAAATCTCCCAACTATATTGGAAAATGGATTGGTTATCCATAAATGAAAATAAAGAAAGCTTTATTTTGGTTCCGCTTCTTGCTCTAAGCAGAAAGACTTGTCGGAAATCGCCGGTTGGGTTGGTCCGACCAAGAAAGGCATGGGAGTGGAGAGGCAGAAGTGAAAGACTGGCTACCAATAAAGATCCCTCACTGCACACTTTATATAGTTATGTATCCAGGATCGGCTGCATGCTCTAGTGTTGAATCGGGTATAGAACCCAGGATGCTTGGTTACAATTCCGAATCCGCTAAACCATCGCTCGGGGAAAAGTATTATACAGAGCATTAGTACTTATTCTGATCCTTATAGTAGTTTATTTAAGTCGTATTCGTATCCTTACTGCGGTTTAGTAAGGGTAACAAATAAAAGTATGCAGGTTCCATTTTCTTGTTCCGAGACATATGATGATAGCATTGAGAATGGGGCATCTTCTGGTTTACTTTAAAATGAAGCGGGTAAGAAAACGACTTATAGTCCCCGAAAAGGATTGAAGATGATTAAAGATCACTTCTATCAGAATAAGTACTTTTGATTGATCGAGAGTATTTCAAGGATCCACATCTGGGCTTGAGAATAGCTGGAGTGGATTTTCAAGAACCTTACCTCAGATGTCAGGAGACTACGATTATAGCTTTGGACGTAATGTTTCTATTAGGGAGTAGAAACATTGGCTAAGACTTTATGTCCGCACTTAGGTTCAAAAGGGTCAATAGTACATGAAAGTGTCTTCTCTGAAGGATAATAGGGCCCAATTGTTGGATTATATGGAACAAGATATCCGTCTTTTAGCTGGTGTGATGCTTCGGGCTCAATAAATTGATTGGAAAAAATACAATGTGGATATCGGGCAATGTTTGACATTGTCATCGCTAGCAATGATAATATATCGAATGAATTATTAGGATCAAAATGATAGCCCTATCTATATTCCAAGTAGTAACCAGGATGCATTCATTCGGCGTGGTTACTATGGAGGTCATGCTGATACGTACAAGCCATATGGTGCAAATATTTATTATTATGACGTCAACTCTTTATATCCATATGTAATGAAAACATTTGCTATGCCTGGTGGAAAACCTGTCTTGCATGGTAATTTGGAAGGCCTGGAATTGGATGATATGTTTGGGTTTATTGAGGCTTATGTTGTTTGTCCTACTACTATTACTCGCCCGTTCTTGCCATACAAAAAGTAAAATAATACACTACTTTTCCCAACGGGGGAATTTTTTGGTGTATATTACAGCGAAGAGCTGAAGTATGCCCGCGATTTGGGTTATCAGATTATACCACTCAGGGGTTACTTGTTTGAGGAGATGATTAGTCCTTTCGAAAGCTTTGTGTCAGACCTCTTCGCCAGCAGACAAGAAGCTAAGAAAAGTGGTGACGATGCTATGGCATATGTTTACAAGATTCTCATGAACTCGCTATACGGTAGATTGGGTATAAATCCGGAAAGTACTATAACGGTGGTATGCAAAAAAGGAACGATATGAGTATTTGATACAGAACTCCAATTTCATCTCAGGTGACATGCTAAGCGATCATTACTATATGGTCAGTTAGAATAGCAAGACAGGACATGTTGACAACTCATCTGACTGGAATCTTCCTACTAACACAGCTGTTCAAATCTCAGCGGCTATTACAGCATGTGCTCGTATTCATATGTACCAATACATTAGCAGACCTGACTGTTACTACACAGATACAGACTCCGGTATTCTAGGAAATCCTCTTCCTGAAGATGAAATCTCATCTATGGAATTGGGTAAGTGAAAACAGGAGCACATTGTAAAGAATGCATACTTCTTAGCACCAAAAAGTTATACGTTACTTACACCCACTGGTGATATAATTCTAAAGCACAAGGGTCTAGCTAAAGACTTGGTTGATTATGAATGGTTTGTCTCACAATACGCCGATCTGTCTCGAACTAAGCATGGCACCGTGGTGTACAACTTCTGATTGTTTATCATACTTTCATTCCGGAAGATACCGATATGTCCATTGGGAATTAGGATAAAAGCATTTGAATGAAGAAGATGGGGCCTTTCCTTGGGTATTGATACGGTTGTCAACTAATTCATATGACGCCTTTGGCTCCTGGAATCTCCCCACTTGAATGGATTTTCTTTCTACTTTTTTCTACTTTTAGTGCCCATAGGAGGGAATGTCTCCTACTCGAGTCCTGGTCTCGAATCCTTATCGATTTAGAAGCAAAGAAAGTCATCTTGTAGTTAGAAATCCAATTCGATCAGTTCTTAGGTGGGCCAGGCCTAACTAAAGAAGAAGAGCTCTATTTGATAATACAAAGCAACCTAAACTAGCATTGATGGCGAACCCGGAACCCTTTATTTGTAGCAGGGACAATTCCTGAAACAAGTTGTCCTATCTCAAAATAATTACCCCAAAAGAGCCGATTGCCATCGTATTTCAAATAAATAGTGCCATTGCCATGTTTTCATTCGTTAGTTTCTGGTCCAGATGCGAGCTTATTAACTTGTTTGGCATTTTGCTTTCTTTTATATAAGCCCTTTCTTTAAGGTGATTTTGGAATTGTGTCCACTGCAGTACTATAACTCTCTTATAGTGTACTACATTACATGAAACGTAGTTCATGATTTCCCCTTCGCTCTCTTTAGCATTTTGGTTTAACACCACGCGCTGGTACCTTCCCAGCTTCTTCATCAGGTAACATGCCAATTCAACACATTGTCAGCGGCATTTTGCCTGTCAAAAAAATGAATGAATCAGTATCTCCTTTACTTGAACACGGGTTTCGACTTCCCCTCCGGAGGACCGGTGTAGCTCGCTTCGCTTACCGCCTTCGTCTTTCGCCAGGATTGAGAAGCCGTTGCGCTAATTAGTTCGATTTCTAGGTCTGCAAGAGAGAAAGTCGCCTAACGATTGGGAAGATAGCCTTGGAAAAGATACGTAGCTCGGCGCCTTCACTTCAATAAGGCTCGATGTTCATTGGGTTGAGCTAAAGGCAGATTCCTTTTTCATGGTTAGGACATGTGTCACACACTTTTTTGCCTTCTACTAGTATGTCATGGAATAGAATCTAGAAAGGTGCGATAGTCTTGAAAGAGTTTATCGGTGCCTTTTGTGTATGCAGTGGGGGCTTTTTCCCTTGTTAGGAGACCTTTGGCCTTCACTTCATTTCGTACTCCAATACACAAGCGATTGAGACTTGAACTAGACTTTCATAGAGAAAGGGATCTAAAGTCCAGTCTTCAAGTAAAGAACCCGCCATCTATCTAATAGAAGTTTTGACCCTTTCGAGCTAGTTCTCGACGCCTGCCAGTTCTTGTGAGAGTTACAAGCTCGTTCGCTAGTCTCAGTCCCAGTTGTTGTGTAGGGCTTCTTTCTAAAAGGTAAAGCCAATCATAGGAGGATTTTTGTTACTTGTAAAGACTTTTTTTAGCAAAGGTGCGATTCTCTCCTCTTACAATAGCCTGTGAGAATGCCTGTGCCCAACTATTCTGTCCCGATCTTAAGCTTAATTAAGTAAGAATGAGAAGTCTGGGAGGCAATAAAAGCATAAATCGCCATCACCAGTCATTAAGTAAGGGTCGATGAAATTGGGGGGCTTTCGTTGAAGATCTCAGTTCTTTCGCGCATATGGAGTCAGTCCATCCCGAGCATCACAAGCTTCCTGAACCTTTTCCTTCACACAGTGATGAGGTAGTCGAATTCCTATATGTCGATAACTTGCGTAAAAGCTCTTGTTGAGGTAAGAGTCCCTCTTAGATCTTTCGTTAGCCCGAACGTTCCCTCAGACGAAAAAGAATCGAATAAGTGACAAATGAATGGTAACATATGGTACCTATCCGTGGTCGGGAAATGCTTTGAGCCCAGTGTCCTTGCTTTCCTTGCTCTACCGAAGGATGGCGCAAGGTTTTTCAAACAACTGTGTTCGGTTACCATATCTTTGAATGACAAAGGGCCCGGGAAGAGGAAAAAACCTGAAGTCTGCCGAAATCCATAGATCTGGATAAAACCAGTCCTCTTTCGGGAAAAGAATCGAACCAATCCTTTCCTTATCCAACTTTGAGATCCACCAGACTGTGTGGAAAAGAAACACGAAATCCAAGAAAGAAGTCAAGATCGAAACCGATAGCATTGACATTTCTTTGTTCCATATTCATGCCTATTTATGGTGGTGAGTGCTTCCACCTCTACCCCCCCCTTCCTGTTGAGCCTAAGAGTCCAGTCATTGCTTGTCTCTAAAATAGTAGTTCTTTCCATTCTAGATATAGGGAAAAAGTGAGCCTCTTTTCAAGAGACGGCCACTCCGCGTTTTGATCAGCCATTTGGTGTGGGTCGTTGGACCTTCAGGCTTCGGGTTAGGTCAGGATCCTGCTATCATGGGCTGGTTCTGAAAAGGGCCTCGGCCTTCCTATGAAATAAAGAGGTGTACAACTCTGGAGACGGATGCATCGAGGTGCCGGCCTGTGAGAACGCTCGTCATAGCGTTGCGCCATCTTAGATGGGTCTTTCGTTTTCAAAATAGGAGTTTTTCGGGTCTAGTTTACCGGTCCGTCAATAAATGCGTATGAAAAGTGCAATAGTTGATGTGATGGATGTGCCCGGTATCGATCAATGAAACATCGGCTCGACGCAGGATTTCAATAGAACGAAAAACAGGGATAGGTACTTCGTCCGCCGGTATCATTGCAGAGTCTAGCTATCTGGCTTGAAAAGGTGGTCCGGGAGCTTCCTCTCTCCCAGCAAGCAAGACGAGATCCAAGTGTTCTTTTTTTTTGATTATACAGAATGAAATTCGATTCTGGATTGGTTTAGAACAAAGGGAATGCGCGAGCAGGAGCAAAGGATTGGGGCTCTGGTTCTGGAGACGGTTCGAAGGAAAAGCAAATGGCTCCGGACGAAGTAAGAAAAGCTGGTCTTAGGTTTGTCGTAGTTGGAGTCATGTTTTAGCTGCCCTTGGCAGAGTTGACTGATAAATAATGGCTTAGTTTTCCTTCTTTTTCTTTACCAGAAGCAAAGAAGTTTAGAGTTCGTGCTTGTGCCACGAAGGTAGCGATCGAATCCGAGCTATCTTTTTCGACAGAACTTGTTTGACCACTCGCCGCTTCTTGTTCTAGCTAACCTTAGTATGTGGCTAACCTGAATCCATCAACCATTTATGTAGTGAGGCAAGCCATTCTATCAACAAATCCTATAAGCATGCGATCCATCAGCCCGGCCCCAGGTAAACCATAAGGCATGACCCGAGCATATGCATTAAGGCTTTGACCAATTATTCCAATCGATCAGTCCGATCCTTCTCCTCTTCCGTTCTTATCTCTAGCTCTTGGTCTTCGCCCTGGGAATTTTGTAGTAGACTAAGCCATGTATCAGAGCAGGTTATTTGAGTATCGATGCTGTTGGAGTCTAGCTTCCGACCAATCCACTTCACTTCGGAGGACATAACAGCTTAAGAAGAAATCGAGATCAGGCCCGTGGAAAGCACACACACACGCCTGGGGAATGAATCCACTTTTTCATTCTCAATACTAGGGGGGGCTTCTCCGACCAATCGCTTTTCATTGAGAATAGGTCTTGACCTCAGGTGACTACATCGAATTTCGAAATTATTTTAGAAGTGGTAGTAATGGAAAGTGCAAACCAAATTCTCTCTTATTATCTATAACTATTGAGCTTGGTTGGGGGCTGCATGAGGCAAGATAGCGTTCGATCACTAAAGAAACTACGACTTGTCTCTGAATAGGAATTCCAGTCTCAGGTGAGCCGGTTATTGATGGGACGAGGGCTCTGCTCACCACTAGGAAAGGTATAGACCTCGAGAGGAGTAGGCGATCTCACTGCGTAATGCGTTAGTGCCCGTCTGGTCGAAGTAAGAAATAGCATTAGATACTGGTCAAACAGCAGACCCGAGCATATGGAGGACAAGTGGAAAGTGGATTCCAGGCTGAGGTGGTTGGGCAGATACCAGAGTATTTAGAAGTTCAGAGTGTGGCTTAAGCTGATCGAATTTAAGATGAGATAGTTTCCTTCTGGCGTAAAGAAGAGGGATTTAGTGCGATGAGAAGTGTGCCGTAGCAAGAAGCCCGCCGTTGCAGTGATCTCCTCCAGTGGGTTTTCCAACAGGCCATAGTACAAGGAGCTCTGGGAACTAAGAATAGTTGTTTGACGAGTTCGTACGATTTGTGCTAATTATAAGAATATCGGCCGTGTAGTTCAATAGGTTGATGCGGATCCTATCCTTGTGATAGCATCCGCATGAACCTTTGACTGAACTTCATCCTCGGCCGAAAAATACGGAGGTTTGATAAACTTTATTGGACCCACCCTATTTATAAGCGAAAGTGAGAAATCTACGGTCTTCCGGGAGAGCAATCCGAACCTAAAACTACTTTAGGTTTTGAGGCACCTAAGTCGTCCACTAAACAATTGAAGTATGCTTTAGAGTGAGCTCTACCCGGGTAGAGCGAAGGAACAAAACCAAGTAAACCAGTTCAACTGATTGTTGCAACCATAACAAATCGAATCAAGCAAGCCGAAGAGGAGAGCCCGGGACCATCAACAGAGGGGGAACCTAATCTAAAACAACCCTTCTACACTCATATAGCAAGACGAATGAAATATAGGCATCCGGCCACAGACAAGTGTCGCAGGCTCCTTTTCAAGACTTTAAGGTATGTCGGTTTCGCTTTCACCTATGGATTAGCTTCCTCATCTCTATCGCTTGCTTCGCCCTGCTTGAAGGCCTAGCTCAAAGCATAAGGAAAGTCACCCGCTTAAGGAAATTGCACTGAGTCACCCTAATCCAACATGCATATTTGAAGTAATCTATTGACACAATAAGCGGAACCCAAAAGACAGTATGTCAGCTACGAGCCATTGCGCAGTCAGCCATATAAAGACAATAGGGAAGGACGTTGTAAGGCTTGCAGAGCTAATAACAAGTAGACAGTTGTTTGAGGCTTCAGCCTTATAAGAAGAAATGAAGTGAAGGGAGCGCAGCAAGCTAAAGAGAAGCATAAGGAAATAGCTAGAGCATAGAGGAGTAGAGTGACATGAGCAGCTAAGAGCGCGGAGTAAAAGAAATCAAAGCAAGGGAATTGCTATAAAAATCACTGGGCGGTCGGATATAAGTTTTGATTTTGAGACCCCATCCGAACAGTTTGCTTGTTACCGAATCTAGTGTAGTCTTATGTTCCTGATATCTGCATCTGTGTCTGTATCTGCCGATCCGGCAACTCTTGCTTGAAATTAATAGAAATGAGGCAGAGCTACCTCGCTACCATATTGCCGCTGCATCCCCAAGCCTTGATAAAAGATCGAGAATGACTTCTCGTATCTAGTGGATTTATCACACCTAGAGCTCAAGACGAAAGAGTTTGGTAGTAGATGTTGTTTATCCAATCCTACTTACAAAAGGGCACTAAAAAGGGGTAATAGAATGGGAGTCTGACACCCGGGCGTGCACCGTCTACTTCATCTTTGGCCAGGGCTCATGCGTTTCATTCCTTTCAAATGGCATAGTTGAGCAAGCAACAAGCATACCTGGATGCTTGCCCACAAGGTTTTCCTTTTTCTTGGGTCTTACTCCAGAAAAAGAGTATGAAAACTGTGATTCTTCTTACCTTGGGTCCAATCGAACCAACCCTTAGACAACTCTTTCCAGCTCCAGAACATGGTGTCCCTCTTGACTGAGGTAGGTAGAATTCTTGTCATTTCCTTGGTCAAGAAATCGGATCTACTTTTATAAGGCTGACATTGGGACGTTTGTTCGAGTAGGTTCATAGTTTAGGATTGATGAGCGGAGAGCGAGTCGGTACATCTAAATTGTCAAAAACTACTCATTCATGCAAAACAGGCTCATTTAGCTCAGCTTATCAATGTGGTCCCAGGTCGAGTTCCGAGAAGATTGCTCGTTGGCCTACTCAAAAAAGAAAGGAAATCTGTCCTCATATATACCTATACGTACGGTATCCAGATAGGCAAGACGTACCAGTAAGTTAGCAATCAAGGGAATCAATCACAGGAATTGAGCCAAAGAAGAACCGCTTAGTGGACACACGAGCGCCTACATCTGTTTCTGAAGAGGACTTGGAAAGGTAAGTAGGTGACTCCGCCGAGACTAGAGAAAGGTACATAGCGGATACCAGATTCTAGAAAACAAACGGTATGGCACCCAATACTGAATGGATAAGCAATTGGGGCTGGTGGTTCCCACTGTAGAATGTACCAGCACTGGGTCAAAGTTTTAGGCTAGGTGAGAGCCTTTCATAGGATGTGCCGAAAAGCCTATCATATCAACTTACTTATACGGAATGGAATGAATTTCACTCCCATTCCTTGGAGTTGAGGGTTAGCACTTGTCTTTTATACCGGTTTCTATACTAAGTCAGGAGCGATAGCGAAGCCGCCTATAGGAGTCGAAGGACGAAAGTCCGTTAGACCTGATGAGCCTCCAAGCCATAGCAACCACTTGGGGAAATTACGAGCACCGCGTTGCAAATGCACGAGATCAAAGAAATCTAGCGAAGCTGTGGATGAGGCAAGATAGCGTTCGAACCAAAGTAAAAGGCACTTAAGTTTCATCAGATTCAGACTTACGGTCAGTGCTGAAACCAATGGCCGAACGGTTGGGCTCTTATCTTAAGTGAACCCACTTCCTTTTTTAGGACTCTGTTTTGCAAGGACTGTCCCGCTACTACTTCCTTCTGCTTGATCCTTTTTCTACAGGTCGGGATGTCATCAAAGCCAGGGCTTCTCGCCTTTCCTTTTGACGGCTCCTATCCCTAGACACCGGCCCCCGATACCAATACTAGAGATTTGCCTTGAGGCATTGGTTGGAAGGAAGCTCGAAATTCTTGGTTCGGTTAACCTCGATATATTGATTTTCCGGGACACTCTCCATTACTGCCTAAGGTGCTGGAAAGAGGTAGAAAGTAGGCCTAGGGTGGGCCTAGCGGATTTTGGGTTGTGGGGCTTACTTCCTAGCATCCACATTGATCGAGGAGCTGTAGTTGTACCTCGCGACAGTGGATTGCGGAAAGTTGTTTTTTCACGCATGTGCTAATTGTATTTTGTCAGTGGTATTGTTAGTTTTATGGATGAACTAAGTTGTATTTTTCACGCATTTGCTGTTGTCCATGGCTGTGTTGATGGCGCCCAGCTTCTGGAACTCCACGAGGCAACAAGCACACCCGATAGCCTCCAAGGACTCGGCGTAGCAGCTGCCGGAGCAGCTGTTTCTTGCTGTCGTTCGTTGATTTATTTTCAGTGTTTGTAACTTTGTTGCAAGCTTTTCGCTGTTGAGATTCTGCCTCAATGCAGTTATAGCTAAATTGTGCAATGTTTATTATGAAATTGTAGTTTTATTGCTATTAAGTTGTCTGTCTCAGAAACCAAGTTACCAACGATACAAAATAGTGCAAAGTTGTGTGTCTTATTTCTATGAAGTTGATGGTTGTTATTGTTAAGTGAGTATCTTGAAAACTAAGTTGGCTACAAAATAAACGAAAATATAGTGTACAACTATTTATACGAAATCACGTCGCCACAACACTATGTTGCTTTACCAAAAAGGTTGCGCCTCGTGTCCTAGTTCGGTGCATTGGCCACATCCACGTTGATCGAGGTGGAATTGTACCTTGCGATGGCCGCTGCCACAAAGACAACGAATTGTTTCTTCATGTGCGTAGTTGTATTTTTTGTCAACGGTATAATTGGTTCTCCATATGAACTAAGTTGTTTCTTGCACAACAAATTGTTTTTTCACATATTTCTAAGTCATGAGTACGTGCTACATACTCACCATTGCTAAGTTTTACTAGATTTAAGGGTGTGCCTTGGCGCACGATCCCGTGATATTCGCCATAATTTACATTGTATGTTGCGATGATAAAAATTGAAAGGGAGGAAACATTTGTTGTGCAACCGTCAGGAAACATCTTATATTGAGGAACATGTAATGAGATGCGATCACAAATTTGTTGTGAATAATGTTAAATTTTGAAGTGTGGCATTTGTTCTGCAATAGCCAAGTTGGAGAAAAAAGTTAAACTTTTAGATATTTTTTCACCGAGAATAGAATAAAACTTTGAGAGCTAGGCGGTCAATTCCGGTGCAACCTCGTCCGGTTGGCGTCCCAATCTCAATCGGCACACTGTCTCCGGGTCTGTCACGCCGAGGTGTGCCTCGTTGCACGATCTCGTGGCTCTCACAGGTTTCTATTTTGTATAACGCCAATAAAAAGCGATCTTAAGACACGATCTTAGTGCACAGTCCCTAGCCTTTCGCATTGGTAAAACGCTATGGTAAATGCTTATACAAATCAATGATGAGAAAGCTTCTTCACTACAGTGTGTATAAACCACCACAAAGCTTTCAGTTGGTAGCAGGATACACATAGATATGCCGTTAGTCATTGGGAAAACTGTAATTTAATTCAGAATACATTGTTAAAAGAAACAACTAGTACTACACATAGAGAAGACAAATCGCAGCCATAGGTTGACATTCAGTTCAGCAAAAAAACATTACCATTGAAGAAGGTTGTGCATGCCTTGTCATAAGTTCGAACAGTCAACTGGCTTGCACAAACATAATTATCCAATGCCACACATAAGGTTTCTCCTCAGTTTGAAATGCTGCCATGAGTTGAAAACAATCAATGGAATAAAGCACAATTCATTATAGACATGAAATGGCCAAAAGGTGGTCATAGTGGTGTGTCAAAATAATAATACATAGGTTCCTCAATGTGGTCAGAATACAGAGTCACATCGCAAAGATATTCTTGCTATTTTTATAATACAATGACAATTTTCTATTACAAGCTAAATATATACTACAATATAAAAATTCCAGTACTGTTATTTGTCACAGGGCCACTTCAAAATTCTCTCTTCCAGGCTCATATCTGCTTGCCAAGGATGGTCACTGGTTGGAAGTGATGGACTTACTGTGGGAGGCTCTGTTGCTGGAATGCTTATGGATGCCAATCTCGTCCAGGTTGTATTCATCTGTTCTTTGCACTTCGTTTTCAACTGGCAGTTGCCTCCGAATCAGCGTCGCAAGAGGCCTTTGCTGACAGCTTGTCTTGTTGTTTTCCAGATTGTGGTGGGCAGCTTCATCGCCAAAGGTAAAAAGCTAAGGAAGAACAAGTAAAATGCGAGCCAACATCCGCACCGATTTAAACAACCGGTTGTGATGCTGCATCCTCAGCTGCTAGTCCTCCATCCGATGGAACTTCAAGTGATCACTCTGATGACCCTGAGAGCCCCATGGAACCTAGTCCTAACGACAGTGTTGAACAACGCAGGCCATGCGTCTGCGGATAGTGCCTTTGACGATACAAACATGATGATAATGAAATCTCAGTACCTTGATAGTTTTATAAGCAGTCACCTACTAAATAGTTGCAGAGGAAATAGGAAAATATAAGAGGAAATGAATATGCAGAAACGTTGGCACATAATCCAGGTTTCTTACATCCAAAACCAATCTATAGCATACTACAAAACCTCCTCCCCTTTGGGAGACCCACTGGAAAATTTCCTAGCTCTGCAACATAACATAAATAACCAACCTGGCAATATAATTAATAAAAATCTTGATTAACATTTACAACCTATGTAAACAAGCAGGGAGATTGTTAAGTTTACCGTGTCAGCATATATGACACTTGCCACCCACGACCAATGTCCAAAAGCAACCTTTTGTTTAGAAGAGTGAATTTCAGTAATGCACTTGTCTAGAAGAATGGCAAATGCTGTATTATATGTATCTGTACAATGTACCAGACCAATGACAGGTTAATTCAGTTTTTCCATTATGTAAGAAATATGCACATGTAATATATCAATTCAAGCAATTAATGACATGGAACCACCCAAAAATAATTGCACAAACTAAATATAGCACAATTCTTGGCTGAAAACAGTAGACACGCTCGTTCTATTCATATCATAGGAAAACTGAGGATGGAACTTGACAGAACCCTATATCATTTGGAGGACAAAAGAAACCCAAAGGAGAACTTAAACACAAATTTATTCAAAGTAGCAAATCAATACCTCATGTGTCATCCACAACAACATTTGTTTTTTCCTAACTTCTTCTTAAAAAGAAACACAAGATTTTTTTTGAGATATATATTGTATAGATATAGGTCCCCGTGTATTTCAGGGTTGTACCTGTAATTGTGTCTATATATATGAGAGCAGCCGGCCCTATTGGGCCTATGCATTGTCCCATATTATTCTACATGGTATGAGAGGTCCCTCCGGTCCTCCTACCCTAGCCGCCGCCTCCTCCCTGGCGCAGCCGGCCCTTCCTCCCCAAACCCTAGCCGTCGCCTCCCCGAGCGCCGCCGGCCTCCTCCCTCTCCTCTCCAGCCGCCGCCTCCCAGTGCGCCGTCGGCCCCTCCTCCTCTCCACCGCTTCCGCCCCTCCCCACCACTACAGCTTCCGCCCCCGACGCCGTCATGGCCGATCTCAACTCCCCGTACTCCGGGAACCCCTTCAGCGACACCGTCTTTGGGAGCAGCAACCCCTTCGCCGGCCCCTCCGTCGCCATCATCCGCGACGTCCCCATCCTCGAGCGCATGCCGGTGAAGCTCTCTCACACCGCTGTAAACTTCTTCGACCTCCTCTTTCGCGAGTATGATCTCCTCGATCATGTCGACGGCACCATCGACCTCCTCGCCATGCCGCACGACCCCGACTGGTTGGCCATCGACGCGACCATCATCTGCTGTTTTTTCAGACCGTCTCCAACGAGATTTTCCACACCATCGTCCGCGACGGCGACTCCGCGCACACCTTCTGGACCAAGATCACCGGCCTCTTCACCGACAACAAGATCCAGCGCGTCACGTTCCTCCAACAGTAGTTCTTCGACACCCACCAAAACAACCTTTCCCTCGACAACTACTGCCTCTGTATCAAGAGCCTCTTTGACAAGCTTCGCGACTTGGAGTTCCCGATCGATGACAAGATCATGCTCTCCATGCTATCGGCCGGCCTCGGCGAGGACCTTAGCAACGCCGCCTCCAACCTCACGCTCCTCACCACACCGACGTTCGAGCAGGCCGTGGCCTATCTCCGTCTCGAGGAGCGCCGGATCAAGCGGCTTCGGGCTCGGGCGGCCCATACTGCCTTCGTCGCCGGCTACTCCCGGGGTGGACCTGCCCCCGCGCCACGCGCCCCGGCCCCTGCCCCGCGCGCCCCGGGTCTTCCCCCGGGCTTCTACTCGCCCCTGCCGCTTGTGCCCATACCACCTCCCCACGGTGGTGGCAACGGAGGACGTAACGGTCATCGACGTCGCAACGATGGCGGCAACGGTGGTGGTCATGCCGGTGACACTGCCACCACGCCTCGTCCACCGCAGCAGATCGCCCCCACGCCGCCATGGATCGCCGGTCATAACCCATGGACCGGGGTCGTCCATGCCTATACCATGCCTGTACCGCGCGCCCCATACCCGGGCACCATGGGGCAGCGCCCGGCCCTGAACCAGGCGCTCTACGCCGCGGTGCCCCAGCCCGCCGCCGCGCCCGGTTACTTCGTGCCCCTGCTCCTCCCGCCTACTACGCCGTGCCCCCGAGCATGGCCCAGTGGGACCCCGCCTTGCTGACCGCCCTCCAGTCCGACTCCACAACGGGCGCGTATGGCGGTGGCGGGGACTGGTTCATGGACACCGGCGCCTCCGCGCACATGGCCGCCCACCCCGGTAACCTCTCTAATTCCACTCCCGCCTCCACTTCCTCCCGCATAATCGTCGGCAACGGTCATGCCCTTCCTATTACTCACACTGGCTCCGCCTATTTTCCCTCCACCTCCACCCCTTTTTCTCTTAATAATGTCATTGTTTCTCCTCGGTTAATCCAAAATCTTGTTTATGTTCGTTCTCTTGCTCGCGACAATAATGTTTATGTGGAATTTGACGCCTCTGGTTTTTCTGTTAAGGATGGTCGTACTCGGATGCTTCTCCACCGCAGTGACAGCTCCGACGATTTGTACCCTGTTTGGTCGTCCTCTACCACCGCCAGCAGTCCACTCGCCCTCTCTGCCGGTGTCGACCTATGGCACGCTCGCCTCGGCCATCCTAGCTCCACCGCCCTGCGTCAAATACTGCAAGGATTTGATTTTACTTGTAATAAAACGGATGCCCATTCTTGTGAAGCATGCCGTCTAGGCAAACATGTTTGTATTCCGTTTAACTCTTCCTTCACAGTCGTGTCTTTTCCTTTTGAGCTTATTCATAGTGATGTTTGGACCTCGCCGGTTCCGAGTAATTCTGTTATACCTATTATCTTGTGATTTTGGATGATTACTCCGCATTTTGTGTGGACTTTTCCTCTTCGTCGAAAATCCGACGTCCCCGCCACTCTCACCGCCTTTTTCGCATACGTCTCCACTCAATTCGGCCGCCCCATCCATGCCTTACAAACTGATAACGGCAAAGAGTTTGACAACATCACCATCTGCACCTTTCTCGCCTCTCATGGCGTCATCTTTCGTCTCACGTGTCCATACACTTCCCAACAAAACGATCGTGCTGAACTCATCTTTCGTACTCTCAACGACTGCGTGCGCACCCTTTTGTTCCATGCCTACATGCCCCCACGGTTCTGGCCGGATGCCCTCGCCACGGCGACTCTTCTCGTCAACATCCGCCCCTGCCGCGTGCGTTGGCAATACACGCCACACCAGCTCCTCTTCGGTGTGCCGCCCTCTACGATGACCTTCGCATCTTCGGCTGCCGCTGCTACCCTAGCATCGCCGCCACCGCCGCGCACAAGCTCACGCCGCGCTCTCTCCCTTGTGTGTTCCTCGGCTACCCGACCAACACCAAGGGCTACCGCTTCTACGACCCGGTCTCGCATCGTGTCTTCACCTCACGGCACGTTTACTTTGACGAGTTGGTGTTTCCGTTTCAGCAGGTACCCTCGACGACGACCCCAGCGCGGCCGGCCCTCCGTGCCGACGAGTGACCGTGGTGGCCCCTCCTGGCTTCGCCCCGCCTGGTCCCTCGGCACCCGCGCTCGCGTCGCCCCTGGCTCGCCGGCCTTCGAGGCTCCGCCCTCGCCTGAGCCCGTGCCGGCGCCTTCACCAGCGCTCGCGCCGTCGTCACCACCCGCGACGCCGCCGTCTGTGTCACCCTTGACCAGCACGGCCTCTTCTTCGCTGGCCATGTCGTCGCCCGCTTCATCTTCCTCTCCCGCCGCTGCCCCAGCCGCGGACGCTGCTCCCCCTACGGGTGTGCTGACCCGCGCACGTGCGGGCGTACGTCGGCAGTCCACGCGCTACCCCGCCGATCGGTACGTCTGCACGGCGTCTACGTCCGAGCCATCGCCAGTGCCCACCTCTGCTTGGGCAGCCTTGCGCGACCCGCAGTGGCACGCCGCCATGCAGGAGGAGTACGTCGCCCTGCAGCGCAATCGGACCTGGGAGCTGGTCCCTCGTCCTCCTCACGCCAACTTAATCACCGGCAAGTGGGTCTTCAAGCACAAGCTCGGCCTGGATGGCAAGCTGGAGCGCTACAAAGCGCGTTGGATGGTCCGCGTATTTCGCCAACGCACCGGCATCGACTTCACGGATACGTTTGCCCCGGTTGTCAAGCCGGGCACGATCCGCACCGTTCTGCACCTCGCCGCCTCTCGCGCGTGACCGGTGCACCAGATGGACGTCTCCAATGCCTTCCTTAACGGTCATCTCTCCGAGAAGGTGTACTGCCAGCAGCCCATCGGCTTCGTCGATGCCGAGCGCCCGGATCACGTGTGCTTGCTCTCTCGGTCCTTGTATGGAATGAAGCAGGCGCCTCGCGCCTAGTACCAGCGCATCGCTGTGTTCCTCCGTCAGCTCGGCTTCCGCTCCACGCGCTCCGATACATCGCTCTTTGTCTATCGACAAGGCACCGACACTGCCTACCTGCTATTATATGTGGACGACATCATCCTGACGACATGCACGGATGGGCTCCTTCAACAGCTCACCGACCGCCTTCGTGCTGAGTTCGCCTTGAAGGATCTCGGCCCGCTCCACTACTTCCTCGGCATCAAGGTTGTCCGGCGCGCGGACGGGTTCTTTCTTCATCAGCGGAAGTATGGTCATGAGCTTCTTGAGCGCGCAGGGATGCTTAATTGCCATCCCGCGCCCACTCCTGTCGACACGAAGGCCAAGCTCGCGGCTAGTGATGGGTCGCTGGCCTCCGACGCGCCGTTCTACCGCTCCATCATCGGTGCCCTGCAGTACTTGACGCTGACACGTCCGGAGCTGCATTATGTCGTGCAGCAGGTGTGCTTGCATATGCATGCTCCCCGGGACGCTCACTGGTCAGCGGTGAAGCGGATACTCCACTATATCCGCGACACCATGGACTTCGGCCTCTCGCTGCACACATTGCCCGCCTCGTCCTCGACCGACATCGTCGCCTGCTCGGATGTGGACTGGGCTGGCTTCCCCGACACGCGGCGCTCCACCTCGGGCTACCGCGTCTACCTCGGCTCGTCACTCGTCTCTTGGTCCTCCAAGAGGCAGCCCACCGTGTCTCGTTCCAGCACCGAGGCCGAGTACCGCGACGTGGCTGAGTGCACGTTGCTTCGTCAGCTTCTCTCTGAGCTTTCTTGTCCTGTCGACAAGGCCACGGTGTTATTCTGTGATAACGTATCAGCTGTCTACCTCTCCACCAACCCCGTTCATCATCGATGCACCAAGCACACTGAGCTGGATATCCACTTTGTCCGTGAGCAGGTTGCCCTCGGTCACGTTCTAGTTCTTCACGTGCCGACTTCTAAGCAATTTGCAGACATCATGACAAAGGGATTGCCGTCGACGACTTTTTCTGAGTTTCGCTCCAGTCTATGTCTCGGTGCCGACCCTTCGACTACGGTGGGTGTTGAGATATATATTGTATAGATATAGGTCCCCGTATATTTCAGGGTTATATCTGTAATTGTGTCTATATATATGAGAGCAGCCGGCCCTAACCCATATTATTTTACATTTTTGATCTAACGTCCGCTGAGCTAGACATCTATTTCCAAAAAATCTACACACAAAAAATGAGAATGTTTGGGGATTAATTTTGGCCAAACAGATTAATTAAACGAAAAATGAAAAAACCCTCTGTTCACGTGTACATCACCTGACCGTTCAAGGAAACAACAAGAGAAGTGTCGGTTACCCTTGAGAGAGTAAATGCAGCGAGGCAGTGTAGATCTGAGGCTACAACCGGACTGAATGGATGTTTCATGCGAGCTTGGCCGCAACATGCACTCTCTTCTCCCTTGAGGGCCTAAGAGGATTGAGAGGCGGAACAAACGGCCAGGATAAGCATCATAAAACAAGGAAACATCTAGACAGCCAAACCAGCCATCGCCTGATAAGGAATCTTTTCCCTAGTCTGATCAACCCTGAAACGGAAACAACGCGCATCCCCACCCACCCGATCAGGTTCCCTCCCAGGCCTTGTTCGGTTACACCAGAGTTGGGAGGGATTGGCATGGAACGGTAGAGTTCAATTCCCTGTCAACACCTTCTGATCCATGTTGATGTCACTCAAACCGAACAGGCCCCCAGGAAATTTTCTGATCTAGCGCAGTTACCTGCACGCGCATATTACCGCATAACTTGTGAGCTTGTCCCTACCCTCTTTCCCATTAGATGTTTGGCTGTTTAACTACTTGACTGCCACTAGAAAAGATCTGGCAAAAATGAACTACCGTGTCCCCCAGGAAAATCAAAGGTGCAAAGAGTCAACCCCACCCCGTTTTACCCTCCTCCATCACTCATGAAACATTTGGTCAACAAAGCACAGGTTTAGATCCATCAAGAGAAACTTAGATCATGCAACAACCCAAGGAGAACCTAGAGCAACTTATATAGATTTTAGAATGATGAATAAGTCTCTGTACTGTTGGTCTTTGTGGGGCTGTAACACACATGGTAACGGGCAGTTAGGAGCAGCAAGGACCAAGCATCCTTGACTGCTTTAGCAGCATCAGTTAGGAGCAGCAAAGGACCAAGCATCCTTGACTGCTTTTAGGCAGCATCTTAGACTAGCATCTTGGACTAGCATTTAGCATATTCTTGGCTGGCTAGCAGCCTATAAATATGTATCCCCAACCCCTGTGGTTGGCATGACATTTGTGTGTGAGTTTGTGCGAGAAATAAAACCAGAAAATTGCCCCAACTCCTAGTGTCATCCCCTCTCTTCAATAAGAGTAAATCTAGAGATCCTATCAAGTGGTATCAGAGCGAGGTTGTCTTGTAGGCTGAGTGTTTCCTGCTCATCCCCTTCACCGGGTGTGCAGCAGCCCCAGCGGGCAAGTGCAGCAGCTCAAGCTGTCCCTGGTGGCCTCTCCCCTTCCGCGCAATCGAGCAGCAGCTCGTTGGCAGCAGCTCTCCCTCCTCGCAACAGCCCCCCAGCGGCCAGCCATGTCCCAAGGTCGCTCTCAGCACTCGGCTACCTCGAGCGTGCGGCGTCGGCAGGAGGCCGAGCTCGCCGCGGCAGAGGAGCGTGAGCGAGCGGCAGCAGCAGCCGTTGTGGCGACAGCCAGGGCTTCAAGGCTGGCAGCGGCGGAACTGGCAGCAGCCAGAGCGGAGGCAGAAGCAGCAGCAGCGGTGGAGGCATCACGTACAACAGCGGCAGAGGCCCAGGCTCTGCGCGGCAGCATCAGCGGCTCCATTTCAGGCGGAAGCAGCGTCGACACAGCCCACGAGCGGACGACGCGGTGGGCAGCCGAGCATGCCCAAGCACACGACGGTGTCGCTCCCGGCGGAGGTGAGCACTGCGGTGACGCTCCTGGAGGAGGCGCGCATGGCGGTGGCGCTCCAGAAGGAGGTGAGCACTGCGGTGGCGCTCCCGGAGGAGGCGCGCACTGCGGTGGCGCTCCCGGAGGAGGCGCGCACTGCGGCGGTGGCGCTCCCGGAGGAGGCGCGCACGGCGGCGACCGAAACGACCAAGACCGTGGCCTCTACGAGGTCCGGGCTGTGGTCAAGGACGTTGGTCCCGGTGCTGGGTGGCCTACCCTCACCAAAACCAACTACGTCGAGTGGGCCGCGGTCATGAAGGTCCGGCTCCAGGTGCGGCACATGTGGGAGGCAGTCCAGGATGCCAACGTCGACCACCATGACGATCGACGGTCGCTGGACGCCCTCCTTGCCGCAGTCCCGCCCGAGATGCAGTTCTCGCTTTCCAACAAGCGGACTGCCAAGGAGGCATGGGAGGCCATCGCTGCGTCACGCATCGACAACGACCGTGCTCGCAAGGCCGCTCTGCAGGCACTCCGCAAGGAGTGGGATGACCTGGCCTTCAAGCCAGGTGAGGACGTCGATGACTTTGCTCTCCGTCTCAACACTTTGCTGCAGAAGATGGAGCGGTTCGGCGACGCCATCTACAACGAGGAAAGAGCTGTCGAGAAGCTCTTTCGCTGCGTCCCCACGAAGTACAGGCAAATAGCTCGCTCGATCGAATCCCTGCTGGACCTCAGCACGATGTCGATCGAGGATGCAATCGGTCGCCTCAAGGTCGTCGACTTCGACGAGCCAGAGCTTCCCTCGGGGTCCATCACCACTGCTGGGAAGCTGCTCCTCACTCGAGAGCGGTGGGACGTCGGCCACGGTGACAGGAAGAAGGGGGAGTCCTCTTCCGCATCAGGTGGCCGCAGGCGCGGCAAACCGCGCAAGGGGCGCAAAGACGGCCAGGTCAGGGTGCAAGGTGGCGCCCGCGGAGGCGCCCGGGGAGGCGCCGCCGGCAGGCCCAAGTTGGCCCAAGATGACGCCTGCCACAACTGTGGCCGGCTTGGCCATTGGGCCAAGGAGTGTCGACAGCCACAACGCGGCCAGGCCCACGTCGCACAGGCAGGGGAGGAGGAGCCGGCTTTGTTCATGGCTCATGCGAGCATCGAGCTACGCCCTGCGGCACCTACTGCAGCGGCTCCCCTCCACCTCGACGAGCCAAAGGCACACGCCCTTCTCGGCGACGGCTCCGGCACCGACAAGACTGGCGGGTGGTGCCTTGACACCGGCGCCACCCACCACATGACTGGTCGACGGGAGTTCTTCGCCGAGCTCGACTCCAACGTGCGAGGCTCCGTCAAGTTTGGAGATGCCTCGGCCGTGGAGATTCAGGGTGTCGGCTCCGTCATCTTCGCCGCCAAGACCGGAGAGCACCAGATGCTCACCGGTGTCTACTACATCCCTGCGCTGAGGAACTCCATCATCAGCTTGGGACAGCTGGATGAGAGCGGCTCGCGCGTGCTGATCGAGCACGGGATCCTGCGCATCTGGGATCGCCATCGTCGCCTTCTTGCCAAGGTAACTAGAGGCGCAAATCGGCTCTATGTCCTTGATGTGCAGGTGGCACAGCCCCTCTGCCTCGCCGCTCGTCGGGACGACGAGGCGTGGCAGTGGCACGAGCGCTTCGGGCACCTTCACTTCGAGGCTCTAAAGCGGCTCAGCAGCAAGGAGATGGTGCGAGGCCTGCCGTGCCTCGAACACGTGGAACAATTCTGCGATGTCTGCGTGGTGACGAAGCAGAGGCGACTCCCCTTCCCCCAGCAGGCGAGCTTCATAGCTAAGGAGAAGCTCGAGCTCGTGCACGGGGACTTGTGTGGACCGGTGACTCCGGCCACACCGGGAGGACGACGCTACTTCCTGCTGCTCGTCGATGACTTCTCCCGCTACATGCGGGTGGTGCTTCTCAGCAGCAAGGGAGAAGCAGCGGACGCCATCAGGCGTGCGCAGGTTGCTGCAGAGGCGGAGTGCGGCTGCAAGCTGCGCGTGCTACGCACCGACAACGGCGGCAAATTCACAGCAACTGAATTCGCGTCGTACTGCGCTGATGAGGGCATTCAGCGCCACTACTCCGCTCCTTACAGCCCGCAGCAGAACGGCGTCGTCGAGCGGCGCAACCAGACGGTTGTGAGGATGGCCCGGGCCCTCCTCAAGCAGAGAGCGATGTCGGCTGTCTTCTGGGGGGAGGCGGTGCTGACAGCCGTCTACATCCTCAACCGCTCACCTACGAAGGCACTTGACGGCAAGACGCCGTACGAGGCTTGGCACGGGCGCAAGCCGGCGGTCTCCCACTTACGGGTCTTCGGCTGCCTCGCATTCGCCAAGGAGCTCGGCCACATCGGCAAGCTCGACGACAGGAGCACTCCGGGAGTGTTCATCGGCTACGCGGAGGGCTCGAAGGCCTACCGCATCCTCGACCCGAAGACACAGCGTGTGCGCACGGCGCGAGATGTTGTGTTCAACGAAGGGCGAGGGTGGGCGTGGGACAAGGCGGTGGACGACGGCTCGACTCCGACGTATGACGACTTCATTGTCGAGTACGTCCACTTCGAGGGAGCCGGGGGAGCAGGCAGCTCCTCCTCGCCGAGCGCGTCTACCTCAGTTCCCAAGTCTCCATCTGTCCCGATGGCTGTCACACCGACGGCACCACAGCTGCCGACGCCACCGACGCCACGTGCTCCAGCACCAGCAGTCACACCTCCGGGAACGTCTACTCCGGCACCAGTAGTCATCCCTCCGGGCATGTCCACTCCGGCACCAGCAGTCACACCTCCGGGCACGTCTACACCAGCCCCAGCTCGCGTCGAGCGCAGCCCGGTGGAGTTCGCTTCCCCGCTCGCTCACGACGAGGAGCGCATCGACGCGTATTACGACGGCGAGCCGTTGCGGTACCGTACGATGGAGGGTCTTCTCGGCGACCAGCCGGTGCCGGGACCGGTGCCACGCAACCTGGAGGCGCAACTGCAACTTGCATGTGACGACGGTGAGCCTCGGTCTTTTGCAGAAGCGGAGAAAGACGCGGCATGGCGAGCCGCGATGCAGTTGGAGATGGATGCGGTCGAGAAGAACCGCACCTGGGAGCTCGCTGACCTCCCTCGAGGTCACCCGGCGATCACCCTTAAGTGGGTGTTCAAGCTGAAGAGGGATGAAGCCGGCGCCATCGTCAAGCACAAGGCTCGCTTGGTGGCCCGAGGTTTCTTGCAGCAGGAGGGGGTCGACTTCGACGACGCCTTCGCTCCTGTGGCACGGATGGAGTCCGTGCGACTCCTCCTTGCGCTAGCTGCTCAGGAGGGTTGGCGCGTCCATCACATGGATGTCAAGTCTGCCTTCCTCAACGGCGACTTGAAGGAGGAGGTCTACGTGCAACAGCCGCCGGGATTTGCGATTCCTGGCCAGGAGGGCAAGGTACTTCGTCTACGCAAGGCTCTCTATGGTTTGCGGCAGGCACCAAGGGCATGGAACGCCAAGCTGGACTCCACGCTCAATACGATGGGCTTCGGGCAAAGCCCGCACGAGGCGGCCGTCTACCGACGGGGCAATGGAGGAAATGCCCTGTTGGTAGGTGTCTACATCGACGACTTGGTCATCACCGGCACCAAGGATGGAGAGGTGGCGGCGTTCAAGGAAGAAATGAAGGCCGCCTTCCAGATGAGTGATCTGGGGCTCCTCTCCTTCTACCTGGGGATCGAGGTGCACCAGGACCACTCCGGGATCACGCTTCGACAGACCGCCTACGCCAAGCGCGTCGTTGAGCTAGCCGGGCTCACCGATTGCAACCCAGCTCTCACTCCAATGGAGGAGAGGCTGAAGCTGAGCCGCGACAGCACGGCGGAGGAGGTGGACGCTACACAATACCGGCGTCTTGTGGGGAGCCTTCGCTACCTCGCCCACACACAGCCGGACTTGGCATTCTCCGTCGGCTACGTTAGTCGGTTCATGCAGCGACCGACGACGGAACACCAGCAGGCTGTGAAGAGGATCGTCCGCTATGTTGCGGGGACTCTCGACCACGGCCTCTACTACCCTAGGTGCCCTGGGGCGACACACTTCGTCGGGTACAGCGACAGCGACCACGCCGGCGACATCGACACCAGCAAGAGCACAAGCGAGATCCTCTTCTTCCTCGGCAAGTGCCTCGTGAGCTGGCAGTCAGTCAAGCAGCAGGTGGTGGCCATGTCCAGCTGCGAGGCCGAGTACATAGCGGCCTCCACTGCCTGCACTCAGGCCCTCTGGCTTGCTCGACTGCTTGGTGATCTCCTCGGTCGAGACACCAGCGCAGTGCAGCTCATGGTGGACAACAAGTCCGCTCTGGCCCTGGCGAAGAACCCCGTATTCCACGAACGGAGCAAGCACATCCGAGTGAGGTACCATTTCATCCGACGCTGTTTGGATGAAGGGAGCATCACGGCGAGCTACATCAACACCAAGGATCAGCTTGCAGACCTGCTCACCAAGCCTCTTGGGCGGATCACGCTCCTTGGACTCTGCTCCAGGATTGGGATGGTCCAGCCTTCCCACAAGACAACGCACAAGACTTAGGGGGAGAATGATGAATAAGTCTCTGTACTGTTGGTCTTTGTGGGGCTGTAACACACATGGTCCTTGTAGCAAGGACGGGCAGTTAGGAGCAGCAAGGACCAAGCATCCTTGACTGCTTTAGCAGCATCAGTTAGGAGCAACAAAGGACCAAGCATCCTTGACTGCTTTTAGGCAGCATCTTAGACTAGCATCTTGGACTAGCATTTAGCATATTCTTGGCTGGCTAGCAGCCTATAAATATGTATCCCCAACCCCTGTGGTTGGCATGGCATTTGTGTGTGAGTTTGTGCGAGAAATAAAACCAGAAAATTGCCCCAACTCCTAGTGTCATCCCCTCTCTTCAATGAGAGTAAATCTAGAGATCCTACCATAGAACACACATAGAGAACAACAAAAACCTGCATTAAACTTGGGATATATTCAGAAGTCCCCTCATGCGTGCAAAACAACAAATTTGTCAACTTAGATAGATTTCAAAAATCCTTGTTTGCACGCAACACAAGTGCACGCAACAGATAACAACCTTAGTCACTTAGATGCAAGGTCCGAGGGGCATGCAACATATAACAAACTTGAATCAACTCAAATAGATTTCAAAAATCCAAGGTGCATCCAGCAAAAACAACCGCCATGCAGCAACTTCGTTAGATCCAGCGGTCCAAAGTGCGTGCAACGAACAACAAACCTACATCAACTTAGATAGATTGAAAAATCCAGGCCATGCAACAAAGGCAGCAAAACCTGTAACAAGTTAAGTAGATAGAAAACCTAGGTTTCATGCAAAAAAAATCACACACCCTTCAAAACAACTTGAAGATACATCATAGAACGGCGGGTTCATGGAAACAAGATAGTAAAAATTAATCTTCACACATTAAAGTTTGGGGGAAAGTGGCACAGACAGAGTACATATGTACTGCGAAATAGGAATTCGCTAAAGGTTCTGCTGCTTGATGGCCATCCTCCTACTAGCCGGTGCTCAATCTCTTGGTTGATTGCCTGGTCAGAGTCCTCTCAGATTCCTAGCTTAATTCGTTATTCAAACAACTCGATTATATATATACAAAACAACTTAATAAGCGACAATAACAAACTTAACAGGAATGACTAAACAACTTCATATGGATGATGTACTTATCAACAAATTAGCAAAAACGGACACAATGTACCTATCTAGGTTGGATCTGGAACAAGTACAGTTGTTGAAGGCCTTTCATTAGTTGCTGCAGCTGGTGCTTTCGTTGAAAGCACTCCAAACTGTTGCAATTAGAACATGGCAAGTTGCTGGACAAGTAAGGAAGATGAGTGGGTGGCGGTGGGTTGGTTAGGTTATAAAGCAACTTAGTTAGATTGTGCAAACAACTTAAACATGTTGATAGAAGCAACTTAATTAAATCACTGCAAAAACTAAGAACATTGCTTGGAAAATAACTTGGTTAGGTGATAAAAACAACTCACTTAGACGGTGGAAACAACTTAAACATGTTGATAAAAGCAACTTAGTAAAATCACTATGGAAAACTCAGAATGTTGCTCGTAAAACAACTTGGTTAAGTGATGAAAACAACTTACTTAGATGGTGAAAACAATTAACATGTTAATAAAAGCAACTTAATTAAATCACTGTGAAAAACTAAGAACATTGCTTGGAAAATAACTTGATTAGGTGATAAAAACAACTCAATTAGATGGTGAAAAACAACTTAAACATGTTGATAGAAGCAACTTAGTTAAATCACTATGCAAAACTCAGAACATTGCTCGTAAAACAACTTGGTTAAGTGATAAAAACAACTTACTTAGATGGTGAAAACAATTAACATGTTAATAAAAGCAACTTAATTAAATCACTGTGAAAAACTAAGAATATTGCTTGGAAAATAACTTGATTAGGTGATAAAAACAACTCAGTTAGATGGTGGAAAACTACTTAAACATGTTGATAAAAGCAACTTAGTTAAATCACTATGCAAAACTCAGAACATTGCTCGTAAATGTTTATCGACATCCATATCCTCCTTTTCCTTTAGGTTGTAGGGAAAATGGAGAATTAGGCATGGCGGGTCCATGTCATTGTACTCCTGAAACTCATACAAAATAAAGTCAGATATCATATAAAGTAGCATCATCAGGGAACATTAGGACAAAAACACTTACCAACAGGATGCAGTGAAGTGGAATTTTACAACAGGCAGCAAGTTGACCAATCTGTAATAAGGAAAAAAAGGAGAGGAGTGTTAGCAGCAGAAGCATTTAACAAGTTGTCGCAAATGCACAGTCAAGCTAGATAAAATGAACTGATGTATGACAAGAAAAAAGTAAAGCAAGGTAGAAACGAGATATGAAAGATGGAAAATATTTCAAAAGAGTTACGCACAGATTCCCCACTGACATATTTACATGTTCGAGGTTTGGCAAGCAAAACGGGGACACCATCAGTCATCCCAGCATCAATGGAAAGAAAGACAAATTTCAATTCAATTCAACCCCTCTCGCACAATCCCATGCCTCTCGCGTGCCAAAACCCAGCACCAACCATACCCCAAACCATGCGACACCCACCTCCCAATAGCTACTGAATCACAAATATGGTGCTTCCCAGAGGAGAATCAAAAAGGTAACACCATCTCGTTTCCTCCCCTTTTCTCCTCCATCACCCCATGAATCGTCCTCGGGTCTTCTGTTTAGATCTCATAAAGGATATGAACTAGTTCATGCAAAACCAAGATCCGAAAAAAAACCCAGGAATCAACTTACAAAGAACACAAATTTTCCAAATAGCAAGTAAAGTAGGATTAAGAGACCCTAGGAAGAACAAAACCCGGTAACAAGGTGTTCATCAACTTAGTTGTGTAGGTGATACAACTTAAGTAAGAAGATTGTGGCAACTTTGCATGTAACAATTAACAAGTAGAACCTCCAACAACTTAGATGAACTTTGCAGGTCCCTTACAGAGAACTGATCAAAAAGAGAACACATCCTAGGTTTCACACGTATTAAAGGTTCAGATAAAATGTACTGGATAAAATGAGGAAATATATTCAAACGACCACTTGCTGCAACTAGTAGTGTGAAAACAACACTTAGCAATTGTCTTAGCTATAGTTTAATGAATAGAAGAATGAGACCATGGTTGCTCTTTCGTTTGTACATAATTCAAACTTAGATTGAAGTTTCTCCTTAGCTTGATGATGACACCGACACACTGGTAATAGTTTCGTTGCCGCATACGTCATACACCTGAAAAATTGCAACAACAGAAGGTAAGGTAAATAATTTGAATGGATGTTGGATAACACAACTTCATTAGGATAAAAACACAACCTAGTTCACAGATATAATACAACTTACTCGGCATATGGGTGCTTATGAACATACAAAACAATGAGTACTGCATATGGGCTAAAAAGCAACATGTCATTTAGATGATCGACACAGACAAGACAAAAACACCAAACCCTAGTCCATGGATGCGCAGAAGCAAAAAACAGTAAGTAACTTCACTAAAACTTTGTCAAAACAATCTGATTAAATGGGCTAACTTATGAACATATCATGATCACCAGCTCAGAACAATCGTAAGCCCATGCATATACAACTTAACTAGGGTGAATACACAACTTAACTAAGATGATTACACAACTTGACCCCTAGAATAATGGGAATCTACATGGATCTGCTATGGGGGGGTCTGCTATTGTCCCTGGTTTCCCCATCTAAAAAAATAAGTCCAATTTCCACATGTCAAATTTCACACTAATTCTATATTGGCATTGCTTGCAGCTAGCTTAAGGCTTTAATAAACCAAACCAATTTCCTTTGACATACATACATAGGCTAGTACTACCATTAATCCACTTATCGCTGGTGCTACTAATTAAGAAAAAGGATCCAGCGTGGTACTAGAAATGGACGTGTGTGGAGACATGCTGGAGCACAGGAGGAAAGTCGATGAAAGCATCCAACCTGCCCCCTACGATGGCCATATCTACTTGTTCATGTGGCCTAGTAGAACGATAAACAATCCTCATGTCTCCCCGCAGACAACAGGAATGTCGCGCTGGCGCACATGCTGCTAATCCATGGAGATGGCGCTGGATCAGGAGCTCGGTGATTGCCACATCGGTAGCCGGACATGAGCGATGTCAACCACATATGCATACAAGTACAAGGTCGGAAAAGCAAGCCTGAAATTGAGACAGATTACACTTGTGATCGCTAGCAGCATTGACAAGAAAACAATCAAGAATAGGATTATGTTGCTCATCTATGCTCCATTAATCTAGTATCTCTGCTCACGAGAGACAAGCAAAAAAAGGTGCCCATGGAATCTAGTATCCACTAGAGAAACATATCAGAATGCATAAAAATCGTTGTACTTACTGCCATTTATACAGAGATGAAGGGGAGGAGCAGCGCCGGCCATGTCCGGTGGCGCGGTGGAGGAGGCGCATGGCCGGGAGAACCGACTGTAGGAACCCTGTACGCCCAATCCCCCACACACCACATGCTCTCCTTCCCCTTGACGGGAGCCTGGATTGGCAGGAGCTAGTGAGCTCGCGAGGTAGGGGAGGCGAGAGATGGCGTTGTAGAGCTTGCGAGCAGGGGCCGGAGAACTATTGCAGGGAAATTCGCCGGGCCAGATCTGGGGGCATGAGCTCGACGGGGATGCGGGAAGCTGGGGCGTCGTCAGGTCGATCGATCGAGGAGGCAATGTGCTCCAGTTAAATCTCGCCGGTGCCCCGAGCCACGACGGCGAGCAGTGGAGGCTGCAGGGCGCGGAGCTAGGAGGAAGAGGGAGGGGCGGGCAGGCCTCGCTGTAGAGAGGGAGGAAGGTGAGAGGCGCAGAGGCGCTCGCCAGCGGAGCGAAGTAAGTAGAGGGCAGGGTGGCCCTTGCCGGCGAAGCAGAGGAAGTTATGGGTGCGGCGGCGATTCCCGATGGTTCAGAGGAACGGAAGGAACGAGGCCCGTCGGGGGGCACCGCTAGGAGTCGGACGCCGATGTTTGCTTCCTATCGGACCAATGTCTAGCCGTAAGATATGACGTAGTTTGACCGTACGAATTTCAACCAGGCCCGCAGCTCTTTGCTTGATTGCGGGGATTCATTGCGTGCTTCTCTCATTAAAACTGCTTCCAATAAAGGTTCTCGGCCGGAATTCATGTCCGGCTATAGCGCTAACCTTTTCGATCTGCGTTTCTTCTTCCTCGGAGTTGCTTCTTCACCAGATCAAGGGAAAATAGACACGTGAGATTGAGTTCCATGGGAAGTTTCTGTGAAGCACATTTTTTTATGTAAGAAGCTTGCCACTCTTTCATCGGTAGCTTTGTAATTTTGGACGACCTGTTTCAGGAATTGGAAGCAATTAAATTGGTAGTAGGAAGCACATGTGACGCCAATATAATCCATGGCCTGGGGAAGTGAAGCAACGAAGTGCGTGCCTTATTTGTAAGAAGCATACAGATGATACATCGGAATCACTGTTATTTTACGAAGGAAGCAGAAAACAATTTTGTTAGGAAGCATCATGTGGTCAGCGGTAGCGACAGAGGCGGTGGCGGCCGGCGCCAAACCATGCGGGGATGTCGGCGAAGAAGGCGGCGTGCCGGTGTCCCTGCGCTCGACGCGTCAGCGGGCGTGGTCAAATTAAGCGCAATCCTAGCGAACGAGAACCATGAACCACAACGACTGTGTGCAGTGCTTCCTCGTCGTGCTCACCCTCGCCGTTATGCGGCACGTGCCGGCCTGCTCTGCCGCCACACGCCAATGGAGTTGTTGGTCCTCTGCTTCTCTTCCTTGTTGTCCAGGAGGGCCTTGATCGAGGTCACCGGATGTATGCAGCATCGGCGAGCACCACCGAAAGCTTGGAAGGTGTCAATGGCGGCAACAACAAGCCAGACCGGAAGGACCGACAACAGTGACGGCAACAACGTGATACATGGGGACGAGGTGAGGTGTGGTGCCTGGTGTGGGTCGTTATATAGCCTGATTATGCGTTTCGTCGGATGGATAGTTCCATATCAATGGCCAGATGTCGGTCCGACGATATGTTTTGAATCGGACCCTGATAGATAGTGTTTACCTTTTCCAATGGGTGTTTCTTAGCACGGTATTATAGGCAAATTGCTTATGTGGCACTATAGTTAATGAAGAGAGAAGGTGAGGTTGTATCTTAGCTTAGCTACAAGCCTTGCACGGTATCATAGGCAAAATATATGGTTAGCCCAATCACATGCATGCATGTACCCAAAATCATTAATGAAGATACAACTATTAAGATACAATCCATTGTACTAGTTGTTTCTTAAGATACACCACTAGCTAGGATAACGAGCTAAGAGACACCCCATTGTGAAAGGCCTGAGTATGTTTGACATGCATTAATTAACATTGATTTTGTCCCTAAAACTGAGCTAATTAAGGATGATTTAGTATCTAGGCACAAATGGACAAAAATGCTTACGTCATCAGAATCTAGTACGAAAATAAAATTAAAAATGTTTTGTAGGTCAAATCGTTTATTCGATTGACGAGGTTTGATCTCATCAATGCCCATTGTTATAGACTTGGGTTTTGGAGAAGATGGGGATGCTGGAGATCGTGGCACGGTTAACAGACAAGCAACCAGGGGACACAAGATTTACCCAGGTTCAGGCCCCCGGAGGGAAAACCCTACTCCTGCTTGGCTGCTCTTGATTACGGCGGAACCGAAGGTTACAGGGTGCGCAGATTCGATCTGGCGTGGATGCGTGTGCGAAAGTATGAGTTGTCTCTTCTAGGGCGTACCCTCCTGGCCTTTATATAGACTTAGGCAGGTCTCGGGCATAGTCCTAGTCGGTTACAAGTTCTAGGGCGTTGCCCTTTGAGTTTCCTATCCCTACTAGTCTTGTTCTCCAAGGATCCGAAGATGTCATGGGCCTTGGTCACCCGAAAATCTTCATGGGCCAGCATATGTCTGATGTGGGCCTTCCTCGAGCTGGACCAGGTATGCTGAAGTCGTGTACCCGTAGGGTATAACTATGTCAGTAGCCCCCGAGTGATTAGTCGAATCGTAGATTCGGCTGAGGACTCTTCCATCTTTCGTGCGGAACTGTGTATCAATAGTATAAGTGCGCAGGGATTGTTGATACGTGTGCCTGACTCACCTAATGGATCAGGGTCAGTTAACTGTCTTAGGACGAAACAACACGATCTTCTTCAATTTCGAGTCTCTTCACTCGAAACTGGAACATATGCTGGCGTAATTCGACTCAGGCCGCGGAGGACTTACAGGAGTGGAATTCCAGTGATTTTTAATTATCGTACCCAACGCGTCCATCAGGATTTTTCATCACGCCTGTTGGCATGAATTTTCTCTAGCAGAGCGTAGTCATGTACGTTGCCAGGCCGTCAGATGATATCTGTGGGTCTTATCTTTGCGTTGCAAACGCAGCATCCGAACATTTATCACCGCGGAGGTGTTTCGGGTGGCCAAGGAGATTTGTTGCTTATTCAGCGTTTCGTTGGGGAAAAGTTGCCAAAAGTTTTTGCATGCTGATCCGAAAGATCGCAGTCGTAGAATTCATAGGGTGCGCGACCAGCGCTCCCTATGGGAGTAGCCCCCGAGTGTCTGTTCGAGTCGCAGACTCGAGTGAAGACTTTTAAGCGTTGTTCCTTGTCGTTAAGTCCGTGGGACTCGAAAAATTTCGGATGCTTGAATCCATTCTCCCTATGGGAGTAGCCCCCGAGTCCGTAGTGGAGTCGTAGACTCGACGTAGGACTCGAAGAAAATGCCTTCTTGTTCTTTTTCTGTCGGGTGCGCGGCCAGCGCTCCTGATAGGAGTAGCCCCCGAGTATTGAGTTGAATCGAAGATTCGAGTGAATACTCCTTAGATGTGGAGCCAAAATGGTGCTAGTATAGCTCTTGATGACGTCAGTGCTAACGATTGATGATCTCAGGCGTCTGCTACGCCAGAGATGACTTGACTGGACGAACATGGGTCCCACTTGCTGACTTAGATTTGACCAGTCACGCGGGGCGTGGAGATAATTACGGCGTCTCCTCGATTTCCGCGCGTAGTGGACGGCGTGGTAACGACGGTTCGTTGTGGTGTTGACACGTGTACGGTCAGATCTACCGTTGTCGTTAGGTCTTCTCGATGGACGGCTAGCGTGCGTCGTCTTCGCTGTTATAATCCTTGGTAAATCATGGTTTGTTTTTCACCGCGCCAGTTCATCTGTTCACTGCTTCCTTTGTTCTTGAGCGATTCTTGTTGCGCATTGATCCTTCCTTCCGCATTTCTGTCAATCGCTCTGCTTTGGCACTGCCACCACCGCCGCAGCGCCATGGGGAAAGCAAAGAAGTCCTCATCTGCAATTGGGACCAGCGCCGCCGGAGGCAAGAAAACCACCACCGCTGCTCGCGTCACCGACGGTGGCTGGCGGCGATCAGAGACGCGGGAGAGCGATCTCCGCAAACTGCGCGAGCGGGGCCTGATTCCGGAGGACATGATGGCCGTCAAACTTCCAGGCAACGAGGTAATCCCCCGTCCCCCATCTGGGTTTCGGGTAATGTTCGTCGCATTCGTTTTGCGTGGGCTTTCCTATCCAATCCACGACTTCCTTCGTGGGCTGTTGTTCTTCTATGGAGTTCAGCTGCACCATTTGTCTCCCAACTCTCTTCTCCACATTGCTTGTTTTATCACCTTCTGCGAGTGTTGGCTTGGCATTGAGCCGCACTTCGGTCTCTTCCGGAAACTCTATTCTGTGAAGAGGCAATCTGGTTCGGATGGTGTGTACCCCATTGGGGGTTTCATCATCTCTCTTAGTCCCAATCTGCAATTCTTTTCCTTTTCTATGTCCGAATCTGTCCAGTACTGGCGGAGGCGATGGTTTTATATCCGCGACTCCGTAGTGCCTGGGCAAGATTTTGGTCTTGTTCCTTTTGACCCCTCCCATTTGATTGAGAAGAAAAGATCCTGGAAAAACCAAATCTTGGATGGTGAGGTGGAGGAGATAGAGGTCCTGTACCGTCGGGTGGAGGAGCTCCAACTGATTCCTGAGAAGGAGGTGAACGGCGTGGACATCATCCGAAATTTCCTTGAACGTCGGGTGCAGCCTCTCCAGGCGAGAGCGCACCCGATGTTCCTTTATTCTGGGCGCCGTGATCCGACGAGGGTGTCGAGTGACAAAGTCTCCGGGGTGGAATTGGACAAGACTCTTCGGGTGTTGTTGAAGTTCAAGGCCGACGAAAAACTCCCGGGGAAGTCGCTGACTCCCCCCTTTTCTTCGACATTACCCGTACCACGGGTGTAGATTTTGGCATGTAATGCTCCTCTTTGTTTTGTTGATTGTACATTTTCCGTTGTTTGCTAACAAAATTGCTTCTCACCGTGCAGAGCTTCAAAGTGCCGGGCATGGTGCCTCCTGTACCCGAAAGGTATCCGACTGCCCCGGATAATGAAGTGGTGGATTCCGCATCCGAGCTACCATCGGCGCAATCTCCAGCGGAGGATGTCGATGAGTCGAGTGAGGATCAGTCGCGTAAGCGACTACGGAGCTCCAGCGAGTCTTCGGATGCCTCGACTCCTCCTACGCCCAGGAATCCTCTGAGTCTTGAGCGTCATGGTGATTCTTCCTCTCCCCTTCCTGCCATTCCTGTGCGGGCTATTGCGCCGCATCCGCCAGCAAAGCGGAAGAAGGAAGAAAAGAAGGAGGAGAAGAAGGAAGAGAAGAAGGAGGAGAAGAAGGACCGAGGGGCCTCTCCTGTCTTTGACATGAGCGCCTTGGGCCCGTAAGTTTCTTGTTGCACCGTTGTCCTTTTTCGTTTCACGATTTTTGCACTTGTGTTGACGTCTTCGAATGCAGGCACTCCTCCGACGACTCTAGCGATGGTGCGCAGGAGATGATGGGGGAGTCGAAAATTGCTTCGCCGCCTCCTCAGACGGTGGCGACTTCGGGTGATGCTGCTTCAGTTCCTCCTGTTCGGGAGGAGCTGGTGGTTGCGCCTCAGAATTTCGCGGGCGGGCCTTCGGGGTCACCTACGGAGCATGTAAGTTTTCTTGTCATGTCACGGGGGGAGCCCCCGAGTGTCTTCGTGTGCTGATGTTGTTTGTGCTTCGCTGTGTTGGACGTAGCCCCCAAGTCCTGTTTTTTTACGGCTATTGCATGTTTTTTGCAGCCTTTTCTTCAAGAGGCCAGGCGACTGCTGGAGGAGCGCCTGACGCTGGAGACGAAGTTGCGGCAGCTTCAAGGTATCTGTCTGCCTTGCACTACCTTGCTTGTTTTGCCATGTTCTTGTTCTTTGACACTTGCTTGTCTTAAATGTAGAGGAGCATAACGACTCGCTTCGTGAGGTCGACGCTCTTAAAAAGAGCCCTGGCCAATCGGAGCAGAGGGCCGAAGCCGCCGCTGGTGAGAAAGGGCGCCTTGATCTAGAGCTGGCGAAAGCAGCCGAAGCAAAGGAGCGTCTGCAGCGGGATGCCACAGATCGCGAGAGAGTGGTGGCGGAGAAGCTCATGGCTGCTGCCAAGGCTGTTTCGGGTGAGTATCAGCTTTGTATTTGTTTCTTTTTCTTCGGATCTTCTTCTATGCTATCTCTCTTCATGTTTTCTTCGTTTTTGTCTCAGATGCCGCAGGCATCGAGTTCGACTGCGGTGCTCTAGAGCACGGGAGTGTTCTAGATGATGCCACTGTGGCGGTCGAAGACCGCTGCAGCACCGTCGTCAACTCCCTTGCCAAGGCGAAGGAGGTCGTGAGTCGCTTCTACCAGGAGCTCTTCCCGAAGGGCGCAACCCTTGAAGATGTGGATGCCCTGGCGGAGGCTCTGTCAGCCGAAGCTCCTGCGGCGTACAAGCGCAAGCAGAAGGGCATTGGCGCATCCGTCGGGCTGGCGATGGCTATGGCAGCTGGGGCGGAGCTGGACTTGCCCCGAATCACTTCTCGGATGCCGACGGCTGCGGATGGATCTGAGGTATCTTTCGCCGCCTACTCTGCCCGTTGCAGGCGATATGGGCCCAAGCTCATTGACTTGCTGTCTGAGTATGCATTGCGGCAGCAGGGCGAGGCCAAGGCTAGGCAGTCTGGTTCTGAGGTGACTCAGTGTCCCGCACCTTAGGTGTAGTAGACTTAGGGTGTTTTATGGTCTTCTTTTGTTGTAAATATCTTTTGTAGAACCTTCCTTGTGCCACGCAGTGGCCTTATATATTTAATGAATTCCTCCGAGTTGTTCCCAATCTTTGGCTGAATGTCTGAGTGCCTTCTTTTCCTGCTGCTATAGGTTCCTTCGGGTGCGGACCCGGCAGATACTTCGACCGCGGGGCCCATGCGTCCATCGTTGGATGGTTCCTCGCAGCTTACTTTCTTTCGAGATCGCGTGCGCAGCTTGGAGAAGGAATTGCTCGGGTTGCGCGGTCGTGCGGACGTTTGGAAGTCCAAGGCGGATCGTGGTGCAGCCAGAGAGGAGTACTTGATGGCTGAGCTCGGTCGGTTATCCGAGCAACTGCAATGTAAGCTTATCCTTGCTTCGGATCGTAGCTTTATTTCTTCGAGTGAGCCTGCTGGCTTTATTCTATTCTCGTGTGATTTGTTGCAGGTGCGAATCTTGCTCCAAGGGAAAAAAGAGCATGTCGCTGTTCGGGTCAATTGCTTGACCCAGCAGGACATGGAGGCCGGCGGCTTCTTTTGGATGGACCGCGATCGCGCCGTGGTTCTGGCGACGGTGCAGGATCGTGTCTATCAAGTGTCGCGGGTGCTCCGCCAGGTGCAGACATCCCTGTCCTCGGTGCTGCACGTCATGTTTCCCTTGGACGCCGTGCTGACGACCCTTGCAGGTCTTCTTTCGAAATTTCGGAGTGCCAGTAATTTCAAGGGGCTGGTGCGGCAGCAGCTCGTCGCGGGAGTCAAAGCTGCCTTGTCTCTTGTGAGGGTGCACCGTCCGGACCTAGATTTGGCTGCCGTGGCATCTGGGCCGCCTCCTCGACCTGATGGTGGCGAGTGGAACATGCGTCCGCATTACGCGGATGTAAGGCAGTATGCCAAACAGATTATAGATTTGTTTGAGCAGCGTGCTCAGGCTATTCTTCGGAGTAGGTAGTCCCTGAAAATAAACAGATAGATGTAAATTTTGTATATTTCGACTGGGCGTATTTGTGCCCTTTGTTGTAAAGGTTTTCTTGTCTGTGAGCACGCAGTGCTCTGGTTGGGTACGTGTCCTTTTCGTTTGCCTGACGTGGTCAGCTACTCAGGTATACACGTTTGGTCCTCAGCCGATGAAATCGTGAGGTGTGGGAGCCCCCGAGTGCGTTTGTAGCATGTAATAATTTGGCAGAAAATATTCAACCGAAGGTTGGGAGCGAGACACTTAGCTTTATTTATATCGTAATGGAGGAGGTACATGGTTCGGCTGAGTAGCCTTGGCTGAAAGCCTTATTGAAAGTAAAGACAAGGGTAGGTTGCTACGGGTAGAATCGTCGCAGGTGCGAGATGTTCCATGGGTTGGAGTATGCGACTCCAGACTCCATGTGCTTGAGGCGATAGGCGCCACCTGGGATGACTTCGGTGATGACATAGGGTCCTTCCCATGGTGACTCAAATTTATTCGGTCGCTTTTGCTTCAATCGTAAGACGAGGTCTCCTTCGACGAAGGACCTTGGGCGTAGCCGGCGGCTATGGTAGTTGCGGAGGTTTTGCTGATACACCGCGGATCTAGCTGCTGCTATATCCCGTGCTTCGTCGAGTGTGTCGACGGCATCTTCGAGTGCAGCCGTGGATTCGGCTTCGCTGTAAGCGACGACTCGTGGAGCCTGGTGGCGTACTTCGGCTGGTAGCACGGCCTCAGCCCCGTGCACCATGAAGAACGGTGTGTAGCCGGTGGAGCTGTTTGGCGTAGTTCGTAAACTCCACAGGACAGATGGTAGCTCTTGCGTCCAGTTTCCAGCTTTGTGCTCGAGTGAGCTCATGAGGCGCTTCTTGATGCCCGCACCGATGAGGCCGTTGGCCTTTTCCACCTGCCCGTTTGTTTGGGGGTGTGCCACTGAGGCATATGTGATATTGATCCCGAGGCCTTCGCAGAAGTCCTGGAATTCTTCCGAGATGAAGTTCGACCCGTTATCGGTGATGATGCTGTGCGGTACGCCGAACCTGTAGACAATAGATTCGAAGAATTTGACGGCGGTTTTGCCCTTCTGGTTGGTAACTGGCATGGCCTCGATCCACTTAGTGAATTTGCCGACTGCAACCAGGAGGAAGACGTGTCCCCCCTTCGAGGACTTTGGCAATTTGCCGATCATGTCTAGGCCCCATTGGGCAAAAGGCCAGGCTATGGGTATGGGTCGAAGTTCGGACCCAGGTGCGTGCGGTTTGTTGGCGAACCGTTGGCATCCGTTGCATCTTCGAACGATGTCCTTCGCATCACTCATGGCCGTTGGCCAATAGAATCCTACTCGTAGAGCCTTGGCGACGAGGGAGCGGCTGCCCGCGTGGTGGCCGCAGATGCCTTCGTGAATATCTTGGAGTATGGTTTTACCGTCGTCTATGGTGACGCACCGTTGTAGTACGCCCGTAATGCTGCGTTTGTACAGTTCACCGTGGATAATGGTGAAGGCCTTTGACCGACGAGATATGCGCCGGGCGTCTGTCGGGTTCTCAGGTAGTTCTCCGTTTACTAGGAACTGGATGTATGGGCGTGTCCAAGTGTCTTCGACTGCCATGACCTGCATCAAGTTGACCATGGCAACTTCGGTATCCAACTTTTCGGGTCCTTCCTGACCTTCGGGTAGCGTAGCTCCCAAGTGTTCTGCTTCTTCGGGTGATCCCTTGGGGAATTTCCGTTTGATGGATGGCACGCAGATCTGTTCGAGGAACACACCTGGTGATACTTTTGCGCAAGTGGAGCCGATGTTGGCGAGTCTGTCGGCCTCCTCATTGCTCTCTCTTCCAACGTGCCGAAGTTCGCAGCCATCGAATTCTCCTTCGAGTGCGTTGTATAGTGCGCGGTATGCGATCATGTTTTCGGCGTGTGCGTCGCACTCATTCATCGTCTGTTGTACGACAAGGTTGGAGTCACCGTAGATGACCAGGCGTGTTGCGCCGCATATTTTTGCCATCCTCATGCCATGGATGAGGGCTTCGTATTCGGCATCGTTGTTAGAGGCTCTGAATTTCATCCGAAGAACGTACTTCATCTTGTCGCCTTGCGGGGAGGTTAGTATTACTCCTGCTCCTGCTCCAGCTTCACGCTTGGAGCCGTCGAAATGCATTGTCCAGGACTGTGACATGTCTGGGGTGTCAGGCAGCTGCAGCTCCATCCAGTGCACCAGGAAGTCCGGAAGGACTTGGGATTTGATTACGTGTCGTTTCTCGTAGACGATGTCCAAGGGTGATAGTTCGATGCCCCACAGGGCCACGCGTCCTGTGGCCTCCGGGTTATTCAGGATGTTGTTCAGGGGTGCCTCGTTGACGATCATCACTTGGTGCTCTTGGAAATAATGGCTCAGTCGCCGAGCCGTCATGAACACGCCGTAGGCCAGCTTTTGGTAGTGCGGGTACTGCTGCTTTGTTGGAGTAAGTACCTCGCTGAGGTAGTAAATTGGGCGCTGGACCCCTTGGGTCTTGCCCTCTTCGGGTCGCTCGACCACAAGTACGGTGCTGACCACCTGGTGTGTGGCTGCTATGTACAACAGCAAGGGCTCGCGCTCCTTTGGCGTGACCAAAACGGGCGAGGTAGAGAGGAGTCGCTTGAGGTTTTCGAATGCGTCGTTGGCTTCTGGTGTCCACTCGAACTTATGTGCCTTGCGCAGTAGTTGGTAGAATGGTAGGGCCTTCTCGCCCATGCGACTGATGAATCTGCTGAGTGCTGCCACGCGTCCTGCGAGCTGCTGGACTCCCTTGAGGTTCTTTGGCTTCTCCATTGTCATGATGGCCTTGATTTTCTTCGGGTTCGCTTCAATCCCTCGTTGAGAGATGAATTATCCGAGCAGCTGGCCTGATGGGACGCCGAAGGCGCATTTTTCGGGGTTAAGTTTGATCCTGTAGCGATCAAGGTTGTCGAACGTCTCGCGGAGATCGTTGATGAGTGTGTTTGCCTCCCTAGTTTTTATTACTATATCGTCGACATAGACTTGGACGTTGCGACCGATCTGGTCCTTGAGGCAGGCCTGCATGCATCGCTGGTACGTGGCACCTGCGTTCTTCAGCCCAAAGGGCATTGTGTTGTAACAGAATACTCCAAATGGTGTGATGAACGCCGTTTTCTCCTGGTCTTCGACCTTGAGTCGAATCTGATTATAGCCTGAGTAGGCGTCGAGGAAGGATAGTTTCTCGCAACCTGCAGTCGAATCGATTATCTGGTCGGTCCGAGGAAGAGGGAAGTGATCCTTTGGGCAGTGCTTGTTTAGTGACGTGAAATCTACGCACATCCGCAGGATGTCCGTGTCCTTCTTCGGGACCATCACCGTGTTTGCCAGCCACTCGCTTTCTTTTATTTCTCGGATGAAATCCGCTGCGAGTAATCTGTTGATTTCCTTGCCGATAGCTTTGGTTCGTGGCTCCGACATTCTTCGGATGGACTGCTTTACTGGCTTGGTGTCTGGAAAAACTTTGAGTGCGTGCTCGGCGAATTCCCTCGGAACTCCTGGCATGTCCGCAGGACACCAGGCGAAGATTTCCCAGCGCTCACGGAGGAATTCGACGAGCGCGCCTTCCTATGCGGTACTGAGGTCATTGGCGATCAGCGCCGTCTTGGAGGCGTCCGTCGGATGGACCTGCACTTTCTTGGTGTTGACGGTGGAGTCGAAGGACATGTCAGGTGCGTTCTGCTTCGTGACTGGGGGTAGCCCGTTGTCCGTCATTTCGCGGAGCCGTACAAGCTCGTCTTGCATGCCGAAAGACTGGGAGATTTTGTTGAAATCCCTGTCGCATTGGTCCGATCGGGTGAAGCTCCCGTGGACTGTGATGACGCCCCTTGGTCCTGGCATCTTGAGTAGTAGGTATGCGTAGTGTGGGACAGCCAGGAATCTTGCAAATGCTACACGTCCCAGGATGGCGTGGTATTGCGACGGCCAGTCCACCACTTCGAATTCTAGGCGCTCCTGCCGAAAGTTGTCCAGCTTCCCGAAGATGACGTCGAGTCCTATTTTGCCCAGGGGGAAGATGCCCTTCCCCGGAACAATGCCGTGGAATGTTGTGTCTGATTGTTCCAGGCTGCATTGCAGGATTCGCATAGCGGCCAGGGTGCTTGCGAACATTAGGTTGATGCCGCTGCCACCGTCCATGAAGACGCGACTCATCTTGAATCCTCCGATCTGCGCCTCTAGCACCAAGGCAGCATGACCTGGGCGAGGGACCTGGCAAGGATGATCTGCGCGAGTGAATGTGATGCAGGACTCCGATCCACTGAGGTACTCAGGGATTGCGGGTGGAGTTGTCATGGCCAAGTTGATTTGTCGGGTGATTTTCTTCTGCACTCTATTTGTGGGGCGTCCCTTCTGTATCATATTGAGTGCTCCTTTTGGTGGTGGGTACCCGATCCCGGCGTTGTTCTGTGCTGGTGCGACTGGTTGGCTTGGGCCTCCGATAGGTGGCGGTGGAGGAGCTCCGTGTGCTACTTCACCCTGCACGGGTGTGCTTCCAAACGTGGGGTTGGGGGTTTGTTGCCTCATCTGCACCATGCTTTCGTTGAGTTTCTGGAACTCGCGGCAGTCCTTGAGCATGTGGATTGCTTTCTTTTTGCCATCCTGTTTGTCGATGTAGAAGTGGATGGTGCATGGACCCGAAAGTTTGTCGAATGCTGAGGGTCCGTTGTCGCGGTCGCGGCGTTTCCACGACTGCGCTGGTCTTCCGCTGTCGCGAAAGTTTCCGCTGCGATATCCTCCGCTGTTGCGGCTGTTGTCGTTACGGCGGTCAGCGTAGCCGGCCGCGACCATGTCGGGTCCGTCGCGTTCCTCGTAGACGCGTGATCTTCTCTTGCTATGGCGTTCGCGTCTTCGGCCGTAGTCGTCCTCTTCATCTGATTGCGCTCGCTGGATGCAATCTTCGCCATCCGCCCAGCTGTTGGCGATTTCCATGAGTTGGTCGAGTGTATTGGGCTTTACACGTCCAAGTTTCTCCTTGAAATCTGGGCGCTTGACGCCGTCCCTGAAGGCGTCGATGGCCCGTTCCTCGGAGATGTGTGCTGCGGAGTTCTTGGTTTTAGACCAGCGTAGTATGTACGAGCGAATGGATTCACCCGTTCTCTGAGTGCAGGCTCGCAGCTCTTCGATTGAGGCGGACCTCTTGCTGGTGCCTTTGAAATTTTGGATGAAGCTGTAGGCGAGCTCCTCCCAGCTTCGGATGGATCCTGATGATAGCTTGACGGATGACAGATGGTCACTGAGCCAGGATTTGGGATCTTGCGTGCCATTGAACTTCGGAGTATCCGAAGGAAGCTTGAAGTTGCGCGGCATCTGTGTTCGCCGCACGGATCTGCTGAAGCATCGAGCTCCGCAAAGTTCTCCTTCGTCTTCATCCATCTCAGATTCGGATGAGCATGCACGTTTAGCGCGTGCCTTATCGATCTTGCGCTGTGTAAGCTTATTTCTGGCGTCGTAGTCGCGTTTGTGGCGGTGCGATCTTTTCTTCCGTCGAGAAATATCGTGCTCCTCTTCCTCTTCGGATGAGGGGGTGGGACTCCGTTCCTGCCTGGCCGTAGCTTTCTTCTTCGGCTCCGCAGGAGCTTCTTCGTGGAGCGCAGCTCCGACAAGTCCGAGTCCGGTGAGAGCAGACTTATGCATGGCTCTCTTCGGGTCCCCCGCCGGTGGTGGGTGAGCCGCGAGATACGCAGTGGCTGCCATGATCGTAGCTTGCGGCGTCTTCGGGATGACGTTGCCATCGGCGTCCATATCCATGAACGATGTGTGGAGAGTTCGGGTTACGTCACGGCGCTCTCCAGGGTCCATGTTCTCCACCCGAGAGTGGTGTTTGTTTCCCTGGTTTCCGTTTGTGCTGGAGCCGGGTCCCATGGCGGAGAGCGCAGCTCGGCGCGCGTTGGACTCAGAGGCTGCCTGCTTGCGCTTATCGAGCATCTCCTGCATCTTGACTTGCTTCTTGTGCCCCTCGATGAGGAGGTAGTGGTATGCCCTTAGCAGGTCACGCGGGGAGTCCAGAGGTAGGACTATTTCGCCTGCGACGGCGCGGCGTGCTTCGACCCATCCTTCTTTGCTAAGTTGGATGAGGTGGCCACAATTTTCCCCGTTCCCACCGTTTTCGCCGCTTTGATCCTGCGGGTTGGGTTGGGCGGCGGGTTAGGCGTGTCTTCGTCGGTTTGGACGACTACGGCGCATAGATAGCGCTTTTAGATTGGTCGGCTGCTGCCGTAGCTTTCAGATCCGGAACCGTAGGTCCCTTCGTCCGAAGGTGGATCGGACAGATCAGAGTTACAGCTGCTGCTGTTGTAGGTCTCATCTGAAGATGATGACGTGCGTAGCACGGGGTGTGGAGCCCACGAAGCGGGCCTGATTGGTGGCACGGGCACCCGTTCAGGGAGGCGGAGAGTACCAGTTTGCCCCACCTGGAAGCATAAGCTCCCGAACAAAATTTCGAGTCCGTCGCCTACGGGCTCGAAATCCTTCATGGTGGCCGGCGAGTGGGTGGTGAAGTCGAAAGCGCAGAAGAGAAGGTGATTCTCCGTTGCTGCGGAGTTGTAGATCGATCGGGTCGGAACCGTCACGACCGCACAATCAGCAGCCCCAATTCCCACAGACGGCGCCAATTGACGAGGTTTGATCTCATCAATGCCCATTGTTATGGACTTGGGTTTTGGAGAAGATGGGGATGCTGGAGATCGTGGCACGGTTAACAGACAAGCAACCAGGGGACACGAGATTTACCCAGGTTCAGGCCCCCGGAGGGAAAACCCTACTCCTGCTTGTCTGCTCTTGATTACGGCGGAACCGAAGGTTACAGGGTGCGCAGATTCGATCTGGCGTGGATGCGTGTGCGAAAGTATGAGTTGTCTCTTCTAGGGCGTACCCTCCTGGCCTTTATATAGACTTAGGCAGGTCTCGGGCATAGTCCTAGTCGGTTACAAGTTCTAGGGCGTTGCCCTTTGAGTTTCCTATCCCTACTAGTCTTGTTCTCCAAGGATCCGAAGATGTCATGGGCCTTGGTCACCTGAAAATCTTCATGGGCCAGCATATGTCTGATGTGGGCCTTCCTCGAGCTGGACCAGGTATGCTGAAGTTGTGTACCCGTAGGGTATAACTATGTCATCGATTTAAAATCCGTTTTCACTGTTAAACTAGTTGCGTCGATATCTTCGAAACTAGATCTCATGTTGATATGTTTTAACGACTTTTTTCCGAACCCAACAGGTTATCCATATGTAACAGCCTGTACTATATAAATTACCCACCAGATAATACATAAGTTATCCACCCTACGAACGGTGTGTGTTTGAGTTTTTGTAAAACACAAATGTGAACTCCGGTTTAGGATCCGTTTTCACTGAATCGACGGTGACGGAGTCTCGCTGTCCTAATACCTAGGTTATCTTGTCCAAATCTAGTAAGTTTGAACTAAAATGGAAATAACCAAGACTTAAAAAATATAATAGCCACAAATAGAACTAAAGTTATCATAAAAATTATACAAAATTATCCACAAAGATAAATAAAAAGTTATCCATAACTTTATGCAATAGTTCTCCAGCAGTAACATGAGAGTTATCCATGCTTTAATATTTAAGTTACCAATCCAATAACATATAAATTATCCACCGCTATAAATTTACTCACAGATAAAATACAAAAAATATTCTGATGACTCGACTTCGTCCTCTGTCGTAGCGAGCGGTGCACGGGAGACTCAATCACGAAAATCTACCATGTCAAACATTAATCGTAATTTTTTAAAGGAATTAAATCTAACCTTAGTTTTATACGATATAATAAATGGGCTCTTATGCCCCACCAACCACCCTAAGTTGTATTGAATAAATATAACACGCAACCAGTAGTTTAGCAGCTCGGTTTCATCGTCCGTCGCCTCTACCACAACATGCAGATGACTAAGTCTCGAATGATGTAAGGGTACCCAATGATGTAAGGGTACCCCGAGCCTTCATTACCCATTGATACTAACAGATCGACGTCAATAAAGTCTTGGTACCCATAATTAGGCTAGCACATTCCAATTAAACTAACTCGTAGTTCTCATTTAATTAATTAAACTAAAATACATGAACAACTCGGATTTTATGATAAAAAAATACAGAAGTTACCTACATGAGAAATATAAGAACGCCTCGATCCAACCTGTTTATATGGTGGGTAACTTATATGTTATGGATAACTTATATACTATGTCATTGATAACTCACATGTTAGGGGTGGATAACTTTTTGGTCCAGAAAAAATTTCAACGAAACATATCAACACGAGATCTAGTTTTGAAGATCTCGTCGCGATTAGCTCAACGGTGAAAACGGATTCTAAATTGAACAAATTGATTGACCTACAAAATATTTTGAATTTTCAATTTAATCCTTAGCTGACTCAAATTCGCGTGTTCATACTTCATGCCTTGCACGTCGCTATGATGGATCTCATCTAATTAAATGGTGAGAGTCAGCCCACCAGTTTTACAATCCACCGAACGGTCTGAAGCTAGATTTTTCCAACAAATATCATTGGGTATTGCCCAGGAAAAATTCTAAATCACGGCAGAATATAGAATGAATCGTCTTCGACTAAGTAAAATGCAGTCTAGCACCTGGCGGACAGATCATTTTCGGTAGAACCATCGTATATGGATATTTTATTTAGCATGCCACAGACAATTTGAGTTTTTCAGAACCTACAAATAAAATAAACAGTTATTAGATCACATATATGTATAGTAGAAATGGAAGCCCGGTCACCAATCGATAAGCCAAGACATATCGGACCATTCTGATGTTGCGCTAAAAGATAATTTAGTTTCTATTATCTATAATAAAATATTTGGACTCTTTATTGAGAATTAATTTACATGCTAAAACTTTGGTTATTACCTACTAAAAAAATACATATGCTAGGTATACACATCATTCAAATATTATGCTAACAATTTGATTAGAGAAAAAGTGATTCTAGGGCATAATACTTGCTACTTTGACACCTTTTTTCACAACCAAAAAAAATATTATTTCTAACTATTCTGATTTTAGGATATTGGCAGAAAAACATATACATTTCTCGGAAGAAATCCATTTCACAAGTTTGTTGGATAATAATGAAAGGGTTATAAGTAATATGTGCATTGATCATTAACCCTTCCCATGGATATATCATGGGAGTGCATTCGTTTTACAACAATAAGATAGTAGGATGCATTCGTTTTACAGCTCACTTTTAAGACAACTGGTCAGGTTCATGGGATTTCATCCCCTCGTCTAGGATAAAAAATAAATAGAAGGGTGGATTAACTGGTCTTGAAAAGACAGCGAGGAACAAAGAAAAGTGACATTTTTCTAGGTGAGATAAATATTGTAATTTACAAGCGATGGCGCAGTGGTATAGCCTTTTCAAGCCAAAAAAAAATCTTCTTTCTAAGAGGACACGACACATCCAACAGGAATGAACATCTAATAGCTAGTTGCGTAACCAAAAGCCGGCATTCCGGCAAAACCGAAGCTAAATCAAAAAAATGGTAAAGATCACAATCTTAATTCTTGTTTAATGTGATAGGACGAATTGCACTGGAATCATGAGGTGGTCTCTCAGAATATGTCTTAATTTAGGGTCACTTTTAAAAATAACATAATGAAGGAAATGACTTATTTCAGGAAACAAACATATGTACAAACAATAGCAACTCTACCAAATAGGCTTGAGGCATAACGTAGGTTTAGAGATGCAAAGATACAACCATCTACATATTTAATGGGTAGAAGAACCAAGTACTTCTAAAATAACCAAAGATTTATAAGTAGGACCATTTGAGGAAGCAGTTAACCCACAGGGCTACTGCTTATAAATTCTTTTTACCTACTCATACTGCACATAACCAGAGCTAGGCCAGCACTACTGAAAAAACCATCTTTGATTCGATGTGAACAAGACCAGTAGTCCCGGCCTGGCATAGCGCGCGACTAGTGGGAGCACTAGTCCCGGACCGTGAGGCCTCTAACGGCTAGAAACGGCCATAGTCACTAGTCCCGGACCGGACCAGGTCATTAGTCCCGGTCCGTAATACGGGACTAATAACCTGGAGCAGGCCAGCTGGTCCTTTCGTGGACTATTAGTTCCGGGTCGTATCACGGCCCTGGACTAGTTGTCCATCACTATATATTCTGCCTCCTGTCCTGCTACCCTAAAACATATGGTGGCCATTTTTCTCAAACAAGCAAGAGAGTTCATGCCATTTTTTCTCAAGATTTGTCAAGATTTAGTTTGCAACACCTAAATCCAAAGCTTTAAAAGGTTAGAACTTTATTCTTTCATCTCTTATTGCTACTTTAGCTCTATAATGCTCTAGAAGTATAGAGATATGGATCAAATACATGCATGCTCTAGAAGTAGCTAGAAGGATTTTGATATATATGTGTAACAAATTTTGATTAGGCACATAGTTACTGAAAATTGAAATGTGTAATTTTAGAGTTTCAGAGCTTAGAATGGAATGAGGTTTTCACTGATAATAGAACAATAATAAAAAAATCCACATTTATCATGTTGATTGTTTTCTCCAATTCACAAATTGGTGCATGTAAATTTTTCAAAATTCAAAATTAATGCTCTAGAAGCTCTCAATATAACTTGTAATAATTTTATCATGTTGTGTAATGGTTTTTGATATACTTTTACTATAATGCAAATGTTCCGGGAATGGATGTACGGTACTGACCGACGCTCTGGCGAGTTCATTAATGGCGTGCATGAATTCATCCGTGTTGCTGATGCAAACAAGCGCAATGGTTTTGTATTCTGTCCATGTAATGGATGTAAAAATCAGAAGGATTACTCTAACTCAAAAACCCTTCACAACCACCTGTTGAAGTCCGGGTTCATGCCCAGTTATAATTGTTGGACCAAGCACAGAGAGAGAGGGGTTATAATGGAAGACAATGAAGAAGAGGAGGAGGATGACAACTATCATGGTTTCCCTGAGTATGGAGATACTTCCATGGGGGATGCTGAAGGGGAGGATGAAGAAGAGACACATGATGAACCTGCTGATGATCTTGGTCGGACCATTTCCGATGCACGAAGAGATTGTGAAACTGAAAAGGATAGAGAGAAGTTCAATCACATGTTAGAGGATCACAAAAAGTTGTTGTACCCAAATTGCGAAAATGGTCTGAAAAAGCTGGGCAGCACACTGGAATTGGTGCGATGGAAGGCTGAGTGTGCAATACCTGACTCCTCATTTGAAAAGTTGCTGAAAATGATGAAAAATATGCTTCCAAAAGATAACGTATTGCCCGCCAGTACGTACGAAGCAAAGAAGGTTGTCTGTCCTCTAGGTTTAGAGGTTCATAAGATACATGCATGCCCTAATGACTGCATCCTCTACCGCGGTGAGGAGTATGAGAATTTGGATGCATGCCCGGTATGCACTTCACTTCGGTATAAGATTAGACGAGATGACCCTGGTGACGTTGAGGGCGAGCCCCCCGAAAGAGGGTTCCTGCGAAGGTGATGTGGTATGCTCCTATAATACCACGGTTGAAATGCTTATTCAGAAACAAAGAGCACGCCAAGTTGTTGCGATGGCATAAAGAGGAACCTAAATCAGACGGGATGTTGAGACACCCCGCTGATGGGCCGCAATGGAGAAAAATCGATAGAAAGTATCCGGACTTTGCAGATGACGCAAGGAGTTTAAGGTTTGGTCTAAGTACAGATGGCATGAATCCCTTTGGGGAGCAGAGCTCCAGTCACAGCACCTGGCCCGTGACTCTATGCATCTATAACCTTCCTCCTTGGTTGTGCATGAAGCGGAAGTTCATTATGATGCCAGTGTTGATCCAATGTCCGAAGCAACCCGGCAACAACATTGTTGTGTACCTAAGGTCATTAGTGGAAGAACTTTTACAGTTGTGGCACGAACCCGGGATACGTGTGTGGGATGAGCACAAGCAGGAATAATTTAACCTCCGAGCATTGCTTTTCGTAACAATCAATGATTGGCCTGCACTTAGTAACCTTTCAGGACAGTCAAACAAGGGATACAATGCATGCACACACTGTTTAGATGAGACTTAAAGTATATATTTTGAACATTGTAAGAAGAATGTATACAATGAGCATCGTCGATTTCTTTTGGCCAAGCATCCCTTAAAAAAGAAAGGCAAGCATTTCAACTGTCTGGCATGTCACCAGACGAAGCCTAAAGAGCGTGCTGGTGCTGATATATTTGATATGGTCAAAGATTTGGATCAAATGGTAACCTTTGGAAAGGGTCCTGGAGGAAAATCTGTTCCGAAGGACGCTGAAGGACACGCACCCATGTGGAAGAAGAAATCTATATTTTGGGAGCTACCATATTAGAAATTCTTAGAGGTACGCTCTGCAATCGATGTGATGCTTGTGACGAAGAATCTTTGTGTGAACCTGCTAGTCTTCTTGGGCATGTATGGGAAGACAAAAGATACACTGGAAGCACGAAAGGACCATCAACGTATGAAAGACCCAGATGGCCTGCATCCAGAATGGTTTCAAGGTCATGCCAGGACCAAACAAGAGAAGGAAATATTTTTTGAATGCCTAAGCAGTATTAAGGTCCCGTCTGACTTCTCGTCGAATATAAAGGGAATAATAAATATGGCAGAAAAAAGTTCCAAAACCTAAAGTCTCATGACTGCCACATGATTATGACGCAAATGCTTCCGATTGCATTGAGAGGGCTTCTACCAGATAATGTTCGAGTACCCATTGTGAAGCTATGTGCATTTCTTAATGCAATCTCTCAGAAGATAATCAATTCTGAAGATCTACCACGGTTACAGAATGATGTGGTACAATGTCTTGTCAGTTTTGAGTTGGTGTTCCCACCATCCTTCTTCAATATTATGACGCACCTGCTGGTTCACCTAGTCGAAGAGATTTCCATTCTCGGTCCTGTATTTCTACACAATATGTTTCCCTTTGAGAGGTTCATGGGAATCTTAAAGAAATATGTTCGTAACCGTGCTAGGCCAGAAGGAAGCATCTCCAAGGGCTATGGAACAGAGGAGGTCATTGAATTTTGTGTTGACTTCGTTCTTGACCTTAAGCCGATTGGTCTTCCTCAATCGCGGTATGAGGGGAGACTGAGTGGAAAGGGTACTCTAGGAAGGAAATCAATAATATGTAGGGACGGACATTCTTACACTGAAGCACATTACACCGTTCTATAGAATTCTATCTTGGCAGCCCCATATATCGAGGAACACAAGAAAATCTTACGGTCCAACAACCCTGGAAAGCATGACTCTTGGATTAGAGATGAACACTTGAAGAGTTTCAGCGGTTGGTTGCAACATCTCATCAAAAACAACACTTTTGGAGATCAGCTATACTTGTTGTCTAGGTCACCATCTTCGACTATATCGACTTTCCAAGGGTACGAGATAAATGGGTATACATTTTACACGATAGCCCAAGATAAAAAGAGCACCAACCAAAACAGTGGTGTCCGCTTTGATGCAACAGACAGCAATGGGTCAAAGACCACATATTATGGTTACATAGAGGAGATATGGGAACTTGACTATGGACCTACTTTTAAGGTCCCCTTGTTTCGGTGCAAATGGGTCAAGCTGACAGGAGGAGGGGTTGAGGCAGACAAGAAATACGGAACGACATCGTTGGATCTCAACAATCTTGGGTACTTAGACGAACCATTCGTCCTAGCCAATGATATGGCTCAGGTTTTCTATGTGAAGGACATGTCTACCAAACCTAGAAAAAGAAAAAATAAGAAAAAGAATACATCAGACGATGAGCCAAAGCGCCACATAGTTCTTTCAGGAAAAAGAAACATCAAGGGAGTGGAGGACAAGACAGACATGTCAGAAGATTGTGATAAGTTTCATGAAATTCCGCCCTTCGCGGTGAAGGATGACCCAAGCATCGTGTTAATGAATGAAGATGCTCCATGGATACGATGGGATCAGAAAGGAACACGCGCGAAGAAATGATATGTAATAATTGTAACATTTTATGAGTGAAGATGCTCCATGTGTCCATTTTTATAGTGTTGTCTGCAAACAATCTTTAGTGTGTTAGTCCCGTTTTGTGGCTGGATCGGGACTAAAGGAGGGCCTTTAGTCCCGATTCATACTTACCATTAAGATCTGATCTCCAAATGCGTGAGGTCACATATTAGGGAGTGCCTCTATGACCAGTTTCTCGGAGATGCCGGAGGACTGGGCTCCGGCGACATCTCCCTGAAACTGGCCGTAGTGGTGTCCCTGCTCTCGAAAACCATCTTGCATCTTGTAACTTCTCTAACTAGATCAATACGCCTGGGAGCTAACTAATTTCACATATTAGGGAGTGCCTCTATGACCAGTTTCTCGGAGATGCCAGAGGACTGGGCTCCGGAGGCATCTCCCTGAAATTGACCGTAGTGGTGTCCCTGCTCTCGAAAATCATCTTGGACATGCCTCAAACTGGCTAGAGGACTGGACTCACAATGATGCCTATTTATAGTGCAAGCAGCTCGACATAATGTCGACACTCACGACATAATGTCGACACTCACCCCTATTATTAGTGCTGACTCATGTTTTGTACCGGTTGGTGTCTCCAACCAGGACTAAAGGTTCATCTTTAGTCCCGGTTGGTGACACCATCCGGGGCAAGGTACAAGCCGCACGACATAATGTCGACACTCACCCCTATTATTAGTGTTGCCTGGCCCAGTCTGCCGCAATCCCTTCAGTCGCGGTTGGTTTCTCCAACCGAGACTAAAGATGAAACCTCTCTTTATAGGCATTTCCCTCTATTTATTAGGTAACACTCAAGACATTTATTATTATTAAAAACCGGGACAAACCGGGACTAGCTAACACTTATGACTAAAGCCGCCCCCTTTAGTCATAATCATTCCTAGTCCTATAGTACGCAGCTTCAGGGTCTTCTTCGTCATCGTCATCATCATCCTCATCGTCACCTGCCACTCCGGGGATCCTCAGCCCATCCATGGCATATACCAGGGGCCATTCCAGCCTTGGATTCACGGCGGGTGGGGGAGGGGTCTCCTGGAAGACGATGCCTCTACCGCCGGGCCGGTGTGGGGCCTTTTTGTGGCTCTGTGGCGGGTGGACTCGTGGGCACCACATGCAAGGATGGTCTGCCCCGTCAATGTAGCACATCACTCCAATGATAGTACGGTTCGCCCACCACAGACGACGACCGGCTTCGTTGTGGTTCATCGGGGGCGGGCCATCACCCTCATACCTGGCGAGCTCCCTTTCCCGCATATTAGCGAAGAAGGCATTCTAGGTGTCGTAGTTGTCGGGATCCTACTGGGGATCCATCCGCTGCTCCGGCGTGAGCACGTGGTAGAAGTGGTTTGTGATGGCCGCCTGGCCTGCGGAACCTTGAGGGACAAGAGGGACAGGAACCCCTCCAGCGCTCAGCATCCAGCCGGCGGGCGGCCGGTAGCCCAGCGGACAAGGGTAGTTGGAGGCGCACAGCGCCTCGGTCTCCTCGAGGGTCAGAATGGCCCAGTAGGCGTTGTCCATTGTTCTAAGAGAGGAAGGTGTGGATGTGTGGATAGCCATGGCGCAATCGCCCTAAATATAGAGGGAAAGGGCGGGAAAACTTGGCGTGAAGCTTTGGGAAATGGCGGGAAATATCTTTAGTCCCGGTTAGTGACTACATCCGGGACTAAAAGCTCTCGTAGAAAGGAAAGGGCGGGAAAACTTGGCGGGAAGCGGTGGGAAATGGCGGGAAATATCTTTAGTCCCGGTTTGTGACTACAATCGGGACTAAATGATGCAAACAGATAAATGATGCAAATGAAATAATTTATAAATGATGCAAACGGATAAATGGATATTATATTAAGATTCTTTATATTTTTCTGATAATAATAGACATATTATTTGTTTTATTTGGATTATTACAATAAAAGATATGATTTTCCAAAGTTTTTATATTTGATTTGAATTAAAAAAAGAAAATTTACAAATGAAATCATTTATAAATGATGCAAACAGATAAATGGATATTATATTAAGATTCTTTATATTTTTCTGATAATAATAGACATATTATTTGTTTTATTTGGATTATTACAATAAAATATATGATTTTCCAAAGTATTTATATTTGATTTGAATTAAAAAAAGAAAATTTACAAATGAAATAATTTATAAATGAAGCAAATATATAAATGGATATTATATTAATATTCTTTATATTTTTCTGATAATAATAGACATATTATATGTTTTATTTGGATTATTACAATAAAAGATATGATTTTCCAAAGTTTTTATATTAGTTTTGAATTAAAAAAAAGAAAATTTACAAAAAAACAATTAGTCGTGGGTCGTGGTTGGATCCGAGACTAAAGAGTGCCTGCGCGCGCGAAAACGAAGCGTCCGAAAAAAACCTTTAGTCCCGGGCCATGGCTTAAACCGCGACTAAAGGGGGGTCTTTAGTCGCGGGTTAAGCCACGGCCCGCGACTAAAGACTCTTTAGTCCCATCCCGTGGCTTAGCCTGGGACTAAAGGGGTGGGGGTATAAGTAACTTGCGCCCACCCCTGGCCTCCCCCACCCAGCACTTGGAGAAATCGACGAGGAGACGCAGACGACGGCGAGAGCTCGATCGACGCAGGGGAGGTGCTACCGGATTCCACCGCGTCGCCGCCCTCGTCTCCGGTCGCCCCGCCGTGCCGCCACACGCCGTGCCGCTGCCCTGCACCGTGCTGCCGCGCGCCTCGCCGTGTCGCCGCGCGCCGCCACGCCATAAGTGTCGCGCCACGCCGCCGTGCCGCCACCCGCCGCCCCGCCGCCCTGCACCGTGCGTTTTTTAGGAATTTTTAGTTTCTTTTTTTAGTATCTTAGCATTTTTAGTATCTTAGCATTTAGTTTCTTTTTTTGGAATATATAATTGCTTTTAGTTTCTTTTTTTAGAATATATATTTGTTTATATAATTGTTTTTAGTTGCTTTTAGGAATATATAATTGTTTTTAGTTTCTTTTTTAGGAATATATAATTGTTTTTAGTTTCTTTTTTTAGGAATATATAATTGTTTTTAGTTGTTTTTAGGAATATATAATTGTTTTTAGTTGTTTTTAGGAATATATAATTGTTTTTAGTTTCTTTTTTTAGGAATATATAATTGTTTTTAGTTTCTTTTTTTAGGAATATATAATTGTTTTTAGTTGTTTTTAGGAATATATAATTGTTTATATAATTTTTTAGGAATATATAATTGTTTATATAATTGTTTTTAGTTGTTTTTAGGAATATATAATTATTTATATAATTGTTTTTAGGAATATATAATTGTTTATTAGGTTTATTAGGAATATTAATTGTTTTTCATTGTTTTTAGGAATATATAATTGTTTATATAATTGTTTTTAGTTGTTTTTTTAGGATTATTAATTAGTGTTATTAGGGTTATTAATTATATAATTATTAGGGTTATTAATTTGTGTTATTAGGGTTATTGTATTTTGTTTTAATTATTAGGGTTAATGTTTTTTCTAACCTGTTTAACTCTCTTTTTGTTATAGTTAATTAAGTCATGGATCCATCTGAAGATCCTGGTTGCATTGGTGAAGGTTTTCTTCAGGGCATGATAAGAGGTGAAATTCCTCTTAATATTAATACCGGTGAAGATATTTTGCTCGAGGAAGAGATATCCTCATATCTGAATCCATCTGGTGATGGGCTAGAGGAAAACCTAATGTACCAAGGGGAAGACCGGATGGACGAAGGGCAAACAAATAACAACAATAATGATGGCCCCTCGACAGGATCCGGCGAGGTACATATATATATATATATATATATATATATAAAGTCTCGTGTTACCTCTATTCATTAACTAATCTAGAGATATATTAATCACTCTCTCTTCTTCTTTTAGCCCACCGGATCGACAGTTCGAACGAAACGAGGGCCAAACAAAAAGTTGGATGGTAATCAGAGGTTCACCATCGAAGAAATAGATGATGATGGTGAACCAATTGCTCCAGAGAAACACCGGAGGATGTTTATAAATCAATGCGGGGTGCTTGTTAGGGACAACCTGCCGATCACCATCCAAGAATGGAATAGGTCAAAGAAACCCGGTGAAGAATCCAACAGCTATGTCACCGATGATGCCAAAGATGACCTTTGGAAGAAGCTCATAGCGCATTTCATACTACCTCCAGAGTATGAGGAATTTGAGGTAGATGGTATTACCCCAAGGCCGGGTGGGCTTGAAAATAGAGCGAAAGTCAAGGAGTGGGCACTGAGCAAGATGGCTGAACTGTACTGGAACCACAAGAAAAGTTTATACGCGAAATATGTCACGAAAAAGAAAACTCCAGACTTCAAAGGAGTAAACGATAAGTTGAGAGAACAGTGGCCCGATTTTGTACAGTACAAGCAATCTGATGAAGCAAAGGCAAAGTCGGCAAAGAACGCGTTAAATGCTTCCAACAAAAAATACCATCATAAAATGGGGACAGGTGGCTACAAGAGTGCCGTCCCTAAGTGGGAAACTATGGAGAAGGAAATGAGGGCTAGAGGCGTCACTCCTGGTACAGATGGATGGCCCGAGAGGTCAAAGCACTGGTGGTACAGGCACGGGGGATCCTTGGACCCAGAAACAGGGAAGACATTATTTCATGAGAAAATTTTAAAACCCTCCCAAGACCTTATTAAAGCAATGAACGATGCTCAATTGGGATTGTTCCGTCCCGAGAGAGAGAATGACGAGCTGACATGTGTCCTAGGGAATCCTGAAAAGGGAGGACGAACACGAGGCAAAGGCGCCGGTGTCTTGTGGAAGAAAGGGTTTCCTCAGTACGATGCCAGTTACAGAAGCCATCAGAGAAAGAAGGACCGGGAGGCAGACCGGATCTCCAGGGTAGAGCAGGACCTAGCTGATCTGAAGAACCTTATGCATGAAATTAGCCAAAGTCTGCCGTCGTCAACTCACCCACGGTCTGATGATCCTGCATTGGATCTTAGCCAGCGGAGAAGCAGCGTGGCTTCCACGGAGGTCCGGGCTGATGATCAAGCACTGCTGGATGATGCACCGGCTCCTCACTACCCCGTGGATGATGTCAGAGAGATGGCACAATGTGAGCTACATCAGCCAATGAACAACCTGTCCTTCAAGGTGGCGATCAGCACTGCTTTACCTTGTCTACCTGGAGCACTCCACCTTTCACTTCCGATTCCACCAGGCTATGCTCGTGTCACGGTGGATGACATAGTGGAGGATTTTGCGGACCTAGAGATTGAAATCGCTACGCCTGAAGGCCTTACGAAACTAGGAGATTTCAAGCGCAACATAATTTTATGGAATAAGAAGTACATCAAGTTTCCAGGCTCGGCGCCAAGGCCACCGACTCCAAGGAATCCAAGTCCACCCCGCATCGAATATCGTCAACCTCCAAGTCCACCCCAACCCGATTATCGCCAACCTCCAAGTCCACCCCGCCCCGCTGACGATCGCCGCAGCAGGAGTACATCAACTCGATCTCCACCTCCGCCTCCGTGCAATACTACTACCTCATCGAAGAAACGGAAGTTTGACGGTCCCCCGCGCCCCACATCAAAGAAAGGTCAAACACCGAAGATAGTCGATATCCCGCCGACTCTTCCAAAGAGACCTTATGACAAGACCGATGAGGAAACTAACGCGGATGTGGCTGCCCAAGTTAAGGCGCATTTTGCACCCAAAAAGCCTGAGCCAAAGCCGGTATATAATGAAAAAAACCAAAAAGTGGGCTAAGTCCTTTCTTGAGCAACCATCCCAGATATCGATGAATCTGGAATCAGACTATGACCGGAAGATTATTAAGCAAGCACAGAAGAAAAAAATCACAAGTGCAAAAAGCAGGAAGCAAGTTGCCTAGCTCGGAGCACAGAAGAATCAATCGGTCTCCCCGCTCAAAGTCATTTCAGACCTCGACACGGACTTCAGATCGGAAATAGATATGGACATGCAAATAATGGACCCTAGAGCCTGTAATAATGTTGCACTTATGGGAATCACTGTATCGTAGGTCAAGCACTTGCTAACGAAGCAAATATGTCTCTTGGTCAATATTTAGGCTATGAAGATACGCCAGTGGGTCAGATAGTACGGAAGTATGTCCAAGGGGAGCCTCTAGTCAGTAATGAGGAGCTCGCGCGTCTATCCATACATATGCGAAATCTGCACGAATGGTACATGTCGCAAGCAGAAAAAATCATTAGAAAGATTGGTTTCCGGTGGACGTTAGAATGGAGCATCACTTCAAACCATACTCGATACAGGTTCAAATGACCGAACTGTTTCAGTTATACAACCAACGCTCTCTCGACAAATCTATCATTGGTTGCTACTATCTATAAGTTATTTATTTCTATAATTAAGTTTGTAGCTTTAGCTCGTTCATTGCATTTAATATATTATCCTAACTATATATCCTTTTGTATGATGATATTATATTCTGCAGAATGAAGATGCTTGAATGCAAAAGAGCTAGAAGATACGACGTTGGGTTCATTAACCCATATATCATTAATGAATATACGTTAAAGAATCACCCCAAGGACGTGGAGGAAGACCTATGCAGGTTCTTAATCGAGAATAATTTTGTTAAGGAAATATTATTTTCTTACAACTTCAAGTGAGTGTTTATATCTTGTACACATTTTATTTTTGCTTACTGTATGAGCTATGCATGTATGCTTATATAAATGTCCACAGATTCCAATGGATATTGCTAAACATTCAAGTTGACAAGTCCCTAGTTGAAGTCCACGACTCATTAAGTTAGGACCAAGAGCAGTGGATGTAACATCCCAAAAATACTAAACTTGGATCATCAAACTCTAATCCTCAAAAATTAGAGTTAACAAAAACTTTTCTAATTAAAATAATGAATGCATGCATATGTGTATGCATTGATTTTTAATTCTTTAAAACCACCTTGTTTGATTGCTTCATTGCTTGTAAAATGTTTCTTAGGTGAAATAAACATCATCTAAAACATTTCCCACACTTTTCCTAAAGACAAGTAAATCAAAACAAATATATAAAATGAATGGTCACTTTGACCAATTTAACTCCCATGCCTACTTTGGCTGTCTCAAACTTTCAGAACCTAATAGAAACTTTTCTGGATCTTTGCACCCCTTGAATGTATTCATAACAAAGTATCAAGGCCCACTTTGTGATCATCCAGAAACTTTCAAATGCATAGTTTAAATGAAAATTCAAAATTGAATCTTTATCATATGGGAAGATCCCACTTTTTCAAAAAACACTCAAACAAGCTCAACTTTCAAAACCCAAGCATCTGCAGACTCACCAACACCAATCTAGCAAACCCACCAAAAATCATTTCAAAATTCAAAACTTGATTTCATGCGGCCATTTCATCAAACAGGTTGCAGACACAAAGAATGCTACATAGGCATTTCTAGCCACTTTAATTAATTAAAATAAAAGGGTAAAACCTTATTAAATTGTGACACCACTTTAAATCACATTCCCATGGACTATAATATGTGGTGATGACATGTGTCAACATGATCCAGGTTTGGTTTGGAGAATATTAAATCTTAAGTAGTTTTTCAATGAGTAGAAATTACTTTTCTAAAAATAAAAGGACTTAAACCAAGCCTTAACCTTGTAATGTTAGAGATGATGCTAGATCATCTATAGGACCCTTGTGTGTGATGATTGCAAGTAGTTAAGTATTGTTTGGTGATTGTGTACCTCGTATTTATTCATAGACGCTAGTGCCGACCAAGGATACGAGGAGGAAGGAGGATTCTACGAAGAAGAAGCCAAGGAGAACTCCAACCACTGCTCTGCACAAGGCAAGCCTTACTAATCAAGTTGACCTATGCAAGCTGAGACTATACCTATGCAAGCTAACACTTGCAATTTAGCAAGCTTATATTGACACTGATGCAAGCAAATACTTGTTACCATGCCTACTATATGCCTTAAGCATATGTGATCATACCCACTTGATAAACCAATCCTAGTTTTATTTGCAAGCTTTTTACTTTATTTCTTTATCAAAGCTTACTTAGAGTTTACTTAAGAGTTTGGTAGATACTAGAAAGTTATCTGAAGGTTGCATAAAGAGCATAAAATTTGGCCTATGTTAGAAACCTTGATATCATCCTAAGATATAAGGTTGTACTTAGTTGAAACCCCACTAGTTTACCACCCCTCATTAGTGCTTATCCCCACTAGTAGATGCTAGTGCTAAGCATAAAACTTGATCAACTTTAGATGGGTTTACTTGGTGGAAAAATGGTTATGAAAACCTTGGAATGATGGATCATTCTATTGAAATGTTTTGGACATGTGTTTCCAAACACCGGATGATTTTGGTGATGAAAATGTTGAGGCATGAGCCTTAGCCCTTGTATAAAACTAATGGTTGTCTGGATGCGATACCATTCCAATTTTATCGTACAACCACAATACCCGAAGATTGGGTAGGGCTTGACTGGAACCTTATATACCTTAGTATTAGTTCCCTCACGGCCAAGGTCTAAGCTGAGGCTACCTTGTGAAGATTGTCCACCTGTGCAGTACCCAAGATGACAGTTGGTCATGGTTGGGAGGCCAAACTCACATGAGAGGTGCTTATACTAGGGCGTGTAATTGAAAGGTTAGGATTGATTATCCGCATACTGAGTATGGTGAATTCAGGATTTGTTCCTGACGGATGTATCGAATGTTGTGGTGAAAGTGTACAATCTCTGCAGAGTGTCAAACTATTCGAATAGCCGCGTCCGCGGTTATGGACAGTTGGAGTGGCCATACTGTTCCCCCGTCAGACATTTCAAAATGACTTTTGAAAGGAATTGAGACTTTGACTTGACCACAACAGAGTTGTGATATGAGTTACAAGATCCCACCTAGGAGTTATAAAATTGTGACTAGTTTTGAGACTTAGTATAGATAAATCTGGCTTTTGCAAAACAACCCTAGAGCCCAGTGTCCTATTATCCAAAAACCCCTTTACTTGTTAGTATTAGTTTGCGAGTACTTAAAGAGTACTCATGGCTTTGTCCCTGGCTGTCACGTCCTAAAAATTCGGGACCGTGACTAGAAATTCCACGAATTCGCCAAAGGCAAAATTTCGCGAAATTCCGAGTGATTACAAAACACAGCCATCGCATACAAACTCATAGGAATAATATTACAAGGGTAGATAATATCACATAAATATTTTTCTTACAATCCAACATTAAACGAGGTTCTCATTGTCTTAAAATTATTAAACCATGACTAAACCATACAAACTTTATTGATTTTACACACGTGGCTACATTTCTAGGACCAGCCCTCGAGCATAGGAATGACCTAGAACTCGAAATCTTCTCCGCGAAGGAAGACATCAGGATCAACCTCCGCGATATCTTCGGGTGTTTCTGAAAAATGTTTATATAGCAAGGGTGAGTACTAAAGTACTCAGCAAGTCACAAGATGGTTTCCAACTTAAAGTTTTATTCAAGATTAATTAACCAGGAAAGTCCCATAAGGTTTCCTTGTGGTCAAACCCATAGTGGTATCATTTTAACCACTTTGCCTAACGGAGGGGAGAACATCGTCCACCCGTGGCATACTTAACTCCACCAAGTGACCATGCTTGGTATCATTCATTTTCTTCAGTATATATATTTATTTTTCTTTCATTCTTTATCATGGATTTTAGATGTGTAAGTGTGTGCCTCCAATGGTTCTGTGCTAAGCCATAGTGGCCCAAACCACTAGGGTTTGCGATATTGCTATCATTATCATCGGAACCTTTAATCGAAAGCTAAGTTTTTATCTACTATCTTTTGAAAATTCTACCCGGGAAGGTCTCATCACTCGAATCCCACCGGGAGTATGTCAGGGCCACGGAAATCGATAACATACTATAGCATCCCGACTCCGAGTGTCTCCCCGTTGATCACCCATACCAGGGTCAATCTACAATGTAGAAAATCCATTGGAATAGAGTAAGGGGTTCATGCAATTTATGTGGTGTGTTTTATTGTTTTGTGTTAGGGATGTACCACAGGTTTACTCATCAACCACACCCACATACTAGGGCACATAATCCAAAATCAAGGCTCTCATCCAGGTGAGGAGTCCTTTTTATACCAGGATTTTTAAGGTAAATATGACCTCCAAGCAATCAGACAAACAATCATGCATCATCCATCAAGCAAGTCCAGGGTTTCCACTAGGGTTGGTCTCAAGAAATAACATCAAATATTAATGGTTCAAGGGTTCTATTATTGCACATAGCTTAGCTTCAATATTCTAAAACCATTTACCACCAAAATTTCATCGGTGAGAGAGGTGACTTGCCTAAAGAAAAGTCTCCCGGAAGATCCTCGACTCCAAGATGGTGCACTCCTATGTCAAAATCCTCTGAGGCTTCACCAATGGGTCCTAAAATGTTCAGAGACATTTTCCCAAGGTTATTATTTGTATTTGTAAATTTAGGTTGAAATATAAATAAAATGGGCCTTTATTTTGCCACATATACATAAAGGTTTTGAGTTTTGAGAGTCTAATAAAATAATTTTTAAAGGCTCTTGGTAAATTTGTTTGCAAACAGAGGTTTATGAGGTTTAATATAGCCCTCTATATATTTTGAATCTTTTGCCAAAGAAGTTCTGTAAAATAACTTGTTTTAAAATCATTACTAAATTGAAAACAGAAAACAAAATGGAAAAAAGAAAAAGGCTTAGCATTTTTTTCTCTGCTTGGGCCGGAAAAGGGGCAGCTAGCCCAGCACTGGGCCTGGGCGTGGCCCAAGAGGCAGTATAAGCACGTACCTCTTTGGCTCGCTGGGAAAAAAAGAAGCAGAGGGACGGGAGAAGAGGAGATGCTCACCGGCGACAGTTGGCGGCGCTGGAGGCGGGCTCGGCGGCGGTGATGTTTGAAATTGAGGGCACAGGGATGGTTGGGAGGGTGAGAGGAATCGATTCCCGAGAAAATCGAAGAGAATGGCGCAGCGTGGGGTTTTATGGGCGACGGTGGCGCTCGGGAGGATGACGCGTGGTGGCGGGGATGATCTGGCGGCGATGGCGAGCTCGTCTAGGCGGTGCGGGGGCTTTCTGGGCTCGTCCCGAGGCGGCGGACGTGTCCGACGAGCTGCAGGAGCACGGCGAGGTGGCGTGGGGCGAGCGGCGGCAACGGCATGGCGCTCGCGTACGGCGGGGTGGGGTGCGGTATGGCGAAGGCGAGCGGAGCTGCAGACGGGTGACGTGCGGCGCGGGAGCGCGCGTCGGCCACAACGGCGGTGGGCCAGGGGCGGCTGGCCGGCGATGGGGAATCAACGGCAGCTAGGGTTCGTCCCTCTGTTCGTCGTGTTCTTCCTTTGTTTTCTCCTCCTTTTTTGTCTAATTTGTTTGATTCCAATTTGTTCGAATTTGTCTTTCCAATTTGTTTTCAAAATCTCTTTAGTGTAGAAAAATTTGGATCGTTACAACCCCCCCCCCTTAAATAGAATCTCGTCCCCGAGATTCAATCCTCTTCGGGAAACAGGTGCGGATATTTTTGTCGGATCTCTGACTCCTTTTCCCATGTAGCTTCTCCTTCTGTGTGATTACTCCATTGCACCTTACAGAACTTGATGTTCCTTGTTCTTAATTGTCGCTCTTTGGTTTCAAGGATTTTTACTGGTTCCTCGGTGTACGTCAGATCCTCTTGGGGTTCGATCTCGTCCAGGGACACCTTCTTTTTCGGCGGCTCTAAGCACTTCCTGAGTTGCGATATATGAAACACATTGTGTATTCTCTTTAGTTTCGGGATTAGCTCCAGTTGGTAGGCAACTTCCCCTACTCGTTTTGTAATTTTGAATGGTCCTACAAATCTGGGTGCCAACTTACCTTTTGTGTGGAACCGCTGGATTTACTTGAAAGGAGTGACCCTTAAATATACATAATACCCTTCTTGGAAGCTAAGATCAAGTCGGTGTTTGTCGGCATATTGCTTATATCTGGTTTGAGCTGCTTGCAGCTTCTCTCTAATAATCCTCACTTGAGCCTCTGCATCTTGAACTATTTGTGGTCCAAGAAGTTGCTTTTCTCCTACCTCAGTCCAATTTAATGGTGTTCTACAACTTCTTCCATACAGGGCTTCAAATGGTGATCTCCCAATACTAGCTTGATAGTTGTTATTGTATGAGAATTCTGCAAATGGTAAACATGTGTCCCATGCAGCTCCATAAACTAACGCACATGACCGCAACATGTCCTCCAGGATTTGATTTACTCTCTCAGTTTGTCCATTGGTTTGTGGGTGGTATGCTGTACTGAAATCCAAATCCGTCCCCATGGCTTCATGTAACTTTTTCCAAAAGTGAGAAGTGAATTGCGGCCCTCTATCGGAGCAAATCTTCTTAGGTACTCCATGCAATACTACAATCTTGGTTAAATATAACTCTACAAGCTTATTCTTTCCATATGTTTGCTTTATGGGTATAAAGTGGGCTACTTTGGTCAACCTATCGACGATAACCCATATAGCATCATATCCATTTCTGGTTTTGGGTAAACCCGTAATAAAATCCATACCGTTCTCCTCCCACTTCCAATCTGGAATGGGTAGAGGTTGTAATAATCCAACCGGTTTTTGGTGGCCTGCTTTCACCCGTTGACATATGTCACAGAGTGTAACATATTCACCAATCTCTCGTTTCATATTTCTCCACCAATACCTCTTTCTCAAGTCTTGGTACATCTTCGTACCTCCTGGGTGTATGGAGAATTGTGAAGAATGTGCTTCCTGCAGGATTAAGTTTCTTAACTCCTTTTTGTTTGGTATGCACAGACGGTTCCGGAAATACAGTACTCGTTGCTCATTTACCGAAAAGTCTGGCGCCTCATTTTTCAGCACCTTTTCCTTAACCCCTTGTATCTCTTCATCTTTCTCTTGGGATTGCTTAATTTGTTCATCTAGTGTGGTTTGAACTTGCAGGGTCATCACTGCTCCTTCTTCAACTAATTCTAAATTCAACTTCCGGAACTCCTTCCATAACTCTAGCTGATCATGTCGCACAGTTACTATGCTATGATATATTTTTCGGCTCAATGCATCTGCCACCACATTGGCCTTACCGGGTTTGTATTGAAATTCTAATTCATAGTCTTTTATCAATTCTAACCACCTTCGTTGTCGAAGATTTAACTTGGGATGCGTGAAGATATATTTCAGACTTTTATGATCTGAAAATACTTCACACTTATTCCCTAGCAAGTAGTGTCTCCATATTTTCAATGCATGAACTACTGCTGCAAGTTCTAAGTCATGTGTTGGATAATTTTCCTCATGTGGTCGGAGTTGTCTTGACGCATATGATATAACCTTTCCATCTTGCATCAGTACACATCCTAGCCCTTGTCTTGATGCGTCACAATATATTTGGAATTCTTTGTCCGAGTCTGGTAAAACCAGAACTGGTGTAGTGGTTAACCTATTCTTCAACTCCTGAAATGTGATTTCACATTTATTTGTCCATTCATATTCCTTATATTTTTTCAGCAATTGGGTTAGTGGCCGACAAATCCTTGAAAATCCTTCAATAAACCTCCTATAATATCCTGCGAATCCTAAGAAACTTCGAACTTCTTTCACATTTCTTGGGGCCTTCCATTCCAATATTGCTTTCACCTTTTCTGGATCCATTTTAACTCCTTCTTCTGATATAATGTGACCCAGGAAAGAAATTTCTTTCATCCAGAATTCGCATTTTGAAAACTTTGCAAACAACTTATGTTCTCTTAGCCTTGTCAAAACTTGTCTCAAGTGTTGCTCATGTTCTTCAGGGCTACTTGAGTACACTAGGATATCATCGACAAAGACTACTACAAATTTGTCCAAAAATTCCATCATCACCTTATTCATGAGATTCATGAAAAAGGCTGGTGCATTGGTTAATCCAAAAGGTACTACCGTGAATTCATATAATCCATATCTGGTAGTGAAAGCAGTCTTTGGTCTATCCTCCGGGCGAATTTTCAGCTGATGATATCCAGACCTTAGATCTATTTTTGAAAATATTTTGGCATTCCTTAACTGGTCAAAAAGGTCATCAATCCTGGGCAAAGGGTATTTATTTTTTATGGTGACTGCGTTAAGTCCCCAGTAGTCTACACATAGTCTCGAGCTACCATCCTTCTTTTTTGCAAATAATACCGGTGCTGCCCATGACAAGATGCTTGGTTGTATAAAGTTCTTTTCTAATAACTCGTCAATTTGCTTCTTCAACTCTACTAGCTCTTTTCTTGACATGTGGTATGGTTGCCTTGTAATTGGTTCTGTTCCGGGTTTAAGTTCTATTTTAAATTCCACCTCTCTATCTGGTGGCTCCCCAGGTAATTCCTCTGGGAACACATTTGCAAATTCTTTAACCATCGGAATCTGCATTACTCCTTCTGCTACCATACTACATACCCTCTTCTTCTGCTTCCTCAAAAAGGAATTTTGTGACTTTATTCTCAGTGTTAGATTATTCGGACTGGTGACATAAACCAATTTATCCTCACAATCAACCTTTGCCTTATATTTATATAACCAGTCCATTCCTAATATGACATCCAAATCTCTTAGTTGCAAGTGTATGAGGTTTGCTTTAAATTTTTCTCCATGGATGTCTATTTCTACCTCATTGGTCTTTGTTTGAGCTTTCATCTTTGCTCCAGGTGATTCAACCACATAAGGTTTCTCTAAGGGGAAGGAGGGCATCTCATTTTCTAATGTGAAGCTTATTGAAATAAAGGAATGTGTAGCTCCGGGATCAAATAAAATTAAGGCTGGCTTAGACATTACTGAAAACGTACCAGTAATCACGTCGGTAGCCTCTGTGGCCTCTTCGGTAGACATATAATTCACCCGTCCTTGATTAGGCCTTTGGTTCATTCCTCCCTTGTTCACCCCTTGAGAATTTTGTCCAGTCATGGCCTTTCCTGCTTGCAACAATCCTTTCCTTTTATTGGCCATATTTTGCGGCCTCATGCTTTGCTATTGTCGGAATTGGGCCCTCGCTACTTCCACTGGTAAATTCCTCCTTGGGCACGCATTCCGCAAATGAGTAGGATCCTCACAGTGATAGCACACTGTTTTTCGTTGTGGACAACTTCCTATTGAATGTCTTCCTCCGCACCTAAAGCAGTTAACAATTCTGTCAACATTTTCTCCTCTTCGGTCATCCCTCTTTATGGCCAATGTTTTTCGCTGCTCTGTCGAACTTGGTGTCACCCAAGTCCTAGATCGGATGGCATCCATTGGGGTGTTGAAATTCCGTGCCTTTCTCTTTCGATCCTCCACCATGCTTGCCCTCACTTTGTCAATCTTCAGAAGACTATTTACCATAGCCTGGTAATTGGGAAATACTTGGGTCGAGATGTGGTACTTCAACGAGTCTTGCAGACCCTGCTCAAATTGTTCCATCTTCTTTGTCTCAGTGCTCACGTCATCAGCCGCGTACCTTGCCAAATAATTGAACTTGCCCAAATACTCCTTCAGAGTTTGATTTCCTTGCTTCAAATCCAAAAATTCCTGACGTTTCATCAACATTATCTCTGAAGGAATATGTTCCTTCTTGAATCCTTCCACAAATTCTTGCCATGTTATTTCTTCTGGGTTCTGACTAGCTTCCCGGAAATTTATCCACCATGTTGCGGCGGATCCCTGTAGTTGGTGTGATGCAAACAAAACCTTTTCCCGGTCCTCACATCCTATGGTTTGTAGTCGTCGTTCAACATCTCTGAGCCAGTCATCGGCGTCTAGTGGTTCTTCTAAACCAGAGAAGATTGGTGGGTTTGTCTTCTGGAAATCTCCCCACCTTGGTTTTCTTGACTCCTTCTTTGCCTCTGAACTTCCTTTTTGTTCTGCCAATTTTGTTGCTATTCTTTCCAACATCTGGGCATGTGTTTCCATCATCCTCATCTGGTTCTCTTCGGTTTGTCTTATGCCTCTATCCATGGCTAGCATAATTGCTGCTAGACTTGGCTGCTCTCCATTACTACCGTAGTCTCCATTGTCTCGGGTTGTTTGTGAGTTGTGGTCATCCATGTTGGTGACTTGCAACTATTTTATTTGAAAGGAAAACTTTTGTTAGAGAATATACACGTGTTTGGGATATACAAGAGTAGGAAAATATTAAAAACGTTAGTTTTATTTATTTATTTTACAGAAACACTAAGCGGTTTACATAGCCTACTGGCTACTCGTACCTCGTACTTAATCACACATACATGCATATATTGCACACATCATCAAAACATGGCACACACATTTTAAAACACAAACCTAGATTACACTAGCGCCTTTCTTGAAGTGTCTATTCGTCATCTGACGGAGGGTTGCTGCTGGTATAGAACTCACGTTCCATCGGTTCCTCTTCCTCTTCATCCTCCTGACTTGGTGGCGCCTCTATTTCTTCTGTCCTCACTTGCGGAGCACTCTTGAAGCGTTCAAGATATTTCTTGGTCCATATGGTCTTGATCTTCTTCGCTCCCGGTCCATGTGATTGATCCCCTTGACAAGCCCTTAATCGCCTTGCACTTGGACTGGCCATCTTCTGTTGAGCGCTTATAGCCTCCTTAAGTTTTGTCTCCAAGTCAAGTATATTATGGCGAAGCTCTATATTCTCGCCTCGCAACTGGACTATCTCACCTTGGGCTTCTTGATATTCCTTTCGAATCTTCCCATATTGCCCTGCTGCAAAGGCTATTTCTCTCACTACCTCTATCTCTGACCCGTCATTCACGAATGGTGGAAAAGGCACTCCCACGCTGTTTCCATCATTCAACTCCTGGGGTATGAGTCGATAGATGGACTCATCGAATGTGTCGTCGTACTTATGTCGCAGGTTCAATATAGCCCTTCTGGATGCATCCTGAATTGCATCCTCCTCTATATCCCTTTGTCCAACATAAGTGGTCTCGGTACCATCAACTTTTACGTTAACCCATCCGGTCCAATACTGAAGTATCCCATGCACAAAAATAGCTTTTGCATGGAAATGTGGGAGGTCCTGCCTCGGCACAAAAAGATATCCCAACATCCTCCACAAGAGTTGGACCCATCCCCCGAGAGTCTCGGGAGAGGTATAAAAAAAAGTACACCATGCTTACAATATGTAACTTTTTCTTTAAAGCGCGAAAAAGAATTTTTTTCTTACACCCAAAATTTTATCTTACAAATTTTATATCAAAAACAAAAGATTTTAAGAGCTGGATAAAGGCTTAAAAAAATTCTTTTTCTCAATCTTTTTTTTGAAACCATGTACCTTTTTTTCAAAACCGGGGGTCTTTCCTACGGTCAAGGCTGGCTCTGATACCACTCTGTCACGTCCTAAAAATTCGGGACCGTGACTAGAAATTCCACGAATTCGCCGAAGGCAAAATTTCGCGAAATTCCGAGTGATTACAAAATACAGCCATCGCATACAAACTCATAGGAATAATATTACAAGGGTAGATAATATCACATAAATATTTTTCTTACAATCCAACATTAAACGAGGTTCTCATTGTCTTAAATTTATTAAACCATGACTAAACCATACAAACTTTATTGATTTTACACACGTGGCTACATTTCTAGGATCAGCCCTCGAGCGTAGGAATGACCTAGAACTCGAAATCTTCTCCGCGAAGGAAGACATCAGGATCAACCTCCGCGATATCTTCGGGTGTTTCTGAAAAATGTTTATATAGCAAGGGTGAGTACTAAAGTACTCAGCAAGTCACAAGATGGTTTCCAATTTAAAGTTTTATTCAAGATTAATTAACCAGGAAAGTCCCATAAGGTTTCCTTGTGGTCAAACCCATAGTGGTATCATTTTAACCACTTTGCCTAACGGAGGGGAGAACATCGTCCACCCGTGGCATACTTAACTCCACCAAGTGACCATGCTTGGTATCATTCATTTTCTTCAGTATATATATTTATTTTTCTTTCATTCTTTATCATGGATTTTAGATGTGTAAGTGTGTGCCTCCAATGGTTCTGTGCTAAGCCATAGTGGCCCAAACCACTAGGGTTTGCGATATTGCTATCATTAGCATCGGAACCTTTAATCGAAAGCTAAGTTTTTATCTACTATCTTTTGAAAATTCTACCCGGGAAGGTCTCATCACTCGAATCCCACCGGGAGTATGTCAGGGCCACGGAAATCGATAACATACTATAACATCCCGACTCCGAGTGTCTCCCCGTTGATCACCCATACCAGGGTCAATCTACAATGTAGAAAATCCATTGGAATAGAGTAGGGGGTTCATGCAATTTATGTGGTGTGTTTTATTGTTTTGTGTTAGGGATGTACCACAGGTTTACTCATCAACCACACCCACATACTAGGGCACATAATCCAAAATCAAGGCTCTCATCCAGGTGATGAGTCCTTTTTATACCAGGATTTTTAAGGTAAATATGACCTCCAAGCAATCAGACAAACAATCATTCATCATCCATCAAGCAAGTCCAGGGTTTCCACTAGGGTTGGTCTCAAGAAATAACATCAAATATTAATGGTTCAGGGGTTCTATTATTGCACATAGCTTAGCTTCAATATTCTAAAACAGAGGTTTTTTAAAGGCTCTTGGTAAATTTGTTTGCAAACAGAGGTTTATGAGGTTTAATATAGCCCTCTATATATTTTGAATCTTTTGCCAAAGAAGTTCTGTAAAATAACTTGTTTTAAAATCATTACTAAATTGAAAACATAAAACAAAATGGAAAAAAGAAAAAGGCTTAGCATTTTTTTTTCTCTGCTTGGGCCGGAAAAGGGGCAGCTAGCCCAGCACTGGGCCTGGGCGTGGCCCAAGAGGCAGTATAAGCACGTACCTCTTTGGCTCGCTGGGAAAAAAAGAAGCAGAGGGACGGGAGAAGAGGAGATGCTCACCGGCGACGGTTGGCGGCGCTGGAGGCGGGCTCGGCGGCGGTGATGTTTGAAATTGAGGGCACAGGGATGGTTGGGAGGGTGAGAGGAATCGATTCCCGAGAAAATCGAAGAGAATGGCGCAGCGTGGGGATTTATGGGCGACGGTGGCGCTCGGGAGGATGACGCGTGGTGGCGGGGATGATCTGGCGGCGATGGCGAGCTCGTCTAGGCGGTGCGGGGGCTTTCTGGGCTCGTCCCGAGGCGGCGGACGTGTCTGGCGAGCTGCAGGAGCACGGCGAGGTGGCGTGGGGCGAGCGGCTGGGCGGCGGCAACGGCATGGCGCTCGCGTACGGCGGGGTGGGGTGCGGTATGGCGACGGCGAGCGGGGCTGCAGACGGGTGACGTGCGGCGCGGGAGCGCGCGTCAGCCACAGCGGCGGTGGGCCAGGGGCGGCTGGCCGGCGATGGGGAATCAACGGCAGCTAGGGTTCGTCCCCCTGTTTGTCGTGTTCTTCCTTTGTTTTCTCCTCCTTTTTTGTCTAATTTGTTTGATTCCAATTTGTTCGAATTTGTCTTTCCAATTTGTTTTCAAAATCTCTTCAGTGTAGAAAAATTTGGATCGTTACACTGGCTATTTCCATGGCCAGACTATGAAGAGGAGTACCTGGAAGATGGACCCAGGAAGGTTACGACAACTAGGATCATCTCCCATCGTCAGCATTGCCTGTGACCCCGAAGATGGAGCTTCGCCTACGCTACCGTTATTATTACGTATTCCGCTGCTTGAAGTTGTATTAAGAACTGGATCATGAGATCCCTATTTGTGTAAGAACTTATGTATGGTTGTAATGGATGATGTACTATGGTATCCAATTCTGTTATGTCTCGCAAAAATGGTAATCCTGGGATTGCGATGTATGGCATAACAGTCATCTGGGATTAAAAATCCGGGTGTTGACAGTGGAGCGACATGAAAACAATGCTCCATAAGTAATATCAATCATTATCGCATTATATCGTCCTCTTTCATTTATTTCCTGATATCAAGTAACTAATAACTCATTTGTTCATTTTCTTTGCCGAGCAGGTGTTGGACACGGTTCAGACAGAAAATATCAGGTCCATTCAAAGAGGAGCTAACTTATAAAATGGCGAAGAGTTTACAGCAGCCACCGGGAACTTATTTATGTGAATACTATGTCTGCGAGTATATCCGCGAGTTGACCAGTGAGCGAAAAGTTGACTCACATTATATTTATGATTTGCGGGAGAAACTAGAGCCAGTCCAACGCATAAGAGCAATTCAAGAGGAGCCGGCGGGATTTATGATGAAGGAAGTCCTTGATGTACATGGAGAGCATTATGCGGATGACGTGGAACTCGATTTGCCTTAGTCATCTCCATGTAGCTGATATGATATATATATTCATCAATGACCATGTAATTTCAAAACATTTCTTCCTTTTGATATGATTGATTATATGTATGCTTGCAAGAGATCGATTAATTATATAAATGCATCGACGTGTAGTGTGTATGTAGTAGTGTATAATATGTATACTAAAATATATGTTTGAATTATAGTGAAACACAAAACGAAAAAGGAACGAGATGGCAAAAAAAAGGAAATACACAATCTCTGCCGCGGCAGAGAAACACACAATTCTCTGCCGCGACAGGAAACCTTATAGTCCCGGGCGCTGAAACAGCCACGTGGCTGTTATCAGTCGTGGGCCGTAGCGAGCCGGGACTAGAGGGGGGGCTCTAGTCCCGTTTTCGCAGTCCCGGACCCAAAACCGAGACTAGAGCCAGTTGCGGCCCGGGACTGAAAGCAAATCGATATCAAGCAAAAGTTTAATAGAATCAATTATTGTGGATCTCATCCTATAAATCTAAGCTTTAACCAAGTCATACATTCACGTCTCCCCTCTGATCTTCATAGGTTCATAATGAAATATTTGGCAATATCACGAGTATAAAAAAATCCTAGTTTCCCGTAGTCGATGAAATGGGGAAGCAAACATGCGAAAGGATTTAGTAAAGTACAAAATATAAGTTTTAAGGTGCGGAGTGACGCTTCCTACAAAACTGACCCAAAACACCACCTGCAATGCCATGACCAAGAATAGAAAAACTAGATGGAAGGAAAGTTTTCACAGTTAGTCATGTGATGAAATGAAATCAGGTATGACCCAAATACAAAAGTGAACACTGCTTTCATTACTTCAAAATTGATTCAAATATTAGATGCTACTGGAACATACATGCACACTGATCCACAGAAGAATGAATCTTCCTCCTTACTATAGCACCACCATTTACAACAGCGACATCCCAACCTCGACACTCAGCCGGTGAACATGCCACTGAGCACCACAGACTTTGCATAAACATTTACATCGAGGAATGAAAAAAATCAGTCATTTTAATCAGCTAACAGAGAAACCTACAATAGGGAATGATCAGAGACCCGCAGAAAATAAGAAATCAATCATGAAGAGCAAGGATTAAGATTTAGGAAGGTACCTTGGTGCTGGGCACGAGGGTGTCGAGGCGATTCCACGCGGCGGCCATGGATGACCATGTCAGTGGCCCGCGCTCACACCAGAGCCAAGGTACCCGTAGACGGCCATCTCAAGTTAGGTCCCTCTCTACTTTGGTCGTGGTTGAAAACAAAATATCCGTGTCACCGGGGTGTTTTGGGCCAATGATCAGAGGAATTTTCTAGAAAAGTAATAAAATAAATATCTATAACGGGTAACACAAGAAAGAAAGAAATGTAAGCCTTGCTCGAACAGCAAGGCAAGTCAGGTTAGAGGAAGTATTATGTAATTAAAAAGCTGGTTCTTGAATGAAAAACACAGGGAATCTCACCTAGGATCAGGAACTTGTTACTCCCATAAGTCAATATATTGTGACAGTAAATTATGAACACCCGGTGTCACATAATATTTACGTGCGGGCTTGATTAGAAAAATAACATGGACCGTGCCATACAGAAGTATGGTCTTCAAACAAAATACACCTAGATAGTGGAATGCCTAGTTATAACACTACAAAATATTTTTCCGATATAAGTAAAGATCAAATCTTGGCAGTACCTTCCCAGAAGCCTTCTCAAAGGCATGAACTATCTCCAACACCAATGCTCCTTTTCAGTTCCAAGATTGTACGCTGCACATCCTGCAATTTGTATAAAAACTTAAGGAATGATTTAAATATATAACAGATACAACACTCACGATTAAAATATACTGTTCCATGAGAAGTACAAGAATTTAAAATGATTCGACCATATAGAACTCTGGAGAAAATAAACAAAACACTTGCTATATCCGGTAACAACACAACTGAAATATTGTGCAGAAATCTCAGGTCAAGTATGAATTGCGACTTTTTCGAAAAGCTTCTGCAATGCATCGATATGTCCATCAGCAAGGTCAACCACATGGATGTAATCTCGAACCTGCAAATTGTTCAAGGCGTAGTTAAAGATAGAACACATTCATCATATGCTTCTGTGAACAAGATGGGAGACATCCTCAGCTTTAAATCATTACAGATGAGATAAACAAGGTCCATTCCTAAACCTACAACATACTGCACTCTTAAGCACCACTAGACCATGAAGGCGCACGTTGTTGCGCCTATCCCATATGGAGGAAAGAATGTTTGAAAAACTGGTGTACAAACACATTGCGTAGAACTTGAAAAATATGATTACAATGCGATGATACATTATATACATTTAGAACTAATACAATCATTGAACTATTTACTTTTACAATTATAACACCCTCGCCTGATAAGGCTGAGTTCATGTGTATAGTGCCAATTCCTGGATCGGTTCACTGGCACACACAGTACAAAATGATACCAAATATAACTGTGCATCATAAATACAACGAATATGATCCAGAATTTACATTATATTACAGCGGAAAGCAATTACAAGGGAGAACTCCATACTTCAAATGTGCCACAGGCGAACAATTGTTGAGTGGAGTCTCGCGACCTATGAACGATCACTCAGATACGATATAACATGCAACATGAAACGTTGCAGTCATGAATGGTCAATACATTGAATGTATGGCAAGTAGGCTAAAGTGGTTAACAACAGATCTATCAACTACATGCTTATTTGGCCAAGTGGAGTTCAGACTCATTTGCAAGAAGGAACCGTTCGGGAAGTAGCTCCCCAAACCCGACACGCACCGGTCCAACCTACACTATTCTACATCTCTGGATACGTGGGTTCGAGTTACCACAACCTAATGAGTCCAACCAACCGCCCATTTCATTATTGGCACATGGTTGCACATGAAAGCTACCAAACAAAGAAGCCAATCCTTTCTCAGTGTCCTGGGCGGCATTCCCCACCATAATCCACACTCGATGACCCAATCAATGCCATTCCGCCCAGGTGGTTCATTAAAATCATGTTGGTTTGTCATTTAACAAAATAAAATCCTTTCAAAACAAAAAAAAATTCATGGTATGATTCCCTTCCTCGTCTAATTAGCATAGCTAAGCAATCTACCAATACGATGGCTCATACACAAGGAATACTAGGGAATAATATGGGACATAGCATAGCATATACACAACAATTCCTACATATGCAATTCTATAAAAACATCTACAATGCATAGGAAAACGGTAGGACATTTATGACCAAGATAGCACCACTTGCCTTTGATGTAGATGTATTCGATTAGATAATCCTCACAATCCTCATAGATATAACGGTTGCACTCGTCATAACCATAATACTTGCAATCATAGTAGTTGCAATCACACACGTTGCACTCCTCGCAATCTATCGATCAAACAATTGCATACAACATAAACAATAGCACATAGAGATCAAACAAATACAACAAATGCATGCATGCCAATTTAATAAGTCACAATGGTTATTATTTTAGTTCTCTAAACAATACTGAAGTATATGATGCATGAAAGAGACCAATTAACGCAATGGAGTACTTGTTATTAATAATTACTTGCCAATATAGGGTTTTTAATAGTTCTGTTGTAACGACTGTTCTAACTGTCGATTAAATTTATTTCTTGGGTTTACTGGATAGAGGACGTTAATACGAACCAGTAGGCGTTGGATTCACCCTAATCGGAGTTATAGATCTTTTTGTATGATTTAAATAGTGTTTAATGGGTTTTAAATGATTCATATACTAAAATTATATCTGAAATCTCCACGGAATTGTGATTTCAAGGACATATTATTTGTAATTTTCTGAGCATTATTTATTTTCTTATGAATTTATTACTTCAAAAGAGTCATTAATCTATTTAAATCTTCACGGAAAAACCTTAGAGTCAAAGCCTGAACTAATTGCATATTGATGATCTACATGGAACCAGCTTTCCATCGGTATATCATTTATATTTTTGTGACAAGCAATTAATTTACTATGAATTTAATGATAAAGCCATTAAAACTAATTAAATTGCTACGGGGTAAATAATCCGCAAAGGCTGGATCCAACCAGATATTATTAATCTAGATTATAGTAGATTCAATTTGATATATTGTTCATATTTTTCGGAGTTACAGATAATTTTCTATGAATTTATTAACCTAAAAGACTATTAAAACTAATTAAATCATTACAGTAAGTACGTACTATAAAGGTTGGATCTATTATGATAAGATGATATATTATATGCAAATTTTTGGACGTTGTATGAATTTCTAATGAATTTTACAAGTTAGATCTATAATGTGCAATTTTAAATTCGAATGGAATATTTCAGAGAATATTCCGTTGACTGGACAGGTTGACTTTGCATGCTGACTGAGACTAGATGTTGACCTGACGACGATGTGGCGTTGATGAGGAAGCTGACCGGAATAACGACATGGCACGCACCGGTTTGATTGGATCTCGATCGTCTGGATATGATCCGGTGGCTAGAAGAAGAGATCGATCCGATTTTGGCTCAGAATAGACAAGAAAGCGGTATGTGTTAGAGAGACAAATTCGTAGGTCAAATTCAAAAACTTAGAACATGAAAGTTGTGAGGAATCATTAGTCCTACCTTCTCACCAAAGGAATTTGGATGTAAAGGAACGAGCGCGGGTACGTCTTGGGTTTACACTGCCAGATCTGAAATATTGCGATACAAAATTCTCCGGCTGTGGTGGATGAAAAGAGGTGAGGTTTGTCGGAATTGAAATATTTCGACGAGATCTACAACTTTCGTTTTTTGGCCCAAGGCAAACGACGAAGTCTAGATGGGTTAAAAAGCGAAATAAGATTCGGGCATGGGTAGATTCGGGATTTCGAGAAGAGAAACTCGTACAGCCGTGGCTCCACGAGTTTATATGGAGATTTAGGATGGTGTAGAGATAGGTCTTGGAGTAGGAAATAAGTAGAAACAAACGGAAGTCGATTCGAAGTTGTAGATAAAAAGTTATAGGAGTTTGAATAGAGATAGATTTAGAAAACATATTTTCGCGCGATTTTTATCACGGACGCGCGTGCTGGCTGTTCCCGCGGTCTGCTAGCTGGGCCGGTCCGTTTAGATTTTTTTCTTTTTTTTTCTATTTACTTGTTTTCCTCATATCTTTTGCATACGAACTTCAAATGATATGATTTTTGTTTCTAATTTTTTCTAAAATCGAATAGATCATTGTAGGATCATATTTATAATATTTTTACTAGTTTGCAAATAGTAGATTTATAAATCCTTGTATATTTCATTTTATTTATATCTTTATTTGTTTGTATTTATTCCATAACTTTTTCATAATAGCTCCAAATGAGCTCAATTTTGTTTCTAAAATTTTGTAATATTAATTGGATCTCTTTAGGCTATAATTATCAATAATTTATGCCTTAACAAAAGTGGGTTTTATAAAGTCAATTTAATTTCCTTTAGAAACATTTGGGCAAATAAACTATAGGATTTAGATACCAGGATTTGGATTCAGTTTGTGAGAACTTTGCATGGATGTAATGAAATGCTTATGAATGCTTCATAATTTTCATTTTAAAATCTTGCACACCAATTCTACAATCCATAATCAATCCATGCCCTTTTGCCTATATGGCTACTTAGGTCATAACAAAAGAATATAAGATTTTGAATTCAAGGTTGAGAGGATTTTTTATTCAAAAAGTTTCTTCTCTTTGAGAATTTTCAACATAGTCAAACAATCAATCAAACTTATTTATTTATTTCACATTCCAAAATTAGGAGATTTTTGGGATGTGACAACAATTTCTCTAGATAACATTCATGAGAACATGGTACAAAAAATGGAAGAGCAAAACAATACAAATTACATTGTCTCAAGGCAAAATTCAACTCTAACATGAAGTCACGTTTCTGAAAGAATTCAAGTCTTGTATTCTTGAGCATTGATGTACATTTTTCTATTTTTATGGCTAAACTTAGGATGTGTTTGGGACATCTCTACTTCACCAATCTGACGCTAAAATAGATGAAGCCGTCCCAAACACACAAACTCCAGCTATTAGGCGGAGTGGAGCTGAGCGGCCTCGTAGTTCATTTTAGCAAAGCGGCCCAACTTGTGCTCCAGCTGATTCACTCCGCCTTCCTTACACCTGTTTGCCACTAGAGTTGGTGAGATTTTACCCACCAATGCCACCGATTAGTCATCCAACTGAATCGTTATTATTTCTAATCAACCACGACACCACTTCGCGTTAGGTATCTCTCCCGATGGATCTAAAAAAAGTCTCTCCTCAATGGCACGCGGTCGCCGTGAGCCTCTCCTTCACGGCCCCTCGCCTCTTGAACTACCCAGCGACCACCGAGGGCTTCTTTCCCTGCCGCCGTTCGCCCGCGCTTCTCTCTCCGCTCGTGCTTCCCATCCGGTGTCTGACCAGCCGCCAAAACTAGCTGCCGCCGCCATTCCAATCCCCAAGAACAACAACAGGGAATCGCCACGGTAGTCCTTCTACCAGGGATTTAACGCTCACCTGACGTAGGCCTGCACCACAAGGTCGCCACTGTGGCACCGCTCCTATTCTTTCCATCACATGTCACTGCTGGAAGATGTACAACCAGTGTTAATTGCTTCTTTGCATGGAACTGTACGATCTACTGTTGCTCTCGTCTGTTGTTTATATAATGATGATAATCGACGGTAGATTGTTAGGAAAAGCTGAATAGAAAAATAAAAAAGGTACTCTAGATATTTTATAACATCTGTCCCCACACTTATCTAAATCAGGAGCTAATTTATCTCCCAAACACTTTTTACTACTCCAGAGCGCCTATGGTGGAGTGGAGTTTCGAGATGAAGTGGAGTAAAGTGGAGTGGAGCCCTCCCAAACACAACCTTAATTGCCAATGTGAAAGTGCAACGCTGAAACTAAAGATTTCCCTAGTGGTAGAGCCAATCACAAACCATTACCTACGAAATATGCAACAAATTTGAAGCATTATCCGAGAAATATAAAAGGTCAATATCTTGTTATTATGGCCGATGTACATCATCCATGGATTCCATTTGAACAACAACAATATAATCGACTTCAGCTTGACATATCAACACAACCAGGCGGATAAGATCAACGAAATCTTACTAAAACATGTTGGTATATCAAACCAATAAAATTTGAACTCAGGTCTTTCTGATCTAGGATTTATCTGTATCTACACATCAGCGGCATTGTTCTCTAGTTGTCTGGCATAGTGCAACATTGAAAATCGCATATCAAACTGAAATAGTAGGTCAATTGAAACTCAGGTTATCTTCAAAAAAATGCACTCACGTTAGCCTGAAAGACGCATAAAGAAAGTTCTTGTACTTAGAAACTTTTTACGAAAGTGCAGCCCCTGAAGATTGCAGATCAGTCAACTAAAAGTTGTTTTTTTTCGGGGAATTAAAAGTTGTAGTTGCAACTTAAGGATGCCTGAGAGATGAAATGATAGTGTCAAGCTGCACGTATTTTGTGTTGACTGAAATCTGTAGTTCATAATCAGTAAAATCATAGTAGTTAAATGATAGGCTTAGAATATAGAAGGAAATATTAAACCTGAAAAAGGCCATCAATACACTTGCTCAACAGGTGCAAAGGTCGAAGCATCTGATTTGAGTTACATGCCAGGCTGCTAGCTGTATCGGACATTATTTATTTTGTTGTACTACATCATATAAAATGGTACGCGGATGAGGGAATAATAAAGGCTCAAGAAAAAAGCTAATGCAACAGTAATAAAAATTCAAGGGAAAGCCGTAATTTATTGAACAAATATGGAACTGAAATCCAACTTCAGTTGCGCTGAAATCACTATAAGCATAAGCAAGAATTGCTAATTCAGCAATACTCCACAAATCTAAACCTTTTACAACCCTTCAAGCAATTAAAAACGATGAACTAATGATAATCCGATTCAGAACAACCAAAATGACTCCTCTGGACAACCTACCATCACACAAGTAGATGCAATAGAAAGCTATAACATTCTTGTAAAATATGCCAACATCTAAAAACGTGCAGAAGACAATTAGCTGGAATAGAGACATGCCTGTCCAATATTCCTAAGTCTGAATTGTATTGTCACTTGTATTTGTTTACTAAATAAGCAGGGATTAAAGAACACTGCAACACGTGTACCTGCTTGTTACAGTAGAAAAATCAGGGATTGTCTTTTTTATTCATGTCTATTATTCCAGGGCACCTAAAAGAAAAAAAATATGATAATAGAGATATCAAGCCCGCTAGGCCGTTACCCAGCATAAAAATTATAGAGTGAATTTCACTTTTTACCCTTTACTTGTGTATCTGTGACACGAATTACCCTATGTAGTGAAAATTCATCTAAATTACCATGTTCGGAAACTTTAAACCCTCATTTTCTGATGCATATCTATTGGGCAAGGTGGGAGGTGATGATTAAACCTTGAAATTACTTAGATGGCAATAAAAAATAGAACATTTGGTGCAGAGAAGGGTAGATATGATCGACGACGATATCGTTCGATCTTCACATATTTTATGGTGGCACATCGTCCTAACATGTCAGCCTTATCCAAGAACACATGTTGAATACTAAAACGAGACAAAATCATGCTTATAATTATCTTAAATAGGACATTCGGGTACAACTTCTACTAAATGGGGTAATTAGTGTCTCAAATGCACAAATAGAGGGTAAAAGGTGGAATTGACTCTATTTTGAGTGAATTTCACTTTTGACCCTTTACTTGTGTATTTGTGACACTAACTACCCTATATAGTGAAAATTCATCTAAATTACCATGTTCGGAAACTTTAAACTCTCATTTTTCTGATGCATATCTATTGGGCAAGGTGGGAGGTGATGATTGAACCTTGAAATTACTTAGATGGCAACAACGAATAGAACATTTGGTACAGAGAAGGGTAGATATGATCGACGACGATATCGTTCTATCTTCACATATTTTGTGGCGGCACATCGTCCTAACATGTCAGCCTTATCCAAGAACACATGTTGAATACTAAAACGGGACAAAATCATGCTTAGAATTTTCTTAAATAGGACATTCGGATACAACTTCTACTAAATGGGGCAATTAGTGTCTCAAATGCACAGGGTAAAAAGTGGAATTGACTCTATTTTGAGTGAATTTCACTTTTTACCCTTTACTTGTGTATTCGTGACACTAATTACCCTATGTAGTGAAAATTCATCTAAATTACCATGTTCGAAAACTTTAAACCCTCATTTTATGATGCATATCTATTGGGCAAGGTGGGAGGTGATGATTGAACCTTGAAATTACTGAGATGGCAACAAAGAATAGAACATTTGGTGCAGAGATGGGTAGATATGATCGATGACGATATCGTCCGATCTGAAGGGTTTCGCAGCATAGTAAATCAAAAATTTCTTATGGATGCGAACAAGAAAGCCAAGATCTAATCTAGGAGATGTAATCAACGAGAGAGATTGATGATATCTTCATACCCTTGAAGAAATCGCATAGCGGAAACGTTCAACAGAATGTGGTTGATGTAGTCGTACTCGCCGTCTCCTCCTCGCGATCTGATCCGATCCTACGCCACAAGTGGCGGCGCCTCCGAGAGATGCACACGTACGGTGCAGCGACGTTTCCTCCCTTCCTTGGTCCATCAAGTATGGTGGAGATATATATTGGATCTACAGCATGACGGCGTGGTGCTTATGGTGGAGAGTTTTTGCGGCAGGGCTTCGCCTACGCGCAGTCGGGAGAGAGAGAGAGAGGTGGAGGGGCAGCAGTTGGAGGCGGCTAGGGTTGGAGAGGGGAGGGGGAGGCTGCGCCCCTGCCCTCCTTATATAGGGGGCTGGCCGCCCCCCTTGACCCCTCCTCCAAGCCCTAGGGCGGTGGCCCCAAGGGGTTGAGTGGGGGGCAAGTCTTCCCCCTCCCCTCTTCTAGAAGGCTCCCCTAGGGTTTCCCCTAGGGCTGGCCGGCTGGGCCTTAGGGGCCTTGTGCCCCTGGCCCAAAGTGTCCCTGGCACTTCCCCTTAGGCCCACACAGGCCTTCGACAAGTGGGCCCATGTTGGTCCCACTCCGAAACCTTCTAGAACCTTCCGGTACAATACCGATAAACTCCGAAACGATTCCGAAATCCAAAAACTGCTTTCCTTTATATGAATCTTATTCTCCGGACCATTCTGGAACCTCTCGTGATGTCCTGGATCTCATCCGAGACTCCGAACAAAAACTCATAAACCAATTATCCATTCTATCCTAGCGTCGATGCACGTTAAGTGTGTGACCCTACGGGTTCGAGAATATGCAGACATGATCTTCTATCAATAATCAACAGCAGGATCTGGAAACCCATATTGACTCCCACATATTCATCGATGATCATATCGGATGAACCACGATGCCAGGATTCAATTAATCCCATATATGTATTCCCTTCGTCAGGCGATATTTTACTTGCCCGAGATTCGATCGTTGGTATCGGCATACCTAGTTCAATCTCGTTCGCAGCAAGTACTTTACTCGTTCCGTAATCCGATATCACTTTGTGATTAACTCACTAACCACGTGCTTGCAAGCGGTGTTGATATCGATTACCGAGTGGGCCCGGAGTATATCTCTCCGACTCGGGAGGGACAAATTCCATCTCGATACATACAACCCAAAAAGTACTTTCCGATCACTTGAGAGACACCTTTATGATCACCCTCACATAGGATGACGTTTGATGACCTCAAAGCTTTCTTCTGATACCAGGGAGTTGTATTATCTCATGGTCTAAGGAATACAATACTTGACATAGGGAAAAGCTTCGCAAAGATGAACACGATGACACGATCTAATTGCTCTACTTAATTTGGGTTTGTCCATCATATCATTCTCCTAATGACATGATCTCATTATGAATCGACAACTCATGTTTATGGTTAGGAAACCTTAACCATCATTAATCAATGAGCTAGTCCATAGAGGCGTACTAGGGACACGGTGTTGTTCATAAACCATGCAAGTATCAAAGTTTCTGCTTAATACAATTCTAGCATGGAATATAAACTTTATCATAAACAAGAATTATAATAATAACATCTTTATTATTGTCTCTAGGGCATAATTCCAATAGTATCCCACTTGCACTAGAGTCAATAATCTAGTTTACATTTGGCAACAATCTAACACCCATGGCATTAAGGTGCTGATCATGTTTTGCTCGTGGAAGAGGTTTAGTCAACGGATCTGCGACATTCAGATCCGTATGTACTTTGCTAATCTTCAGATCTCCATCTGCTATATAATATCGAATTATATGAAAACGGCAGTTGATGTGCTTGGTCTTTGGATGATATCTTGGTTCCTTAGCTAGTGCTATGGCGCCAATGTTGTCGCACAATATCTCAAGTGGGTCCAAGGAACTTGGAACCACACCAAGCTCTGTGATGAAGTTCCTGATCCAAACTCCTTCACTTGACACTTCTGAAGCAGCCATGTATTCCGCTTCTGTTGTAGATCCAGCGATCACGCTTTGCTTGCAGCTTCTCCAGCTCACAGCTCCACCATTCAAAATATAAATGTATCCTGTCTGAGATTTAGAATCATCCGGGTCGGTGTCGAAACTAGCGTCGACGTAACCTTTTATGACGAGTTGCTCATCACCTACATAGACCAAGAACATTTCTTTAGTCCTATTTAAATACTTTAGGATGTTCTTTACGGTTGTCCAGTGTTCCACTCCTGGATCACTTTGGTATCTGCTCGTCAAACTAAGAGCATTGGACACATCCGGTCTAGTACATAGCATGGCATACATGATAGAACCTATGGCCGAGGCATATGACACTTTGCTCATAGTATCTCTATCTTTTACCATAGCTGGACACTGAGCCTTGCTCAATATCTTACCTGAAAACATGGGCAATGAACCTTTCTTTGCTTTATCCATTCTAAACCTTTTCAGAACTTTGTCTAGATATGTACTTTGGCTTAAAGCTATTAGGCGTCTTTGTCTATCTCTATAGATTTTGATGCCTAATATATAAGCAGCTTCTTCTAGGTCTTTCATTGAAAAACATTTATTCAAATAACTCTTCACATCGTTAAGCATACCAATGTCATTTCCAATAATCAATATGTCATCCACATATAGTACTAAAAATGTCACCGAGCTCCCACTCACTTTCTTGTAGATACAAGCTTCGTAGCAATTTGGAACAAATCCAAAATTCTTGATCACTTGATCAAAACGGAAGTTCCAACTCCGAGATGCTTGCTTCAGTCCATAAATAGAACGCTAAAGTTTGCACACCTTATTAGCATCCTTAGGATCGACAAAACCATCGGGCTGCATCATATACAACTCTTCATCAATGTTGCCATTGAGGAACGCAGTCTTGACATCCATCTGCCATATTTCATAATCATGAAATGCAGCAATTGCTAATAAAATCCGAATGGACTTAAACATCGCTACGGGAGAGAAAGTCTCATCGTAGTCAACACCTTGAACTTGCCGAAACCCTTTTGCGACAAGCCGAGCTTTATAGACAGTAACATTACCATCCGCGTCCGTTTTCTTCTTGAAAATCCATTTGCACTCAACGGCCTTACGGTCGCTAGGAGGGTCCACCAAAGTCCATACTTGGTTTTCGCTCATGGATCCCAATTCGGATTTCATGGCCTCTAGCCATTTCTCAAAGTCTAGGCTCATCATTGCTTCCTCATAGTTCGCAGGTTCACTGTTGTCTATCAACAAGACGGTTAAGACAAGGTTGTCGTACCATTCAGAAGTGGCACATGACCTTGTCGACCTGCGAAGTGTTGGATATATGCCCTAGAGGCAATAATAAATGTAGTTATTATTATATCTTTGTGTTTATGATAAATGTTTATATTCATGCTATAACAGTATTAACAAGGAAACATTAATACTTGTGTGATTTGTATACTAAATTAGAGTCCCTGGTAAAGCCTCTTTATAATACTAGCTTGTTGGTTAATAAATGATTGTGGTTTCCCTATCATGAACATTGAGATGTTATTAACAACAAGATCATATCGTTAGGAGAATGATATGATGGACATACTCCTATAGATAAGCGTAGCATAAAGATCAAGTCATTTTAATAGTTCAATTGCTATATGCTTTCTGATACATAATAACCTGATTCCTTCGACCATGAGATCATGCATATCACCATCACCGGAAGTATGCTTTGATGACATCAAACACCACACGTAACTGGGTGGTTATAAAGGTGGCATTTGAGTGTTCGGAAAGTATGGGTTGAGACACATGGATCAAGAGTGGGATTTGTCCATCCATATGACGGATAGATATACTCTGGGCCCTCTCGGTGGAATGTCATCCAATTGGCTTGCAAGCATGTGACTGGCTCACAAGGGATCACATATCATGGGAACGAGAAAAGAGTACTTATCAGTAACGAGGTTGAACTAGGTATGCAGAGATACCGACGATCAAAACCTTGGATAAGTAAACTATCGTGAGACAAAGGGAAATTGATATCGTATGTAAGTGGTTCATTCGATCGCAAAGTAATCATAGAAATATGTGGGAGCCATATGATTTTCCAGATTCCTCTATTGGTTATTGTTGGGAGAAGTGTCTCGATCATGTCCGCATAATTCACGAACCGTAGGGAGACACACTTAAGGATTCGATGTCGTTGAGTAGTTATGGAATGATGATTAAGAGACCGAATGTTGTTCGGAGTTTCAGATGGGATCTGGGATATAACGAGGAGATCCGGAATGGTCCGGAGAATAAGATTCATATAAGGAAAGTCTTGTTTCGGGGTTGGAGAATGGTTCCGGTGTTTTCATCGGGAATGTTCTAGAAGGTTCCGAAGGTCTGGCACTCCGGAGGGGAAGGGTACATGAATGTGTCATAACAAGTTGGAATGGTTGCATCATGTACTAGGTGTCATTGCTGAGCAAAATAAAGGGATAAATCAAATCCTAGTTTGAAAAGTCAAACGCCAATTTGAAAAGTCAAACGGCAAGTTTGCTTGGTGGAGGGAGAGTAGGAAACCTACTTGGGGAGGAAGTCCCTCTCCCTCCACCGCCGGCCTTGGAAGCCGAGTTGGGGAGGGACTCCCCTCCCCTTGGCCGGCGCCCTCCACCTATATAAGGAGGGGCAGGGCTGCCCCTCCAAGACTACACCTTGCACCCTCCAAACCCTAGCCCTAAGCCGCCGGCGCCACAACCTCCTGCTGCCGCCGCCTAGGGCAAACCCTAGCCGCCGACTTGGGCTTCCCCAAGCCCTAGCCGTCGGCCTATCCCTCTCTCCTTGGTGTGTCTAAACCCTAGATCACCGAGGCCTCTCTCATAGTCCACCCTACTCGCTCCGGCTTAAGGCGAAGCCCTGCGAGATCTACCCTCTACTTCTGGTACCACGCCGTCGTGCTGCCGGAATCGCGAGGAGAGTGCTACAACCTCCGCTGCCTGCTGGAACAAGGGAGAGGAAGGTCTTCATCGAGTACCGAATGTGTGACCGACTGCAGAAGCGCTGCCGGAACGCAGCGCCGGAAGGATCGTCTACACGATCTTGAGATCGGGAAGAGTACGACTACATCACCCACGAGAATCCGCTCTCGTTAAACACTTTGGAATCTTCGAGGGTGAGTTATTCCATCGACTCGTTGCTACAATCTAGTAGATAGATCTTGGCTTGTTTGTTTGTATGCGGTAGAATTTTTTTGTTTTCCATGCTACGAACCCCTACAGTGGTATCAGAGCCGTGTCTATATGTAGATATGTTGCATGAGTAGAACACAATGGTCATTGTGGGCGGTGGTGCTTTTATTATCAATTGCTTCTTGTGTACTTTGCATCTTGCGGTATGATGGGATGAAGCGGCCCGGGCTAACCTTACATGACATCGTTCATGAGACTTGCTCCACGCTCAACATGCAACTTGTATGGCATAAGTGGCTTTGCGGGTGTCTGTCTCTCCCATTATAGTATAGATCCAATTTACAACAGGCACTTGATAGTTCAAGCATCAACGTTGTGGTTCTTGTTCGTAAGTTAGAGCGACACTTATTGAAAGCCCCAAACCACGTAAAATATGCAAAGAAATTAGAGGCGTCTAACTTTGTTTTGCAGGGGTGTGCTGTGATGTGATATGGCCATGATTGTGACTATATTTGATGTATGCAATGTTCCTTATTGTAAGTTGGCAACCGGCAGGAGCCATATGGTTGTCTTTAATTTCTGTTAAGACCCGCATGTCTATTCAAAGTAGTTGTAATAGTTGAAGCTGGTGGACGACAACCATGGAGCAGCGTCATTGACCTTGATGCAATGCCGGCGATGATGGAGATCATGTTCGTGCTTGAAGATGGAGATCGGAAGCACAAAGAAGAAAGGCCATATCATATCACATATTATGAATTGCATGTGATGTTAATCCTTTATGCATCTTGTATTGCTTAGTTAACGACGGTAGCATTATAAGATGATCCCTCATGCACATGAATTTCAAGTTCTAAAGTGTTCATCCTTAGTAAGCACCGTTGCTAAAGCTTGTTGTTTCGAAGCACCATGTGATGATCGGGTGTGTTAGATTCTGCAAGTGTATACATCGTGAGGAAGCCAGATTTGCTCATGCGGAAGCTAAGGTTTGATCTTGACGAGCCTAGCATGTACAGACATGGTCTCGAAACACGGATCACCGAAAGGTAAAGCATGAATCATATAGTGGATATGATGAACATGTCAATTGTTCGCCATTGAAGCTATATCAACTCTCGTGATGATCGGTTTTGATATGGTGGATTTGGTTCGTGTGATCACTAAAACAATGTGAGGGATATTGTTTTGAGTGGGAGTTCACCTAGATTAATTTAACTATTAATTAGAACTCAATTTGTCATAAACTTAGTCTAAACTATTGCAAATATGTTGTAGATCAATGGCGGCCCCTACCATCAATTTTAATGCGTTCCTAGAGAAAGAAAAGTTGAAAAACAATGGAAGCAACTTCGCGGATTGGTTCCGCAATTTGAGGATTGTCCTCAATGCTGGTAATTTGACCTATGTGCTGGATGCACCGCTGGGTGACCCGCCTGCAGCTGATGCTACCGATGAAGTAAAGAATGTTTACCTCGCTCGGAAGACTCAGTACTCCACAGTTCAGTGTGATATCTTGTATGGTTTGGAATCGGAGCTTCAGAAAAGGTTTGAGAATTCAGACCCGCATGATATTGTCCGTGAACTCAAATTGATATTTGAGACTCACGCGACAGTTGAGAGTTATGAGACTTCTGAAAAGTTCTTTAACTGCAAAATGGAAGAGGGCAGCTCCGTCAGTGAGCATGTGCTTAAGATGTCTAGGCACGCAAACAAACTCCAAAGCTTGGGTATAGTGATTCCTAATGCTTTGGGGATTTACCGTGTCCTCCAATCACTACCACCAAGTTACAAGAACTTTGTGATGAACTACAATATGCAAAGCATGAACAAGCATTTGCCAGAACTCTTCTCCATGTTAAAATCTGCAGAAGTGGAGATCAAGAAAGAGCACCAAGTGTTGATGGTCAATAAGACCACCAAATTCAAGAAAGGCAAGTCTAAGCAAAAGGGACACTTCAAGAAGGGTGGTAAGAAAGTTATCGCACCGACGAAGAAGACCAAGGCTGGACCTAAGCCTGATACTGAGTGCTTTTACTGCAAGGGAGAAGGTCACTGGAAGCGGAATTAACCAAAGTACTTGGCGGATTTGAAGAACGACATCATCAATAAGAAAGGTATATCCGATATACATGTTATTGATGTGTATCTCACTAGTACTCGTAGTAGTGCCTGGGTATTTGATACTGGTTCGGTTGCTCATATTTGTAACTCGAGACAGGTGCTGCAGAATAAACGGAAGCTAGCGAAGAACGAGGTGACGATGCGCGTTGGAAACGGATCAAAGGTTGATGTGATCGCGGTCGGCACGCTACCTCTTCGTCTACCATCGGGATTAGTTTTATACTTAAATAACTGTTATTTGGTGCCTGTGTTAAGCATGAACATTATATCGGGATCTTGTTTATTGCGAGACGGTTACTTGTTTAAGTCCAAGAATAATGGTTGTTCGATTTATATGAGTAATATGTTTTATGCACATGCACCTTTGATAGATGGTCTATTCTTATTAAATCTCGATAGTGGAAATACACACATTAATAACATTGAAGCTAAACGTTTGAAATTGAGCGATAACTCGACCTATATGTGGCACTGTCGTCTTGGTCACATTGGAGTGAAGCGTATGAAGAAGCTCCATTCCGATGGACTTCTTGAATCACTTGATTTCGAATCACTTAAAAGATGCGAAGCATGTCTGATGGGTAAAATGACTAAGACTCCATTTTCTGGTATGATGGAGCGAGCTACAGACTTATTGGAAATCATACATACCGATGTGTGTGGTCCAATGAGTGTAGCATCGCGCGGTGGTTATAGTTATGTTCTTACCTTCACGGATGACTTGAGTAGATATGGGTATATCTATTTCATGAAACATAAGTCCGAAACTTTCGAGAAGTTTAAGGAATTTCAAAGTGAGGTGGAGAATCAACTTAACAAGAAGATTAAATTTCTGCGTTCTAATCGTGGAGGTGAATATCTAAGTTACGAGTTTGGCGAGCATTTGAAGAAATGCGGAATACTTTCACAATTGACACCACCGGGAACACCACAGCGTAATGGTGTGTCCGAACGTCGTAATCGAACTCTCTTAGATATGGTTCGTTCTATGATGTCACTTACAGATTTACCGCTATCATTTTGGGGTTATGCATTAGAAACAACCGCATTCACTTTAAATAGGGCACCATCTAAATCCGTTGAAATGACACCGTATGAATTATGGTTTGGGAATAAACCTAAATTGTCGTTCCTTAAAGTTTGGGGTTGCGAAGCCTATGTAAAGAAGTTACAGCCGGACAAGCTTGAACCCAAAGCGGAAAAATGCGTATTCATAGGATATCCAAAGGAAACTATTGGGTATACCTTCTATCATAGATCCAAAGGCAAATCTTCGTTGCCAAGAATGGATCCTTTCTAGAGAAGGAATTTCTCTCGAAAGAAGTGACTGGAAGGAAAGTAGAACTCGACGAGGTTGTCGAACTTTCTCTCAAACTTGCGAGTAGCGCAGCACCGGAAGAAGTTCATGTGGTGCCTGCACCAATAAGAGAGGAAGCTAATGATGATGATCATGAAACTTCGGTTGTAGTTGCTACAGAACCTCACAGGTCAACGAGAACTCGTACCACTCATGATTGGTATGATCCTGTTATGAGTGTCATGTTGGTGGACAACACCGATGACCCTGCGACATATGAGGAAGCGATGATGAGCCCAGATTCCAATAAATGGCAAGAAGCCATGAAATCCGAGATTGGATCCATGTACGAAAACCAAGTATGGACTTTGGTGGACTTACCGGATGGCCGGAAGGCTGTCGAGAACAAACGGATTTTTAAGAAGAAAACAGATGCTGATGGTAATGTTACTGTCTATAAAGCTCGACTTGTCGCAAAAGGGTTTCGACAAATTCAAGGAGTTGACTACGATGAGACTTTCTCACCAGTAGCAAAGCTAAAGTCTGTGAGAATTTTGTTAGCAATCGCTGCATATTATGATTATGAGATATGGCAGATGGATGTCAAAGCAGCGCTCCTCAATGGAGACATTGATGAAGAGTTGTATATGATGCAACCCAAAGGTTTTGTCGATCCTAAAGATGCTAACAAGGTATGCAAACTTCAACGGTCCATATATGGATTGAAGCAAGCATCCCAAAGTTGGAATCAACGTTTTGATAAGGTGATCAAAAGTTTTGGTTTTATACAAACTTATGGAGAAGCTTGTATTTACAAGAAAGTGAGTGGGAGCTCTGTAGCATTCTTAATACTATATGTAGATGACATATTGTTGATTGGAAATGATGTAAACCTTCTTAATAGTGTCAAGGAATATTTGAATAATAGTTTTTCAATGAAAGATCTTGGCGAAGCAGCTTACATATTAGGCATAAAGATTTATAGAGATAGATCGAGACGCCTAATATCATTGTCACAAAGTACATATTTGGACAAAGTTCTAAAGAGGTTTGGAATTGCCCAATACGACCTTGAGTAAAACTCAAAGTCCAACAACGGCAGAAGATAGAGAAAGGATGAGTAAGTGTCACATCCCAAAATTCTCCTAATTTTGGAATGTGAAATAAATAAATAAGTTTGAATGATTGTTTGACTATGTTGAAAATTCTCAAAGAGAAGAAACTTTTTGAATAGAAAATCCTCTCAACCTTGAATTCAAAATCTTATATTTTTTTGTTAAGACCTAAGTAGCCATATAGGCAAAAGGGCATGGATTGATTATGGATTGTAGAATTGGTATGCAAGATTTCAAAATGAAAATCATGAAGCATTTATAAGCATTTCATCCATGCAAAGTTCTCACAAACTAAATCCAAATCCTGGTATCTAAATCCTATAGTTGATTCGCCCAAATATTCCTAAAAGAAATTAAATTGACTTTATAAAACCCACTATTGCTAAGACAACGATTATTGCTAAATTATAGCCTAAAAGAATCCAATTAATATTACAAAATTTTAGAAACAAAATTGAGCTTATTTGGAGCTAGTATGAAAAAGTTATGTATCAAATACAAACACATAAAGATATAAATAAAATGAAATATACAAGGATTGATAAATCCACTACTCCCAAACTAGTAAAAAGATTACAAATTTGATCCTATAATGATCCATTCGATTTTAGAAAAATTTAGAAACAAGAATCATGTCATTCGAAGTTCGTATGAAAAAAATATGAGGAAAACAAGTACTCCCTCCGAACCGTCCTCAACTTTCTCCGACCAAACCCGCGGTCCCTCTTCTCATCCCCTCCGCGTCGTCTGGTGCGTCGAAGCCGGCTCCGCCGCTCCCCCGCGCCGCGCCGGCCACCGGTCCACCACGCCTCGCCCGCGCCCGTGCTGCTCCCCCGTGCCTCCTCCCGGTACGCTCCCCGCACAGCTCCCCCGCTCCCTCCTGCAGGTCCACTCCCCCGCGCCTCCATCCATTCTCCCGACCTAAATATCGATTATTTCTCCCGCGATTCAGATGGGTTGCCGTACTCCGGCGGCTCAGCAGCAGCAGATTGAGGTGGCGAGGTGGCTCCTCCACCACGACTTCGCTTCGGAGCAGTCCCTCGATCTGGAGGGCATGGGAACAAGGGAGGCTTCGCTCAACCTGGAGTTGCAGCTGCGGTGCGACGAGGTGTACGAAGATTCCACCTTTGTCCTCCATGTCCGGCGGCGGCACGGAAGTGGGTGGTGGTGAGGCGGCTCGGCGACCGGCCGGCCCTATTCCTCGTCGTTCCCCATCTCCTGCCGGCTTCGAGGGTTACCACGGTGATGATGCCTAGCCCGACCATGTGTACTGCGAGGAACCACATGCTCGAACACAACGATCAAGCAAGGTGATTTTTTTGCTTCTCTCTGCCTCTCTCGTGGATGATGCCTTTAATGCCATACATGTGTGATGAACTTATACTAAGGAGATTTTCGTTTGTTGTTAGTTATTGTACCATAGTCAGGATCATTGTTGCTGAATGAGTAAATTAGAGTTGAATGGATATTGCTTTTATAGTTTGCACGATGGTGTTCAGTATCAGCACATTAGCACCATGTATTGGCTCAGTTGCATAGATTTTTCACCTCTACTAGACTGCTAATTATAGTCTGTCCTTGAAGAATCATAAATTAGTAAAAGATATTCTTTTAATACTTCCAAATTCCAACAGAGATAGCCTAGAGTTTTCTAGAGGGCAGAGGCCTCAAGTTAGTTACATGATGAACAAAATTAATTTCCAGTACTGCTCTGTTAGGTTCACTCAAATAAAAGCAAATACTATTTTTTCTCAACTTTCAAGTGTATTTGCTTACAGATTATTTTATGTTGAACAAAAAGGAGTTTATTGAGCACTAGTTTTTAGAGCTCAATTGTACTTGTTCTTAATTGAAATGACTCTACCTTTAACATTGCTTGATGGCAACGGGTTAAAGGCAACTTGTTAACCTGATTAGGTATGAAAGTGTTAGGCAATCAAGCTGTCAACTTAAGCCCTGACATCATTGGACATTAATCATGCTTGATTTGGCGGGAGTGAGGTCGCAGGAGGGGTTCCATGGCGTCCCCTGCTGCCGCCACTATTCTCATCCACCTACAGCTGCTTGTCCTCCTCTGCTCAGCCTGGTGAGTCACCCTTCCTTGTATGTCTGAACTAGATATGTAGCTCCAAGCCTCCAAATCAACATGTTTCTCCTTGTACGACAGAGCTAGGTAATCACCATTGACCCTACGTTTCCTTGGATGACTGAACTAAATAATTATGCTCTCATTAAAAAGAATTTCATGCCTTTTTCTTGTAATGAGAAGAAGGTCTCAAAACTTTTCAGCAGTGCCAATACTAAAAAGGAATTTCATTGTTAGTTGGATATGGTCTCTCATCTAATGGACAAGAATCATAAAAACAGTACCAATACTTACTGCATGACAACACTGATTGTTGAAAAATAAGTGTATCGATCCCACTGGTAAATTAGGTGTTGATTGATTGTCTCTTGTAAATTGTTGTTGTTTATTTTGGGCACAGATATCGGATCGAGTAGGAGCTTGGAACTGAGATAATACTACCTCCTCAGATAGACCGGACAATATATTGCATGTGGTTCCTGTCATCCTGTATACTGTAAAAAAAGGATAATGTTTTTCCAATGATGGATCACTTCATATAGTGGATTAGGGTCTAACACACAGTATCACGTGTTCGCACAGTTATTCAATTTTCTAAAGAATTGTCGGGAGAGCACTGATCCAACTTACACTTTTTAAACTCCTGATAATGGGACATATATAATCAGCATCTGCTACAGTTTGCATATTGAACTGCATATTCAAACATGTTTTAAACTGGAGCACCTGTTGTTTTATCTTGCACATGTTCTTCCTGACCATGATTAGCTTCTTATCCACGATCTTGCACATGTTCTTCCTAACCATGATTAGCTTCTCATCTATGATTTTCAGCTACTCCATCCTCCTCTTCTGGATGGATGAAATTGAGATCTGGCATCATGGCGACTGAGGCGGAGGAGGAGCACGGTCTGGTGGCTCAGGCAGACCGTGGCCTGGAGATCGAGCTGGAGGCCATCAAGCTACCTAGAGTAGCAGCGAAAGTAGTGAGCCGGCATGGTGGACACGGTCAATCCGGCAGAGCTTGCCGGATGGACGCGTGCTTGGTCGGAGCTTGCCGCCTGGACGCATTTGATTCGGCGGAGTGGATGGCGCGCGAGCTGGAGCTCGTGGTGGCGGCACGGCCGTAGGAGGGAGGTAGGCATGGCGCCAGAGCGGCCGGACGGACGGCGCCGGAGCAGCCGGCTGGAGGGCGCGGGAGCTTGTCCGCAGCGGCGGCGTGGTGCAGGTAGGTGCGGTCTCCACGAGCAGGTTGGCAGGAGGACGAGGTCCCCGCGGATTCAGTGCGCACGATCAATCCACAAGGTGGCCACGAGCTGGCTGGCTAGAGGACGAGATTCCCTAGACGTTCAGTGCTATCGATCGATCCAAGAGTTGGCTGGAGGAAGATGTGGACGCGCGAAGCAGGGCACCCTCCGTGGCGAGTTGTGTGTGTGATTGAGCTAGATGGGATCGATCCGATTGAGCTATCTGGGGGCGGCATAGAGGGTCTGGCGGGGATCGATCGGATTAAGCTAGCTGGGAGCGGCGGAGGAGCGCCGGCGGACTGACAAGACTTGAGTTTGAAATTCAAATTTGAAGGATAAATTTGAAACGATTGGAATGTATTAGGGATTTTTTTGCAAAATTAAATTTGAACTAGCTGGGGAAGGTGCTGCGACATCCTTTGTTGGACGGAGGGAGTATAAAAAAAAAAAACTGACCGGGCCGGCCCACTCGGACCGGACCAAGCCAGCCACCATGTACACGATCGATCGGTGGGTGCTCCAAAAACCGTGCGAAAATACGTTTTCTAGACCTATCTCTACTCAAACTCTTATAACTTTTTATCTACAACTCCGAATCAACTTTCCTTTGTTTCTACTTGTTTTCTACTTCAAGGCCTATCTCTAAACCATCCTAAATCTCCATATAAACTCGTGGAGCCACAACTGCACGAGTTTTTCCTCTCGAAATCCCGAATCTACATATGACCGAATCTTGTTTCGCTTTTTAACCCATCTAGACTTCGTCGTTTGCTTTCGGTAAAAAAACGAAAGTTGAAGATCGCGTCGAAATCTTTCAATCCCGACAAACCTCACCTCTTTTCATCCACCACAGCCGGAGAATTTCGTATCGCAATATTTCAGATCTTACGGTGTAAATCCAAGATGTACTCGCGCTCGTTTCTTCAAATCCAAATTCCTTTGGTGAGAAGGTAGGAATAATGATTTCCCATAACTTTCATGTTCTGAGTTTTTCGATTTGACCTACGGATTTGTCTCTCTAACACAGATCTATTTCTTATCTATTCTAAGCCAAAATCGGGTCAATCTCCACCGGATCCTATCCAGACGGTCGAGATCCAATCAAACCGATGCGTGCCATGTCGTCATCCCGGTCATCTTCCTCATCAACGCCACGTCAACATAAGGTCAACATCTAGTCCCAGTCAGCATGCAAAGTCAACATGTCCAGTCAGCGGAATATTCCCTGAAATATTCCGTTCGAATTTAAAATTGCATATTATAGATCTAACTTGTAAAATTCATACCACGTCCAAAAATTGCGTATAATATACCAAATTGAAGATAATTTCACGTAGAATCATCTTATCAAAATAGATCCAACTTTTACTTTACGTGGTTACTGCAGTAATTTAATTAGTTTTAATGGTCTTTTAAGTTAATAAATTCATAAGATATTATCTGTAACTCCAAAAAATATGAACAATATATCAAATTGAAGCTACTGTAATGTATTTTAATAATATCTGGTTGGATCTAGCCTTTGCCGACTATTTAACCCGTAGCATTTTAATTAGTTTTAATGGCTTTATAAATCATTAAATTCATTAAAAATTAATTACTTATCACAAAAATATAAATGATATACCGATGGAAAGATGGTTCCATGTAGATCATCAATATGCAATTAGTTCAGCATTTTACTGTAAGGTTTTGCCGTGAAGATTTAAATAGTTTAATGGACTATCTAGAGTAATAAATTCATAAGAATACTATTCAGAAAATTACAAATAATATGTCCCTGAAATCACAATTCCGTGGAGATTACAGATATAATTTTAGTTTGATTTTTAGGCAACAGAAACTACATGAATCATTTAAAACCATTAAACACTATTTAAATCGTACAAAAAGATCTATAACTCCGATTAGGGTGAATCCAAGTGCTAAGGTTTTGTATTGACAATATCTATACAGAGAAATTGCATGACAAATTATTTGGTACTGTTAAAACAGAAATTCATATAGATATATTTAAACCCATTGAAATAGTGTTTTAATCATAGGAAAATATCTATAACTCCTTTTTAGGTGATTCAAATTGCCACTGTCTCTAAATTGTATTATCTATCCAGTAGCATCTAGTTCACAATTTAATACGACATAAACATATTTAGTTCAATTAAAGTGGTATACACCATATTAAATCGATACAACTTTAGTAATAAAAGCTTTAGTGCATTCAATGACTTTCCACATGCATCATGTAATATAATTATGTTCAGAACACTAAATGCAACCATTGTGACTCATTAAATCGTCATGCATGCATATGTTCATCATTGTTTTTTTGTAATGTTGCACTGTTGTATGTTTGCAATGTTTTGAATGGTGCTTGTTGTGTTTGCTTCAAACGTTAGATTGCGAGGAGTGCGACTACTGTGATTGCAACTACTGTGATTGCAAGTATTGTGGTTATGACGAGTGCAACCATTATATCTATGAGGATTGTGAGGATTATATAATCGACTACATCTACAACAAAGGCAAGTGGTGCTATCTTGGTCATAAATGTCCTACTGTTTTCCTATGCATTGTAGATGTTTTTGTAGAATTGCATCTGTAGGAATTGATGTGTATATGCTATGCTATGTCCTATTATATGGTAGGGTTTTCCTGTAGATGAACCACTATTGGTAGATGTGCTTAGCCATGCTATGATGAACGAGGGCTGGGTTACATCACTGATGTTGATTCTAAATGTGTTGGTTTGCGAAAACTAAAACAACTTAATCAATGAATCTCCTGGGTGTGATGGGATTGATAATTTTTGGTGGTATCATTGCGGAAAGGCACCCAGGACACTGAGAAATGATTGGTTTCTTTGTTTGGAAGCTTTCGTGTGCAACCATGTGCCAATAATGGAATGGCGGTTGGTTGAACTCAGTAGGTTGTGGTAACTCGAACCCGCGTATCCAGAGATGTAGATAGTGTAGGTTGGACCGGTGCGCGTTGGGATTGGGGAGCTACTTCCCGAACGGTTCCTTCTTGGACTTCTCCCTATCATCACCCAATATGAGAGTGGTGGTACGAGCTGGGCTGGCCAAGTCACATGGGTAAAGTGTACTAACCCCTGCAGGGTGTATAAACTAATCGATTAGCCGTGTCCCCGGTTATGGACAACTTGAGCGACCTGATACTGATGCTATGATATTTCTCACTCATCCTTATTTCTTAATTACTTAAAACTTGTTGGGTGAACATAATTGGGTAGGAGCACCTGGGAGTGAACCAGAGTGTCCTATTTATCGTATTGGAAAACTACTTTGTTACAAATGTTAGGATAAAACTGTTGCTTTATGCAAATGAGCCTGAACTCCACTTGGCCAAATAAGCATGTAGTTGATAGATCTGTTGTTAACCACTTTAGCCTACTTGCCATACATTCAATGTATTGACCATTCGTGGCTGCAACGTTTCATGTTGCAGGTTATATCGTATCTGAGTGATCGTTCATAGGTCGCGAGACTCCACTCAACATTTGTTCGCCTGTGGCACATTTGAAGGATGGAGATCTACCTTGTATTCGTTTTCCGCTGTGTACTTGAATAAATAATGTAAATTCTGGATCATATTCGTTGTATTTATGATGCATAGTTATATTTGGTATCATGTTGTACTGTGTGTGCCAGTGAACCGATCCAGGGATTGGCACTATACACATGAACTCAGCCTTGTCAGGCGAGGGTGTTACAGTAAGACTCCCTATGCCTCAGCCATAGGATCTCTAATGTATGTCAGGCTATGTACTAGACCTGACATTGCATATGTTGTTAGTTTGACTAGCAGATATCAAAGTGATCCAGGAGTGGATAATTGGACAGCGATCAAAAACATCCTTAAGTACTTGAGAAGAACTAAGGATATGGTTCTTTCTTATGGAGGTGATGAACAGCTCGTTGTTAATGGTTACACCGATGCTAGTTGGAACACCGATCCGGAAGATTCTAAATCTCAATCTAGATACGTATTTACTTTGAATGGTGCAGCAGTTAGCTGGAGGAGTGCAAAGCAAAGCGTTGTGGCGAGATCTTCAACTGAATCGGAATACATAGCTGCTTCGGAGGCTTCACAAGAAGCGATATGGATGAAGGAGTTCATTATAGAGCTCGGTGTGGTTCCAAGTGCGCTGGACCCAATGTCTATCTACTGTGATAACATGGGCGCCATAGCCCATGCGCAAGAACCAAGGTCACACAAGAAGCTGAAGCACATCAAGCTACGTTTTCACGCTATTCGAGAACATGTCCAAGATGGTGACATAAAGATTTGCAAAGTACACACAGATCTGAATGTGGCGGATCCGTTGACTAAACCTCTCCCGAGGGCAAAACATGACCAACACCAAACTGCCATGGGTGTTCGGTATATTACCATGTAATCTAGATTAGTTGACTCTAGTGCAAGTGGGAGACTGTTGGAGATATGCCCTAGAGGCAATAATAAAGGTAGTTATTATTATATCTTTGTGTTTATGATAAATGTTTACATTCATGCTATAACAGTATTAACAAGGAAACATTAATACTTGTGTGATTTGTAAACTAAATTAGAGTCCTTGGTAAAGCCTCTTTATAATACTAGCTTGTTGGTTAATAAATGATTGTGGTTTCCCTATCATGAACATTGAGATGTTATTAACAACAAGATCATATCGTTAGGAGAATGATATGATGGAACAAGGGAGAGGAAGGTCTTCATCTAGTACCGAACGTGTGACCGACTGCAGAAGCGCTGCCGGAACGCAGCGCCGGAAGGATCATCTACACGATCTTGAGATCGGGAAGAGTACGACTACATCACCCACGATAATCCGCTCTCGTTAAACACTTTCGAATCTTCGAGGGTGAGTTATTCCATCGACTCGTTGCTACAATCTAGTAGATATATCTTGGCTTGTTTGTTTGTATGCGGTAGAATTTTTTTGTTTTCCATGCTACGAACCCCTACACGAAGTTCAGTAGTAGCATCGTTCGAATTTTCATGATCCTCGTCATTAGCTTCCTCTCTTGTTGGTGTAGACGGCACTGGAACAATTTCAGGTGCCGCGCTACTCTCCAACTCGAGAGAAGGTTCAATAACCTCGTCTAGCTCTACCTTCCTCCCACTCACTTCTTTCGAGAGAAACTCCTTCTCAAGAAAGCATCCGTTCTTTGCAACAAACACTTTGCCTTCGGATCTGTGGTAGAAGGTATACCCAATCGTTTCCTTAGGGTATCCCACAAAAATGCACTTATCCGATTTGGGTGTTAGCTTGTCCGACGGAAGTCGCTTGACAAATGCATCACAACCCCAATCTTTAGAAAAGACAAACTGGGATTCTTTCCAGTCCACATCTCATATGGTGTCTTAACTACGGATTTAGATGGGTACCCTATTAAGTGTGAAAGCTGCTGATTGGTTCTAGAGCGTAACCCCAAAATGATAATGGTAAATCCGACTGGCTCATCATCGATCGAACCATGTCCAACAAAATTAGATTACGCCGGTCAGAGACCCCGTTTGTTTGAGGCGTTCCAGGCGGCGTAAGTTGTGGAACAATTCCGCAACTCTTAAGATGATCGCTGAATTTTGACTCAAATATTCACCTCCACGATCAGATCGCAAGGCCTTTATTTTCTTGCCACGTTGATTCTCTACTTCACTCTGAAACTCCTTGAACTTTTCAAAAGTTTCAGACTTATGCCTCATCAAGTGACAGAATAACCATATCTACTGAAATCATCAGTAAAGTAATAAAGTAGTGATATCCTCCTCTGGTTGTCGTGATCATTGGTCCACATACATCAGTATGTATGAGTTCCAACAAGTCTGTCGCTCTCTCGGGTAAACCAAAAAAGGCGATTTGGTCATCTTTCCAAGTAAACAAGCCTCACATGTCTCGTATGATTCAAAATCAAAGAAGTTAGAAGACCATCACCATGGAGCTTCTTCATGCGCTTTCACTTATATGCCCCAAACGACAATGCCATAAATAGGTAGGACTCAAATCATTAGGCCAAAGCATTTTAGCACTAACATTGTAAACAAATGCATCATCAAGATTTAAAATAAATAACCCATTCACAATGGGAGCATCAGCCATAAACATATCATTCTTAGAGATACACAACCATTGTTTGCACTCGCGAATGAATAACCATCCCTCATCACACATGAAGGTGATAAAATGTTTCGACCATACTTGAATGTAATAACAATTATTCAACTACATAATAAATCCTGACGGAAGGTGAAGTTGCATGATGCCGACGAACAATGCAGCAACCCTTGCTTTATTTCCGACACGAAAATCCACTTCGCCTTTCTGCACTTCTCTAGTCCTTATTAGCCCCTGCATCGAATTGCAAATTTGAGCAACCGATTCGGTATCAAATACCCAAGAGTTAACATAGGAATCAGCGAGAAGAATGTCCACAACATTTACAACAAGCGTACCTGAGTGGGAAGTACTATTACTTCCACTCTTCTTCAAAGAATCCTGGTACTTGCTGCAGTTTCTCTTCCAGTGGCCATGTTCATGACAAAGAAGCACTCAGTGTCTTCTACAGGTCCAGCCTTTTTGCTTGGGTGCAGGCTTAGGGATCGTATCCTTAGCCTTGCCCTTCTTCTTCCAAGAAGTACCCTTTCTCTTGAAGCTAGGCTTGTTCTGCAAAACCATCACATGGCTATGCCCTGCACACTTCTTCATGTCACTTTCTGCTGTTTTCAGCATCCCGCATAACTCATTAAGGCCTTTCTCCACCCCATGCATATGGTAGTTCGAAATGAACTGCCCATAGCTGGATGAAAGAGACGCCAAAATGAAGTCAGTGGCCACTCTTGGCCTAGTGGAAAACCAAGCTTTTCCAAAAGTCTGACTGTAACCAACTTTTGATCACATGGGGGCCTACAGCTGCTCCATCTGCCAGGTTGCATTCGACAAAGGACTTGGTAACATTGTACCTCTCAGTCCTTGCCTGATCTTGGAACATGTCCTTAAGCGCTACGATCATAGATCGCACGCTTCCTGATCCTCAAACTTCTTTTGGAGTTCAGGTTCCATGCATGCAAGCATAAAGCTAACCTCAAGAGAATCATCACATGCTCTCTTGTAGGCATTCTTGAGGGCAACAGATGCATTATCAGCAGGTTCATCGGGGATTGGGGTATCCAGAACCATTTCCTTTTTATCAGACCTGAGAACAATTCTCAGGTTACGGACCCAGTACGAATAGTTTTGTTCCATTTAGTTTATCTTTGTCAAGAATCGAACGCAAAGAAAAAGGTGATGCAGTGTTCGGTGCCATTGATCTACAATAGAAAACATGCAAAAAACTAAGCCATGTAACCATGAAAGAGTAAACATATTAAACAATTTAATAGCATATACTCCCACTTAAATCAATATCCCTCTATTGATACTAAGTGATTCAAGATCCACAATTAACAAGTCGACTAGTGAGCTTTAGCATCACTACTAGAAGACAAGGTAAATCGGTAAGCAACACTTGCTAATCATATCACATATGACTCTTGTTTTGGGTGACATCTCTATGTCAAAACTAGGCGCCCAACCTTTATGCCCCAAGGTCCTTAATTGTTAAGATGACCTTGTCAAGATCACCAACCTTATGCGTGTAGGTATCCGATACAAACCCATCCAGCCAAGGAAAACCGCGGCACCCTAATTTCATAGGCCCACCAACGATTATACAGGCATAGGATGGTGCAAGGTTTAGTTGGGAGGGCATGGTTTAACTTAAACTTTGTGAGGGATCGTTCTACTTCTATCATCTAAGCATGCATAGTAGTAAAACACATAAGAATAGCATTCACATAGATGTGACACAGTATGACCCATTTTCTCATGGTGATCTCCATCACCATAGAACCTGTCGATCATGATGATCTCCATCTTCATGTTCCATGTGAGCCATCTTCCAATTGATGAGTCCTCCAAGAACTAATACAAGCTATTACTCCTAACAGCTAGTAATCAAAATTACATAGTATTGGGATCATCACAAGTTGGAACGCAGGCCATTACAATAAATGACAACACATATGGCTCCAGCCGTGTTGCCCTACTCACGACACGCAGGTCATGCAAAAATTCATACATGATCACATACACATATGGGCCATACTGATCACATACATCCTGCAAAAAAAAAATGCATATGCATAGAATCGCATTCTACCGGATCATGTGACATCGCAGAACCTAGTTACCTTAACGAGATACAAAGGGCTACGATTAAGGGGGGTCTAGGGGGTCTCCCCCTACAGGGTTCGAAGGGGCAGCGCCCCTCGCGGTACATCAAATAAAATTTACCAAACCCTAAATTAATACCAAACCCCTCGCGGTACATCAAAACCGTGAAAATGATAGATCGAATATACACAATTTTCTTTAAGGATTTTGATCGGCAAATCAAATTTACCATAAACCGACTCTTGTCCCGATTCAATCAAACTCCTTTGATCACGGTACATCGATTTTAGATCTAGGTTCCGATCGATCAATCATATTGATCTTCGCGTGATTCAACATGATTTATGTGTCACTCTGTCTACCCCGATGGCGGAAGCCGACCAGTAGGGGTAAGTCGTTCGACAACCTCAGAATCACGATCACGGAAAGCAAGATCATAGATCAATCCTGAACCACTGCCATATAAATGATCACATCATTCATATTTTTCTGCATATCACCATATGCAAACATCCCGAACCTATAACTGAACAACATTGGCTCTGATACCACTAAAGGGATACGGGTAGGCTACACAAGCGCAAATCAAAATTTTCTACCGCGTAAACCAGGATTAATACTGTCATAGATCACGGGATTACCACTAGACGCGCAGTTGCGGAATTGATGAAGCGCGTCAAGGCAGTGCAGACGTTCCATGTCCCCTCCTTGTTCTCGTCCCACGAGCAGCTCCCCATGCGCGGCTCGTCCAAGTGCCACAGATGCAGCACCTCCGAGGTATCCACACGTGCGGGGTGAAAGCGTCAGACGCCGGACTACTAGGTCCGCGCCTGCAACACGGGCGTGAGGTGTGGCAGCTGGTGAATGGTCTAGGTTCTAACCCTGGTCAGCTCGCCCCACCCTCTCTTATATAGGCGTTCCTAGTGGGCTTCTACATTAGCAGCCCATTAGTAGCCTAAGCCTGGTCTAATTCGGATCCAATCCTCATTAGGCTTCCAGCCCCTTAAGTGTGTGACCCTATAGGTTCATATACGTGTAGACATGACATGAATACACTTATTCTGTCAATAGTTGGTAGCGGCCTCTAGCAAGACGTGCCAACTCCTAAACGCATACAAAGATCATATCAGACGAACCATCACAAGGTTTAGTACATGTCTTTCCCTTTGCCTCACGATATTTGGTCTAGATCCAAGCTGACCTCTCTTTCTCGATACCGTAACTCGGAATCCCTTTACTAGGTTAACTCTTAACCTTATGTAGCACGGCCATGCATTTCTGGATCCGATCACTCGAGGGGCCCAGAGATATCTCTCTTAAGTAGAGAGGGGCAAATCCCATCTTGATTGACCATGCCTTGCAGCATGTTTTAGGACAAACCCAAAAGCTACCTTTATAACTATCCAGTTACGGAGTAGCGTCTGATAGCCCCAAAGTAGGTCGATCCACATCTCAAGTACATGCGACAATCTCAGGTCTAAGGACAAAACGTACATGATGTGTAGAGAGAGAGCTAAAACTAATTGCCAGTCTCAAGTTGGGTCAGTTCAACCCAACATGTTCATATATAAGATGTGTCCACATTATTGGTTTGACATCTCCATGTCTATGACTTGCGAAACATAGTCATCAACCAATCGATGTTGCTAGTCTAATATTCACATGTGTCCTCACATGAACTCCGACTAGGGACAACTATTAAATAACCATACAAGTAAAGAGTTTCACAAACAATTCACATAATTGCCAATCAATACAAGTTGCCTGATATGGATATTCAAGAACATTACAATAACTCATGGATACATATGAAATAATCATCTCTATGATTGCCTCTAGGGAATATTTCCTTCAATATACCCATATCTATTTAAGTCATTAGTAAAAGTGAGAAAATAGCCATATCCACCGCGCGTCGAAACACTCATTGGTCTGCATACATCAGTATGTATGATTTCCAATAAGTCCGTTGCTCGCTCCATTATTCCGGAGAACGGGGTTTTCATCATCTTGCCCATGATGCACGTCTCGCATGTGTCAAATGATTCAAAATCAAGAGACTCCAAAAGTCCATCAGAATGGAGTTTCTTCATGCGTTTTACACCAATATGACCTAGACGACAGTGCCACAAATAAGTTGGATTATCACTATCTACTTTGCATCTCTTAGCCTCAATGTTATGGATGTGCGTTTCATTGCTTTCGAGATTCAGAAGAAATAAACCATTCACAACAGGTGCATGACCATAAAAGATGTTATTCATATAAATAGAACAACCATTATTCTCCGATTTCTCCGATTAAATGAATAACCATATTGCAATAAACACGATCCACATATAATGTTCATGCTCAACACAGGCACATAATAACACTTATTAAGGTTTAAAACTAATCCCGAAGGTAAAACTAAGGAGAGCGTGCCGACAGCCATCACATCAACTTTTGATCCATTGCCAACGCGCATCGTCACCTCGTCCCTTGCTAGCCGACGTCTATTCCGTAGCTCCTGTTTCGAGTTACAAATATTAGCAACTAAACCAGTATCATATACCCAGGCACTACAACAAGCGCTAGTAAGGTAAACATCAATAACATGTATATCAAATATACCTTTAATGGTGCCAGCCTTCTTGTCCGCCAAGTACTTCGGACAGTTGCGCTTCCAGTGACCCTTGTCCTTGCAATAGAAGCACTCAGTGTCCGGCTTAGGTCCAGACTTGAGCTTCTTCTCAGCAGGGGCAACGCGCTTGCCGCTGCCTTTCTTGAAGGATTTCTTTGCACCCTTAGCTTTCTTAAAGCTAGTGTTCTTGTTGACCATTAACACATGATTATCTTTCTTGATATCCACCTCCGCAGCTTTCAGCTTAGCGAAGAGCTCAATAATTGTATCAGTGGAACCAATTTGATTGTGAGTAACAACAAAACCTTTGTAGCTAGGAGGGAGTGATTGCAGAACTCTGTCAATCTTGAGCTCTTCTGGAATCTTGTAGTCCAGTTGCTCAAGACGTTGAGTGTAGCCCGCCGTCTTAATGGCGTGCTCACTAACGGAACTCCCTTCCTCCATCTTGCAGTTAAAGAACTTCTCAGAGATCTCATATCTCTCAGAACGGGCCTGAGTCCGAAACATGGTTTTCAGTTCCTCAAGTATCTCAAAGGGCCCGTCGAACTCCTCAAAACGATTTTGAAGTTCCGGTTCCATAGCAAACAACATGGTACTCTTAATCGCTCCATAATCATCTTTGCGTGACTGATAAACAACTTTTTCATCAGCCGGCGCATCAGTAGCAGGGGCGTCACCTAGCGCTTTCTCAAGTACATAGGCCTTTTGTCTGCCAGAGAGAATGATTCTCAGATTGCGGAACCAGTTGGTGAAGTTAGACCCATTGTTCTTAAGCTTTTCTTTTCTCAGCAAAAATGTTGATGTTGAAGTTGGACTTAGCCATTTGATCTACAAAATTTGCAAATACAATTTAGACTATGTTCATGAAACTAGTTCAACTTAATCAAATTACTAGATGAACTCTCACTAAATTCAACATCCCTCAAGTTGTTTAGTTAACACGATCCAAATTCACCACACCTAATCCGATCTTCACGAGAAGAGATGTGGTTTCAATGGTGGACAACAAAGTGTCGATCATATCATTCATATGACTCATGTTTAACCTTTCGGTTTGTGTGTTCCGAGGCCATGTTTGTACATGCTAGGCTCGTCAAGTCAAACCTAAGTATTTTCGCATGTGCAAAAACTGGCTTGCACCCGTTGTATGTGAACGTAGAGTTTATAGCACCCGATCATCACGAGGTGCTTGAGCACGACGAACTTTCGCAACGGTGCATACATGGGGAGAACACAATTTTATCTTGATCTTTAAGTGAGGAATCATCTTATAATGCTACCGTCGCGATCTAAGCATAATAAGATACATAAAAGGATAAACATCACATGCATATAATTTTATGTGACATGGTATAGCCAATCTCCGCGCAATGATCTCCATCTTGTGCGCGCCAGCATGATCTCCATCACTCCACCATGATTGCCTCCACCACGAATAGCAACTACAACTATTGCTAACTACTTAGCGATAAAGTAAAGCTATTACATGGCGTATAAGAAATTGACACGTATGTCATACACAATTATAAAGACAACCATACGGATCCTGCCGGTTGTGAACTCATCGACATACAAGTCGTGAAATATTATAAAGCATGATCATTACATACATCTCAATACATACACATCATGTCTTGGGCCATACCATATCACAAAACACTCCCTGCAAAAACAAGTTAGACGCCTTTACTTTGTTGTTGCATGTTTTACGTGGCTTATGGGAGTAACAAGCTAAGAACGATTATGGTTGATAACATCCGTTGTAAATCCCATGACTACTATAGTGAGAGAAACTGGCATCCACCAGCCGCATGTGTGGAACAAGCCACACGTCAAGTGTGGAGCCGGTCTCGTGAACAAGGTCGCATAAATTTGGCCTGAACCGCTTCGATCTAACTTTGTTATCTAACTATGCTGCGCCATAAGAAATACACAACAAGAGGCTTTCCACAGAAAACATTAACGCCCGCAACAAGCATGTTGCGTTCTACTCGTGAAACACATCTACGCATAGATCTAGCTCTGATACCACTGAAGGGTTTTGCAGCATAGTAAATCAAAAATTTCTTACGGATGCAAACAAGAAAGACAAGATCTAATCTAGGAGATGTAATCAACGAGAGAGATTGATGAGATCTTCATACCCTTGAAGAAATCGCACAGCAGAAACGTTCAACAGAACGTGGTTGATGTAGCCGTACTCGCCATCTCCTCCTCGCGATCCAATCCGATCCTACGCCGCAAGTGGCGGCGCCTCCGAGAGATGCACACGTACGATGCAACGATGTCTCCTCCCTTCCTTGGTCCAGCAAGTATGGTGGAGAGATAGATTGGATCTGTAGCACGACGGCGTGGTGCTTATGATGGAGAGTTTCTGCGGCAGGGCTTCGCCTACGCGCAGTCGAGAGAGAGAGAGGTGGAGGGGCAGCAGTTGGAGGCGGCTAGGGTTGGAGAGGGGAGGGGGAGGCTGCGCCCCTGCCCTCCTTATATAGGGGGCTGGCCGCCCCCCTTGACCCCTTCTCCAAGCCCTAGAGCGGCGGCCCCAAGGGGTGGAGTGGGGGGCAAGTCTTCCCCCCCTCTTCTAGAAGGCTCCCCTAGGGTTTCCCCTAGGGCTGGCCGGCTGGGCCTTAGGGGTCTTGTGCCCCTGGCCCAAAGTGTCCAGGGCACTTCCCCTTAGGCCCGAGCCGAGCTTTATTTTGCTGTTTGGAAAATTAATTGTGTATTAATTATGAGTCATTAACGTGTTATTAACGGACGCGTTGATTAATCGGTCGTTTCCACATTAGATTAAGCAGGTCGTGGGCTGATGCCGACTCGGTCGTGGGCTGTTGCTCACGTCCTACCCGACCCGCACTATATAAGCAGGCAGACGCGAACCCTAGCCGTCCCCAGCAATTAGATTGCATATGCCTACCTGCGCATCGCCGTTCCACCTCTTCGTGCTGCCCTCTGCTACTCCATCCCGTCGGCTGCGTGCACGGCCGTCCGGGAGAGCAGGCCTCCGAAACCCCGTCTCTCTGATCCTGCACCGGGAGAGAGGCGATAAGGTTCTTGGGGAGCGTCTAGGCGTGACTGCTCAAACTCTTCTACGTCCGGCTTCCTCGACTCCATCGCCATGCTTCTACGTCTGGCTTCCTCGACTCTATCGCCATGTCTGACGGTGCTTCCAAGCAGGTTGCTGCTGCTACCGTCGTTGGCGGATCCTCTACTTTTTTGTGTCGTTGGTCATACTATCGACGAACTCGTACGTGTTATTTGCTCTCTTGTTATTTCCTATGATGATTACTAGTATTACAACATGCGTAGATGTGTTAGGTTTTCACTTGACTATATGGTGCATATCTACTATCGTATGCTAGTTAGTCTTAGAAATTATACTGTTATAATTTACACTTAAATTAAATTAATGCGAAAACTGCTAATTATTTCATCCTCGAGCCCACGGGAGAGAAACCGCCTAGGGCCTCGGTCGTGCCCGCGGAAGACAGCGGTGGCAGCATCGCGGAGCTTCACGCGGGAGAGAAGACGAGGAGGAGAATGAGATGGAGCTAGCACCTCGCCGGAGTGGGAATGGTGGGCGTCGGTGGATAATTTCGAAAATTCTTTTCACCAGTATCCTGCGACCTGCCTCTCGCTGATGGAGGTCGTCATGGAAGGAGTTGTTGCCTCGAGCCGAAACCAATCACAGCTTTGTTCCCTTCCTTTCGTGCGGTAGCTACTAGAAAACAGCCGGTCTGACCACATCGGAAGCAGGGGACGATTAGATCTAGCTGTAACACTTATCAATTTTTTGGTCATAAGAAGCAGTGAGATGAGAGGATTTCTAAGGACCATGGCGTACTAGTGTGTCTGGGGAAATTGTGTGCGTGTTGCGAAGAGCAGTTGGGGAAAAAGTGGTCGTGGTCCGCATAGATCTATACCACAAACGTGTTGACACGCTTGAAAAAATCTGGTGAGATGGAGACAGATGAAGAGAGAGCGCCGACATGTAGCTGTGGAGAGAGACGAGTAAAAGTTCAATATGAACCTTGAACTTGTAGTATCGGTCCCGATCAATCTGAACCTTAGACCAGTTTGGCACACAAAGAAAGCTACAATCCCGGCTAGGATAGCTTGCTGCTCTAATTGACAACACGGACCAGTGTGTGGTACCAATCCCCTTTCCAAACTCTCATTCGATCCCGAACGAGATTAAATCCGCCACTTGCCAGCGAACCTCCGTTTCCTGCCATTCGGAATGGCGGAGCTAGAGAAATGACGATCCGGGGCTTTGGTGGTGCCCTAGCCATAAAACGAAAAATAACTAATCTACAAGGAAATTCAGTTTTACCTGATGTCCTGTGCACCCCAAGAATGCATGTAGATCCGTCTCTAGTGTTAGGAATAGACAAAGTTATATTTCTCTGGGGGCCAAAGGCCATAATATATAGTACAAGTACAAGACAAATATGCAGGAAGCCCCCTAACATATGGGGGAAATACAATATACAGATATATACATCTAACACCCACCCCCCCTCAAACTCATGGTGGATCCACAACACTGAGTTTGGAGAGTAAGAAATCATGTTGCGCTCCGGTCTGTGCCTTCGTAAAGAAATCCGTCAACTGTAAATCTGAAGGCACATACTGAAGCACAGCAACCTGAGGGTGAGTTATTCCACGATAATCCGCTCTCGTTAAACACTTTCGAATCTTCGAGGGTGAGTTATTCCATCGACTCGTTGCTACAATCTAGTAGATATATCTTGGCTTGTTTGTTTGTATGCGGTAGAATTTTTTTGTTTTCCATGCTACGAACCCCTACACGAAGTTCAGTAGTAGCATCGTTCGAAGTTTCATGATCCTCGTCATTAGCTTCCTCTCTTGTTGGTGTAGACGGCACTGGAACAATTTCAGGTGCCGCGCTACTCTCCAACTCGAGAGAAGGTTCAATAACCTCGTCTAGCTCTACCTTCCTCCCACTCACTTCTTTCGAGAGAAACTCCTTCTCAAGAAAGGATCCGTTCTTTGCAACAAACACTTTGCCTTCGGATCTGTGGTAGAAGGTATACCCAATCGTTTCCTTAGGGTATCCTATGAAGACGCATTTCTCCGCTTTGGGTTCGAGCTTGTCCGACATCAACTTCTTGACGTAAGCTTCGCATCCCCAAACTTTAAGAAACGACAACTTAGGTTTAGCATCAAACCATAGTTCATACGGTGTCGTCTCAACGGATTTAGATGGTGCCTTATTTAAAGTGAATGCAGCGGTTTCTAATGCATAACCCCAAAATGATAACGGCAAATCTGTAAGAGACATCATTGATCGCACCATATCTAATAGAGTTCGATTCCGGCGTTCAGACACACCATTGCGCTGTGGTGTTCCGGGTGGCGTGAGTTGCGAAACGATTCCGCTTGCTTTAAGATGCGTGAGAAAATCATAACTCAAATATTCACCTCCACGATCGGATCGGAGAAATTTAATTTTCCTGTTACGATGGTTTTCCACTTAGTTCTGAAATTCTTTGAACTTTTCAAACGTTTCAGATTTATGTTTCATTAAATAGATATATGAAGGGATACGGGTAGGCTACACTAGCGCAAATCAAAATTTTCTACCGCGTAAACCAGGATTACTGTTGTCATAGATCACGGTATTACCACTAGACGCGCAGTTGCGGAATTGATGAAGCGCGTCGAGGCAGTGCAGACGTTCCACGTCCCCTCCTTGTTCTCGTCCCACGAGCAGCTCCCCTTGCGCGACTCGTCCAAGTGCCACAGATACAGCACCTCAGAGGTATCCACACGTGCGGGGTGTAAGCGTCAGACGCTAGACTGCTAGGTACGCGCGTGCAACACGGGTGTGAGGTGTGGCGGCTGGGTGGAATGGTCTAGGGTCTAACCCTGGTCAGCTTGCCCCACCCTCTCTTATATAGGCATTCCTAGTGGGCTTCTACATTAGCAGCCCATTAGTAGCCTAAGCCTGGTCTAATTCGAATCCAATCCTCATTAGGATTCCAGACCCTTAAGTGTGTGACCCTATAGGTTCATATACGTGTAGACATGACATGAATACACTTATTCTGTCAATAGTTGGTAGCGGCCTCTAGCAAGACGTGCCAACTCCTAAACGCATACAAAGATCATATCGGACGAACCATCACAAGGTTTAGTACATGTATTTCCCTTTGCCTCACGATATTTGGTCTAGCTCCAAGCTGACCTCTCTTTCTCGATACCGTAACTCGGAATCCCTTTACTAGGTTAACTCTTAACCTTATGTAGCACGACCATGCATTTCTGGATCCGATCACTCGAGGGGCCCAGAGATATCTCTCTTAAGTAGAGAGGGGCAAATCCCATCTTGATTGACCATGCCTTGCAGCATGTTTTAGGACAAACCCAAAAGCTACCTTTATAACTATCCAGTTACGGAGTAGCGTCTGATAGCCCCAAAGTAGGTCGATCCACATCTCAAGTACATGCGACAATCTCAGGTCTAAGGACAAAACGTACATGATGTGTAGAGAGAGAGAGAGCTGTAACTAATTGCCAGTCTCAAGTTGGGTCAGTCCAACCCCATGTTCATATATAACATGTGTCCACATTATTGGTTTGACATCTCCATGTCTATGACTTGCGAAACATAGTCATCAACCAATCGATGTGCTAGTCTAATATTCACATATGTCCTCACATGAACTCCGACTAGGGACAACTATTAAATAACCATACAAGTAAAGAGTTTCACAAAAATTCACATAATTGCCAATCAATACAAGTTGCCTGATATGGATATTCAAGGAAAATTACAATAACTCATGGATACATATGAAATATAATCATCTCTATGATTGCCTCTAGGGCATATTTCCTTCAGTCTCCCACTTGCACTAGAGTCAATCTAAAATGTATCTAATACCAATTGCTCTTGTGTGTGCTTCATGCGCGGGCTGCGGGAGAGGCTTAGTCAAGGGATCAGCAACATTTGAGTCCGTATGTATTTTGCATATCATGACACTACCAACCTCAATGAACTCTTGAATCTGATGGTAACGCATGCGAATATGTTTGTCCTTCTGGTGCTGTCTAGGTTCCTTGGCTTGTGCAATAGCACCATTGTTGTCACAATAAACGTCCAAGGGATTGGACGCGCCCTGAACCACACCGAGAGCGATCAGGAAATTCCTAATCCAAACAGCTTCCTTTACGGCCTCCGAGGCATCAATATATTCAGCTTCTGTTGAAGAGGAGGTCACCGTATCTTGCTTGAAACTTTTTCAGCTCACAGCACCACCATTCATGACAAACACATAACCTGACTATGATTTCGAATCATCTGAGTCGTTAAGGTAACTCACATCTGTGTAACCCTTTACACTGAGTTCATCCTCACCTCCATAAACTAGGAACACATCCTTAGTCCTTTTCAAGTACTTAAGGATGTTCTTTACCGCTGTCCAGTGACCTTCACATGGATCAGCCAGGTACCTGCTCGTAACACTTAGAGCATAGGAAACATCTGGGCGAGTACATATCATTGCATACATGATGGATCCAATAGCTGAAGCATATGGAACCCTACTCATGTGCTCACGCTCATCAGTAGTCGAAGGACACTGAGTCTTGCTGAGTTTAATGCCGTGAGACATGGGCAAGAACCCCTTCTTAGCCTCTTCCATGCTGAACAGTTTCAACACTTTGTCAATGTATGTACTCTGGCTTAATCCAATTAGCCTTCTTGATCTATCTGTATAGATCTTGATGCCCAGAATATATGCCGCTTCTGAAGGGAATATGCCCTGAGAGGCAATAATAAAATGTTTATTATGTGTATTCCAAGTGTATGATAGATGTTTATTTTGCATGCTACAATTGTATTAATAAGTAAACGTTAATACATGTGTGTTTAATAAACAAACAGAAAGTTCCTAGTTTTGCCTCTCTCATAAACGAGTTCGTTGATTAACAAGATGATCAAGGTTTCCTGATCATAGACATTGGATGTTGTTAATAACGAGATCACAACATTAGTGTAATGGTGTGATGAACATTCATCCGAAGTATAGCATTACGATCAAAGTCATTGAGTTTATATTGCTATAAACAAACTACGAAGTAGTCCTAATCCTTAGACCATGAGATCATGCTAATCACTAACACCGGAAGAGTTTCTTGTTGACATCAAACGTCACTTCGTAACTGGGTGATTATAAAGATGGCTTCAGAACTACTAAAGTGTTATGTTGAGAATCATGGATCAAGAGTGTAATTTGTTCATCCCGATGATGGATATATATGCTCTGGGCCCTCTCGGTGATATCACATTGGTTAGCTTGCAAGCAAGTGATTTGATCACTAGAATGTTATATCACGGGAACGAGAAAAGAGTGCATGTCAGTAACGAGATCAAACTAGGTATGGAGATACCGATGATTGAATCTCGGACATGTAATATATCGTGAAACAAAGGGATTAAGATACAAGCGTAAAAGGTTCCGACGATCACAGGAAAAGTCATCGTTGAATGTGTGGGAGTCAGTATGGATCTCCAGGTCCCGCTACTGATTATTGATCGGAGAAGGGTCTCGATCATATCCGCATTATTCGCGAACCGTAGGGTGACACACTTAAGGGACACCGGCATCCAGTTGGAGCAAATGTTTCATGCCGAAAGAATAAACAAGCGCAGGAATTTATTTCACTAGATACCGAAACGGGTTTTCGGGTGAAATTGCATAAAGTGGTTATGCATGTGAAATGGAATTCTAGCAAGGGGTTATTTGTGAATGCTTGTCATTAAAGTAATTGACAAAATTCTGAATAAAATAAAAGATTTTTATTTAATGAGAGTTTGCATTAAATTTGGTGGAAATTTAATGGGAATTTGAGTGGACTTTTGAGTGGAGGGAATTTAAAGGAATTTTGTGAGTGGAGTGTCCACCCACATGAATGAAGGAGGGGAGGGTACAACCCCATGGCCGGTGGCCACCCCCTTGGGTGCCTCCCCTCCTCCTATAAAAGGAGACCCCCTCCTCACTTGTCTCACACACCTCCTCGTGAAGGATCTCTCTCCCCCTCTAGAATTTATCCCCCATGGTCTCGGACTAGCGAGATACATGTTCCCGGTGGCTATTCGGCAAGAAAGAGTTGTGCTTCCGCTGCATCGCTAGAGCGAGGAGGCGGAGGTTGCCCGGTGTCTTGTACGTGTGTGCGAGCACGGATGCGCTGCTGCTTTGCGGCGCTAGGACTTCCGCTCGATCTTGAGATCGGCAAGAGATCGTCTACATCAACCACGAGTTGAACTCGTTAAGCTTTGTCGGTCTTCAAGGGTATGTTCTCTACGGATATACATCCGCCCGTTGTTTGTATCTAGTAGATAGATCTTGGTACATAGTTCCCATCATAGGAAAATTTTTGTTTTCTATGCTGCGAACCCTACAGTGGTATCAGAGCCGGATCTATGCGTAGATGCTTTACACGGGTAGTACACATATGAGTATGTGGGCGATGATGATCATGTTGTTGCTCCTTAGTTGTAATTTTGGATATTGGTGGCATAGTGAGATGAAGCGGCCCGGACAAACTTTACATGTCCTCGCACATGAGACCTGTTCCACGCTTGACATGCAATTAGTTTGCATAAGTGGCTAGCGGGTGTCTGTCTCTCCTACTATAGTCAATATCTATTTTGCAACGAGTTGTCAACAATTTGGTTATCCTTGTTGTGGTTCATGTTCGTAGGTAAGAACGGTTCTATCTCGAAAGCCCTAAGCCACGTAAAACTTGTAATGGATACATTAGAGGCGTCTAGTTTAGATTGTTGATGGGCTAGTGTTATGATATGGTGATGTTGTAAGTAGAAGTATGAGATGATACTCTTACAACATACATAACGTGTAATCTCCATAGACCTTGGATTTACACATATAGGTATGATAGTGATCATACCACGATGCACATGATAGAGATCATATGCGGGAACCATATTATTTCACTAATAAACATGTGATGTTTGATAGCATCTTATATTGCTTGTTTAGCGCTTTGTTAGCATAATAAGATGATCCCTCTTTTAAATATCAAGATTGAAATGTGTTCTTCCTTTAGTATGCACCGATTATGTTTTCGTCGCTCCAAGACATCACGTGATGATCGGGTGTTCTTGGATCCACGACCATATTTCGGGTGTAAAACAGTTACACACGCGAATACTAAGGTTCTAACTTGGCGAGCCTAGCATGTACAAACATGGCCTCGGAACACGGACCGAAAGGTTAAGCATGAGTCATATAGTCGATATGATGCCCATTTGATGCTCGCCTTTGAAGCTACACCGACTCACGTGATGATCGGACTTGGTGTAGTGGATTTGGTTCATGTAATCACCAAAAAGGCACGAGGGATGTCGTTTTTGAGGGGGAGTTCATTCGTAATATGGATTAGTTGAACTCAAACTATCATACACTTAGTCTAAACTTTACAAATTCTATTGTAGATGGCACCGCCTGCTTTTAATTTCAATGTGTTCATGGAGAAAGAGAAACTTGCAACGAACGGTAGCAACTTTACCGAATGGGCCATGAATTTGAGGATTCTCCTCTCTGCTGCACAAAAGCAATATGTGCTAGAAGCGCCGTTAGGCACCCCACCTTTTGAGGATGCCCCAGACGAGGAGAAGAATGTCTATCAGACTCGTCAGGAGGACCACAACTTAGTTCATTGCGGCATATTGTATGGTCTAGAGCCGGAACTTCGAAAGCGTTTCGAAAATGGCAATGCATTTGATACAATGGGTGAGTTGAAAATGATTTTCGACACACATGATGCTGTAGAGAGCTACAACGCTTCAGAAAAGTTCTTTAGTTGCATGATGGAAGAGCACAACTCCGTTAGTGAGCATGTACTCAACATGTCGGGTTATGCCGATAAGCTTGTGTCCTTGGGAATATCGATTCCCATTGACTTAGGCATCCATCGTGTTCTGCAGTCTCTACCACCTAGCTATAAGAGCTTCGTGATGAACTATAATATGCAAGGCATGAAGAAGTCTCTCCTCGAGCTTCTGTCAATGCTTAAAACTGCAGAAGTGGAGATAAAAAAGGAACATCAAGTGTTGATGATCAGTAGGAACACTGGTTTCAAGAAAGACAAGAAATAAAAACCGAAGGGAAGTAAGGGCGGCAAGCCTGTTGCCGTGCCTGAAAAGAAACCCCGAGTTGGACCTAAGTCTGATACCGAGTGCTACTATTGTAAGGGGACTAGCCACTGGAAGCGCAACTGCCCCAAGTATCTGGCAGACAAGAAAGCCGGCAAGGCAAACAAAGGTATATATGATATACATGTTTTTGATGTGTACTTGACTAGTGCTCGCAGTAGCACCTGGGTATTTGATACCGGTTCAGTTGCTAACATTTGTAACTCGAATCAGGGGCTGCGGAACAAGAGACCGCTAGCAAGGGGTGAGGTCAAGATGCGTGTCGGCAATTGATCAAGCGTTGATGTGATCGCCGTCGGAATGTTGCCTCTCCACTTGCCGTCGTGATTAGTTATAAACTTGAATAATTGTTATCTGGTGCCTGCACTGAGCATGAACATTGTATCTGGATCATGTTTGATGCGAAGTGGTTATTCATTTAAATCCGAGAACAATGGTTGTTCCATTTATATGAATGAAATATTTTATGGTCATGCACCAATGATGAATGGTTTATTTCTTTTGGATCTCGATAATAATGTTACACATATTCATAATGTTGATGCTAAAAGGATTAAACTAAATGATGATATATCCGCATATATGTGGCACTGCCGTCTAGGTCATATTGGCGTTAAACGCATGAAGAAGCTCCATTCGGATGGACTTTTGGAATCACTTGATTATGAATCATTTGATACATGTGAGCCATGCCTTATGGGCAAGATGACTAGAACACCGTTTTCCGGTTCAATGGAACGGGCGACAGATTTATTGGAAATCATACATTCTGATGTATACGGTCCAATGAGTGTGTCGGCGCGAGGTGGATATCGTTATTTTGTTACTTTCACGGATGATTTGAGTAGATACGGTTATATCTACTTGATGAAACACAAGTCTGAAACCTTTGAAAAGTTCAAGGAATTTCAGAATGAAGTGGAAAATCATCATAATAGAAAGATCAAATTTCTACGGTCAGACCGTGGAGGTGAGTATCTAAGTTACGAGTTTAGCACTCACATGAAAGAGTGTGGAATTGTTTCACAACTCACACCTGCCGGAAAACCACAGAGAAATGGTGTGTCGGAACGTCGTAATCGTACTTTATTAGATATGGTTCGATCTATGATGTCTCTGACGGACTTGCCGTTGTCATTTTGGGGTTATGCACTAGAAACTGATGCATTTACTTTAAATCGGGCACCATCTAAATCCGTTGAAAAGACACCGTATGAATTGTGGTTTGGAAACAAACCTAAGCTGTCATTTCTTAAAGTTTGGGGATGCGATGTTTATGTGAAGAAACTTCAACCGGATAAACTCGAACCCAAAGCGGAAAAATGCATCTTCATAGGATACCCTAAGGAAACTATTGGGTATTCCTTCTATCACAGATCCGAGGGCAAGGTTTTTGTTGCCAAGAATGGATCCTTTCTAGAGAAAGAGTTTCTCACGAAAGGTGTGAGTAGTCGGAAGGTAGAACTCGAAGAGGTTATTGAACCTTCTCTTCAAAGTATAGCGAGTAGCGCAGCGCCGGAAGTTGTTCCGGAGTTGGCTTCACCTGTTGAAGAGGGAACTAATGATAATGATCATGAAACTCCGAAAGAGAGTACTACCAAACCTCGCAGGTCAAGCAGGACGCGTGCAGCTCCCGAGATGTACGGAAATCCTGTCATGAATTTCATGGTTGATGAAAATGATGACCCTGCGACGTATGAAGAAGCTATGATGAGCCCGGATTCCAGCAAATGGTTAGAAGCCATGAAATCCGAGATGGAATCCATGTATGAAAATCAAGTTTGGAACTTGGTGGACTTACCTCACGACCGAAAGGCCGTGGAGAACAAATGGATTTTCAAAAGGAAAACTGATGCTGATGGTAATATAACCGTCTATAAAGCTCGACTTGTCGCAAAGGGGTTTCGACAAATTCAAGGAGTTGACTACGATGAGACATTCTCTCCCGTAGCGATGCTAAAGTCAGTTAGGATTATGTTAACAATTGCTGTATATTTCGATTATGAGAAATGGCAGATGGATGTTAAAACCGCGTTTCTCAATGGTAATATTGAGGAAGAGTTGTATATGATACAACCAAAGGGTTTTGTCGATCCTAAGGATGCTAACAAGGTGTGCAAGCTTCAGCGATCCATCTATGGATTGAAGCAAGCATCACGAAGTTGGAATCTCCGCTTTGATGAGGTGATCAAAGAGTTTGGATTTGTCCAAACTTATGGAGAAGCTTGTATTTACAAGAAAGTGAGTGGGAGCAATGTGGCATTTATGATATTATATGTGGATGACATATTATTGATCGGAAATGATATAGATCTTTTAAACAGTGCTAAAAGTTATCTAAACAGCAAATTTTCAATGAAGGACCTAGGTGAAGCGTCATACATATTAGGCATAAAGATCTATAGAGATAGATCTAGGCGCCTAATAGGGCTATCGCAAGTACATACCTTGATAAGATTTTAAAGAAGTTTAAAATGGAGAATAGTAAGAAGGGGTTCTTACCTATGAGACAAGGCACGACATTGAGTAAGACTCAAAGTCCGGCTTCGGCGGAAGAAAGAGAGATAATGGACAAAGTCCCCTATGCTTCAGCCATAGGCTCTATAATGTACGCCATGCTATGTACAAGACCGGATGTGGCACATGCTATTAGTTTGACTAGTAGGTACCAATCGGATCTAGGTTCAGAACACTGGAAAGCGGTCAAGAATATCCTTAAGTACTTGCGAAGAACTAAGGATATGTTTCTTGTATACGGAGGTGAAGAAGAGCTCGTCGCTAAGTGTTATGTCGACGCTAGCTTTGACACCGATCCGGATGACTCTAAGTCTCAATCCGGATACGTATTTCTCATGAATGGCGGAGCGGTTAGTTAGAGGAGCTCCAAACAACCTGTGGTGGCGGGATCAACAACGGAGGCCGAATATGTTGCTGCTTCAGAAGCGGCTCAGGAAGCAGTTTGGATGAAGGAGTTCATATCCGAACTAGGTGTGGTTGCAAACGCGTTGGACCCAATAGTGATCTATTGTGACAACAATGGTGCCATTGCCAATGCCAAAGAGCCAAGGTCTCACAAGCATTCCAAACATATTAAGCGCCGGTTTCACTCCATCCGCGAGCATGTCAAGGATGGAGATATAAAGATTTGTAAAGTACATACGGATCTCAATGTAGCAGATCCGTTGACTAAAACTCTCCCTAGAGAAAAACATGATCTACACCAGAACTCCATGGGTGTTAGATACATCACAATGTAACTAGATTATTGTCTCTAGTGCAAGTGGGAGACTGAAGGGAATATGCCCTGAGAGGCAATAATAAAATGTTTATTATGTGTATTCCAAGTGTATGATAGATGTTTATTTTGCATGCTATAATTGTATTAATATGGAAATGTTAATACATGTGTGTTTGATAAACAAACAGAAAGTTCCTAGTTATGCCTCTCTCATAAACTAGTTCGTTGATTAACAAGATGATCAAGGTTTCCTGATCATAGACATTGGATGTTGTTAATAACGAGATCACAACATTAGTGTAATGGTGTGATGAACATTCATCCGAAGTATAGCATTACGATCAAAGTCATTGAGTTTATATTGCTATAAACAAACTACAAAGTAGTCCTAATCCTTAGACCATGAGATCATGCCAATCACTAACACCGGAAGAGTTTCTTGTTGACATCAAACGTCACTTCGTAACTGGGTGATTATAAAGATGGCTTCAGAACTAGTAAAGTGTTATGTTGAGAATCATGGATCAAGAGTGGAATTTGTTCATCCTGATGACGGATAGATATGCTCTGGGCCCTCTCGGTGATATCACATTGGTTAGCTTGCAAGCAAGTGATTTGATCACTAGAATGTTATATCACGGGAACGAGAAAAGAGTGCATGTCAATAACGAGATCAAACTAGGTATGGATATACCGATGATCGAATATCGGACATGTAATATATCGTGAAACAAAGGGATTAAGATACAAGCGTAAAAGGTTCCGATGATCACAGGAAAAGTCATCGTTGAATGTGTGGGAGTCAGTATGGATCTCCAGGTCCCGCTACTGATTATTGATCGGAGAAGGGTCTCGATCATGTCCGCATTATTCGCGAACCGTAGGGTGACACACTTAAGGGACACTGGCATCCAGTTGGAGCAAATGTTTCATGCCGAAAGAATAAACAAGCGCAGGAATTTATTTCACTAGATACCGAAACGGGTTTTCGGGTGAAATTGCATAAAGTGGTTATGCATGTGAAATAGAATTCTAGCAAGGGGTTATTTGTGATGTTTGTCATTAAAGTAATTGAAAAAATTCTGAATAAAATAAAAGAGTTTTATTTAATGAGAGTTTGCATTAAATTTGGTGGAAATTTAATGGGAATTTGAGTGGACTTTTGAGTGGAGGGAATTTAAAGGAATTTTGTGAGTGGAGTGTCCACCCACATGAATGAAGGAGGGGAGGGGGCAGCCCCATGGCCGGCGTCCACCCCCTTGGGTGCCCCCCTCCTCCTATAAAAGGAGCCCCCCTCCTCACTTGTCTCACACACCTCCTCGTGAAGGATCTCTCTCCCCCTCTAGAATTTATCCCCCATGGTCTCGGACTAGCGAGATACATGTTCCCGGTGGCTATTCGGCAAGAAAGGGTTGTGCTTCCGCTGCATCGCTGGAGCGAGGAGGCGGAGGTTTCCCGGTGTCTTGTACGTGTGTGCGAGCACGGATGCGCTTCTGCTTTGCGGAGCTAGGACTTCCTCTCGATCTTGAGATCGACAAGAGATCGTCTACATCAACCACGAGTTAAACTCGTTAAGCTTTGTCGGTCTTCAAGGGTATGTTCTCTACGGATATACATCTGCCCGTTGTTTGTATCTAGTAGATAGATCTTTGTACATAGTTCCCATCATAGGAATTTTTTTGTTTTCTATGCTGCGAACCCTACAGCTTCTCCCAAGTCCTTCATCGAAAAACTATTTTTAAATGAAGTCTTAACAGATTCGAGCATAGGAATGTCATTTCCAATCAGCAATATGCCATCTACATATAAGATTAGAAATACCAGCGCTCGCCCAGTTTGCTTCTTGTATACACAAGGTTCTTGTTCGTTTTTGATGAAGCCAAACTCCTTTACAACTTCATCAAATCGAATGTTCCAACTCCGAGATGCTTGCTTTAGACCATAAATGGACTTCAGAAGTTTGCATACCTTTCCAGCATTGTTTGGATCGACAAAACCTTTGGGCTGCATCATATACACGTCCTCAGTTAGGATTCCATTTAGGAAAGCCGTCTTGACATCCATCTGCCATATTTCATAGTCCAAATGTGCAGCAATGGCTAGAATTATCCGTATAGATTTAAGCGTCGCTACGGGCGAGAAAGTCTCGTCGTAGTGAATTCCTTGAACTTGTCGAAAACCTTTTGCAACAAGTCGAGCTTTATGGATGTGAACATTTCCATCCATATCAATCTTCTTCTTATAGATCCATTTGCACTCGATGGCTTTAAAACCATCAGGCGGGTCAACCAAGTTCCAAACTTGATTGTCTCCCATGGACTCTATCTCGGATCTCATGGCGATCAGCCATTTCTCAGAGTCTGGGTCCACCATCGCTTCTGCATAGGTCGCAGGCTCATCATTGTCTAACAATAATAATTCTTGCGCTTCGCGGAGCCTCGCCGACCTTCGTGGTTGTGGTGCTTCTGTTGCCACGGGTTCCTCAACTTGTTCTGCTACAATAGCATCACTCGTAGAAGCATCCCCAACTGGCTCATCTTGAACTTCTTCAAGTCGCACCGACCTTCCACTTGTTCCCTTTGTGAGAAACTCTTTCTCTAGGAAAACTCCGTTACGAGCAACAAACACTTTGCCCTCCTCTCGGTTGTAGAAGTAATACCCTAAGGTTTCCCTCGGATATCCCACAAAAATGCACTTATCCGATTTGGGTGTTAGCTTGTCCGACTGAAGTCGCTTGACAAATGCATCACAACCCCAAATCTTTAGAAAAGACAAACTGGGATTCTTTCCAGTCCACATCTCATATGGTGTCTTAACTACGGATTTAGATGGTACCCTATTAAGTGTGAAAGCTGCCGTTTCTAGAGCGTAACCCCAAAATGATAATGGTAAATCCGACTGGCTCATCATCGATCGAACCATGTCCAACAAAATTAGATTACGCCGTTCAGAGACCCCGTTTGTTTGAGGCGTTCCAGGCGGCGTAAGTTGTGGAACAATTCCGCAACTCTTAAGATGATCGCTGAATTCGTGACTCAAATATTCACCTCCACGATCAGATCGCAAGGCCTTTATTTTCTTGCCACGTTGATTCTCTACTTCACTCTGAAACTCCTTGAACTTTTCAAAAGTTTCAGACTTATGCCTCATCAAGTAGACATAACCATATCTACTGAAATCATCAGTAAAAGTAATAAAGTAGTGATATCCTCCTCTGGTTGTCGTGATCATTGGTCCACATACATCAGTATGTATGAGTTCCAACAAGTCTGTCGCTCTCTCGGGTAAACCCAAAAAAGGCGATTTGGTCATCTTTCCAAGTAAACAAGCCTCACATGTCTCGTATGATTCAAAATCAAATGAAGTTAGAAGACCATCACCATGGAGCTTCTTCATGCGCTTTTCACTTATATGCCCCAAACGACAATGCCATAAATAGGTAGGACTCAAATCATTAGGCCAAAGCATTTTAGCACTAACATTGTAAACAAATGCATCATCAAGATTTAAAATAAATAACACATTCACAATGGGAGCATCAGCCATAAACATATCATTCTTAGAGATTACACAACCATTGTTTGCACTCGCGAATGAATAACCATCCCTCATCACACATGAAGGTGATAAAATGTTTCGACCCATACTTGGAATGTAATAACAATTATTCAACTCCATAATAAATCCTGACGGAAGGTGAAGTTGCATGATGCCAACGAACAATGCAGCAACACTTGCTTTATTTCCGACACGAAAATCCACTTCGCCTTTCTGCACTTCTCTAGTACTTATTAGCCCCTGCATCGAATTGCAAATATGAGCAACCGATCTGGTATCAAATACCCAAGAGTTAACATAGGAATCAGCGAGAAGAATCTCCACAACATTTACAACAAGCGTACCTGAGTGGGAAGTACTATTACTTCCACTCTTCTTCAAAGAAGCCTGGTACTTGCTGCAGTTTCTCTTCCAGTGGCCATGTTCATGACAAAAGAAGCACTCAGTGTCTTCTACAGGTCCAGCCTTTTGCTTGGGTGCAGGCTTAGGGATCGTATCCTTAGCCTTGCCCTTCTTCTTCCAAGAAGTACCCTTTCTCTTGAAGCTAGGCTTGTTCTGCAAAACCATCACATGGCTATGCCCTGCACACTTCTTCATGTCACTTTCTGCTGTTTTCAGCATCCCGCATAACTCATTAAGGCCTTTCTCCACCCCATGCATATGGTAGTTCGAAATGAACTGCCCATAGCTGGATGAAAGAGACGCCAAAATGAAGTCAGTGGCCAACTCTTGGCCTAGTGGAAAACCAAGCTTTTCCAAAGTCTGACTGTAACCAACAATTTTGATCACATGGGGGCCTACAGCTGCTCCATCTGCCAGGTTGCATTCGACAAAGGACTTGGTAACATTGTACCTCTCAGTCCTTGCCTGATCTTGGAACATGTCCTTAAGCGCTACGATCATATCTCACGCTTCCTGATCCTCAAACTTCTTTTGGAGTTCAGGTTCCATGCATGCAAGCATAATACAGCTAACCTCAAGAGAATCATCACATGCTCTCTTGTAGGCATTCTTGAGGGCAACAGATGCATTATCAGCAGGTTCATCGGGGATTGGGGTATCCAGAACCGTTTCCTTTTTATCAGACTTGAGAACAATTCTCAGGTTACGGACCCAGTACGAATAGTTTGTTCCATTTAGTTTATCTTTGTCAAGAATCGAACGCAAAGAAAAAGGTGATGTAGTGTTCGGTGCCATTGATCTACAATAGAAAACATGCAAAAAACTAAGCCATGTAACCATGAAAGAGTAAAACATATTAAACAATTTAATAGCATATACTCCCACTTAAATCAATATCCCTCTATTGATACTAAGTGATTCAAGATCCACAATTAACAAGTCGACTAGTGAGCTTTAGCATCACTACTAGAAGACAAGGTAAATCGGTAAGCAACACTTGCTAATCATATCACATATGACTCTTGTTGTTGGGTGACATCTCTATGTCAAAACTAGGCGCCCAACCTTTATGCCCCAAGGTCCTTAATTGTTAAGATGACCTTGTCAAGATCACCAACCCTTATGCGTGTAGGTATCCGATACAAACCCATCCAGCCAAGGAAAACCGCGGCACCCTAATTTCATAGGCCCACCAACGATTATACAGGCATAGGATGGTGCAAGGTTTAGTTGGGAGGGCATGGTTTAACTTAAACTTTGTGAGGGATCGTTCTACTTCTATCATCTAAGCATGCATAGTAGTAAAACACATAAGAATAGCATTCACATAGATGTGACACAGTATGACCCATTTTCTCATGGTGATCTCCATCACCATAGAACTTGTCGATCATGATGATCTCCATCTTCATGTTCCATGTGAGCCATCTTCCAATTGATGAGTCCTCCAAGAACTAATACAAGCTATTACTCCTAACAGCTAGTAATCAAAATTACATAGTATTGGGATCATCACAAGTTGGAACGCAGGCCATTACAATAAATGACAACACATATGGCTCCAGCCGTGTTGCCCTACTCACGACACGCAGGTCATGCAAAAATTCATACATGCATCACATACACATATGGGCCATACTGATCACATACATCCTGCAAAAACAAATTATGCATATAATCGCATTCTACCGGATCATGTGACATCGCAGAACCTAGTTACCTTAACGAGATACAAAAGGGGCTACGATTAAGGGGGGTCTAGGGGGTCTCCCCCTACAGGGTTCGAAGGGGCAGCGCCCCTCGCGGTACATCAAATAAAATTTACCAAACCCTAAATTTACCAAACCCCTCGCGGTACATCAAAACCGTGAAAAATGATAGATCGAATATACACAATTTTCTTTAAGGATTTTGATCGGCAAATCAAATTTACCATAAACCGACTCTTGTCCCGATTCAATCAAACTCCTTTGATCACGGTACATCGATTTTAGATCTAGGTTCCGATTCGATCAATCATATTGATCTTCGCGTGATTCAACATGATTTATGTGTCACTGTCTACCCCGATGGCGGAAGCCGACCAGTAGGGGTAAGTCGTTCGACAACCTCAGAATCACGATCACGGAAAGCAAGATCATAGATCAATCCTGAACCACTGCCATATAAATGATCACATCATTCATATTTTTCTGCATATCACCATATGCAAACATCCCGAACCTATAACTGAACAACATTGGCTCTGATACCACTAAAGGGATACGGGTAGGCTACACAAGCGCAAATCAAAATTTTCTACCGCGTAAACCAGGATTAATACTGTCATAGATCACGGGATTACCACTAGACGCGCAGTTGCGGAATTGATGAAGCGCGTCAAGGCAGTGCAGACGTTCCATGTCCCCTCCTTGTTCTCGTCCCACGAGCAGCTCCCCATGCGCGGCTCGTCCAAGTGCCACAGATGCAGCACCTCCGAGGTATCCACACGTGCGGGGTGAAAGCGTCAGACGCTGGACTACTAGGTCCGCGCCTGCAACACGGGCGTGAGGTGTGGCAGCTGGGTGGAATGGTCTAGGGTCTAACCCTGGTCAGCTCGCCCCACCCTCTCTTATATAGGCGTTCCTAGTGGGCTTCTACATTAGCAGCCCATTAGTAGCCTAAGCCTGGTCTAATTCGGATCCAATCCTCATTAGGCTTCCAGCCCCTTAAGTGTGTGACCCTATAGGTTCATATACGTGTAGACATGACATGAATACACTTATTCTGTCAATAGTTGGTAGCTGCCTCTAGCAAGACGTGCCAACTCCTAAACGCATACAAAGATCATATCGGACGAACCATCACAAGGTTTAGTACATGTCTTTCCCTTTGCCTCACGATATTTGGTCTAGATCCAAGCTGACCTCTCTTTCTCGATACCGTAACTCGGAATCCCTTTACTAGGTTAACTCTTAACCTTATGTAGCACGGCCATGCATTTCTGGATCCGATCACTCGAGGGGCCCAGAGATATCTCTCTTAAGTAGAGAGGGGCAAATCCCATCTTGATTGACCATGCCTTGCAGCATGTTTTAGGACAAACCCAAAAGCTACCTTTATAACTATCCAGTTACGGAGTAGCGTCTGATAGCCCCAAAGTAGGTCGATCCACATCTCAAGTACATGCGACAATCTCAGGTCTAAGGACAAAACGTACATGATGTGTAGAGAGAGAGCTAAAACTAATTGCCAGTCTCAAGTTGGGTCAGTTCAACCCCATGTTCATATATAAGATGTGTCCACATTATTGGTTTGACATCTCCATGTCTATGACTTGCGAAACATAGTCATCAACCAATCGATGTGCTAGTCTAATATTCACATGTGTCCTCACATGAACTCCGACTAGGGACAACTATTAAATAACCATACAAGTAAAGAGTTTCACAAACAATTCACATAATTGCCAATCAATACAAGTTGCCTGATATGGATATTCAAGGAACATTACAATAACTCATGGATACATATGAAATATAATCATCTCTATGATTGCCTCTAGGGAATATTTCCTTCAATATACCCATATCTATTTAAGTCATTAGTAAAAGTGAGAAAATAGCCATATCCACCGCGCGTCGAAACACTCATTGGTCTGCATACATCAGTATGTATGATTTCCAATAAGTCCGTTGCTCGCTCCATTATTCCGGAGAACGGGGTTTTCATCATCTTGCCCATGATGCACGTCTCGCATGTGTCAAATGATTCAAAATCAAGAGACTCCAAAAGTCCATCAGAATGGAGTTTCTTCATGCGTTTTACACCAATATGACCTAGACGACAGTGCCACAAATAAGTTGGATTATCACTATCTACTTTGCATCTCTTAGCCTCAATGTTATGGATGTGCGTTTCATTGCTTTCGAGATTCAGAAGAAATAAACCATTCACAACAGGTGCATGACCATAAAAGATGTTATTCATATAAATAGAACAACCATTATTCTCCGATTTAAATGAATAACCATATTGCAATAAACACGATCCACATATAATGTTCATGCTCAACACAGGCACATAATAACACTTATTAAGGTTTAAAACTAATCCCGAAGGTAAAACTAAGGAGAGCGTGCCGACAGCCATCACATCAACTTTTGATCCATTGCCAACGCGCATCGTCACCTCGTCCCTTGCTAGCCGACGTCTATTCCGTAGCTCCTGTTTCGAGTTACAAATATTAGCAACTGAACCAGTATCATATACCCAGGCACTACAACAAGCGCTAGTAAGGTAAACATCAATAACATGTATATCAAATATACCTTTAATGGTGCCAGCCTTCTTGTCCGCCAAGTACTTCGGACAGTTGCGCTTCCAGTGACCCTTGTCCTTGCAATAGAAGCACTCAGTGTCCGGCTTAGGTCCAGACTTGAGCTTCTTCTCAGCAGGGGCAACGCGCTTGCCGCTGCCTTTCTTGAAGGATTTCTTTGCACCCTTAGCTTTCTTAAAGCTAGTGGTCTTGTTGACCATTAACACATGATTATCTTTCTTGATATCCACCTCCGCAGCTTTCAGCTTAGCGAAGAGCTCAATAATTGTATCAGTGGAACCAATTTGATTGTGAGTAACAACAAAACCTTTGTAGCTAGGAGGGAGTGATTGTAGAACTCTGTCAATCTTGAGCTCTTCTGGAATCTTGTAGTCCAGTTGCTCAAGACGTTGAGTGTAGCCCGCCATCTTAATGGCGTGCTCACTAACGGAACTCCCTTCCTCCATCTTGCAGTTAAAGAACTTCTCAGAGATCTCATATCTCTCAGAACGGGCCTGAGTCCGAAACATGGTTTTCAGTTCCTCAAGTATCTCAAAGGGCCCGTCGAACTCCTCAAAACGATTTTGAAGTTCCGGTTCCATAGCAAACAACATGGTACTCTTAATCGCTCCATAATCATCTTTGCGTGACTGATAAACAGCTTTTTCATCAGCCGGCGCATCAGTAGCAGGGGCGTCACCTAGCGCTTTCTCAAGTACATAGGCCTTTTGTCTGCCAGAGAGAATGATTCTCAGATTGCGGAACCAGTTGGTGAAGTTAGACCCATTGTTCTTAAGCTTTTCTTTCTCAGCAAAAATGTTGATGTTGAAGTTGGACTTAGCCATTTGATCTACAAAATTTGCAAATACAATTTAGACTATGTTCATGATAACTAGTTCAACTTAATCAAATTACTAGATAAACTCTCACTAAATTCAACATCCCTCAAGTTGTTTAGTTAACACGATCCAAATTCACCACACCTAATCCGATCTTCACGAGAAGAGATGTGGTTTCAATGGTGGACAACAAAGTGTCGATCATATCATTCATATGACTCATGTTTAACCTTTCGGTTTGTGTGTTCCGAGGCCATGTTTGTACATGCTAGGCTCGTCAAGTCAAACCTAAGTATTTTCGCATGTGCAAAAACTGGCTTGCACCCGTTGTATGTGAACGTAGAGTTTATAGCACCCGATCATCACGAGGTGCTTGAGCACGACGAACTTTCGCAACGGTGCATACATGGGGAGAACACAATTTTATCTTGATCTTTAAGTGAGGAATCATCTTATAATGCTACCGTCGCGATCTAAGCATAATAAGATACATAAAAGGATAAACATCACATGCATATAATTTTATGTGACATGGTATAGCCAATCTCCGCGCAATGATCTCCATCTTGTGCGCGCCAGCATGATCTCCATCACTCCACCATGATTGCCTCCACCACGAATAGCAACTACAACTATTGCTAACTACTTAGCGATAAAGTAAAGCTATTACATGGCGTATAAGAAATTGACACGTATGTCATACACAATTATAAAGACAACCATACGGATCCTGCCGGTTGTGAACTCATCGACATACAAGTCGTGAAATATTATAAAGCATGATCATTACATACATCTCAATACATACACATCATGTCTTGGGCCATACCATATCACAAAACACTCCCTACAAAAACAAGTTAGACGCCTTTACTTTGTTGTTGCATGTTTTACGTGGCTTATGGGAGTAACAAGCTAAGAACGATTATGGTTGATAACATCCGTTGTAAATCCCATGACTACTATAGTGAGAGAAACTGGCATCCACCAGCCGCATGTGTGGAACAAGCCACACGTCAAGTGTGGAGCCGGTCTCGTGAACAAGGTCGCATAAATTTGGCCTGAACCGCTTCGATCTAACTATGCTATCTAACTATGTTGCGCCATAAGAAATACACAACAAGAGGCTTTCCACAGAAAACATTCACGCCCGCAACAAGCATGTTGCGTTCTACTCGTGAAACACATCTACGCATAGATCTAGCTCTGATACCACTGAAGGGTTTTGCAGCATAGTAAATCAAAAATTTCTTACGGATGCAAACAAGAAAGACAAGATCTAATCTAGGAGATGTAATCAACGAGAGAGATTGATGAGATCTTCATACCCTTGAAGAAATCGCACAGCGGAAACGTTCAACAGAACGTGGTTGATGTAGCCGTACTCGCCATCTCCTCCTCGCGATCCAATCCGATCCTACGCCGCAAGTGGCGGCGCCTCCGAGAGATGCACACGTACGGTGCAACGACGTCTCCTCCCTTCCTTGGTCCAGCAAGTATGGTGGAGAGATAGATTGGATCTGTAGCACGACGGCGTGGTGCTTATGATGGAGAGTTTCTGCGGCAGGGCTTCGCCTACGCGCAGTCGAGAGAGAGAGAGAGAGGTGGAGGGGCAGCAGTTGGAGGCGGCTAGGGTTGGAGAGGGGAGGGGGGAGGCTGCACCCCTGCCCTCCTTATATAGGGGGCTGGCCGCCCCCTTGACCCCTTCTCCAAGCCCTAGAGCGGCGGCCCCAAGGGGTGGAGTGGGGGGCAAGTCTTCCCCCCCTCTTCTAGAAGGCTCCCCTAGGGTTTCCCCTAGGGCTGGCCGGCTGGGCCTTAGGGGTCTTGTGCCCCTGGCCCAAAGTGTCCAGGGCACTTCCCCTTAGGCCCGAGCCGAGCTTTATTTTGTTGTTTGGAAAATTAATTGTGTATTAATTATGAGTCATTAACGTGTTATTAACGGACGCGTTGATTAATCGGTCGTTTCCACATTAGATTAAGCAGGTCGTGGGCTGATGCCGACTCGGTCGTGGGCTGTTGCTCACGTCCTACCCGACCCGCACTATATAAGCAGGCAGACGCGAACCCTAGCCGTCCCCAGCAATTAGATTGCATATGCCTACCTGCGCATCGCCGTTCCACCTCTTCGTGCTGCCCTCTGCTACTCCATCCCGTCGGCTGCGTGCACGGCCGTCCGGGAGAGCAGGCCTCCGAAACCCCGTCTCTCTGATCCTGCACCGGGAGAGAGGCGATAAGGTTCTTGGGGAGCGTCTAGGCGTGACTGCTCAAACTCTTCTACGTCCGGCTTCCTCGACTCCATCGCCATGCTTCTACGTCTGGCTTCCTCGACTCTATCGCCATGTCTGACGGTGCTTCCAAGCAGGTTGCTGCTGCTACCGTCGTTGGCGGATCCTCTACTTTTTTGTGTCGTTGGTCATACTATCGACGAACTCGTACGTGTTATTTGCTCTCTTGTTATTTCCTATGATGATTACTAGTATTACAACATGCGTAGATGTTTTAGGTTTTCACTTGACTATATGGTGCATATCTACTATCGTATGCTAGTTAGTCTTAGAAATTATACTGTTATAATTTACACTTAAATTAAATTAATGCGAAAACTGCTAATTATTTCATCCTCGAGCCCACGGGAGAGAAACCGCCTAGGGCCTCGGTCGTGCCTGCGGAAGACAGCGGTGGCAGCGTCGCGGAGCTTCACGCGGGAGAGAAGACGAGGAGGAGAATGAGATGGAGCTAGCACCTCGCCGGAGTGGGAATGGTGGGCGTCGGTGGATAATTTCGAAAATTCTTTTCACCAGTATCCTGCGACCTGCCTCTCGCTGATGGAGGTCGTCATGGAAGGAGTTGTTGCCTCGAGCCGAAACCAATCACAGCTTTGTTCCCTTCCTTTCGTGCGGTAGCTGCTAGAAAACAGCCGGTCTGACCACATCGGAAGCAGGGGACGATTAGATCTAGCTGTAACACTTATCAATTTTTTGGTCATAAGAAGCAGTGAGATGAGAGGATTTCTAAGGACCATGGCGTACTAGTGTGTCTGGGGAAATTGTGTGCGTGTTGCGAAGAGCAGTTGGGGAAAAAGTGGTCGTGGTCCGCATAGATCTATACCACAAACGTGTTGACACGCTTGAAAAAATCTGGTGAGATGGAGACAGATGAAGAGAGAGCGCCGACATGTAGCTGTGGAGAGAGACGAGTAAAAGTTCAATATGAACCTTGAACTTGTAGTATCGGTCCCGATCAATCTGAACCTTAGACCAGTTTGGCACACAAAGAAAGCTACAATCCCGGCTAGGATAGCTTGCTGCTCTAATTGATAACACGGACCAGTGTGTGGTACCAATCCCCTTTCCAAACTCTCATTCGATCCCGAACGAGATTAAATCCGCCACTTGCCAGCGAACCTCCGTTTCCTGCCATTCGGAATGGCGGAGCTAGAGAAATGACGATCCGGGGCTTTGGTGGTGCCCTAGCCATAAAACGAAAAATAACTAATCTACAAGGAAATTCAGTTTTACCTGATGTCCTGTGCACCCCAAGAATGCATGTAGATCCGTCTCTAGTGTTAGGAATAGACAAAGTTATATTTCTCTGGGGGCCAAAGGCCATAATATATAGTACAGGTACAAGACAAATATGCAGGAAGCCCCCTAACATATGGGGGAAATACAATATACAGATATATACATCTAACACCCACCCCCCCTCAAACTCATGGTGGATCCACAACACTGAGTTTGGAGAGTAAGAAATCATGTTGCGCTCCGGTCTGTGCCTTCGTAAAGAAATCCGTCAACTGTAAATCTGAAGGCACATACTGAAGCACAGCAACCTGAGCCTGCACCTGAGCACGTGTATAGAAAGCATCAACACCAATATGCTTGGTAAGCTCATGCTTGACCGGATCACGTGCAACACTAATAGCACCTGTACTGTTAGACAAAACTAGAGTGGGTGTGATAATAGAGACCCCAAAATCCGCAAGTAACCACCGTAACCAGGTCACCTCAGCAGTCAACAAGGCCATAGCACGCAACTCAGCCTGAACACTCGAACGGGAAACCGCTGTCTGTTTCTTCGTCTTTCAAGCAATGAGCGAACCACCAAGAAACACACAGTAAGCAGAAAGTGAACGACGATCCGAAGGATCACTCGCCCACGTAGCGTCTGAATATCACTGGAGCTGGAGGGAGCTAGAACGAGGAAAGAAAAGGCGACGAGTGATTGTACCACGAAGATAACGAAGAACACGGAGAAGATGACTATAGTGAATAGTGGTAGGAGCAGAAACAAACTGACTCAGAGTATGAACAGGATATGAGATGTCAGGACGAGTGACAGCAAGATAAACTAGACTCCCAACAAGATGACGATAAGGCGTCGGATCAGAAAGAAGATCACCATCAGTAGGTTGAAGCTTAACATTAAGCTCCATAGGGGTCTCAACGGTGCGCTCATCCCCAAGAGCAGCACGAGCAAGAAGATCCTGAATATACTTTTCCTGAGAGATACAAAATCCATCAGAAGTGGAGGAAACCTCAATCCCAAGAAAGTATCAAAGAGAACCAAGATCAGTCATAAGAAACTGATCACGTAGACGAGTCTTAACAAAGGCGATATACTTAGGATCATCACCAGTAATGATCATATCATCAACATAGAGAAGAAGAAGAGTGCGTCCACGAGGAGAAGTGTGAACAAACAGCGCTGGATCATGAGCACTAGGGGAGAAACCAACAACAGTCACTACAGAAGCAAAGCGCTCAAACCAGGCACGAGGGGCCTGTTTGAGGCCATAAAGAGACCGTCGAAGACGACAAACCATCCCCTCGGGAACAGAATACCCAGGAGGAGGCTGCATATAAACCTCCTCACTCAATTCACCATTGAGAAAGGCGTTCTGAACATCAAGCTGGGACACAGACCAATGACGAGCAGAAGCAATAGCAAGAAGAGTACGCACAGTGGTCATATGAGCCACAGGAGCAAAAGTCTCATCATAGTCACGACCATGCTCCTGCTGAAAACCACGAGCCACAAGACGCGCTTTATAGCGCTCAAGAGATCCATCAGAGCGAGTCTTAATCTTATAGACCCACTTATAGGTGATAGGACGAACACCGGGAGGGGGAGAAACAAGATCCCAGGTGCCAGTGCGCTCAAGTGCAGCAATCTCCTTAGCCATGGCCAGCTGCCATTCAGGATGATGCTCAACATCCCGATAAGAAGTCGGCTCAGAGGCAACAGAAAGACCATACTGACTAGGAGAGTAACGAGCGGGGGCACGACGCTGACGAAAAAGACGAGTAGAGGGAAGCTCGTCAGAGGAAGACGATGTTGGAATTATGCCCTAGAGGCAATAATAAAGATGTTATTATTATAATTCTTGTTCATGATAAAGTTTATATTCCATGCTAGAATTGTATTAAGCGGAAACATTAATACTTGTGTGGTTTGTGAACAACACCGTGTCCCTAGTATGCCTCTATGGACTAGTTCATTGATCAATAATGGTTAAGGTTTCCTAACCATAGACATGAGTTGTCAATTGATAATGAGATCATATCATTGGAGAATGATATGATGGACAGACCCAAACTAAGCGAAGCAATTAGATCGTGTCATCGTGTTCGTCTTTGCGAAGCTTTTCTTATGTCAAATATTGTATTCCTTAGACCATGAGATAATACAACTCCCTGGTATCGGAAGAAAGCTTTGAGGTCATCAAACGTCATCCTATGAGAGGGTGATCATAAAGGTGTCTCTCAGGTGATCGGAAAGTATCTGTTGGGTTGTATGTATCGAGATGGGATTTGTCCCTCCTAAGTTGGAGAGATATACTTCGGGCCCACTCTGTAGTCGATATCAACACCGCTTGCAAGCATGTGGTTAAGGAGTTAATCACAAAGTGATATCGGATTACGGAACGAGTAAAGTACTTGCTGTGAACGAGATTGAACTAGGTATGACGGTACCGACGATCGAATCTCGGGCAAGTAAAATATCGCGAGACGAAGGGAATATATATATGGGATTGTTTGAATCCTGACATCGTGGTTCATCCGATATGATCATCGATGAATGTGTGGGAGTCAATATGGGTGCCCAGACCCCGCTGTTGATTATTGATAGAAGATCATGTCTGCATATTCTCGAACCCGCAGGGTCACACACTTAACGTGTCTCGACGCTAGGGTAGATTGGATAATTGGTTTATGAATTTTTGTTCGGAGTCTCGGATGGGATCCGGGATATCACGAGAGGTTCCGGAATGGTCCGGAGAATAAGATTCATATAAGGCAGTGCAGTTTTTGGAGTTCGGAATTGTTCCGGGTTAATCGGTATTGTACCAGAAGCTTCTAGAACCTTCCGGAAGGGGACCAACGTGGCCCCACCTTCCGGGAGGGGGCATGGGCCTATGAGGGAGTGTCCTGGCCGCATTGGGCCAGGGGCACAAGGCCCCATAGGGCCCAGCCGATCCTAGAGAGTTTAAATCGTTTAAACTAGAGATAGGGTTTCTAGAAGGGGGAGAGTCCTCACCCCCCACTCCTTATCCTTTGGGCTTGGGGGAGGGGATAGGGCTGCGCCCCCCCTCTATATAAAGAGGGGTGGGGGCGCACCAACCCCCCACACCTTCCCCTCCAACCCTAGCCGCCCTGCTGCCCTTCTCTCTCCCTCCCGACTGCTTGTAGGCGAAGCCCTGCTGCAGAAATTCTCCACCATATACACCACGCCGTCGTGTTGTAGATCCAATCTATCTCTCCACCATACTTGCTGGTCCGAGGAAGGAGGAGACGTCGAGGTGCTGCACGTGTGCATCTCACGGAGGCACCGCCACTTGTGGTGCTAGATCGGATCGGATCGCGAGGAGGAGAAGCGAGTACGACTACATCACCCACGTTCCGACGAACGTTCCGCTGTGCGAATCTTCAAGGGTATGAAGATCTAATCCAATCTCTCTCGTTGTTTGCATCTCCTAGATTAGATCTTGGCTTTCCCTCTGTTCGCTCCGTAGAAAATTTTGATTTACTATGCCGCGAATCCCTTCAGTGGTATCAGAGCTAGATCTATGCGTAGATGTGTTTCACGAGTAGAACGCAACATGGTTGTTGCGGGCGTTGATGTTTTCTGTTGCAAGCCTCTTGTTTGTGTTCTTCTTATGACGCGGGATAGTGAGATTGAAGCGGTCCAGGCCAACCTTACGCGACGTCGTTCGCGAGACCGGCTCCGCACTTGACGTGTGGCTTGTTCCACACATGCGGCTGGTGGATGTCAGTTTCTCTCACTATAGTTGTCATGGGATTAACACCGGAGTTTGGCAACCATAATATCACCGTTGTGGCTTTCCGTAGGTAAGAATCGTTCTTAGCATCTACTCCCATAAGCCACGTAAAACATGCAACAACAAAGTAGAGGCGTCTAACTTGTTTTTGCAGGGAGTGTTTTCTGTGATATGGTATGGCCCAAGATGTGATGTGTATATTGTATGCGATGATCATGTTTTGTAATGTTTCACGACTTGCATGTCGATGAGTACACAACCGGCAGGAGCCATATGGTTGTCTTTATAATTGTGTATGACCTGCGAGTCAACTTCTTATACGCCATGTAATAGCTTTACTTTATCGCTAAGTAGTTAGCAATAGTTGTAGTTGCTATTCGTGGTGGAGGCAATCATGGTGGAGTGATGGAGATCATGCCGGAACGCACAAGATGGAGATCATTGCGCGAGGATTGGCTATACCATGTCACATAAAGTTATATGCATGTGATGTTTATCCCTTTATGTATCTTATTATGCTTAGATCGTGACGGTAGCATTATAAGATGATTCCTCACTTAAAGATCAAGATAAAAACTGTGTTCTCCCCAAGTATGCACCGTTGCGAAAGTTCGTCGTGTCCAAGCATCACGTGATGATCGGGTGCTATAGACTCTACGCTCACATACAACGGGTGCAAGCCAGTTTTGCACACGCAGAAATACTTGGGTCTAGCTTGACGAGCCTAGCATGTACAGACATGGCCTCGGAACACAAGAACCGAAAGGTTAAGCATGAGTTATGAATGATATGATCGACACTTTGTTGTCCACCATTGAAACCACATCTCTTCTCGTGATGATCGGATTAGGTGTGGTGAATTTGGATCGTGTTCACTAAACAACTTGAGGGATGTTGAATTTAGTGGGAGTTCATCTAGTAATTTGATTAAGTTGAACTAATTATCATGAACATAGTCTAAATTGTACTTGCCAATACTGTAGATCACATGGCCAAGTCCAACTTCAACTTCAACATTTTTGCTGAGAAGGAAAAGCTTAGAAACAATGGGTCTAACTTCACCAATTGGTTCCGCAATCTAAGAATCATTCTGTCTGGCGGACAAAAGGACTATGTCCTTGGGAAAGCGTTAGGTGACCCCCCTGCTGCAACTGCGCCGGCTGATGAGAAAGCTGTCTATCAGTCGCGCAAAGATGATTATGGTGTGATTAAGAGCATCATGTTGTTTGCTATGGAACCGGAGCTTCAAAATCGTTTTGAAGAGTATCCCGGGCCCTTCGAGATTCTCGAGGAGCTGAAAACCATGTTTCAGACTCAGGCCCGTTCTGAGAGATATGAGATCTCCGAGAAGTTCTTTAATTGCAAGATGGAGGAAGGGAGTTCCGTTAGTGAGCACGCCATAAAGATGACGGGCTACACTCAACGCCTTGAGCAACTGGAATGCACGATTCCAGAGGAGCTCAAGATTGACAGGGTTCTGCAATCACTCCCTCCCAGCTACAAAAGTTTTGTAGTGACTCATAATCAGATTGGTTCCACTAATACGATCACCGAGCTCTTCGCAAAGCTGAAGGCTGCGGAAGTGGACATCAAGAAGGATAATCATGTGTTGATGGTCAACAAGCCCTCCTTTAAGAAAGGTAAGGGAGCAAAGAAGCCCTTCAAGAAGGGCGGCGGCAAGCGCAATGCCCCTGCAGAGAAGAAGCTCAGGTCTGGTCCCAAGCCGGACACTGAGTGCTTCTATTGCAAGGACAAGGGTCACTGGAAGCGCAACTGTCCGAAGTACTTAGCGGACAAGAAGGCTGGCACCATCAAAGGTATATTTGATATACATGTTATTGATGTTTTCCTTACTAGCCCTCGTTGTAGTGCCTGGGTATTTGATACCGGTTCAGTTGCTAATATTTGTAACTCGAAACAGGAGCTACGGAATAGACGGCGGCTTGCGAGGGATGAGGTGACGATGCGCGTTGGCAACGGATCAAGAGTTGATGTGATGGCCGTCGGCACGCTCTCCTTAGTTTTACCTTCGGGATTAGTTTTAAACCTTAATAAGTGTTATTATGTGCCTGCGTTGAGCATGAACATTATTTCCGGATCGTGTTTATTGCAAGACGGTTATTCATTTAAATCGGAGAATAATGGTTGTTCTATTTATATGAGTAACATCTTTTATGGTCATGCACCTCTTGTGAATGGTTTATTTCTTCTAAATCTCGAAAGGGATGAAACACACATCCATAACATTGAGGCTAAGAGATGCAAAGTAGATAGTGATAATACTACTTATTTGTGGCACTGTCGTCTAGGTCATATTGGTGTAAAGCGCATGAAGAAACTCCATTCTGATGGACTTTTGGAGTCTCTTGATTTTGAATCATTTGACACATGCGAACCATGCCTCATGGACAAGATGATCAAAACCCCGTTCTCCGGTATGATGGAGCGAGCAACGGACTTGTTGGAAATCATACATACCGATGTATGCGGACCGATGAGTGTTTCGACGCGCGGTGGATATCGCTATTTCCTCACTTTTACCGATGACTTAAGTAGATATGTGTATATCTATTTAATGAAACATAAATCTGAAACGTTTGAAAAGTTCAAAGAATTTCAGAATGAAGTGGAGAACCATCGTAACAGAAAGATTAAGTTTCTACGATCCGATCGTGGAGGTGAATATTTGAGTTATGATTTTCTCACGCATCTTAAAGCAAGCGGAATCGTTTCGCAACTCACGCCACCTGGAACACCACAGCGCAATGGTGTGTCTGAACGCCAGAATCGAACCTTATTAGATATGGTCCGATCAATGATGTCTCTTACTGATTTGCCGTTATCATTTTGGGGTTATGCATTAGAAATCGCTGCATTCACTTTAAATAGGGAACCATCTAAATCCGTTGAGACGACACCGTATGAACTGTGGTTTGGTGCGAAACCTAAGTTGTCGTTTCTTAAAGTTTGGGGATGCGAAGCTTACATCAAGAAATTGATGCCGGACAAGCTCGAACCCAAAGCGGAGAAATGCGTCTTCATAGGATACCCTAAGGAAACTATTGGGTATACCTTCTATCACAGAACCGAAGGCAAAGTGTTTGTCGCAAAGAACGGTTCCTTTCTTGATAAGGAGTTTCTCTCGAAAGAAGTGAGTGGGAGGAAAGTAGAGCTAGACGAGGTTATTGAACCTTCTCTTGAATTGGAGAGTAGCGCAGCACCTGAAATTGTTCCAGTGCCGCCTGCACCAACAATAGAGGAAGCTAATGACAAGGATCATGAAGCTTCGGACGATGCTGCTACTGAACGTCGCAGGTCGACAAGGTCGCGTGCCCCTCCTGAGTGGTACGGCAACCCTGTCTTGACTGTCTTGTTAGTAGAAGACAGTGAACCTACGAACTATGAGGAAGCGATGGTGAGCCCAGACTCTGAGAAATGGCTAGAAGCCATGAAATCCGAATTGGGATCCATGAGCGAAAACCAAGTATGGACTTTGGTGGACCCTCCTAGCGACCGAAAGGCCGTTGAGTGCAAATGGATCTTCAAGAAGAAAACGGACGCGGATGGTAATGTTACCGTCTATAAAGCACGGCTTGTCGCGAAAGGTTTTCGACAAGTTCAAGGTGTTGACTACGATGAGACTTTCTCTCCCGTAGCGATGTTTAAGTCCATTCGGATATTATTAGCAATTGCCGCATTTCATGATTATGAAATATGGCAGATGGATGTCAAGACTGCGTTCCTCAATGGCACCATTGATGAAGAGTTGTATATGATGCAACCCGAAGGTTTTGTCGATCCTAAGGATGCTGATAAAGTATGCAAACTTCAGCGTTCCATTTATGGACTGAAGCAAGCATCTCGGAGTTGGAACCTTCGTTTTGATCAAGTGATCAAGAGCTTTGGATTTGTTCCAAATTGCTACGAAGCTTGTATCTACAAGAAAGTGAGTGGGAGCTCGGTGACGTTTCTGGTACTATATGTGGATGACATATTGATTATCGGAAATGACATCAACATGCTTAACGATGTGAAGAGTTATTTGAACAAGTGTTTTTCAATGAAAGACCTAGGTGAAGATGCTTATATATTGGGCATCAAAATCTATAGAGATAGACAAAGACGCTGATAGCTTTAAGCCAGAGTACATACCTAGACAAAATTCTGAAAAGGTTCAGAATGGATAAGGCAAAGAAAGGTTCAGTGCCTATGTTGTCAGGTAAGATATTGAGCAAGGCTTAGTGTCCAGCTACGGTAAATGATAGGGAAGCTATGAGCAAAGTGCCTTATGCCTCGGCCATAGGTTCCATCATGTATGCCATGCTGTGTACTAGACCGGATGTGTCCAATGCTCTTAGTTTGACGAGCAGATATCAAAGTGATCCAGGAGTGGAACACTGGACAGCCGTGAAGAACATCCTAAAGTACCTAAATAGGACTAAAGAAATGTTCTTAGTCTATGGGGGTGATGAACAGCTTGTCGTAAAAGGTTACGTCGACGCTAGTTTTGACACCGACAAGGATGATTCCAAATCTCAGACAGGATACGTTTATATTTTGAATGGAGGAGCTGTGAGCTGGAGAAGCTGCAAGCAAAGCGTGATCGCGGGATACAGTGGAAGCGGAATACATGGCTGCTGCAGAAGCATCAAGTGAAGGAGTTTGGATCAGAAACTTCATCACTGAGCTTGGCGTGGTTCCAAGTGCATTGGACCCATTGGAGATATTGTGTGACAACACTGGCGCCATAACACTCGCTAAGGAACCAAGATATCATCCAAAGACCAAGCATATCAACCGCAAGTTTCATATAATCCGAGATTATATAGCAGATGGAGATTTGAAGATTAGCAAAGTACATACGGATCGGAATGTCGCAGATCCATTGACTAAACCTCTTCCACGTGTAAAACATGATCAGCACCTCAGTGCCATGGGTGTGAGATTGTTGCCAGATGTAAACTAGATTATTGACTCTAGTGCAAGTGGGAGACTGTTGGAATTATGCCCTAGAGGCAATAATAAAGATGTTATTATTATAATTCTTGTTCATGATAAAGTTTATATTCCATGCTAGAATTGTATTAAGCGGAAACATTAATACTTGTGTGGTTTGTGAACAACACGTGTCCCTAGTATGCCTCTATGGACTAGTTCATTGATCAATGATGGTTAAGTCCTAACCATAGACATGAGTTGTCAATTGATAATGAGATCATATCATTGGAGAATGATATGATGGACAGACCCAAACTAAGCGAAGCAATTAGATCGTGTCATCGTGTTCGTCTTTGCGAAGCTTTTCTTATGTCAAATATTGTATTCCTTAGACCATGAGATAATACAACTCCCTGGTATCGGAAGAAAGCTTTGAGGTCATCAAACGTCATCCTATGAGAGGGTGATCATAAAGGTGTCTCTCAGGTGATCGGAAAGTATCTGTTGGGTTGTATGTATCGAGATGGGATTTGTCCCTCCCAAGTTGGAGAGATATACTTCGGGCCCACTCGGTAATCGATATCAACACCGCTTGCAAGCATGTGGTTAAGGAGTTAATCACAAAGTGATATCGGATTACGGAACGAGTAAAGTACTTGCTATGAACGAGATTGAACTAGGTATGACGGTACCGACGATCGAATCTCGGGCAAGTAAAATATCGCGAGACGAAGGGAATATATATATGGGATTGTTTGAATCCTGACATCGTGGTTTATCCGATATGATCATCGATGAATGTGTGGGAGTCAATATGGGTGCCCAGACCCCGCTGTTGATTATTGATTGAAGATCATGTCTGCATATTCTCGAACCCGCACGGTCACACACTTAACGTGTCTCGACGCTAGGGTAGATTGGATAATTGGTTTATGAATTTTTGTTCAGAGTCTCGGATGGGATCCGGGATATCACGAGAGGTTCCGGAATGGTCCGAAGAATAAGATTCATATAAGGCAGTGCAGTTTTTGGAGTTCGGAATTGTTCCGGGTTAATCGGTATTGTACCGGAAGCTTCTAGAACCTTCCGGAAGGGGACCAACGTGGCCCCACCTTCCGGGAGGGGGCATGGGCCTATGAGGGAGTGTCCTGGCCGCATTAGGCCAGGGGCACAAGGCCCCATAGGGCCCAGCCGATCCTAGAGAGTTTAAATCGTTTAAACTAGAGATAGGGTTTCTAGAAGGGGGAGAGTCCTCACCCCCTACTCCTTATCCTTTGGGTTTGGGGGAGGGGCTAGGGCTGCGCCCCCCTCTATATAAAGAGGGGTGGGGGCGCACCAACCCCCCACACCTTCCCCTCCAACCCTAGCCGCCCTGCTGCCCTTCTCTCTCCCTCCCGACTGCTTGTAGGCGAAGCCCTGCTGCAGAAATTCTCCACCATATACACCACGCCGTCGTGTTGTAGATCCAATCTATCTCTCCACCATACTTGCTGGTCCGAGGAAGGAGGAGACGTCGAGGTGCTGCACGTGTGCATCTCACGGAGGCACCGCCACTTGTGGTGCTAGATCGGATCGGATCGCGAGGAGGAGAAGCGAGTACGACTACATCACCCACGTTCCGACGAACGTTCCGCTGTGCGAATCTTCAAGGGTATGAAGATCTAATCCAATCTCTCTCGTTGTTTGCATCTCCTAGATTAGATCTTGGCTTTCCCTCTGTTCGCTCCGTAGAAAATTTTGATTTACTATGCCGCGAATCCCTTCAGACGACTCAGGAGACGACGATGAAGAAGAAGGAATAGCAGAGGAAGACTCCGGAGAACAAGCAGAACTAGGAGAACTAGACGGAACATAGGAGGACGATGTAGAAGAAGAGACATCAGGGGGATGAGATCCTGAAGAAGACACAATAGGAGTAGAAGGAGGAGACAGAGGGGGTGTGTCAGGAAAGAGAAGAAACGAGATATCCTCCACCGGGTAGGTACCAGCGGTGGGACGAGGATATAAAGGACGCGTCTCATCAAAAGTAACATCACGAGAGATACGCATCCGACGACCAACGGGGTCCCAACAGCGATATCCCTTATGCTCATCACTGTATCCAAGGAAAACACACTCAACAGACTAAGCAGTCAGTTCGGTGCGTTCGCGAGGAGCAAGGAGAACATAGCAAACACAACCAAACAAGCGAAGCATGGAATAGTCTAGAGCCTGTCCAGATAGGCGCTTAAGAGGGATGCCACCCTGCAGAGCGGCAGAAGGCTGAATATTGATGAGGTAAGCCGACGTAGCGACATCCTCAGCCCAGAAATATGGCGGAAGAGAAGAAGCAATCATCATGGCCCGAGTGGTCTCAAGAAGATGACGATGCTTACGCTCAGCAACACCATTCTAAGCATGTGCGCCAGGACAGGAGAACTGAGCAAGGGTGCCCTGCTCAGCAAGAACAGCTCGTAACATCTGGGAGATATACTCACTAGCAGAATCAGCATGAAACACACGAATGGGGATAAAATATTGAGTACGGACCATGACCGCAAAACGCTGATATATGGAGAGCACTTCACTATGAGAGCGCATAAAATACAACCAGTGTACCGAGAGAAATCATCGATGAATAAAATATAGTAGCGATGGCCCCCTTTCGAAGCGAAAGGAGCCGGACCCCAAACATCTGAATGAACTAAATCAAAAGGTCGCTGAGATACAGACGCGCTAGTAGGATATGGAAGCTGAATTTGTTTACCCAGCCTACAGCCCTGACAATGTAAAGACCCATCTCCTGAGACAGACCCCAGAAGACCACGATGAACTAAAGACGACAGACGCGAGTCACAAAGGTGACCGAGACGATGATGCCACTGCCCAAAGGAGTTGATAGCAGAGGCGACGACTGGAGAAGAACTGGCATAGGAAGTGGCAGCAGAGGGAACACGAAGCCAGTCTAACTCCCAAAGTCCTGAAGATTCACGGCTGCGAGGGCCGGCTCCAACCAGGGCTTGCGTGCGACGGTCCTGGACAACACAAGAATCAGCATAAAAAATGACGCGACAACCAGAGTCAGTAAGCTGGCTAGCAGAAAACAGATTCATCTTAAGAAGAGGGACATGAGAGATATCAGGAACAGAAAAAGAAGAAGTAGAAAGAGTGCCCCGACTAGAAACAGGAAGAGAGGTACCATCAGCTGTAAAAAAACGGACATGAGAAGGAAGAGAACGAAGAGCGAACAGAAAAGAAGACTCAGAGGTCATATGAAAGGAAGCTCCAGAATCCAGATACCATGGGGACGTACCTCACTATGTAGAAGGTGGTGGTCGCGCAGTGCCTGAAGAATCAGGCACAGAACCAGCAGTGCCTGTCGAAGAAGAGCCTGTAGCAGCAAGCAGACCGCGAAGACTCCTGATAATGTCGTGATCGGAGAGAGCAACTGCTGAAGATCCAGAAGGAGCCGACTGCCCACGAGCCTGGTGCTGCTGACGTAAACTAGGATCCCGTGTATAACAAGTGGCCCAAGTGTGGCCATCCTTGTTACAGTAAGAACAGTGACAAAGAGAACCACGGCGACCCTGACCACGAACCTGCTGGTGCTGACTCTGGCCCTGAAGCTGCTGATGCTGACTCTGACCCTGAAACTGCTGTTGCTGACTCTGACCCTGACCCGGAGGAGTGGGTAGTATCGGCGGCATCACAGAGAACCGTGGCTGAGTCAAGGGAGCAGACGGCATAGGAGGACCACGAGTAGCAAGCATAGATGGAACCGCAAGAAGACCAGCACCACAGAGACAGGTCTCCCCAGCCCGAAGCTCAGACAACACCTCAGAAAGCGGAACACGACCATGAGCATTCAGCTGAGCACGCCGGGGCTCAAACTCCTGGCGAAGCCGATACAGAAACTCATAGATGCGGTGAAACTCCAAATCCGAGCGCACAATCTGGCAGCACGAGCATGTGCCACAAACAGCAGTACGAAGAGAATCAAGCTGACGCCAGATAGCAGCACTCTGAGTATAGAACTTATCAATAGTGCAATCACCCTGCTGGAGAGCATGCTCCTGGCGAACCACAGACAGGTAAAGAGCATCCCCAGACGGCTGATAGCGCTGACGAAGATGGGCCCACTGAGCGGCAACAGTAGGGAGACTCATGAACTCAGCAACATACTGGGGCAAAACACTGGAGGTGAGAACAGCAGCATCACGAGCGTCCTCATCAACCCACTGAGTGTAAGCAGTCAGAGCGTGTCGATAGGCCTCAAGATCAGAAGAGTACTACTTGAACTTCAGATCATAAGCAGCAACAGCACTATCATCAGCACTCTGAGCAGCATCCTTGGCCTCCTGAGAAGCATCAGCACCGAGAACAACCGGTGTCGGCGGAAGAGGAGCCACAGGAGCAGGGGGGGGCACGACGGACAAGAGACCTCGTCGGAGAGCACACCCCAAAGACGGAGACCGCGCATGTGAACGCGCATAAAGGCAGCGAAATCAGGATAATTCGCGCCATCGAAGATCACCGGGCAGCGAGGAATCGCAACATAACCCGATGAAGAAGACATATCTCTCTCTTTTTCTTTTTCTTTTCCTTTTTTTTGCAGGTCAGATCAGATCTGGATCGGACCAGCAGGTGAGGGCCCGCCTTTCAGTGACAGCGGACGGCAGTGGGTAGGTGTAGAGGAGGTGAAGGATGGCAAGAGGACGGGCCAGCAGGTGAGGGCCCGCCTGTCAGTGACAGCGGACGGTTGTGGGTAGGTGTAGAGGAGGTAAAGGATGGCCAGAGGACGGAGTGTAGGTGCAAGGACGGCGAGTGTAGGTGTGCAGGGGTGGAGGACGGACAGCCACACGTGAGATTGTTGGATGGCCAGAGGACAGGCCAGCAGGCGAGGGCCCGCCTGTCAGTGATAGCGGGCGGTAGTGGGTAGGTGTAGAGGAGGTGAAGGATGGCCATAGGACGGAGTGTAGGTGCAAGGACGGCGAGTGTAGGTGTGCAGGGGTGGAGGACGGCCACGCGTGAGAAGGACAACCACGCGTGTGGAGCAGAGGATGGCCGGGCGGGCCCGATCGGTACGAGACGTGTGGAGCGCGGCAGGGGTTGCAGATTGGATCGGCGATCAGGGCGAATTTTGCGAGTAGCATACGGGAAGCTGGCAGATTCCGATATGGGCGGTGGCGACGCAGACGGTCAGAACGGGAACCGGCGGTGGCCGGGGCGAGCTGACGGCGGTTACGATTACAAGCAGATGACCGGTGGGCACGGGAACCCTAAAACCGGCTCTGATACCATGTTAGGAATAAACAAAGTTATATTTCTCTGAAGGCCAAAGGCCATAATATATAGTACATGTATAAGACAAATATGCAGAAAACTCCCTAACATATATTACAACCAACGCCATTGGTTAGTCGGAAAAAACTGTTCACACCGTGTCAGCGCTAAAACGGGGTAAGTGCGATATCTATCCGGTCAGAGTCTAGATATATTTACACGTCTTTTTCTTTTGTTTGTATGTCAAACGAGTAACCGACTATGAGTCATGCGTGTCACAGGCTACAGTTTGTGGCCCGATTGGATTTAGGCTTTCGTACCGGCATGTGTCATAGCTCTGATCGCTGGTTTGCTATATATAGAGGTGAGATTCCATCGAGTGCACACGTACGATCGAGGAGACTAACCATCGATTGCAGTCGAGATTCTCCAACAAAGGAGATGCGAGTTGTCTGACATGTGTTTACTGTCGTGTGAATTCCTTTGTTGGAGAAACTCGCATCATTGGTACTTCGGCTGGGTGATCAATTTGAGGCCGTGAGAATCTGGAGCACCGTCGGCTGACATGTGTTTACTGTCGTCGATTTTCTATGACTCTAGCAGAACCTTTGATCTCTGATCGGCAGTTAGACAGGGCATGCAGGTCACTCCCTATGGTTGCGGCAGATTTAGAAAGCTACACGCAGCAACAGCACACCCGGCATAGGAGTCGATGACGCAATCGGTTTCGTTACATAATCAAATACACCGTACTGATTAGTTACCTTACAATGAATTCAGGAATCAGGCACAATCCGCTACCTCGAAGGTGTCGGTGAGGCATGGCCATGGTGGGCTGGATACATCAATAAAAAATTACGAAGGCTAATTCATGATGTTTTCTCTTGATCCCTATCTTTCTAGATCCTTTTTTTTATGTGAGCTTGAATTTTTTTCTAAGATTTTTCCGTACAATATTTTTATGAACGAGCTTTCATGGATGTATTTTCTCACTGTGTACTGATATTCATGTTCAAGATGCTCACGTTATTCATGTCATCATGCTCATGCTGACCTGATGATCATATGGTGAATTGGAGATGGAGAAATCATTGCTAAGAAAATAGGTCTGGGTATTCTTGGTTTTTTTATGGTGAACAAGGTGTGAGCATATAGGATTCCGCCATGCTGACGTGATGATCATATGATGAATTCAAGATGGAGAAAACATTGCTAAGAAAATAGGTCTGGATGTGAGCATATAGGATTCCGCCGATATATTTTATGATATTTTTTTGTTGCAAATCTTAAATTTATTTTTTGAAACAACATTGAATTTTGAGATTTTTTTGGACCAAAAACAGTAGGGAAAACTCCCTAATGCGTCATTTTTCATTTATAAATATATACAAATACAAAAGTTCCAAAAGTTGTGTTTGTGAAAGAGAAATACTTGGTAGTTGTAGAAAATTAATATATATGTGAGTGTGGTATAAAGAGTGAGTTTTGTAAAAGTACTAAATTTTATACTCCCTCCAATCCATATTAGTTGACTTGGATTTGGCTAGATTTGAATGTATTTAGCACTAAAGCATGTCTAGACACATTCGAATCTAGATAAATCCAAGTCTTCTAATATGGGTCGGAGGGAGTATATGAAACGCACCTCAGAATCAGTTTATTGTTATCCTTGTTGGATCGATTTTTTTTTTTTAAATTGCTTGGGAAGAATTTTTTTTCATAGTGCATGAGTATACATGTGATCTTGATCAAAGAGCTTTCAAATTAACTCTCTGACACCCGTTATGTGGGCTCATCAATATCATTATTACTATGGACAGTGCGGCATCAAGTGGCATGTTCTCGGACTTTTCTCTCCGGTAGCAGCAACGCACGGACACTTTTGCTAGTATACATCTAACACCTGACACCAACGTCTTCTTCCCGTCCAACTCACCAGCATGCACCTTCGTCCCGGATGCCACCTACCGCTCGTACTCGCGTGCCCTGGTGGTTTGTGTCAGCTCCAACGCGACATCCTCTTTTGTACGCCGCTCGTGCACGCCTCTTCCTGAACGGAGCACCTCTGGGCTCGCTGGATGGGCTCACGGCCTACACCTGGGCGGCTTAGACTCGGCGCTCGAGGTCTGTCGTTGTAGTTGATCGACGATTCCAACGCCGTTCATGCCATGACTGCTCTGCAAACCTCACTCTCCTAGATTGATTGATTTGCCAAGTACAAAGCTCGTTAGATAGCAGTCAATTGATCTGATCGTTCGGCGAACTAGCACATGGCCCAAACACTCTAGAATTGTTTTTCTGAATAAATCAGCCTAAACAGTTATAGCAATTATGCATCTTGTTGCCGTCAATACAATGGCAGAGCAGCAGATCGAGGCAGCTATTGTCAGTAGCTCTCCTCGGATGGTCGCCATCGGCAAGGTCCGACATGCGCCAATAGTACCGCTATTTCTACATCTCCGGCGCCAGGTCGCAGGCCTCGACGGCGGAGTTCAGCACAATACGTCGATGGTGGAAACTCTACAGCCTGCACATCTCTGACAATGCCAAGTACGAGCTGATTCGATGCCGAGCCGAAATGCTGGCCACTCGTTCCAATGGAGGCGGGTCCCGCTAGCTTGTCCACTCTTTTTGACTAGATTTTCTTTTCATATGTACTATAAATAGAAAATAGTGTGTAACTTTTATAAAACAAATGCAAATTGAATTTTGTTTGTATATTTGACTTTCTCACGGCAAGCTCTTAGAAACGAGTATCATATTTAATATATTAAAATTAATATCGAAACAAAGGATCTATAGAGTTCTTCGTTGTGTGTTGATAAGTTCGGATAGGAGGTTCTATAGAGTCCTTCTATTTTACGGACTAGATCTATAATGCACTTTCCGATAGTTTTAAAGTGTATATAAAAGGTTGTATAAAGTCCTTCTATTTTATGAGAGAATCTAAACAAAAAGATAAACAGTCAGGTCGGCCCCATGTAGACGGACCTCGCTAAAAACAAGTGGCTGAGAAATCAGCTCGGCGCCGAATTCGCTCAGCAAAATCCGACTCTCCTAGCGACTGGAACTGGTTGTGCGGCAACACGGCATCCTCAGCGGAATGACGACCGTTGAAATTTGCCCACATATCGACTACATTAAACTATACAAACAAACACGTTCGAAAAATCTTAAAACCAAGAACACGTGTCATGCCTTTTTTTTATTTTCTTCTCAACTTTTAACTTACAACCAGCGTACCATGTATATATACACGTCCAAGCTAGTTTTTTTACAGGACGTCCAAAGCTAGTTAGATACTCCACGACTAGGAAACATAACTGACTCGAAATCACAATTCTAATTCTATTTAAACTAAGCAAGCAAACCCGAAATAACCTAGTCCAAATCGGACACAAACTCCTAATCTTGTCAGCAGCTAAACCAAATCTAACTACCGTATACACTAAGACACAAACTAACCCATGTCCAACAACACTAATTTAGATAAAATTAATGCTAACAGTCTCCTCTTAATCTTGACTCATCGTCTCCTTGTGCTCCTCCCAATCTCGACTCACGCAGCTTCACTTCAGCTCTTCATCGTCTTCATTGTCATGTCTGTACAGTCAGTATGATCACGCAAGCAAATATGCATTGCACCTCTATTGCACTGCCATGTGTGCCACCGCCATTGCTTGGCCCCTGCCGTACTCGTTTCGCACCATACTTCTCTTGTACTTGCTTACAGTCTTTTCTCCTTATACTGCTCGCACACCTCCTCGCTTTACGGTATCTTCTCCTAGCACTGTCCGTCTTCGATATCGGTGTAACATCCCAGCATTAGAGCTTAGAAATAAGCTGAGCACAGATGTGTGCATTGCATTCATGCATAGAAAATCTGAATAATTTTCGCGCTTTGAAATAAAAACTTGTCAAAGTGATTGAAACTTCTCTCAACTTGATGGAATTGAAGTAGATCATCAAGTTGACTGCGATAAGTTTCAATATGACCTTTGCTAAAACTTTATTTTGGGTAAACATGATTTGATCTAAGGGTAGATCAAATGGAATAAAATTAAACCCTAATACATTACTTAATGATTTATATTTGATCCTTAGGTGATCATAGCATAGTATTCATTATAATCACTCATGAATATCAAATTATAAATATAACACAAATAATAAGAATGTAACAACTATATCTTAATCTCATCTACTTATACCATGAGTATCATGGAAATACCTAACTTTAACTCTCTAGTGAGATTGAGTAGGAAAGAAACCAAAGTCAAGATCATTCATCATATATCTTTCTTTCCATATCAATATCTATCATCTCTATTGAATCATATCCTTATATTTGTTGTTCATCAATATTGAGAAATCAACTATTGATTCACCAATTCTTGACCTGTCAACTCTTGTACTTATTATAGCATTCACTTAAGGCTTATAAAGAAAGAAGTCAGAAGAGGTAAATAGTGATGCTAGTTTTAGATGTTATCTATAGGATGGGAGTGATTGGAGGAAATCAAATCAATATGGTAACAAAGAAGATTACAAGGATGAAGTCTGAAGATAGTTACCAGGAGTAGTCCTATTGGATCAAGTAGGTATAGTCAATGAATTATATCTCTTAATCCAATAGAGCTAAACAGAAGATAATTATAATACAACTGTAATGTTGTATTGATGAAGCCTTGTTTAGCCAACTGGAAACCTGAATCATAAAGGATCAAAGGATTATAATGACCATTGCCTTATTCACCAATATTGAATGCTTATACCATATATAAGTGACATCGGTGGATAAAACATGATTGAACCATAGTATAAATTTATTATCTTAGATTAGTCATTACAAGTCACATTAATATAATGTGAGGTTGGAATAATAGATACTGGAGTTAAGAAGAGACAAGATAGTATGAATAAGGTGATGCTAGAGTAACATTGGATTATAGAAGTAGTAGTTTCCTCTTTGGAAATACTAAGCACTTGAGGTGAAGTAGGATTTGATGTATACATCTATTGAAGTGATATTAGTGAAGGATGATTAAGGAAGAGTATGAGAAGATTATGAAAGCTTTAGTGTTAAGATCAATGGATTTACAAATGGATTTAGAAGAATAAAAGGTGGATAAGAATATTCTGTAAAGCAGAGCTCATCATGTTAGCACATGATGATGGACATAGAGAAGTAATATATCTAGGAAAGGAATTCCTTAATCAGAAGTCCAGAATTATGAAGTATGGAATCTAGGAATCCTTGATGAACACTAAACCATAAATCTAAGACCAAACCTAATATCCACTTTCTATGGTTGATCTATCATCTTGTTTCCACAATGTTTTATAGGAATATTTTCCTATATCAACTCACTTAAACACATTTTAGACATTCTCAACCATCATTATCCTAGGTGCTTAAGAACTATCTTTATCAATTCTTTCTCATAAGTCATTCTAAAGAATCACCCCACTGTTTGTAAAACGGTAACATCATTCTGATCACAAATATAAAGACAATGTGTTTAGCCATTAATCTTTATTCATATCAATAAAAGAATACAAATGTATCAAGAAACCCTAAAACCCTAGGGTAAGTAATTATAAGTTCGAACATTATTAGTACTTAGAATTTAGGTATCAAATAATTATGAAGGATCACTATATATATATAAAAGTTTCTTTAATATTATAAATCAATAAGAATTAAAACTCATGGATTAATATTAATACATTCTTTAATAAGTTTATGAAATTGAGCTTAACTAAATTCATATCAAAATCCTTACATTTATTAATAAGAAATATATATATAAAGAAAATAAAGAAATAATCATTATACAATAAAAATTCACAAATTGATTTTTAATAACTTTCTTGTTGCTGCAAGTATTCAGTAAATAAAACCTCTAAGGGAATTTAAATCAAATAATCAAGTTAATAATCTGAAAACAGAAAATAGAAAACAAAAAGGTATAAAAAAGAGAGATAGTCAGTAAAACGAAGCCCACAGCCCATTTCCTTCACCCTATCCATCGCTCACCCGCACCACACTACCGCGCACTTGGCCCAAGCTAGCCCACGACCGGCCCTGTACCCCTTCATTCCTTTTCTTCCTTTCTTCTTCGTTTAGACAGAAGGCCGTCGGGGAGCAGCAGCTGCGTGGCGCCGCCGGAGCCGTCCACCGTCGTCGTGATGACCGTCATGCCCTAAGATGCGAGCCATCGCTCTTTGAGCCTACAAGACCCCCTCTTGCGCAGAGACGAACCCTATCTTCCTTTCTTTCCTCAATTTCCTCTGAGCCGGAACCCTAGCTCGCCGGACCTCTCTGTACCCGTCGTCTCCAGCTGTTCTAGACCCAGGCAGGACCACCGTTTGACTCCCCTCGCTCGGCTTATTCATCCTAGCCCTCTCTCGTTCGTGTGCACGCTTCCAGACGCTTGAATCGAGACCGCCGTCCGCCGGCAGGAACTTCTTCCCGCCGTCGATCTGCGCTCCGCCGCGTGTCGCCACCGGCATATACGCGCTCTTGGTGAGTTTCTGACCCTACTGGTCCTCTCCGATTTGTTGTTCGCTTGCTATGCTGCTGTCCCCGCGTGCACCTGCCGTTGCCGTTCATCATTGCCGGCCATGCTCTGGTGGTCAAGATTGAGCGGCGCCGCCCGATTTTGGTCCAGCACGACGCACTGCATCGAATACGCACAACCCGCGTTCCTGCTCGCCCTCATGTGCCATTTGCTCACCGCCGTCTGGGCTCGCCGGAGCTAAGATTCCGGTGACCATTTTTTAGCGGTGCGGCCACAGTTCGAACCAGCGAACTCTTTCGCATCCAAACCACCTACCCACAGCCTCGCACGATCACCAAATCGCCAAAATCGAACTTGATCTGAGAGGATCAGTTCGTATGACGTCATCGTGAGGTCACGCCGGCGTCATCCTTGACCAAGTCCACCCTGTTGACTGGTCCACGCCAGCGTGGCACACCAATGTGGCCATGGCCCATCCGTCATTGACTAGTAGTAGGAATAGAAACGGTAACAAATGCATTTACTGCTTTGAGTATGCCATGTGGCAACTGGACCACGGGTCAGGGACCCTGGGTAAGTTTTGCTCATGTGTAAAAAGTTTCATGTCTGTTTAGGAAATAATTAAAACAATATAAATTCAAATATCAATATTCTAGAAATGAAATAAAATGATTAAATCTTGTAAATTTAATATCTTTTGTTTTATAAATCAGAAAATACATATAATATATGAAAAAATTTAGAAAAATAAAATCTACAACTTAAAACTATTATCAAATATTATTATGATGATTGTTAAAATAAATATTATTTAATAAATGTTTCATAAGTAATAAAACTTTAATAATTGTAAATGTTAAAAATATAAATAAAATACCAAAAATCTTAGAAAAATAAGAATTATAATTTAAAACTATAATCATGTATTATTATTCCTATTAATTAAATATTTATTATTTATTAAGTATTTATAAAGTAATAAACCTTATTAAAATCATATTTTATTATTTATAAATCACAAAAAGAAATGTAGTATACCAAAATGATCACAAAAATAATACTTACATGTTAAAAATGTAATATTCCACTTTTGAGTTAAATAAAAAGTTAAACACTTTTATAACTTGAATTTAAACCTATTTCCTTAATTAATAATTCATATAAAGGTAAATAAAATTTGTTAATAATTCTAAAAATTAGTCACTTGAGTCTAATAAATAGTATTAGTCTTAAATAATCGTAGTGTGCATTCAAAATGAATTAACACACTTTAAATACAATTTTATTAAATTATCTCTCAATCATTAATGTAGATTATTTTATAAAAGGATCCTTATCCAATCTATAAACTCCAAGAATGATTGTAATGAGATAAAACCCATTCTTTCACTTTAACCACAAGTTTATAAACAAATCAAAACACTATAGTGAGTTCATAAGTAATAAATAATATTGTTTACTTATTCACAAATATTAACCACACCTTGTAAGGAAATAAATCCCTTTATACATTTATAATGTAAAGAAACCACTACCAAGTAAAAGTAATACCCTTCTTAAGTAACTTTAAAGAAACATTATGAAGTAAACAAGGTATAATAATAATAAGCATTACACCTAAAGTCCATCTATGTCTTTAAAGATAACTTTAGTCTACAAAACTTTAATTATGATACTAAAGAAATTGTTATATGATTTATCGTTAACTTTGGTCTGTTATAAATAAGTTGTAAAGCATCTCAAGTCCCAACTATTCAAACACAAACAACATCAGCCATATTTAATCAACCACAAATGTTGTTTAAACCTTAGTAAGGAAATCTTTTCTTCAAATGTTATTCTTTTTGCCACTTCAGAAAACAGATGACAACTAATCACAATCACATTACTTTATACTTTACTTGTATAATAATATTGTTAATACTTAAATTCTTTATAAGTGACATTACTTGTAAAGTAAAACTTGAAGATAAACAATTAAGATGTAAGCAACCTTGAGTAACATTCCATATATGTGTATTTTATTGTTGTATAGATACATGTTGTTTCACACACACTCACAAGCCTTAATAAGAAGCACACGTGTGAAACTTAATCCAAAAGGGCAACACATTCCAAAGAAACCCTTCCAGTATCCAAACCCTAGAACGACGTTATCCTCGGGATTCGCGTTTATCAACTTGCATTACATTACTTATGCATAAAAGCATCTTGCTTCTTTAAACATTAGTCCTTACCGGACCAATGATGCAGATTTCAGCTATTGGATCTTATATTATCTTGAAGACCATGAGTGCATAATCTTGCAATCACAAAAGGCAAGTTCACACTTGCTCATGTCCTTTGATTAATTTCTGTAAAGTATTTTACAAATCCAGTGTTATCATCACCTGCATTTGAAAAAGGACAGAAAACACTATTTTCATAATAATGTGATTATAGGTTATTTACCATGAGGTAATAACCTACTATAAGAGTTCCGGTGGTAAAGTAACATATTATCTAGGACTTAACAACCAATGTCGCCAGTGATTCTTGCGTCGTATATCACGCGTTGACCATGAGATTTGGAATGGGACGAAGAAGTCAGCTGTATCTTTTCCCTCTCGCATGGAGCTGGATGTGCGGGTCGTGGCTGTTATCACTCGTAGTGTGCATATTATTTATGGTAATTTGTAGAGGATATGTAGCATATGGGTGGGAGCCCTCAACATCCCACAATAGTTCCGGCATCTGAACGGTTTGTACTGCCATTGCCGTAATTCAATAGGTGGGCTGGCATACACCAAGGAGACATGTGGGGTCGCGGAGAAGGCAGTGATTGGCTTGGATCTTAGTCTGGGCCTCACACCAAGGAAGTGTGAACGAACCTGCAATTCGGATGTGCAACAAAGCTAAGATCTCTCATGGGTAAAGTGACACACCTCTGCAGAGTGTAAGAACTGTAACTTGTTACTCCCTGTTTCGGGAAGGAGCTGCGAACGCTGCGGGAAAGGAACTCCATGAAAGTTCTGGTAAACCCGTGAAGGCTGGCGGACATAGCTTTTCAGAATAAAAGCAACCTTTGAAGAAATGTTTATGAAAACTTGCATTGCCTACGACCTATGGTCTGTGGCTGTAGCTATAGTGCATCAAACACTCCTTTCCTAGTGATCTTGCTGAGTACGCTCGTACTCAAAGTATCTTCTTAACCCTTGCTAGGTTCTAAAGCCAATACAGATAACGTCTACACCAAGTTATGCTCCAGGAATCATCATCAGAAGCTAAAGCTCTTCAATGAAGTCAAGAAAGTCAACATATACATCAACTCAAGTGAAGACGAAGTTGCTAATTAGATAAGAATAGAATTTCTAACCATAGAACCTACTTCTGTAGAGTATTGCAATAGCAGCAATGCAAGCCAGTAGTTCAGCTACTAGTTTTATAAGTATGGTAGCTATGAGTTATTTATTCTTGATTCTTCTTCGTAAGAAGTTTCTTTCTCTCTCTTTAACCTAGAGTGTACTCTGGATCTTGTGTAAAGAGTTGAGTTGTAACCTATAGTCATGTCTTGGACCTGTTGTGTTTCTGTTGTACTACTCTGAGGGATGTAATACTAATGAACGGTGTTTCATTGGTGTTATGTCAACGACTATAGTGTACTATATCATGCAGTGGTATGTTGGGTCACCGCAATTGGCATCGCACGAAACCTACACTAACCTCGGCCAGGACGCTCCACGAAGACATGGACACAACTCACAGAACACCGTGCACACTTCTCAACTATGACGTGCTCCAGCTGCAACGGATCCTTACAAACACGAGCACTTGCACACAACCACGACACACCGACATGACGCTGACTACATGTGAAAACGTGCACACACTTGACTCCTTGAGTCCCACTCTCTTAGATGACGATCTTGACGAGCCTTCCGGCGCCACTCCTCAGCACCACCGCTCCCATCAACAACCATCCACCTACACCACCTTGCCGACGACACCTCCTTGTCGTCTCTTCCTTGTCGCTCCTCCGAGCGACGATCGCCCGCCGCCTCACCGATGACGGCATGCTTACCATCTCCACCCAGTTGCCCACCCCGAGGCGCTAGTAAGGTCGCTCCCCGGAGCAAGCGTGGATTCAAATCCTTAACCTCACCCTGATACAAATTGTTGAAATTTTCCCACAGATCAACTACATCAAACTAGACAAACAAACACGCTTAAAAAATCTTATGGCTAAGGGCACTTGTCGTGCATGTTCTTTTTCTTTATTTTCTTCTCAACTTTGAACTTACAACCAGTGTGCCCATATATATACACGTCCAAGCTACTTAGACACTCCACGACTGGAAAACATAACTGACTCGAACTCACAATTCTAATCCTATTCAAACTGAGCAAGCAAATCCAAGCTAACCTAGGCAGTCTAGTCAACAGCTAAACCAAGTCTAACTATACATACACACTAGGACACAAACTGACCCGTGTCCAACAACACTTATTTATACAAGATTAATGCTAACAACGACCAGGAGGTGCGCGGTTGGGTCACCCTCTGTCTCGTTCCCACTTCCCAGGCCGTGTTCGTTGTCGTGAGCGCTGCTCGGCGTGGCCAACCTGCATGATGAAGCAGAACCGGCGGAACATGGGTTGGGGACGGCGGCTGAGCTGTCGGTCCTAGGGAAATAATCAACTTATTCAGAGTTTGGTGTTAGAAGAGAATGCAGATAAACATGACAGTGGGCCATGGATGTCGATGAGTGTAGCTAATCATCTAGTCTGGGATTTACTTTTTCCAACGTCAAAACCAGGGCGAGGGTCTGGGATAGACCGAAAAGTGCAGGTTCAGTGTGCTACCTTTATGGATCAATAGTTTGAGGTTTGATTTCGCTACCCTCTACGAGATCAAGGTTCGGTTGGACTTTACTTGAGAGAGACCATAGGTCTAACTTTTCAGAGATTCTCTTCAAGGTATCAAACCTCTGGGCATTGATTTTTTTTCCGAAGCACAAACCAACTCTTTGTGAATGGTCCGTTATAGCAAGTCCAGTAGCACCCCTACATTTTCTCCCATACGTGTGTATGTAGAGGCCTTCTCTAAAAAGATTATTTTCTTAAAGTTTGCTTATCTTCATCAATAATCCTAAATTATCTTCCCTATATTATAATCACAATATTTTAATAAGGAATAGCCACTTTTTCGTTTTTTCCACCCAACACCCATCCACGTAGGGCCCGCATAAAAGGGAGACATCCACTGCCCTAACACATAGGGAAGAAGGAGTGGTGGATTGGGAGGCCGCATATAGGGGAGGCATCCACTGCCCTAACACATAGGGAAGGAGTGGTGGATTGGGGACGCGCATTCGTCGGGGACGTGTGTAGGAGAGCTGCTAGAGGCTTGTTTTTCACTCTCTCTCCCCTATACTTCCTATCGGGGTGGCTATTGGAGGCCCGTTGTACTTGTTCTTTGAGAAAGTTTGTACTTGCTCTTTGAGAAAGTTCAGTAGGTGCATAAAAATACACCTGATAGCAAATATAGGAGAGAAAATGTAAAAAATTGGCTCGAGTAAGCACCCTACACATTGCCCCCCTCCTTCCGCGTCCTCGACTCACCCCCTCCTCTTCCCTACACATCGGGGTGGTGGAGGCACCCCAGATCCACCGCCCGGGAGCAACCGCCCGCTCCAGATTCTTCTCTCCCGCCACCACGCGTGTCACTCAGCTTCGTCCCACCCCTCGTACCTCTATTTCACATGAATCCAACTCAAAGTTGACCTCTAGACGCACTGCCATGGTGGGATTGGATGGAAAGAAGTAGATATGGCAGGGGACGAGCGAATCACGGCTGAGAGGAGGAGGGAGGGGCACCTCGCGGCGATGACATGGGGCTTCATGGCGAATGGGAGAGGAAGGGAGGGGCGCATCGTGGCTGGGGAGGATAGGGGATGGCGCACGAGAGGACGCCAAGGCAGGGACCATGACGCGCGGCCTGGGGGCAAGCTCAGCGATAGGGCTCTGGTATGGATTTGAGAGAGATTGTTGTAGTGCAAATTGCTATACTGCCTCAAATTTTGCTACTGCTTGCTAAGAAATTGCTGCCCAATTTCTCTGGTACATGAAGTTGTTTAAACCAGTAGCATATTGGTGCAGATTGCTAGGAATTGTTGTCCAATTTTAATAGGAGAGCATATATATTGATGTTAAATAGATCTTTCTCCTATTGTCTAATTTGATATAGATTGATTTATTTAATAACGAATCCATCTAATGTTGATCTGAGTTCAAACTCTGAGAATGCATACCTTGAAGCTACCCATGATCCGAATGTCGGGGAGAGGAAAAATAGAGTCTAAGAAAAAAGGAAAAAGGCCTCTAATTTGACTCCTGGTTCATCTACTTCTAATGCCAATGCAAGAAGGTTTGTAATTTTACTCCTGGTTCATCTACTTCTAATGCCAATGCAAGAAGGTTTGAGGATGAAGCTTTGGGTCCCAACATAGAAATCATTGTTCCCGAGACAAGACCGATTGGTAGGAAGGATACCAAAGCGATACAAGCTAAATTACTACATAGATGGTCTATGGTGCTACGCAAGCGTACATAATTCAACAAGCTGCATTATATTTCCTCGAATATGTAATTTTTGCTGAACTACTCGAATATGTAATTGTTGCTGAACTAGGTCTGCTTGAAGCTAGCAACTTGTTTATCTTGTTGGACATGAGACCATGTGTTGTATAACTATTTCTTGCGTTGTATGAACTAGTTCCTGTATTGTATGAACTATTTGCTAGCAAAAATAACCATTAAGTTACGAAATATTATTGAAATATAGGTGAATGTAATATAGGGAAGATTATATAGGGGAGCTGGAGGGGATTTTAGGGGAGCTGTTGGACTTTCTCTTAAGATAATCCGGTGTAGGTGTAGCAAGTTGACTATCATGTGGATCAGGATAAGTCTTTGTATCCATGTGTATAAGCACATATGTATTTTCTATTTATTTTATACTTAGAAATATGATCTTAGATTTATTTTAAAAAACAAGCTTTGGTGCCCAAATCTCCACTTTTCAAAATAGAATGATTTATTTACCTAACATTTTAGATAACTCCGGCCTTATAATCCCTAACCGATATGAAAGATAAAACAGGTCCAAAAAAGTATTAAACGACGGGGAGCCCTTTTGGTTTTATTATAGATTATTGTAGAATAAAATATAGATATAGATTAGGTATAGTTATCAAGCAATGATTATCTCCGATTTAACAACACCTAAATTTGACCGCATTTGGTGCCTACCACCAAATTAACACCAGAAGTATATTCAGAAAAAGGAAGCAAAATGAACACGAATTCATATAATTTAGCACCTTTACTTTTTAAGTGAAAACATTCATGCAGAAAATCACCCACCACAACTTCAGCAGTATTTGCCAGTACATCAACATCCCAGGATATAGAGAGTTGGGATTGAACCAACGCTTCCCGGATTCTAATCCGGATAGATACATATATCGTGACAAGCAAGCAGGTACAACCACTTGGCCATTGGCATTCGACTAGGATATTTGTCTAAGCCGTTTCTTATTGCGCCAGAGGAGAAAGCGTGTCAACGGGCTCTAGTGAGTGGAACAAACCTAAGTTAATCTCAGCCAATGGCAGGAGTTGTGGTTTGATACAAAATAATTTTAGTGAATACCCAGCCTCATATAACCATATATTAAGGCCCGCAGGGTTAGCGTCACGTCCGCGTGCCAAATCAACCAAATTACTGTAGCTATCTACAATACCGCTCATCTACAATAAACGCGAGTCCTTTTTTCCTTTCAGTTTCCTCTCAGATTCCTTTTTTCCTGCCGCTTATTCCGCCCCGAACACCGTCTAGCGATTTATCTAGAATCGCATCCAAATCTTCCCCACACCTCTCCTTCTCTCCACTGCCGCCGCGTCCTCCACCTAGGGCCGACACCTTCCCTTTTGTCCTGCTCGCCGTTCCATCTACGGCGGCGGCCAACGGCGCGACGACGGCACCCCTCTATTTCCTCTTCCTCCACTCCTTCCTCTCCCTCAGATCAAGCTCCTCCTCGGATGACCATGGGCGCGAGGGTCTTGACCGTGTACTGGTCCGCTGCACGCCATGCCCCCGTCACCAGTCACCTCGCCACCGACGGGGACGTCTGTGTAACTACCTCGGTGAATTACGCTCCTAGTTACAAGCCTGGATGAGCGGAAATGGTTGAAATAGTACGGTAGGGCCCAAATGCCACTCACAGGTAGACCTTGCGGTCGTCTCAACCATTTCCAAACATCGGGACAAGAACGGGCGGCGTAATCGGCAGGCGAAGGGATCAACTACATACACAAATGAGTATGTATGCAAGCCACCATACAACAGTACATCAGAGCCATTCCATCTAAAAGAAAGGAAATATAGCAACGCCATACGGCAAGATTCAAATATCCTAGATAGATATAATAGTTTAGGATATCTCCTCATACATCACACATCAGAGTATCAGGCGGAAGCGTCAAGCAAGATCCGAGTACGGATAAGAAGCAAATTGGCATAAGATGCCCCATAAATAAGCACATCCCGCCCACAGATCTCACGGATCCCCGTTCCCGGAATCTCTACACCGAATGATCGTTGCCCACATCGTCCGTCTCCTCCACCCAGTATCCATCTCGTGAGTGTACCTGTTCATCTGAATCAAATAATTTATCGTGTGAGACCCTAGGGGTACTCAGCAAGTCTTTATGCCTCTAAAGGGGACACAACCTGGGGGTGACGCAATTGCAGCAAAAGATAAACCCTAACAGTTCTATAGAAACTCGCTAACCATCCGCCTAACCAAAGATAGACGGATGTCCGTGAATTAATAATAACAGTTATAACAGTAATATTAACAGATCCATCCTCCTCCTCGCTTACCAACGAGGAAGCGGACGAACAACCCCCCTTCCGTTGGCAGTTTTATTATCCATTCCATGAGTGTTGCACTATTTACTAGTCAGTTACTTAGTCAAATTAAAAGCGGTACTTTAGTTATACTTGTCTATGGTCGAGAAACTATGCTCCAAGTCGTCCATAACCGCGGACACGGCTTTCAGAAAGATTTACCTGCAGGGGTGCACAAATAGCAACACACACTCGATCAACCTCAGAAAAACCAAATCAAAACCCAACGAGGCCTTCATGACAAAGCAATCACAAGATTCAGAAATATTTCAGGGGGCCACCCCATTGAGTACACCCGCAACGAAGCTAGCTGACTCCGAGACGGACCCAAGGTTTGGGTGGACGGCTGTAAACGACTGGAAACCCGAAAGTGTGACTGGGCTTGTCGATACCGCGAAATCGTGTCCCGATCCTAAACAGTACAGGTGCTCCTCGCACAATCGTAATAAAGCAGTAAGACATGGCATAAGTACAGGATAGTAAATAAAACCTCAAACTAGTTTGTGGCCCCAAGAAATAAGAATGAATCAAGCTCTGGCTTAGAGGGGTCCATAAGCCTCCCGGATGTGGATAGCGCGAATATTCAAGGAACAGGAATCAAATACTCGGGGTCTTACGGGACACAAGTGAGCATGAAAAACCAAATAGCAGATATTGCTCACCGGTGCCACTTTCATTAGTTATCCCATACTACTCAGGTTAAGTTGTTTAGGTACCTCGTTATCCATCAGACACTCACATACCCTACACATGCTGTTCTACGACTCGCATGGCTCAAACAACTCCTGTAGTAATGGCTCATGGGATGGAGGAACAAGCTTCGGTGGGGTTTAAAAGTAAAGGCTATGCAGTACTTGGGATTCAGTTTAATGCAATCGCGACTCGATGGTGCAAGAATAAGATAGAGGCAATATGTACTGTATGTATGCGAGCATGTGGTAGTGCTTGCCTGGCAGCTCAGTTGAAGCGAGAGAAGGATCTGGGTAGTGCTCCTGGGTTTCTTGATATATCCCCTGCTCAGCGTCTATTCGAAGAAGAACCAAACAAACAAGGGCCAACATAAATAAAGTGCACAAGCATATGAATAAAATGCGACAAGCAAACAATCATGCCATGATGAATGATGCACAATTTGCATGGCAACAAAGTAGCATGGCATGGGTGAGGTGTGGAATACAAGAATAAATCATTTTATGGGTTTTAGTCACATTTTATACTCATATTAGTTGCTGTATACTTTATATTTATATGATGCATGCTGCAAATCAGAACATGGAATGCATAAACAGAAAGGTCTCGTCGAGCTAATCATTTTAGACATATCATTTATTAAATTTGGAGTTATAAAACAAAAGTTATTAATTAATTAAGGGGGAAGGGCATTTTCTTGTAATTTAATTCAACTTGAAATTTTAAGTGTTCAAAATATATTTTGGATAGCATATTTGAATTCCTCACATTTTTCTGATTTGAAAACATGTATTATTTGTATTATTTGGAATTATGAATTTAAATTTATTTTAAAGTCAAAATTAGTCAAATGGAGTCAAAGTCAAAGGTTTGACTATTTTAAATCAATTCTGAAAATATTTGATTAAAGATTTGAATTGACATTCAAAAACAAAACATTTTTCATATAAGGTTTGAATTCAAATTCCAAACCATTTGAAAGTTATGAGTTCGTTTGTATTTAAACAGATTTGAAATTTGAATTTGAATTGATTTGGAGAAGTTTGAATTTAAAACAGATAACAGAACAACCTTTTGTTACTCAGGAAACCTACCCCGAGAGACAGACATGTGGGGACAGGAGAAGATGAGGCCATGCATGCGCAGTGTGGTGCCACGTGGGACACACAGGGCTCGCGGGTTGAGGTTTTACAAAGCTGGGGTCCCTTTTTAAAAGAAAGCCACGCAGGGAGGGATAGCGGGTTGAGTTCTGGTAAAAAGGAGGGCCTAGCTGCAAAACACCGGTGGCTGTGACTGACGGACTGAATTTCAGATCTGAAGTTTGATTGAATTCGGCCAGAGTTCGAACAAAGATGGCGACTAAACGGTGCGGAATCTGGAAACGCTCAAAAAACTAAAGTTGTAGAGGAAGCCAAGGTCTACAACTTTGTTGTTCGAGGTTTTCCCGGATGAGGGCTGAAACGACGGGAAACTGACGATGAACAGAGGTACTGTGGCGATGTCGTTGTGCGTGCGGGCTGAACTGCCAGCGAGTGCGCGGGCGACGCGGCGCGCGCAGAGCGCTCGACGGAAGGCGGCGGAGCTACGGCGCAGTAGGAAGGAGGAGATCGTGTCTAGGGGGTTAAGAGGCTCACCAGGAGCTCGCCGGCGTGGTCGTCGACGCTGAGGTGGAGGGGATCTGGCGGCTGGCTCGCGACGTGGAGCTTCGGTTCCTCCCGGCCATGGCGACGGCGACGGCTCTCTAGGGATTCCCAGTCGCTTCCTCTGGTGCTGGTCAACAAAGGGGACGCAGGGCATCGCGCTGGTGCTCCAGGTTCGCCTAGGGAATCTCCAGAACACCCGGGAGAGGACATGGCCGAGGTAGGGTTTTAGAGCGGCATGGAGATGGCCATGGCCAAGGAGAGGAAGGTGGGAGGCTGGGTTCCTGAGCAGATCTCGATCTAGAGCTGGATTAACATGGAGGTGGTGGGCGCTGCTGTAAAGAGAGGAGGGAGAGGATCATGGGTGTTGCTTTGCAAAAGGTGGAGAGGGAGGTGGGGCTCGTGGAGGGTTCTTTCCTCTCCCTTTTGGCTTTAGCTAGGGAGGATGGGAGAGGGGACCAGGGGAGGGCGGAGGGCAGGTAAGGCGTGTGGCTAGTGTTGGTCTGATCTTCTTGCCAGTCAAGACAAGAGGGAAGAGGATCACATGGGTAGCTCGGGCTAGGGTAGAAGGGGGCTCGGGTTAGGTTTGGCTTAGAGTGAGGGAGAGGTGGTCTCGGTTTTAGCTAGGTAGGGGGGATGGTGATAGAGGTTAGGTGATTAGTGTTAGGGTTTTGGATAGAGGGGGTGAGATGAGGTTTGGTGTGAGGGTGGATTAGAACTAGGGTTAGCTAGAGAGGGAATTTAGGGTTAGTGATGGTTTGGTTTAGCTCAACCAAAGAGGTAGGTTTACGATATGGTTAAAGAGATTCAACAACAAGGAAACATGTAGTTTGAATTTTAAAAGTAAATCTCAAACCCAAAACAAAACAAAACAAAGAGGAGAAGGCCAAGGGTTATGGTTGCATGGCCCATGCATAGACATTAATGCTAGGTTTTATCTTGTGAAAACAAAATAAAGATCCATGGCATTTATGCATATGCATTCCAGAGTGTGGAATAAGGCCAAGCAAAAGAATTTAAATGAAAGTTCCAAGTGGAGTAGATGGAGATGATCATGTTTGACTATAATTGGAACTTGCTAGTGTGTATATTCCACTAGATGTTTTATAGTCCCAAAATATATCCCAACATGAGCATGAATCCATGATAATCCATATGAAAGCTAGGAAAAAGGAGCACTACTCATAATGCATGCAAAGGTGGCTCCACCTATCAATAATGTGAAAACACATGATGCATATATGAGAGCATGTGGAGATAGAATTGGATCCATCCCAACCCACATGAGCTAGAGGTAAAACCAAATAAAGTGCAAAGCTCATATTTAGTTGGATGGTGGAATTATAAGGTGGTGAAAGAAAATGTGGTGGAGTCAATAAAAGATATGCCCCCAACTCAACTTGGGCATTTAAACAATATATCAATAACCAAATACAATATCAAGAGGCAAATACAATTTACAATGCATATGAGAGAAGAACCAAAGAAAGAGGGTTTTATATGATGCTCAAATGCAAGGTGGCATGATGACATGAGCATGATATAATGATGATGCAACAATTATATGTAGGAAGTAGCATTTATATAGACTAGGCTAGTAGCATTGCAATTGTTAGACAATTGGGATGCTACAACTCTCCCCCACTAAACAAGAATCTCGCCCCGAGATTCCTAGGAAAAAGAGAACAACACAAGAAGAGGCGGGTGTCCGAACGAAGGTGACCCTCACGTTCCCAAGTTGATGAACAACGGAATGGTGCGACCACTACACCTTGCAAAACTTGCTAGACTTGTTGCGAGTATTGCGTTTTGCTTGAGAATCAACGGGATAGAAGAATTGGAGGATAGTCGTGAGACAAGAAGGATAGGATGGGCATAGCTCCGGTTTTCTCAAGAAACATGATAAAAGAATAGAACCACTTGTGAAAGAAGGGACAAGATGATGTATCATGGATAAGAAAAACACACCATTAAGATTAAAGATTTACCGATACGAGAGAGGATGAATCTTTGTCTCGCCGAAAGAAAGGAGCTAGATTGGAGTGGTTTTGAACCACTATTACAATAGCATCATATCTTCTTTCGGATTTGAGAAAAGAAGTTCGGAAACAATATTGCCTTCAAGCAATAGAGTCCCTTGATAAAAACAGAAAGATTTAGTTAGACGTCGTCGGATTAGATTCTTGTTGCGCCGGTAAGAACCAAGGATCACGCCATTTAGGTGCGCAGATATAACTTCCAGAGATGGATGTGAAGCCAGATCATGGTGGAATCCCGAGAAGCAAAGAATATGGAGGATCTAGAGTTTATTGTAGAGATACTTGTTGCTTTCTTTAGCCTTGAGGCTAACGCAATAGATTTGCGGCTGATGGCATCGACCATAATTGGCTTTACCACAGAAAAAGAATTGATGAAACAAAGAGAGAGATAGTTTCCTTTAATCTTGTTTGGGGATATCGAGCATCGGTATAAAGACGAGGATAGAAAAAGGTTTGCGTTTGTTTCCACCAGATAATTGAGGATTTTGCTCCGTGTAGAAAGGGTGAGATCACCAACAAGAGATTATTGATTACTTTCTTCGAAAGAGCACTCCGGAAAAACAAGGACGGAAGTAAAAGTATCAAGGGATAAAGGCCACTTCTAACTTCCGTGGAATGAGTGAAATCACATTAATTCACCAATTCACTGTACAAGAGAGAATAAGAAGAGTAGTGGTATGGTAGCTACTCCATCCCGCACTCAAAGCATTACTCCGCACATGAATAAGGAAATCATGCAACCCAACTACCGAAACAGACTGAAGGTGTTGGCAAAAACTCATAGAACTCCGTTAAAAAACAAGGATAGATGCAAACGATTCGTCGGCTTCATAGATAGATAAAGATGATGATGTTGTCGTCATGTCGGAAGTACCAAGCCACCGGAAAGATATAAAGGAAGACCACGGAGACAACTGCAAAATTTCACAGATATAGAAAAAGATAGCACCACTTGAACAAAAGGAATACAAGATCTGGAAGGTCTTCATGGCCTCCGGTGGATTGAGCATAGACGATAGAGCGAGAGGGTTTCAAGAGATTACTTAACGAGATTGAGGTGAAAGAACTCGATGTTCTTCTTGAAAAGAGTGAGAGAGATTTAGCAGCCTTGAGGAAATCTTCAGCGGAACGACGATGATAACTTGCCAACAAGGAACAACTCCGGATTGGTTGAAGATGGAGGATGGAATTAACAATGGACTTGCTGATTCCAGAGTTGAAGTAATGTATTTAGCAGAAGGACGTGGTCGAGATATGTGACTTCAAAAAGTCAGAATTCCCACTTTGAGACTTTGCACACAGGCAGTGCTCACGAAGCTCGAGAGAAAGAGACACAGATGATCTTCCATGTCCTTCCATAGATATCGAATAGGCAAGCATATTAGCAACATATACCACCATGGATAACAAGATATTCCCAGAATACCAAGTTCAAGAGGCGGAAGAACGAACAAATGCTCGAAACACTTTCTGAGCTCAACGCTCTTTGAAAGATCAACGTTACGAGTAAGGGTTCCTGTTGAAGAAGATGCGCTGACAGAATAGGTTAACTGGTCCTTCGGAAGAAAAAGAGATGTCAACTGGTTCACATTGTCGATCGGATCACCGGTTACAAAGATAAAGAGATCTTGGATAAGAACCGATGATAGCTCATACCTTAAGAAAAGCTATTAGAGACGAAAAGATGCAATTCCCTCGTATCCAGGAGAATTGTGCAGATATGGGGTTCAAAAGGATGTGCAGCATGATGGACATATGATAGACCGCCGTAGTGCTTGGAGAAACTCTGGATTGCCAAAGATGCTTGAATATGCATAGATATGATCGTGGTGTACTCAAAATCACAGGAGATAACCGTCACCATTTGGAGGATAGTGGTGATTGCATTTTCCATATTCCACTCTATCATCCAGACCGATATGACACTTATCATGAGTGGAATATAGCTATGCCGAGAACCAAATTACAATCACCAGCATCGGATCGACACATGTTATGTAATTAGCCCAAGAGAATTGGAGATGAAATGAAACTCTAGGATTAAGCGCCGGTGACAAAAGAATGAGTTAGCATGGACATGCTGATAAAAGGGGAGATAGATAATGTTTCACACACGACTGAAAAGGAGTGTGGAATCACAGATGTATCAAAGAAAATTTTTCCGCATTTTTCGGCATTAAAATACCAATAGATGCGCAAAAACACTTATCAGGTAGAGAATAAATCAGTTGCTAATCGCTACCTGATGGTTTCACAGAATGTGGAGTTGCTAGAAGGAAGGACACCCTTAAGAAGATGGCACCGGTTAACAAGGAGTCAGATAGATCGCGTCGGTATTCAAAAGCCTGTCAGTATGGAATGTACCAACAGTTGATAACCAAAGGCAGATAAAGATAACATGTTGGATACAACAGATAGACAAGGAATTACACACACACACACACACACACACACACACAACCTATGGTACTACGGAAACCCAGAACACGTGAATCCTAGTTTGAATTTTAAGAAGAGGATTGAAAACGTTACACTTCCTTACCAGAAAAGGGTGGGTGGATGGTTAAGAAGAAAAGTGGAAGCAGTCCTACTCTCGCGTTTTGTTTTTTCCTAGTATACATAACTACCAAAAATATTTGCTAGACTGACAACGACCATTTGGCTGAGACCCTGAAGGGCGGGATGGCTCTGATACCAATTGTAACTACCTCGGTGAATTACGCTCCTAGTTACAAGCCTGGATGAGCGGAAATGGTTGAAATAGTACGATGGGTCCCAAATGCCACTCACAGGTAGACCTTGCGGCCGTCTCAACCATTTCCAAACATCGGGACAAGAACGGGCGGCGTAATCGGCAGGCGAAGGGATCAACTACATACACAAATGAGTATGTATGCAAGCCACCATACAACAGTACATCAGAGCCATTCCATCTAAAAGAAAGGAAATATAGCAACGCCATACGGCAAGATTCAAATATCCTAGATAGATATAATAGTTTAGGATATCTCCTCATACATCACACATCAGAGTATCAGGCGGAAGCGGCAAGCAAGATCCAAGTACGGATAAGAAGCAAATTGGCATAAGATGCCCCATAAATAAGCACATCCCGCCCACAGATCTCACGGATCCCCGTTCCCGGAATCTCTACACCGAATGATCGTTGCCCACATCGTCCGTCTCCTCCACCCAGTATCCATCTCGTGAGTGTACCTGTTCATCTGAATCAAATAATTTATCGTGTGAGACCCTAGGGGTACTCAGCAAGTCTTTATGCCTCTAAGGGGACACAACCTGGGGGTGACGCAATTGCAGCAAAAGATAAACCCTAACAGTTCTATAGAAACTCGCTAACCATCCGCCTAACCAAAGATAGACGGATGTCCGTGAATTAATAACAACAGTTATAACAGTAATATTAACAGATCCATCCTCCTCCTCGCTTACCAACGAGGAAGCGGACGAACAACCCCCCTTCCGTTGGCAGTTTTATTATCCATTCCATGAGTGTTGCACTATTTACTAGTCAGTTACTTATTCAAATTAAAAGCGGTACTTTAGTTATACTTGTCTATGGTCGAGAAACTGTGCTCCAAGTCGTCCATAACCGCGGACACGGCTTTCAGAAAGATTTACCCTGCAGGGGTGCACAAATAGCAACACACACTCGATCAACCTCGGAAAAACCAAATCAAAACCCAACGAGGCCTTCACGACAAAGCAATCACAAGATTCAGAAATATTTTAGGGGGCCACCCCATTGAGTACACCCGCAACGAAGCTAGCTGACTCCGAGACGGACCCAAGGTTTGGGTGGACGGCTGTAAACGACTGGGAACCCGAAAGTGTGACTGGGCTTGTCGATACCGCGAAATCGTGTCCCGATCCTAAACAGTACAGGTGCTCCTCGCACAATTGTAATAAAGCAGTAAGACATGGCATAAGTACAGGATAGTAAATAAAACCTCAAACTAGTTTGTGGCCCCAAGAAATAAGAATGAATCAAGCTCTGGCTTAGGGGGGTCCATAAGCCTCCCGGATGTGGATAGCGCGAATATTCAAGGAACAGGAATCAAATACTCGGGGTCTTACGGGACACAAGTGAGCATGAAAAACCAAATAGCAGATATTGCTCACCGGTGCCACTTTCATTAGTTATCCCATACTACTCAGGTTAAGTTGTTTAGGTACCTCGTTATCCATCAGACACTCACATACCCTACACATGCTGTTCTACGACTCGCATGGCTCAAACAACTCCTGTAGTAATGGCTCATGGGATGGAGGAACAAGCTTCGGTGGGGTTTAAAAGTAAAGGCTATGCAGTACTTGGGATTCAGTTTAATGCAATCGCGACTCGATGGTGCAAGAATAAGATAGAGGCAATAGGTACTGTATGTATGCGAGCATGTGGTAGTGCTTGCCTGGCAGCTCAGTTGAAGCGAGAGAAGGATCTGGGTAGTGCTCCTGGGTTTCTTGATATATATCCCCTGCTCAGCGTCTATTCGAAGAAGAACCAAACAAACAAGGGCCAACATAAATAAAGTGCACAAGCATATGAATAAAATGCGACAAGCAAACAATCATGCCATGATGAATGATGCACAATTTGCATGGCAACAAAGTAGCATGGCATGGGTGAGGTGTGGAATACAAGAATAAATCATTTTATGGGGTTTTAGTCACATTTTATACTCATATTAGTTGCTGTATACTTTATATTTATATGATGCATGCTGCAAATCAGAACATGGAATGCATAAACAGAAAGGTCTCGTCGAGCTAATCATTTTAGACATATCATTTATTAAATTTGGAGTTATAAAACAAAAGTTATTAATTAATTAAGGGGGAAGGGCATTTTCTTGTAATTTAAGTCAACTTGAAATTTTAAGTGTTCAAAATATATTTTGGATAGCATATTTGAATTCCTCACATTTTCTGATTTGAAACATGTATTATTTGTATTATTTGGAATTATGAATTTAAATTTATTTTAAAGTCAAAATTAGTCAAATGGAGTCAAAGTCAAAGGTTTGACTATTTTAAATCAATTCTGAAAATATTTGATTAAATATTTGAATTGACATTCAAAAACAAAACATTTTTCATATAAGGTTTGAATTCAAATTCCAAACCATTTGAAAGTTATGAGTTCGTTTGTATTTAAACAGATTTGAAATTTGAATTTGAATTGATTTGGAGAAGTTTGAATTTAAAACAGATAACAGAACAACCTTTTGTTACTCAGGAAACCTACCCCGAGAGACAGACATGTGGGGACAGGAGAAGATGAGGCCATGCATGCGCAGTGTGGTGCCACGTGGGACACACAGGGCTCGCGGGTTGAGGTTTTACAAAGCTGGGGTCCCTTTTTAAAAGAAAGCCACGCAGGGAGGGATAGCGGGTTGAGTTCTGGTAAAAAGGAGGGCCTAGCTGCAAAACACCGGTGGCTGTGACTGACGGACTGAATTTCAGATCTGAAGTTTGATTGAATTCGGCCAGAGTTCGAACAAAGATGGCGACTAAACGGTGCGGAATCTGGAAACGCTCAAAAAACTAAAGTTGTAGAGGAAGCCAAGGTCTACAACTTTGTTGTTCGAGGTTTTCCCGGATGAGGGCTGAAACGACGGGAAACTGACGATGAACAGAGGTACTGTGGCGATGTCGTTGTGCGTGCGGGCTGAACTGCCAGCGAGTGCGCGGGCGACGCGGCGCGCGCAGAGCGCTCGACGGAAGGCGGCGGAGCTACGGCGCAGTAGGAAGGAGGAGATCGTGTCTAGGGGGTTAAGAGGCTCACCAGGAGCTCGCCGGCGTGGTCGTCGACGCTGAGGTGGAGGGGATCTGGCGGCTGGCTCGCGACGTGGAGCTTCGGTTCCTCCCGGCCATGGCGACGGCGACGGCTCTCTAGGGATTCCCAGTCGCTTCCTCTGGTGCTGGTCAACAAAGGGGACGCAGGGCATCGCGCTGGTGCTCCAGGTTCGCCTAGGGAATCTCCAGAACACCCGGGAGAGGACATGGCCGAGGTAGGGTTTAGAGCGGCATGGAGATGGCCATGGCCAAGGAGAGGAAGGTGGGAGGCTGGGTTCCTGAGCAGATCTCGATCTAGAGCTGGATTAACATGGAGGTGGTGGGCGCTGCTGTAAAGAGAGGAGGGAGAGGATCATGGGTGTTGCTTTGCAAAAGGTGGGAGGGAGGTGGGGCTCGTGGAGGGTTCTTTCCTCTCCCTTTTGGCTTTAGCTAGGGAGGATGGGAGAGGGGACCAGGGGAGGGCGGAGGGCAGGTAAGGCGTGTGGCTAGTGTTGGTCTGATCTTCTTGCCAGTCAAGACAAGAGGGAAGAGGATCACATGGGTAGCTCGGGCTAGGGTAGAAGGGGGCTCGGGTTAGGTTTGGCTTAGAGTGAGGGAGAGGTGGTCTCGGTTTTAGCTAGGTAGGGGGGATGGTGATAGAGGTTAGGTGATTAGTGTTAGGGTTTTGGATAGAGGGGGTGAGATGAGGTTTGGTGTGAGGGTGGATTAGAACTAGGGTTAGCTAGAGAGGGAATTTAGGGTTAGTGATGGTTTGGTTTAGCTCAACCAAAGAGGTAGGTTTACGATATGGTTAAAGAGATTCAACAACAAGGAAACATGTAGTTTGAATTTTAAAAGTAAATCTCAAACCCAAAACAAAACAAAACAAAGAGGAGAAGGCCAAGGGTTATGGTTGCATGGCCCATGCATAGACATTAATGCTAGGTTTTATCTTGTGAAAACAAAATAAAGATCCATGGCATTTATGCATATGCATTCCAGAGTGTGGAATAAGGCCAAGCAAAAAATTTAAATGAAAGTTCCAAGTGGAGTAGATGGAGATGATCATGTTTGACTATAATTGGAACTTGCTAGTGTGTATATTCCACTAGATGTTTTATAGTCCCAAATATATCCCAACATGAGCATGAATCCATGATAATCCATATGAAAGCTAGGAAAAAGGAGCACTACTCATAATGCATGCAAAGGTGGCTCCACCTATCAATAATGTGAAAACACATGATGCATATATGAGAGCATGTGGAGATAGAATTGGATCCATCCCAACCCACATGAGCTAGAGGTAAAACCAAATAAAGTGCAAAGCTCATATTTAGTTGGATGGTGGAATTATAAGGTGGTGAAAGAAAAGGTGGTGGAGTCAATAAAAGATATGCCCCCAACTCAACTTGGGCATTTAAACAATATATCAATAACCAAATACAATATCAAGAGGCAAATACAATTTACAATGCATATGAGAGAAGAACCAAAGAAAGAGGGTTTTATATGATGCTCAAATGCAAGGTGGCATGATGACATGAGCATGATATAATGATGATGCAACAATTATATGTAGGAAGTAGCATTTATATAGACTAGGCTAGTAGCATTGCAATTGTTAGACAATTGGGATGCTACAACTCTCCCCCACTAAACAAGAATCTCGCCCCGAGATTCCTAGGAAAAAGAGAACAACACAAGAAGAGGCGGGTGTCCGAACGAAGGTGACCCTCACGTTCCCAAGTTGATGAACAACGGAATGGTGCGACCACTACACCTTGCAAAACTTGCTAGACTTGTTGCGAGTCTTGCGTTTTGCTTGAGAAGCAACGGGATAGAAGAATTGGAGGATAGTCGTGAGACAAGAAGGATAGGATGGGCATAGCTCCGGTTTTCTCAAGAAACATGATAAAAGAATAGAACCACTTGTGAAAGAAGGGACAAGATGATGTATCATGGATAAGAAAAACACACCATTAAGATTAAAGATTTACCGATACGAGAGAGGATGAATCTTTGTCTCGCCGGAAGAAAGGAGCTAGATTGGAGTGGTTTTGAACCACTATTACAATAGCATCGTATCTTCTTTCGGATTTGAGAAAAGAAGTTCGGAAACAATATTGCCTTCAAGCAATAGAGTCCCTTGATAAAAACAGAAAGATTTAGTTAGACGTCGTCGGATTAGATTCTTGTTGCGCCGGTAAGAACCAAGGATCACGCCATTTAGGTGCGCAGATATAACTTCCAGAGATGGATGTGAAGCCAGATCATGGTGGAATCCCGAGAAGCAAAGAATATGGAGGATCTGGAGTTTATTGTAGAGATACTTGTTGCTTTCTTTAGCCTTGAGGCTAACGCAATAGATTTGCGGCTGATGGCATCGACCATAACTGGCTTTACCACAGAAAAAGAATTGATGAAACAAAGAGAGAGATAGTTTCCTTTAATCTTGTTTGGGGATATCGAGCATCGGTATAAAGACGAGGATAGAAAAAGGTTTGCGTTTGTTTCCACCAGATAATTGAGGATTTTGCTCCGTGTAGAAAGGGTGAGATCACCAACAAGAGATTATTGATTACTTTCTTCGAAAGAGCACTCCGGAAAAACAAGGACGGAAGTAAAAGTATCAAGGGATAAAGGCCACTTCTAACTTCCGTGGAATGAGTGAAATCACATTAATTCACCAATTCACTGTACAAGAGCGAATAAGAAGAGTAGTGGTATGGTAGCTACTCCATCCCGCACTCAAAGCATTACTCCGCACATGAATAAGGAAATCATGCAACCCAACTACCGAAACAGACTGAAGGTGTTGGCAAAAACTCATAGAACTCCGTTAAAAAACAAGGATAGATGCAAACGATTCGCCGGCTTCATAGATAGATAAAGATGATGATGTTGTCGTCATGTCGGAAGTACCAAGCCACCGGAAAGATATAAAGGAAGACCACGGAGACAACTGCAAAATTTCACAGATATAGAAAAAGATAGCACCACTTGAACAAAAGGAATACAAGATCTGGAAGGTCTTCATGGCCTCCGGTGGATTGAGCATAGACGATAGAGCGAGAGGGTTTCAAGAGATTACTTAACGAGATTGAGGTGAAAGAACTCGATGTTCTTCTTGAAAAGAGTGAGAGAGATTTAGCAGCCTTGAGGAAATCTTCAGCGGAACGACGATGATAACTTGCCAACAAGGAACAACTCCGGATTGGTTGAAGATGGAGGATGGAATTAACAATGGACTTGCTGATTCCAGAGTTGAAGTAATGTATTTAGCAGAAGGACGTGGTCGAGATATGTGACTTCAAAAAGTCAGAATTCCCACTTTGAGACTTTGCACACAGGCAGTGCTCACGAAGCTCGAGAGAAAGAGACACAGATGATCTTCCATGTCCTTCCATAGATATCGAATAGGCAAGCATATTAGCAACATATACCACCATGGATAACAAGATATTCCCAGAATACCAAGTTCAAGAGGCGGAAGAACGAACAAATGCTCGAAACACTTTCTGAGCTCAACGCTCTTTGAAAGATCAACGTTACGAGTAAGGGTTCCTGTTGAAGAAGATGCGCTGACAGAATAGGTTAACTGGTCCTTCGGAAGAAAAAGAGATGTCAACTGGTTCACATTGTCGATCGGATCACCGGTTACAAAGATAAAGAGATCTTGGATAAGAACCGATGATAGCTCATACCTTAAGAAAAGCTATCAGAGACGAAAAGATGCAATTCCCTCGTATCCAGGAGAATTGTGCAGATATGGGGTTCAAAAGGATGTGCAGCATGATGGACATATGATAGACCGCCGTAGTGCTTGGAGAAACTCTGGATTGCCAAAGATGCTTGAATATGCATAGATATGATCGCGGTGTACTCAAAATCACAGGAGATAACCGTCACCATTTGGAGGATAGTGGTGATTGCATTTTCCATATTCCACTCTATCATCCAGACCGATATGACACTTATCATGAGTGGAATATAGCTATGCCGAGAACCAAATTACAATCACCAGCATCGGATCGACACATGTTATGTAATTAGCCCAAGAGAATTGGAGATGAAATGAAACTCTAGGATTAAGCGCCGGTGACAAAAGAATGAGTTAGCATGGACATGCTGATAAAAGGGGAGATAGATAATGTTTCACACACGACTGAAAAGGAGTGTGGAATCACAGATGTATCAAAGAAAAATTTTCCGCATTTTTCGGCATTAAAATACCAATAGATGCGCAAAAACACTTATCAGGTAGAGAATAAATCAGTTGCTAATCGCTACCTGATGGTTTCACAGAATGTGGAGTTGCTAGAAGGAAGGACACCCTTAAGAAGATGGCACCGGTTAACAAGGAGTCAGATAGATCGCGCCGGTATTCAAAAGCCTGTCAGTATGGAATGTACCAACAGTTGATAACCAAAGGCAGATAAAGATAACATGTTGGATACAACAGATAGACAAGGAATTACACACACACACACACACACACACAACCTATGGTACTACGGAAACCCAGAACACGTGAATCCTAGTTTGAATTTTAAGAAGAGGATTGAAAACGTTACACTTCCTTACCAGAAAAGGGTGGGTGGGTGGTTAAGAAGAAAAGTGGAAGCAGTCCTACTCTCGCGTTTTGTTTTTTCCTAGTATACATAACTACCAAAAATATTTGCTAGACTGACAACGACCATTTGGCTGAGACCCTGAAGGGCGGGATGGCTCTGATACCAATTGTAACTACCTCGGTGAATTACGCTCCTAGTTACAAGCCTGGATGAGCGGAAATGGTTGAAATAGTACGGTGGGTCCCAAATGCCACTCACAGGTAGACCTTGCGGCCGTCTCAACCATTTCCAAACATCGGGACAAGAACGGGCGGCGTAATCGGCAGGCGAAGGGATCAACTACATACACAAATGAGTATGTATGCAAGCCACCATACAACAGTACATCAGAGCCATTCCATCTAAAAGAAAGGAAATATAGCAACGCCATACGGCAATATTCAAATATCCTAGATAGATATAATAGTTTAGGATATCTCCTCATACATCACACATCAGAGTATCAGGCGGAAGCGGCAAGCAAGATCCGAGTACGGATAAGAAGCAAATTGGCATAAGATGCCCCATAAATAAGCACATCCCGCCCACAGATCTCACGGATCCCCGTTCCCGGAATCTCTACACCGAATGATCGTTGCCCACATCGTCCGTCTCCTCCACCCAGTATCCATCTCGTGAGTGTACCTGTTCATCTGAATCAAATAATTTATCGTGTGAGACCCTAGGGGTACTCAGCAAGTCTTTATGCCTCTAAAGGGGACACAACCTGGGGGTGACGCAATTGCAGCAAAAGATAAACCCTAACAGTTCTATAGAAACTCGCTAACCATCCGCCTAACCAAAGATAGACGGATGTCCGTGAATTAATAACAACAGTTATAACAGTAATATTAACAGATCCATCCTCCTCCTCGCTTACCAACGAGGAAGCGGACGAACAACCCCCCTTCCGTTGGCAGTTTTATTATCCATTCCATGAGTGTTGCACTATTTACTAGTCAGTTACTTAGTCAAATTAAAAGCGGTACTTTAGTTATACTTGTCTATGGTCGAGAAACTGTGCTCCAAGTCGTCCATAACCGCGGACACGGCTTTCAGAAAGATTTACCCTGCAGGGGTGCACAAATAGCAACACACACTCGATCAACCTCGGAAAAACCAAATCAAAACCCAACGAGGCCTTCACGACAAAGCAATCACAAGATTCATAAATATTTTAGGGGGCCACCCCATTGAGTACACCCGCAACGAAGCTAGCTGACTCCGAGACGGACCCAAGGTTTGGGTGGACGGCTGTAAACGACTGGGAACCCGAAAGTGTGACTGGGCTTGTCGATACCGCGAAATCGTGTCCCGATCCTAAACAGTACAGGTGCTCCTCGCACAATCGTAATAAAGCAGTAAGACATGGCATAAGTAAAGGATAGTAAATAAAACCTCAAACTAGTTTGTGGCCCCAAGAAATAAGAATGAATCAAGCTCTGGCTTAGGGGGGTCCATAAGCCTCCCGGATGTGGATAGCGCGAATATTCAAGGAACAGGACCAGTACTCGGGGTCTTACGGGACACAAGTGAGCATGAAAAACCAAATAGCAGATATTTCTCACCGGTGTCACTTTCATTAGTTATCCCATACTACTCAGGTTAAGTTGTTTAGGTACCTCGTTATCCATCAGACACTCACATACCCTACACATGCTGTTCTACGACTCGCATGGCTCAAACAACTCCTGTAGTAATGGCTCATGGGATGGAGGAACAAGCTTCGGTGGGGTTTAAAAGTAAAGGCTATGCAGTACTTGGGATTCAGTTTAATGCAATCGCGACTCGATGGTGCAAGAATAAGATAGAGGCAATAGGTACTGTATGTATGCGAGCATGTGGTAGTGCTTGCCTGGCAGCTCAGTTGAAGCGAGAGAAGGATCTGGGTAGTGCTCCTGGGTTTCTTGATATATCCCCTGCTCAGCGTCTATTCGAAGAAGAACCAAACAAACAAGGGCCAACATAAATAAAGTGCACAAGCATATGAATAAAATGCGACAAGCAAACAATCATGCCATGATGAATGATGCACAATTTGCATGGCAACAAAGTAGCATGGCATGGGTGAGGTGTGGAATACAAGAATAAATCATTTTATGGGGTTTTAGTCACATTTTATACTCATATTAGTTGCTGTATACTTTATATTTATATGATGCATGCTGCAAATCAGAACATGGAATGCATAAACAGAAAGGTCTCGTCGAGCTAATCATTTTAGACATATCATTTATTAAATTTGGAGTTATAAAACAAAAGTTATTAATTAATTAAGGGGGAAGGGCATTTTCTTGTAATTTAAGTCAACTTGAAATTTTAAGTGTTCAAAATATATTTTGGATAGCATATTTGAATTCCTCACATTTTTCTGATTTGAAAACATGTATTATTTGTATTATTTGGAATTATGAATTTAAATTTATTTTAAAGTCAAAATTAGTCAAATGGAGTCAAAGTCAAAGGTTTGACTATTTTAAATCAATTCTGAAAATATTTGATTAAAGATTTGAATTGACATTCAAAACAAAACATTTTTCATATAAGGTTTGAATTCAAATTCCAAACCATTTGAAAGTTATGAGTTCGTTTGTATTTAAACAGATTTGAAATTTGAATTTGAATTGATTTGGAGAAGTTTGAATTTAAAACAGATAACAGAACAACCTTTTGTTACTCAGGAAACCTACCCCGAGAGACAGACATGTGGGGACAGGAGAAGATGAGGCCATGCATGCGCAGTGTGGTGCCACGTGGGACACACAGGGCTCGCGGGTTGAGTTTTACAAAGCTGGGGTCCCTTTTTAAAAGAAAGCCACGCAGGGAGGGATAGCGGGTTGAGTTCTGGTAAAAAGGAGGGCCTAGCTGCAAAACACCGGTGGCTGTGACTGACGGACTGAATTTCAGATCTGAAGTTTGATTGAATTCGGCCAGAGTTCGAACAAAGATGGCGACTAAACGGTGCGGAATCTGGAAACGCTCAAAAAACTAAAGTTGTAGAGGAAGCCAAGGTCTACAACTTTGTTGTTCGAGGTTTTCCCGGATGAGGGCTGAAACGACGGGAAACTGACGATGAACAGAGGTACTGCGGCGATGTCGTTGTGCGTGCGGGCTGAACTGCCAGCGAGTGCGCGGGCGACGCGGCGCGCGCAGAGCGCTCGACGGAAGGCGGCGGAGCTACGGCGCAGTAGGAAGGAGGAGATCATGTCTAGGGGGTTAAGAGGCTCACCAGGAGCTCGCCGGCGTGGTCGTCGATGCTGAGGTGGAGGGGATCTGGCGGCGGGCTCGCGACGTGGAGCTTCGGTTCCTCCCGGCCATGGCGACGGCGACGGCTCTCTGGGGCTTCCCAGTCGCTTCCTCTGGTGCTGGTCGACGAAGGGGACGCAGGGCATCGCGCTGGTGCTCCAGGTTCGCCTAGGGAATCTCCAGAACACCCGGGAGAGGACATGGCCGAGGTAGGGTTTTAGAGTGGCATGGAGATGGCCATGGCCAAGGAGAGGAAGGTGGGAGGCTGGGTTCCTGAGCAGATCTCGATCTAGAGCTGGATTAACATGGAGGTGGTGGGCGCTGCTGTAAAGAGAGGAGGGAGAGGATCATGGGTGTTGCTTTGCAAAAGGTGGAGAGGGAGGTGGGGCTCGTGGAGGGTTCTTTCCTCTCCCTTTTGGCTTTAGCTAGGGAGGAGGGGAGAGGGGACCAGGGGAGGGCGGAGGGCAGGTAAGGCGTGTGGCTAGTGGTGGTCTGATCTTCTTGCCAGGCAAGACAAGAGGGAAGAGGATCACATGGGTAGCTCGGGCTAGGGTAGAAGGGGGCTCGGGTTAGGTTTGGCTTAGAGTGAGGGAGAGGTGGTCTCGGTTTTAGCTAGGTAGGGGGGATGGTGATAGAGGTTAGGTGATTAGTGTTAGGATTTTGGATAGAGGGGGTGAGATGAGGTTTGGTGTGAGGGTGGATTAGAACTAGGGTTAGCTAGAGAGGGAATTTAGGGTTAGTGATGGTTTGGTTTAGCTCAACCAAAGAGGTAGGTTTACGATATGGTTAAAGAGATTCAACAACAAGGAAATGTAGTTTGAATTTTAAAAGTAAAGCTCAAACCCAAAACAAAACAAAGAGGAGAAGGCCAAGGGTTATGGTTGCATGGCCCATGCATAGACATTAATGCTAGGTTTTATCTTGTGAAAACAAAATAAAGATCCATGGCATTTATGCATATGCATTCCAGAGTGTGGAATAAGGCCAAGCAAAAGAATTTAAATGAAAGTTCCAAGTGGAGTAGATGGAGATGATCATGTTTGACTATAATTGGAACTTGCTAGTGTGTATATTCCACTAGATGTTTTATAGTCCTAAAATATATCCCAACATGAGCATGAATCCATGATAATCCATATGAAAGCTAGGAAAAAGGAGCACTACTCATAATGCATGCAAAGGTGGCTCCACCTATCAATAATGTGAAAACACATGATGCATATATGAGAGCATGTGGAGATAGAATTGGATCCATCCCAACCCACATGAGCTAGAGGTAAAACCAAATAAAGTGCAAAGCTCATATTTAGTTGGATGGTGGAATTATAAGGTGGTGAAAGAAAAGATGGTGGAGTCAATAAAAGATATGCCCCCAACTCAACTTGGGCATTTAAACAATATATCAATAACCAAATACAATATCAAGAGGCAAATACAATTTACAATGCATATGAGAGAAGAACCAAAGAAAGAGGGTTTTATATGATGCTCAAATGCAAGGTGGCATGACGACATGAGCATGATATAATGATGATGCAACAATTATATGTAGGAAGTAGCATTTATATAGACTAGGCTAGTAGCATTGCAATTGTTAGACAATTGAGATGCTACAGTCTACCTGCAGCTCGGATCCCGCTCCTGTAGAAAGCTCAGCTAGCGCCGCCATCGGTCTTGACGGCTCGGTCCTGCTCGCCTCGGAGATGGAGAGAAAAAACGACTGTGCCGGCCACCATGCGTTCTGAAGATGGCAGCCACTGATGAATCTTTGTAGGTAACGTTCACGACCAACTCTTTGGATAACTTATTTCTCTTTCTTGATTGATGATGAATGTTGTATTTAGGACATGAAAATAGCATTATCAAGTACTTGTTTGCTGTAGTGCAAAGATTTTGAGATGCTTTCAACTAAGCGTTAGCAAATTCTATTCAAAAGCCACCGTGAAATACCAACAGGAGCTAATATAGTGATGCTTCATGTCGCTGTACCAGAATTTGGGCAAGTGCGGCATGAACTTCTTAAACTCAAATTCTACCCAATAGGTACTGCCTCTTAAGTTTAAATGGCATAAGGGTTCATGTGTGTCAAGTCATAAGAAGAATCAGTAAGCATGTTGTATGAAACTAACAAACCATGTTTGTGTGTTTTTATTGACATTGATACAAAACCTGTGCCAGCTACCCACATCTTAAAAAAATTATGTATCACCCTATAAATTCAGTCTTGATTGCTGGGTTTTTCGGTTGCAAATACTACATGCCAACTTAAGCTGATGAGGCTTCAAATTATTCTTCTATACTAGGGCAGCATAATGGAGGGATGAGTCCCAGCTACACACATAAATCAATTTAAGGAACTACTCGAGGAAGGTTCAGCCTACACCTTTGAAGCATTCACCGGTCACAATGCACGGAAGAAGTAAGACAACAAATCATCCATACAGAATCAAGATTATTCTGGGCCGAATGATTCAAGAAATTATCCTACAACCTGATAACTTTTCTCTATTCGTATGCATTACGAAACATGTTGAGGTCCCTCAAGCACGTACAAGAGACAACACCCTTCTTCCCGGTACTCATTTTGTTTCATGCCTGGATCCATTGCTTATATTATTCATCCTATCATGCTATAATTTTTGCCTTCTCATTTTCCATTCTCATTTGAATGAGTTATATAGTAATATGGATTTTCCTTTTATCAAAAGCCTCATCCTGTGTCTAATCTTTCTGGTTTTCGTCATTCTTATATGCAGCAGATTCATCGGTGAAAGATTTGTCTGGCCACGGATCTGTACCAGGAATTAGCCGCCGGCTCACCCATGTTTGGTAGAACAAGAACCAAGCTCAAGAGGTGTAGGAGGTGGGACTGGTGTTTCTCGATCCGCAGGTATATTTCCGATATATACTCATCTAATTTTCTTTCTCAAATATTGAGTGATCTTTTTTACTTCACTATAGCAACCTATATACATTGTATGATTTATGTACACGTCCAGCATATGATCTAACCCCTATGATCCAAATATTAATTTACCTGCCCTAATCACTAACAGTAAATTTCATTACTGCTACATGCAAGTGTCTTCTTTCGTTTTACTTGGATGTTCATTTTACATCCATCTTTATGGGACGCACTTACATCCAATTCATTCTCGAGGGCAATATGATAGAAGGCTTTATAGAACAGGATCAGATATCCACATTCGGAGACAAACTGAATGAAAGCCTGATATATAAGATTGAACGTTTCGTACTCGCTGGTCTAGAAACAAAGCACAGAGCAACAAATCATTCCCATACAATCTGCACATCCGCGCAATATGGTGCTACTTTACGGATTGATCTTTTGTCCAACAATATGATGCTACTTTGTGAATTGATCTTTTGTGTTCCAATTAACTGCATCTAATGCCAGAGGCTTACTTCCATTTAAAAGCACCTCTGTCACTCGCTGGCATTTCAACCCACCAATTCCTGAAACTGAATTCCTCCATAACAGGTCAAAACGACTATGCCATGACGTCTGTCCATTCATCAGCAATATAACAGACCATAATCTATCCCTAAAAAACAGACCGTAATATATGATTTATATTATGCTACAGCTTCCAAGGACAACACTATATTGTCGAACGTGACGGCCAAAACGCCGCATGAGCTGACACCCTCCACACTAGGCTGTATGCCTGATGAAAGCAAGACACTGACGACATTGTTGTAAGCCTTTTATTTTAAACTTCTGTTGCAAACCAATAGCTGAACGACGCTACCTCAGTTCATTGCAGCCAAGCACACTTTTGCATCTTACACTGACTGTCCATGCAGGGAAAAAGATTCGAACTCAACCTACTGATCAGTCAAGTGAACGGACCTGCTATATTATTCACTTTGCTACCTACTTAATATTCAGTACAACCAGTGACAAAGAAACACACACATGCAGAAAACTTGACTTTTTCAGGTACATATTAAGAGTAGATTCAAGTTTCCAATAATACTACAAAGCACTGATCAAACCATGTTGTACTCCCGTTACAGCAATCACCGATGCACTCTCTATGCTACCACGGCGACCAGAACATCCAGTGACAGCTATTGACTGAACAATACGGGCGTGACGCACATAATTCCCTAGTCATATTCCTGAACCACATGCATGGTTCAGGCAGGGAAGGTATCAGCAGGCCGGTTGGACCCCTTCAAAGCGGGCCCAGCACAGCCCCACACCCGGTGTGTGGCGATGTTTGGAAGGACCAAGTCATTTCATGCTCGCTGGTAGGGTAGGTAAGGACATACTGACCGGAATGCTGGTAGGGTAGGCAAGGACATATTGAACGACCTACCGGGGGAAAAGCTCGTTCTAATCTTGGACGCAGTACATTGGAATCCTGAAGCACCAGAATGAATCGAGCCGTGTGGAGAGGAACTCTCACGACTCACGTACAGTTTCTTTTGTGTGTGTGTGTGGGTGGTTACTCCTGGCGAAGACATCACAAGCAATGACACCACGACATCATCTCCACTTCGTAGCCCATCGGTCTTCATTTCATGGGCATTATAAAAATTTGAAGCCTACTAGCAGCAAAAGTGCAACTGAAACTTCAAATCATCAAGCGAAGTGTTAAAATCCAACGAACATGTCCCTCTACAGGAACCGACTTGGAGCCGACCATCGTGTCTCTTTAGATTAGCACATGTTAGTTATGTCCAAAGCACCGAATGGACACGTCCATTCCCTCTCCTCTCTATATCAACAGTTGTGTCCTTTTGTAGGAGTCATGTCTCTTGTAACAGGCACCAATGATGCCCCAAACTCTTGTATAAATAGGGCTTTGCCCACAAGCAATAGACAACAAGTTTTTACTCTCAATACTCTGAGTTCTAACACGTTATCAGCACATAGACTCTCCAAGAGCGATCAAAGAAAGAAAAGAACAAGAACGGAGGAAGGGAAAGGTAAGAACAATGACAGGATTCAACTTGTCAGACCTTGCTTCTGCATTTATTCGTTTTCTCCAAAGGGAGAATCGCCGCCCATCCTTCGCACGTCGCCATCGCCTTCGTTGTCGTCATCACGGTGCTGGCTTCCGCCGCTTCCGCCGCGGCACCGGTTTTCGTCGCCACGGCAATGGCAGTGGCCTTCGCCACCGTTCTGGACTGGGCGGTCGTCACCGCCCCTTCACCTTGAACCGCCGTCGACACGGTAGCCATCGCCATGGCCACCCTCGCCAGGCTCCAGTACCACCCGCTGGACAAGGTGCCCAGGATTCCGCTGCCGACGCCGCAGGACCGTCTGCGCCTCCACATTCGGCGTTCTCCATCCCGCCAATGGACTGGCTCCTTGGCGGGCCAGCGGCACCATTCCTGGGCGAGGAAGACGACTTCGACGCCGCCCTGGCCCCGCCACCGCCGGGCATCTTCTTCAACGATGGCATGGATGGCGTGGCCTTCTGCCCAGCGCACGGTTATGGGCCATGCCCTGCCCGCGATGGCGTCCTCCTCCCTCCAGCCCCGGCAACTCCGCCGCCGGAACAGCAGGTCGTCGACGCGCTGCACATCTACCCGGACCTGGAGTCGCCGCCACCGGCCGTCCTCGGCTTCGACCTCAACGCCATGGACGAGGCAGAGGACGACGAGATGCCCGTCGTAGCTTCGGCCTCGCCCCGGGCCTCTCCTCCGCCGGCTCCACCAGCACTGGCCACTCCCTCGCCGCTATCCCCCACGCTTGAAGCTCGCCGCCTCCTGCGTCGATTCGCCGCAGAGATGGCCAGGCACAGCTCCAGCGCGCGCACGAGCACGTGGTCGCCGGCCGCCCTCGGCTTCTCCAATGAAGTCCCATGCCCCGGAGATGGCTCCTCCTCCGCAGGGCAGCCTCGTGCCTGAAGTCGCCGGTGTATGCAGCCGCAAAGAGCAAGAAACTCCGCCGCTGTACTGGTTGGTCGTGGTCTCCTGGATTTGGGAATTTCTACCTTATCCTAACCCGGTCCTAGCTAGTCTGCCCAAAGTGGCTTATTTATTCACACACGGTGGAGACCCTCCTGGCTACACGTATATGTACAGATTTCAGATTTTAGCAAATCTGTTCACTTAACTGTAGTTCTAATTTAGTTCTTATTCTGTTTTAGACTCTGCAAATTACAGTATTTCAGTTCAAGCACTATGTGTATTACTGAAAATTTATGATATAATATATTTTCATGTGTGCACATGTTGAAATTTATTATGTCCATTATTTTGCAATTGAGATTATTTTTCTCTTGCAAAATTAAATTATTAATTCATCATCGTAAAGTCCAAAATATGCCTAATAGGCACCAAATAGACTTAAATCGAATAGAATTAATATGCAAAATTCAAAGTGACTACCTCATATTTGTATATGGAAACACAATGTAATGTGGCATCTATTGCATAATATGCAGATTATCCACAATTATTGTGAGGTCTACATTTGTCAAAACTGACATTATTACTACCTTCAATATGCTCTCCCATATATTTAAATCAAATCATAACATAGGGTACTAAAACCAAAGGCATCTACTGACATAGGTCAGATTATGCTTCTTAGTACTGAGAGACGTACTCCATGAAAATGGTGATTATCTACAAAGTATTATGATAGATGATTTGAGGTCTACACTAAAACTCAAGTTTTCACTTGAGTTCACAAGATTTTGCAAATATTATTACAACATAACCATGATGATTTTAATTTACATACAAGTAAATTAATCAAATCTCTGGTTCCCATTGATGTAGGACAAAATGACTGCCAAAGAATTTGAAGAGCTTGCGTTCGACGGGCATAACTACCCTACATGGGCTATGGATGTTAAGATAAGTCTTTCATCCCGTGGCATTGCAGGTGCACTCATACCACCCGAGGATCCTCCTCAGGACGGAGTTGCACAATTAACTGAGCAACAGAAATATGGTGCATTATACATCATAAGGCACCATATTCACCCAGATTTAAAATCTGAATACTTGATGGAGGAATCTCCAAGCAATATGTGGCAATCACTTAAAACAAGATATGAACAGCAGAAGGCGGTCATACTGCCTGAAACAATTCATGAATGGACTCACTTAAGGCTCCAGGATTACAAATCCGTTGGATCTTATAATCACGAAGTCCATAAGATTTGTTCAAAGCTGCGGTTTTGCGAGAAGGAACCTTCAGAAGTGGAAAAGATAGAAAAGACCCTATCAACTATGCTCCCTGCTGATAGGATCCTACAGCAACAATATCGTGCCCGGAATTACCAAATCTATTCTGAACTTATACATGTGCTTCTCCAGGCTGAGAAACATGATGAACTTCTTTTGAAGAATAGTCATCAACGCCCAGTTGGGGCTGCTCCTCTGCCTGAGGTACATGCAAATTTTCAGAAAAACAACAATTTCAATGGTCCATTCAAAGGCCAAACCAAGAACTTTAAGGGTAAAACCAACCGCTATCGCGACAAGAAGAATATGCCACATAATTCAGAAAAGGGGAAGGGCATAGCAAAGAAGAAGTTTGATAAAACTACTCTTTGCCAGAAATGTGGATGCTACAAGCACACCACCAAGAAATGTCGCACCCCAAGACATCTGGTAAACCTCTACCTACAATCCATGGGACGTAACAGACCTACCCAAGGAGCAAGATATGAAGCACACTTCAATCTTCAACCTGAGAACAACATGGAAACTGGATGTTCGCAAGATGTTCAAGGAGAACCAAGCAACACCAAGGAATTCCATTTACCACAGGACTCCTTAGACAAGGAGAACATGATGATCGAATACGCCTCAAACGACGTATTCGGGGACTTTGACTAGTCGATCAACTCCATTAGATGATATATTTATGTACATCTATCGAATTGTTGTAATAAACCATATTATTATTGTTGTTGTTGTCTTCATCCTATATTGTAAAGCACAATATATATATTGTATCAGCACTTTGATATCAATAAAGTTTTAAATATTCTATATATTCAATAAAAGTATTTTCATCACTGAAAATTCTACATTTTTAATATATAGATTCTACGGAAGTCAATCCAAATGGTGGAGGAAATGTGCCTTGTGGACAGTGGTACCACAAACTCTATACTTAGGGAAATGAAGTATTTCCAAACTCTTAAAAAGTTAAATGGAGATATTTTAACAATCGCTGGACGCGATGCGGTAATTGTTGGCACAGGACGTGCCATATTTACCCTCCCTATGGGTACACATATTATAATTGAGGATGCTTTATTGTATCCGGATTCAACCCGTACCCTCATAGGGTATAGAGATATCCGGAAAAATGGCTTTCACATTGAAACCCATGAAGACAACAAAGAGGAATATCTCCTTTTTACCAAAGACAACGGATATGGCAAACAAATATTTGAGAAAATTCCTTCTTTATCATCAGGATTGTACTACACATACATTAAACCCGTAACACATGTTGCATATAAGGTAATTTTTCAGAATGTCAATGCATTCCAAACTTGGCATGATCGCCTTGGTCATCCTGGTATAGGGATGATGAGAAAAATTATCTGCAATTCAAATGGTCATGACTTAAATGAAGCAAAATTCCCACAATCTACGGATTTCATGTGCACTGCATGTGCTACCGGAAAACTAATTTTAAGACCTTCTCGTCTTAAAATTCAAGCGGAACCACTCCAATTCCTTGAACGAATTCAAGGTGATATTTGTGGTCCAATCCAACCATTGTCTGGACCTTTTAGGTATTTCATGGTTCTAATAGACGCATCTACACGATGGTCCCACGTGTGCCTCCTATCCACACGAAACCATGCATTTGCCAAAATAATGAGACAAGTTATTAAATTACAAGCTCATTATCCTGAGAATCGAATTAAAACAATTCGAATGGATAACGCTGCTGAATTTTCCTCACATGCCTTCAATGATTATTGCATGGCCCTAGGAATTGAAGTTCAGCACTCGGTCCCATATGTCCACACACAAAATGGATTGGCAGAATCTCTAATTAAGAGAATTAAGCTTATCGCACGACCCTTGCTAATGAATTGCAATTTACCAACTTCATGTTGGGGTCATGCAGTTTTACACGCTGCTGACTTAATTCAATTGCGACCAACTGCATATCACAGCACTTCCCCTCTGCAATTAGTACGTGGAAATCTACCAAACATTTCCCATCTGCGTAAATTCGGATGCGCCACATATGTGCCGATCTCACCACCGCAGCGTACATCCATGGGCCCACATAGGAAATTGGGGATCTATGTGGGGTACAAATCACCGTCAATAATCAAGTACCTTGAACCCCTCACAGTGGATCTATTCACAGCCCGTCACGCTGATTGCATCTTTAATGAGGACCATTTCCCGGCATTAGGGGGAGATATCAAGTACCAAAACGAATGCCCGGAAATCGATTGGAATTCCCCAGGAATTTCCTCCTCAGATCCACGTACTCAAGAAAATGAACTTCAAGTTCGAAAAATAATTAATTTGCAACACATTGCAAATAACCTGCCAGATTCATTTACTGACTATAAAGGTGTTACTAAATCCTACAATCCTGCAATAAATGCGCCTGAACGAGTGGAGGTACCAACAAAAACCACTCAACCCCCTATTCAAAAAAAGAGGGGGAGAAGTACGGCCACAGAACAGGGATCAGCTCCTCGCAAGCAACAAAGGAAACAGAGGAAGAAACCCTCTGAACCAGTAAATGAAAATCAACCTACCGTTGATAATCAAATGGGTAATATACACCCAATAGAAGGACAAACTTCACAACCCAGCTCAGTTGTGCACACAATGACTGGGACATCGGATCACCCAGACTCAACCGTATTGGGAAATAATGACGAGTCAACAAGGGTAAATGAAATTTCCACAAACTATATAGACTCTAGAAAATCTTACAACCGTAAGTCTACAATTGTCGACATATATCTCTCAACTGCCATTGCAAACAACCTTCTAAACGATCATGATCCAAAGACCATGGCAGAGTGTGAGAAACGCTCCGACTGGCCTAAATGGAAGGATGCAATCTGTAACACCCTCAGAATCGGCCCTATGCAAGTTTTAGCGAAACCCGCCAAACCCGCATAGAAACGATTCAAAGGTGCCCACCAGGCACTTTCGTGCGGGTGGAAAACGAAGTAATAACATTACACAACAGTCCTCGATGGGACCCACAGAACAGATATATATACAGCAGCGACTCAATGAGTCAAGAATACAGATATAATATACAAAGATCCAAATCACCTTGAAAACGATAGAGCGTCCAGCTACGGACAAGATGCAAATGGGGCTAAGAGCCCTAAAGAATAACCAATGGCGTCCATAACCCTGCCCAGGCCAAGCCGGAAGGGTAACCCTGCTAACGGAGTCGATCTCAAAACCTGCTTAAACAAAAAAAAGGGGTGCCGACAAAGGGCAAAGGAAAAAGAGGAGCGTCAGTACTGAGGCCAGTACACGACGAGGCTAGAATTCGGCGGTCCTCGCCTACATAGGTATGGTGGACTGAAGCGACAGCGGCAGCATGCACTAAACAACCTATAGAGACTCGATACAACTGGCGACTATCAGAGAGGGGTAAGAAAGACCTATTCGGACCCAACCTGATACTATCATCAAACAAACCCATCCTGGCGTTTCCCCCTCGAGACCAAACGAGGAAGTCAACCGAGGAACTCACACAGTTGGCAGTTTTACTTATTCAGTTATAGTTGCGGCACTTTACTAGTCAGGTTTAGATAATCATCCTGATAAAGTAAGCAGTGGGCACTTTTAGTTAATCATTCCGTTATAGTGGCAACACTTACTAGCATACAATTAGCATGAGATAACCCCAAAACCCAGCAGTTGTTGGTACTTTTACTTAGCCATTCCGTTGTAGTGAAGCTGATTACTAGTCATATCGGATACAAATCAATTTATAACAATAAACTTTAGTTATAGTTGTCTATGATCAAGCACTGTGCTCCAAGTCGTCCATAACCGCGGACACGGCTTCTCGAAAAGATTTAACCCTGCAGGGGTGCACCAAAGTATCCACAGGCACTTCGACCCTTTTTGCCAGATCAGTTAACATACACCCATCGGTATGTCGGCGGGGCCTAAGTCACGACGTTCCTAGACCCAAAGCAAGTACATGGGGGCCACCCCACCAAGTCGACACCCGCAACGAAGTCGGCCGGTCTCCGAGACGGACTTGGGGTTTGCGTCAGTGGCTGTAAACGACAGCAAATCCCCAAACGGGGACTGTCGATACCGCGAAAACACTCCGCTTCCTAAACAGTACAGTGTGCTCCTCGCACAAACGTAATAAAGCAGTAAAGCATGGCATAGGTACAGGATCGTAAATAAAACCTCAAACTAGTTTGTGGCCCCCAGTACAATACTTTGAAATCAGGTAATAATCAATGGGGGGCCCATATCTCCCTACCTGTGGTTAGCGCGCTCGATCTCGGAACAGGTGTCAAGAACTCGGGTCCTACGGGACACAAGTGGGCGGTCGGAAACCAAATATTACCTATCACCCACCGATGCCTCTGCTTAATTCAATTTTAGTTGTTAAACAGGAATTAAAGTGAACAACAAGTAAAACCATGATCATCTCCAACATTGGACATGCGGCACTTCTCCAACAACTGTGGTACTTGACGACACGCAACAGCACTTGAGCAAGCGACTACGGCGCGCAAGTCCAACTATCTACCAATCAACCGGTAATAGGATGTGTCCAAGGCAATATAAGGCTGCAGGGGATAACACGGGTACGGAAACTAGAGCATCGCAACACAGATAGCAATAGATCAACAGGAGGGAATAAATACTATAAAAGTAAGATGGGTAGAAAGGGGGAGATGCTCGCCTGAAAAACATTGTCGAAGGTTCATCCGAAGATCGGGGCGAAGCTCACATCAACTCAACGGCCTTATCCGCGAAGAACCAAAACACTAGAAGAAACACCGGATGCAATATTTAATACAACGGCAAAAGATCGGCATGATGCAGGAATGATGTATGGCATGGCAAAGGTGCGGTGCAATTAGGTCATATTAAGCGGAACCAGGGTCCCGACAATTTATATATGGTTCTAGTTGTTTATCCACCCCGCAAATTAAATGTTGTTTTAGCATGGCAAAAGATAGTACCGGGTTCGCTACACCAATTTAAATGAGGCCAATATGAGACTAGATTTGCCCGCATATGGGCCCCATATTTAATTATTAGGTGAATCGGCATAAGGCCCCCAAACCACACAAATATGCATGCGAGATGAACAATTAATATGCAACAAGTTGTTATTTTCATTTATAAAATAGGGCTCGAGGAAAGGGGTCACACATTAGGGGGTCTCGACGAACTTGGGTTCCGGGGTTCGGGGTCGGTCTCAAGGTTCAGGGTTCGACAGAAACGTTCGCGGCGGAATCGGCGTCCGGGAAGTAGCACTTGTCGCACCGGGGTCTCGGTGTCCGGGGGCGCATCGGGTTCTTCCGGGTCGGTGTCGATCTTGTCGTTGCGACGATCTTGTCGGGTCCATGTGTCGGGTCGGTCTCGGCGTCCGGGAAGAAGAACTTGTCGTTCTCGCGGCGATCTTGGCGTTCTTCCGGTCCAGGTTTTTGGCGTTCGAGTGAATTGCTTGGCGTTCCCGGAGGAAGTACTTGTCGTTTCCGTGTAGGCGTCCTCGGTGTCGGGGGAGATATTGGGGTTCCAACTTGTCCACTATTGACGGACTTGGTTCGTCGTCGGGTCTCGCCGGGATCAGCCTTCAGGGTCCGGCGGTAGATCTTGTCGAGTTCACTGCAACGGCCTTATTGTTCCGATGACGATCTTGGCGGAACTTGCGTAGCAAATTTTGAAACGGCCACGAGTACACGACACTCGTAGCGAAGATCTTGAACGGATAATGTAGCATATCCTCACCACGTCGTCCTTGTGCTTGCAGGAGAACGACGAGCTCGGTGAGGACGACTCGGGCGGCGGTCCGGTGGCGGTGGAGGTCATCGTGGCTCGAGACGGCCGGGGCTGTAGAGGGACGCAGCGGGAGGGGGACGTGCACGCGCGCGTCTGCGAGGGGAGGGGCAGCGCCGGGAGGGAGGACGGCGGCCGGTGGGAGAAGAGGAACAGGGGCAGCAGGTGGGGCTCGGTGGGGACAGGTGGGCGCGGGTGTGTGGCCGGGGGTGGGTCCCAGGGTGGCTGGCGTGGGCGTGTGGGGTATGTGTGTGTTGAGAGAGAGAGAAAAGGGGAGAGAGGCTGGGGGTGAGGTGGCAGGGTTTAATTGGGGGGGAAAGAGAGGGAAGCTGAGGTGGCGAGCTGCTACTTGTTGGGGTGAGGTGGAGAGGAGGGCTGGGTAGATAGGTTGGTTGCTCTAGGATTTAGGTTGGGCCGTTTGTATTTTTCTGGGGTGGTCGTTCGGGTCATTCGGCCCGTTCGACTGCCCCACTAAAATAATATAATTAAATTATTTATTTAAACCAGCGCTTTTGCAATCCGACAGCGGACAAAACAAAATAATCCGGGGACCCGGTTTTGATGTTTGAATAAAGATGGGGCGTTTTAGAAAACAAAACGGGCTTTGCGAAAATAGTTTTATGCAAACAATGCATGATGATGACGATGCAATGCACAAATTCAACGCGATTTTCTAGTAGTGGTTTTGCGGGATGCCACAATTCGACACCACTAACAATGGATCTCGCCCTCGAGATCCGCCTCATGGTACCGGAAGGAAGGTCGGCGATCTGCGTCTTCTCGCTTCGTGTAGATCCTCGCGACACCACTAACAAGAGGTCGTTGTCCGTGATCGTCGAGAGAACACTCCGGGACAAAAGGTCGAAGGTAGAGGTATCAACAATTAAAGCCACCCCTAACTTCCGTGGACGGAGTAAAATTGCTGGATCCACTGATTCAATGTACAAGAGCGAATGATAAGGGTAGTGGTATGGTAGCTACTCCATCCCGCACTCAAACCATTACTCTGCACACGAATAGGCGGATTATGCAACCAACTCTCGGAATTAGACTGAAGATCTCGACAAACGAGGTTCTGAAACAAAGGAGTGATGCAGACTCTGCATCGGATCTGGCGTAGAGGATGTCGTCGCGACGGAAACACCGGAAGATACAACAGAAATCGTATGAAAGACACAATGATTTAGGTTTCGCGATGGTTCCATTGGCATGAACAACACATGCTCAAGGTATACTCCAACTTCACCAATGCTCGTCCTTCTCATATGTTTTTCAACGACACGGATATCCAGCAAGGAACACATATGGATAAAGAGCTCAAGAACAAAAGATTGGAGGAAGGTACAACAGACAAGTTGCAGATTGATGATCGTAGCACCTCCGTTACAAAAGGGAGAAAGCGAAACCCTGAAGGTACGACGGAAACCCAACCACGAGAAATCCTGGACTCGAAGAGAGAGAAGAGAGCGGATTCAAAACATGTAGAGGTAAGAGAAGAATAGCAAAGGGGTAAGGAGTAAAATCAGACCTAACCAGAACTATCCAACCGATTTTCAAAAATAGTTTTGACACTTCTACTTCGGTCGTTAGCTAGGTTATCCTACAGGCTGGACTTGTGGGGTATCGCAACTGCTGAGCTCTGATACCACTCTGTAACACCCTCAGAATCGGCCCTATGCAAGTTTTAGCGAAACCCGCATAGAAACGATTCAAAGGTGCCCACCAGGCACTTTCGTGCGGGTGGAAAACGAAGTAATAACATTACACAACAGTCCTCGATAGGACCCACAGAACAGATATATATACAGCAACGACTCAATAAGTCAAGAATACAGATATAATATACAAAGATCCAAATCACCTTGAAAACGATAGAGCGTCCAGCTACGGACAAGATGCAAATGGGGCTAAGAGCCCTGAAGAATAACCAATGGCGTCCATAACCCTGCCCAGGCCAAGCCGGAAGGGTAACCCTGCTAACGGCGTCGATCTCAAAACCTGCTTAAACAAAAAAAAGGGGTGCCGACAAAGGGCAAAGGAAAAAGAGGAGCGTCAGTACTGAGGCCAGTACACGGCGAGGCTAGAATTCGGCGGTCCTCGCCTACATAGGTATGGTGGACTGAAGCGGCAGCGGCAGCATGCACTAAACAACCTATAGAGACTCGATACAACTGGCGACTATCAGAGAGGGGTAAGAAAGACCTATTCGGACCCAACCTGATACTATCATCAAACAAACCCATCCTGGCGTTTCCCCCTCGAGACCAAACGAGGAAGTCAACCGAGGAACTCACACAGTTGGCAGTTTTACTTATTCAGTTATAGTTGCAGCACTTTACTAGTCATGTTTAGATAATCATCCTGATAAAGTAAGCAGTGGGCACTTTTAGTTAATCATTCCGTTATAGTGGCAACACTTACTAGCATACAATTAGCATGAGATAACCCCAAAACCCAGCAGTTGTTGGTACTTTTACTTAGCCATTCCGTTGTAGTGAAGCTGATTACTAGTCATATCGGATACAAATCAATTTATAACAATAAACTTTAGTTATAGTTGTCTATGATCAAGCACTGTGCTCCAAGTCGTCCATAACCGCGGACACGGCTTCTCGAAAAGATTTAACCCTGCAGGGGTGCACCAAAGTATCCACAGGCACTTCGACCCTTTTTGCCAGATCAATTAACATACACCCATCGGTATGTCGGCGGGACCTAAGTCACGACGTTCCCAGACCCAAAGCAAGTACATGGGGGCCACCCCACCAAGTCGACACCCGCAACGAAGTCGGCCGGTCTCCGAGACGGACTTGGGGTTTGCGTCAGTGGCTGTAAACGACAGCAAATCCCTAAACGGGGACTGTCGATACCGCGAAAACACTCCGCTTCCTAAACAGTACGGTGTTCTCCTCGCACAAACGTAATAAAGCAGTAAAGCATGGCATAGGTACAGGATCGTAAATAAAACCTCAAACTAGTTTGTGGCCCCCAGTACAATACTTTGAAATCAGGTAATAATCAATGGGGGGCCCATATCTCCCCACCTGTGGTTAGCACGCTCGATCTCGGAACAGGTGTCAAGAACTCGGGTCCTACGGGACACAAGTGGGCGGTCGGAAACCAAATATTACCTATCACCCACCGATGCCTCTGCTTAATTCAATTTTAGTTGTTAAACAGGAATTAAAGTGAACAACAAGTAAAACCATGATCATCTCCAACATTGGACATGCGGCACTTCTCCAACAACTGTGGTACTTGACGACACGCAACAGCACTTGAGCAAGCGACTACGGCGCGCAAGTCCAACTATCTACCAATCAACCGGTAATAGGATGTGTCCAAGGCAATATAAGGCTGCAGGGGATAACACGGGTACGGAAACTAGAGCATCGCAACACAGATAGAAATAGATCAACAGGAGGGAATAAATACTATAAAAGTAAGATGGGTAGAAAGGGGGAGATGCTCGCCTGAAAAACATTGTCGAAGGTTCATCCGAAGATCGGGGCGAAGCTCACATCAACTCAACGGCCTTATCCGCGAAGAACCAAAACACTAGAAGAAACACCGGATGCAATATTTAATACAACGACAAAAGATCGGCATGATGCAGGAATGATGTATGGCATGGCAAAGGTGCGGTGCAATTAGGTCATATTAAGCGGAACCGGGGTCCCGACAATTTATATATGGTTCTAGTTGTTTATCCACCCCGCAAATTAAATGTTGTTTTAGCATGGCAAAAGATAGTACCGGGTTCGCTACACCAATTTAAATGAGGCCAATATGAGACTAGATTTGCCCGCATATGGGCCCCATATTTAATTATTAGGTGAATCGGCATAAGGCCCCCAAACCACACAAATATGCATGCGAGATGAACAATTAATATGCAACAAGTTGTTATTTTCATTTATAAAATAGGGCTCGAGGAAAGGGGTCACACATTAGGGGGTCTCGACGAACTTGGGTTCCGGGGTTCGGGGTCGGTCTCAGGGTTCAGGGTTCGACGGAAACGTTCGCGGCGGAATCGGCGTCCGGGAAGTAGCACTTGTCACACCGGGGTCTCGGTGTCCGGGGGCGCATCGGGTTCTTCCGGGTCGGTGTCGATCTTGTCGTTGCGACGATCTTGTCGGGTCCATGTGTCGGGTCGGTCTCGGCGTCCGGGAAGAAGAACTTGTCGTTCTCGCGGCGATCTTGGCGTTCTTCCGGTCCAGGTTTTTGGCGTTCGAGTGAATTGCTTGGCGTTCCCGGAGGAAGTACTTGTCGTTTCCGTGTAGGCGTCCTCGGTGTCGGGGGAGATATTGGGGTTCCAACTTGTCCACTATTGACAGACTTGGTTCGTCGTCGGGTCTCGCCGGGATCAGCCTTCGGGGTCCGGCGGTAGATCTTGTCGAGTTCACTGCAACGGCCTTATTGTTCCGATGACGATCTTGGCGGAACTTGCGTAGCAAATTTTGAAACGGCCACGAGTACACGACACTCGTAGCGAAGATCTTGAACGGATAATGTAGCATCTCCTCACCACGTCGTCCTTGTGCTTGCAGGAGAACGACAAGCTCGGTGAGGAAGACTCGGGCGGCGGTCCGGTGGCGGTGGAGGTCGTCGTGGCTCGAGACGGCCGGGGCTGCAGAGGGACGCAGCGGGAGGGGGGCGTGCACGCGCGCGTCTGCGAGGGGAGGGGCAGCGCCGGGAGGGAGGACGGCGGCCGGTGGGAGAAGAGGAACAGGGGCAGCAGGTGGGGCTCGGTGGGGACAGGTGGGCGCGGGTGTGTGGCCGGGGGTGGGTCCCAGGGTGGCTGGCGTGGGCGTGTGGGGTATGTGTGTGTGTTGAGAGAGAGAGAAAAGGGGAGAGAGGCTGGGGGTGAGGTGGCAGGGTTTAATTGGGGGGGAAAGAGAGGGAAGCTGAGGTGGCGAGCTGCTACTAGTTGGGGTGAGGTGGAGAGGAGGGATGGGTAGATAGGTTGGTTGCTTTAGGATTTAGGTTGGGCCGTTTGTATTTTTCTGGGGTGGTCGTTCGGGTCATTCGGCCCGTTCGACTGCCCCACTAAAATAATATAATTAAATTATTTATTTCAACCAGCGCTTTTGCAATCCGACAGCGGACAAAACAAAATAATCCGGGGACCCGGTTTTGATGTTTGAATAAAGATGGGGCGTTTTAGAAAACAAAACGGGCTTTGCGAAAATAGTTTTATGCAAACAATGCATGATGATGAGGATGCAATGCACAAATTCAACGCGATTTTCTAGTAGTGGTTTTGCGGGATGCCACAATTCGACACCACTAACAATGGATCTCGCCCTCGAGATCCGCCTCATGGTACCGGAAGGAAGGTCGGCGATCTGCGTCTTCTCGCTTCGTGTAGATCCTCGCGACACCACTAACAAGAGGTCGTTGTCTGTGATCGTCGAGAGAACACTCCGGGACAAAAGGTCGAAGGTAGAGGTATCAACAATTAAAGCCACCCCTAACTTCCGTGGACGGAGTAAAATTGCTGGATCCACTGATTCAATGTACAAGAGCGAATGATAAGGGTAGTGGTATGGTAGCTACTCCATCCCGCACTCAAACCATTACTCTGCACACGAATAGGCGGATTATGCAACCAACTCTCGGAATTAGACTGAAGATCTCGACAAACGAGGTTCTGAAACAAAGGAGTGATGCAGACTCTGCATCGGATCTGGCGTAGAGGATGTCGTCGCGACGGAAACACCGGAAGATACAACAGAAATCGTATGAAAGACACAATGATTTAGGTTTCGCGATGGTTCCATTGGCATGAACAACACATGCTCAAGGTATACTCCAACTTCACCAATGCTCGTCCTTCTCATATGTTTTTCAACGACACGGATATCCAGCAAGGAACACATATGGATAAAGAGCTCAAGAACAAAAGATTGGAGGAAGGTACAACAGACAAGTTGCAGATTGATGATCGTAGCACCTCCGTTACAAAAGGGAGAAAGCGAAACCCTGAAGGTACGACGGAAACCCAACCACGAGAAATCCTGGACTCGAAGAGAGAGAAGAGAGCGGATTCAAAACACGTAGAGGTAAGAGAAGAATACCAAAGGGGTAAGGAGTAAAATCAGACCTAACCAGAACTATCCAACCGATTTTCAAAAATAGTTTTGACACTTCTACTTCGGCCGTTAGCTAGGTTATCCTACAGGCTGGACTTGTGGGGTATCGCAACTGCTGAGCTCTGATACCACTCTGTAACACCCTCAGAATCGGCCCTATGCAAGTTTTAGCGAAACCCGCCAAACCCGCATAGAAACGATTCAAAGGTGCCCACCAGACACTTTCGTGCGGGTGGAAAACGAAGTAATAACATTACACAACAGTCCTCGATGGGACCCACAGAACAGATATATATACAGCAGCGACTCAATGAGTCAAGAATACAGATATAATATACAAAGATCCAAATCACCTTGAAAACGATAGAGCGTCCATCTACGGACAAGATGCAAATGGGGCTGAGAGCCCTGAAGAATAACCAATGGCGTCCATAACCCTGCCCAGGCCAAGCCGGAAGGGTAACCCTGCTAACGGCGTCGATCTCAAAACCTGCTTAAACAAAAAAAAAGGGTGCCGACAAAGGGCAAAGGAAAAAGAGGAGCGTCAGTACTGAGGACAGTACACGGCGAGGCTAGAATTCGGCGGTCCTCGCCTACATAGGTATGGTGGACTGAAGCGGCAGCGGCAACATGCACTAAACAACCTATAGAGACTCGATACAACTGGCGACTATCAGAGAGGGGTAAGAAAGACCTATTCGGACCCAACCTGATACTATCATCAAACAAACCCATCCTGGCGTTTCCCCCTCGAGACCAAACGAGGAAGTCAACCGAGGAACTTACACAGTTGGCAGTTTTACTTATTCAGTTATAGTTGCAGCACTTTACTAGTCATGTTTAGATAATCATCCTGATAAAGTAAGCAGTGGGCACTTTTAGTTAATCATTCCGTTATAGTGGCAACACTTACTAGCATACAATTAGCATGAGATAACCCCAAAACCCAGCAGTTGTTGGTACTTTTACTTAGCCATTCCGTTGTAGTGAAGCTGATTACTAGTCATATCGGATACAAATCAATTTATAACAATAAACTTTAGTTATAGTTGTCTATGATCAAGCACTGTGCTCCAAGTCGTCCATAACCGCGGACACGGCTTCTCGAAAAGATTTAACCCTGCAGGGGTGCACCAAAGTATCCACAGGCACTTCGACCCTTTTTGCCAGATCAGTTAAAATACACCCATCGGTATGTCGGCGGGACCTAAGTCACGACGTTCCCAGACCCAAAGCAAGTACATGGGGGCCACCCCACCAAGTCGACACCCGCAACGAAGTCGGCCGGTCTCCGAGACGGACTTGGGGTTTGCGTCAGTGGCTGTAAACGACAGCAAATCCCTAAACGGGGACTGTCGATACCGCGAAAACACTCCGCTTCCTAAACAGTACGGTGTTCTCCTCGCACAAACGTAATAAAGCAGTAAAGCATGGCATAGGTACAGGATAGTAAATAAAACCTCAAACTAGTTTGTGGCCCCCAGTACAATACTTTGAAATCAGGTAATAATCAATGGGGGGCCCATATCTCCCCACCTGTGGTTAGCGCGCTCGATCTCGGAACAGGTGTCAAGAACTCGGGTCCTACGGGACACAAGTGGGCGGTCGGAAACCAAATATTACCTATCACCCACCGATGCCTCTGCTTAATTCAATTTTAGTTGTTAAACAGGAATTAAAGTGAACAACAAGTAAAACCATGATCATCTCCAACATTGGACATGCGGCACTTCTCCAACAACTGTGGTACTTGACGACACGCAACAGCACTTGAGCAAGCGACTACGGCGCGCAAGTCCAACTATCTACCAATCAACCGGTAATAGGATGTGTCCAAGGCAATATAAGGCTGCAGGGGATAACACGGGTACGGAAACTAGAGCATCGCAACACAGATAGCAATAGATCAACATGAGGGAATAAATACTATAAAAGTAAGATGGGTAGAAAGGGGGAGATGCTCGCCTGAAAAACATTGTCGAAGGTTCATCCGAAGATCGGGGCGAAGCTCACATCAACTCAACGGCCTTATCCGCGAAGAACCAAAACACTAGAAGAAACACCGGATGCAATATTTAATACAACGGCAAAAGATCGGCATGATGCAGGAATGATGTATGGCATGGCAAAGGTGCGGTGCAATTAGGTCATATTAAGCGGAACCGGGGTCCCGACAATTTATATATGGTTCTAGTTGTTTATCCACCCCGCAAATTAAATGTTGTTTTAGCATGGCAAAAGATAGTACCGGGTTCGCTACACCAATTTAAATGAGGCCAATATGAGACTAGATTTGCCCGCATATGGGCCCCATATTTAATTATTAGGTGAATCGGCATAAGGCCCCCAAACCACACAAATATGCATGCGAGATGAACAATTAATATGCAACAAGTTGTTATTTTCATTTATAAAATAGGGCTCGAGGAAAGGGGTCACACATTAGGGGGTCTCGACGAACTTGGGTTCCGGGGTTCGGGGCCGGTCTCAGGGTTCAGGGTTCGACGGAAACGTTCGCGGCGGAATCGGCGTCCGGGAAGTAGCACTTGTCGCACCGGGGTCTCGGTGTCCGGGGGCGCATCGGGTTCTTCCGGGTCGGTGTCGATCTTGTCGTTGCGACGATCTTGTCGGGTCCATGTGTCGGGTCGGTCTCGGCGTCCGGGAAGAAGAACTTGTCGTTCTCGCGGCGATCTTGGCGTTCTTCTGGTCCAGGTTTTTGGCGTTCGAGTGAATTGCTTGGCGTTCCCGGAGGAAGTACTTGTCGTTTCCGTGTAGGCGTCCTCGGTGTCGGGGGAGATCTTGGGGTTCCAACTTGTCCACTATTGACGGACTTGGTTCGTCGTCGGGTCTCGCCGGGATCAGCCTTCGGGGTCCGGCGGTAGATCTTGTCGAGTTCACTGCAACGGCCTTATTGTTCCGATGACGATCTTGGCGGAACTTGCGTAGCAAATTTTGAAACGGCCACGAGTACACGACACTCGTAGCGAAGATCTTGAACGGATAATGTAGCATCTCCTCACCACGTCGTCCTTGTGCTTGCAGGAGAACGACGAGCTCGGTGAGGACGACTCGGGCGGCGGTCCGGTGGCGGTGGAGGTCGTCATGGCTCGAGACGGCCGGGGCTGCAGAGGGACGCAGCGGGAGGGGGGCGTGCACGCGCGCGTCTGCGAGGGGAGGGGCAGCGCCGGGAGGGAGGACGGCGGCCGGTGGGGGAAGAGGAACAGGGGCAGCAGGTGGGGCTCGGTGGGGACAGGTGGGCGCGGGTGTGTGGCCGGGGGTGGGTCCCAGGGTGGCTGGCGTGGGCGTGTGGGGTATGTGTGTGTGCTGAGAGAGAGAAAAGGGGAGAGAGGCTGGGGGTGAGGTGGCAGGGTTTAATTGGGGGGGAAAGAGAGGGAAGCTGAGGTGGCGAGCTGCTACTGGTTGGGGTGAGGTGGAGAGGAGGGCTGGGTAGATAGGTTGGTTGCTTTAGGATTTAGGTTGGGCCGTTTGTATTTTTCTGGGGTGGTCGTTCGGGTCATTCGGCCCGTTCGACTGCCCCACTAAAATAATATAATTAAATTATTTATTTCAACCAGCGCTTTTGCAATCCGACAGCGGACAAAACAAAATAATCCGGGGACCCGGTTTTGATGTTTGAATAAAGATGGGGCGTTTTAGAAAACAAAACGGGCTTTGCGAAAATAGTTTTATGCAAACAATGCATGATGATGAGGATGCAATGCACAAATTTAACGCGATTTTCTAGTAGTGGTTTTGCGGGATGCCACACAATCCAAGTAGAATTAGCCTCGCTCAACAAACGGAAGGTATTCACTGAAGCGATACCTACACCTCCCAAAGTTTTCCCTGTGGGATTCAAATGGGTTTTCGTCCGCAAAAGGAACGAGAACAATGAGGTGGTGAGATATAAAGCAAGGCTTGTAGCCCAAGGTTTCACGCAGAGACCTGGCATTGATTTCAATGAAACATATTCTCCAGTAATGAGTGGCATTACTTTCCGATACCTTATATCTATGGCAGTACAAAATCATCTATCTATGCAGTTGATGGATGTAGTGACCGCTTATCTTTACGGCTCACTTGATTCGGACATATACATGAAGGTTCCTGATGGAATCCCAATTCCGAATTCAAACGCAAAACGCAACATATATTGTGTAAAACTAAATAAGTCACTATACGGCTTAAAACAGTCGGGACGCATGTGGTACAACCGACTTAGTGAGTTCCTTGTGAAAAAGGAATACTCCAACAATGATGGCTGTCCTTGTGTTTTCATCAAGAAGTCCAAAACTGGATTTTGCATTATTTCAGTGTATGTATATGATCTTAACATCATTGGCAACACACAAGATATTGATGAAGCACGTGGTCATCTAAAGACGGAATTTGAGATGAAGGATTTGGGTAAAACCAAATTTTGCTTAGGATTACAACTCGAGCACCTTCCCTCAGGTATTTTGGTTCATCAAACCACTTATATCCAGAAAATATTGGAGAAATTCAGTATGGACAAGTCCTATCCATCCAAAACTCCCATGGTCGTTCGATCTCTAGACGTAGAGAAAGATCAATTTAGACCAAGGGATGATGAAGAAGAGATACTTAGATCTGAAACTCCATATCTCAGTGCAGTTGGAGCGCTCATGTATCTTGCAAATTGCACCAGGCCTGATATTGCATTTGCAGTGAATTTACTAGCTAGACATAGCGCATCTCCCACTAAACGACATTGGGCAGGAGTCAAGAATATCTTTCGATATCTCCAAGGTACAAAGGATCTTGGCCTATATTATCAATTTCAGAAAAATCTGGACATTAATATGATTGGGTATACCGATGCTGGCTATTTATCAGACCCCCATAATGCCAGATCATAAGCCGGTTTTGTGTTCCTACACGATGGGACAGCCATCTCATGGAAGTCTTCCAAACAGACTCTAGTGGCTACATCCACCAATCATTCTGAAATAATCGCATTATATGAAGCATCACGTGAATGTGTCTGGCTTCGCAGAATGGTAAACCACATACAACAATCATGTGGAAAAGGTTCTATCGAATCTCCAACCATTATCTACGAAGATAATGCTGCTTGTGTTGCTCAAATGCAAACGGGTTACATAAAGAGCAATATCACTAAGCATATTGCACCTAAATTGTTTTATCCTCATGAGTTACAAAAGAGTGGGGAGATAAACATTTTGCAAGTCAAATCATGCGATAATCTTGCTGACTTATTCACGAAGTCACTACCATCTTCAACATTTGAAAAATATGTTCACGGAATTGGTATGCGACGACTTCGAGATTTGCAAGGATCAGGGGGAGTAACTCTCTGAAATAATAACCCAATCAAACATTATATTATACTCTTTTTCCCTTTATGAGTTTACTCTTATGGTTCTCATCAAGGTTTTTAATGAGGTAGTATCAACATAAGAATATATGTCATACCTCATATTTTCCCCACCAGGGTTTTAACGGGCGTATATGAGACATATTAATTGTTCTCTAAACTTACCATTGAGTTTTATCCTTTCAAGGTTTTCTCATATAAGTAATCAAAGAGACAATAATTATTATATGTTGTATCATTTTCTCCTTACTTTTCCCACTGGGTTTAAAGGAGTTTTCGCAACATATCAAATACTATTCTCCTCATATTTTTCCCAAAGGGTTTTTGGAGGAGTTATTCAACATGATACTTGCTTGTGATCAAGGTCAATATTTTCAAGATATACAAGGAATACAAGACATAAGAGAACTAGCTTTGTACAAGGGGGAGTGTTAAAATCCAACGGACATGTTCCTCTACACGAACCGACTTGGAGCCAACCATCGTGTCTCTTTAGATTAGCACATGTTAGTTATGTCCAAAGCACCGAATGGACACGTCCATTCCCTCTTCTCTCTATATCAACAGTTGTGTCCTTTTGTAAGAGTCATGTCTCTTGTAACAGGCACCAATGATGCCCCAAACTCTTGTATAAATAGGGCTTTGCCCACAAGCAATAGACAACAAGTTTTTACTCTCAATACTCTGAGTTCTAACACGAAGGACACCAAATGGGAGAAGTCTAGGCCACCACGATCAGAAGACCACGGGATGGCTCTGATATCCAGAGATACATCAATCACACGCATCAAGCCATGAGCTCAGCGGTGGGCAACAACAGAGAACAACGAAACTCATCTAGTCCTTCAGATAAAAACGACTTTCAGTCGGGCAACAACAAAGACCATCTAGAACTTCAGATAAAAATGACTACAGTTAATAAACCCATCTATTTTAGAGATTGTCGTGGAATATAAATTGCACAGCTGATTTGGACGCCAAGGATGCCACCTCGACGAGTTGGCCGGCGGGTTAGACAAGAATCATACAGTACGATATGAGGAAGCTTGGGTTACAGAAGAAAACAGTGATTGAAACGTTTTCACTTAGGAATGGCATCAGCAGGTAACTTTTTGGAGGCAACTCGACACAACGCACTGGAACCTGGGGTTGGGGCTGATTTTGGTTTACACATAGTAAATCTGGTGCGTTTCAGAATCTGGCGGGTGAAAAAATCGTTTGGTTCAGATTCTAGCTTCAGCAACGTAAATCTCGTTGGAAAATCTCAACCAAACACAGCCTTAAACGATGCCACATTGACTAAATCTACAAAGGAAAAATCTAATAACCAACATAATCATAACTGCATCTAGATCTAAGTATGTTTAGCCCAACACAACATCAAGAAATATATTCGTAGTACAATCAAACTACTACCCCATTATTATGCACAGAATTTCACTAGAAACTATGATCTCTCACCATAACTGGATTCTCCCAAGAGCTTAAAAGCAAAGGGGGGGGGGGGGGGGGGGGGGGGCTACAACTCACCAAAGTGGGGCTTGCTAGTTTAAAGTGGCAAAATGTTAACTAATTCCCATGTCAGTGTGATTTTGTTATTGAGCACCACGTCAAAGCAACAATAACAGCTATGTTGACCCATATAAGTTTATGGTAAGCAAAGCAGATTTAAACGGTGACATGTCAACTAAATCTACACAGGAAAAACCTGATAACAAATTTATTCCTGACTACATCCGGATCTAAGCATGTATGGCCCAACGGAACATCAAATAAAATATCCATGATACAAATAAACTAGTACCCCATTATTATTATGCACAGAATCCCACTGAAAACTATGACCTCTCACGATAACTGGATTTTCTTAAGAACAAGCACAGCCAGGCTACAACTCACTAGAGTGAGCAAGCGAGGTAATGTATTCTACCAAAACTATGAGCACAAGAACTTACGAAAGGACTAGAAACCTACTCCAAGACACATGCTCTATCAGTGCGCAGAATGGAATCATAAACCATCAGTAGAAACAACCCAATCATTGTTTTATACATCAGAATTTCACCACAACAGTGTAATCAAACTGATCATGGTGTTGTAAATCAAAGTTTGACCAAGTAAAAAAACTGATTGTACTAGTTGATCAATAAATACATGGTTCATGAGAGAAGATTATTCAATAACATAACAATGCTACTGAATTGTGCAAACAAAAAGGGACAGGGGATAGCAACCATATCTCACAACACAAGTAGAGATCTCAAAAGCATATCATACAACGGTATTCTCATAGAATCAGTTGCATATTCCAAACAACAGATCCTCACTCCAACAACAGTGGCGGAGCGTGACGGGAAGTAAATGAGGGGCCAAATTTAACTATCCATGCTAATTTTGCTGCAAATTGTAACAGAAAGAAATATTTTTAAGCTTGAAAATGCTTAATTCCATGATTATACATGTACAGACCTAGCGAGTAAAAAAAGTTGGCCAAGATTTAACCGATGGCCAGCAGCTATTTATATTACATAGGAATTGGCATACTAAGTTCTATCGATACTTCCTTCGATCTAAATTAGTTGATTCAAATTTGTTAAGATAAGGATAAATCTAATAACTAAATCATGTTTAAATATAATCAAATCTAGACAAATCTAAGTTAACTAATTTGGGTCGGAGGAGTAATAAAAAGAGGATCTAACCTCAAGATCTACAAACGGCCAGCTTGGAAAACATCGGGCAAATCTAACCCTTTGGGCTCTATCTTTGTTAGCACCAAACTGGGAGATCACATTTCTAAATAATTTCACCGAAAGACCAGAACAAGCATTAAATTCATCAGAGTTAGATTTGTCAAAAAATTCTCAAGAATTAATCGATAGCCCAAACCCCAAGGTAAAACAAAAACGCTAACGTTTTGCTGTTACACCAGGTCATTGTCCAGCAGGCCCCATCCCATCACACAACAACAGCAATGTAGCAGGCCATGAGCCACTCAATGCGCGGATTGAATATAGAACTGGTCAACGCCTACTAAAAAAATGAACGGATGCCTCTTTCTCTCCTTTGCTCCTTGGACAACTAGGAAACAAAAAGCTAGCCGATGCAGAACATGAAAGAATTTGCATTTTTGGAAGGGGGGGTCATAGCCCACTTTCGCCTCCAAGGCGCTCCGCCCATGTCCAACAATATAGTAGCAGCAAAAGAAACAGGGAACTAACATGAGCCAGAGAAACATCTTGTTAAAAGAACAAGAAAAAACAAGCATATCCCATGATTCCTGATAACTCTTCATGATTCCTGACTCTTCTTATCCTTCCATATGTCTCTCCCTGTCAAACAAACCAATTTAATTTTAGGTGAATAGGCTATGTTGTTCATCTCAAATATGATGGTACAGAATATGAATGGCACAGTTGAGATTAAAGAAAGCATTTGGTAGCAGCAAGTAGTATAATCAGCTAACTAGCAGAATGAATTGGTTTCAGATGTTCAACCTGAGATAGTTGGCAACCTCCTAAGCTTGAAGCCCAAACAGCTTGCCCTCAGAATTACTGTAAAGAGCAACAAGCTGGCCCATGGAGGAGCCTACACTGGGAGAGACGGTTGTGCAGTTGAAAGTCTTGCTGCACAAATCTACACGGAGCATAAAGCATACTACTTCTGGATAGACCACCCCCTTGCCAGGGATCAAATCGCCCACTGCAAAGTAGATGACATGATCTTCCTGAGGGCTAAGGATGGGGTACATCGGTGCCATCATGGTTAGTGCCGTCCAATCTTCCAAGGCTGGCACGTCGACCCCTTTGAACTCACCCCCTTCCAACAGGCTCGACAGATTGAGCTCATATTCTAGATCCCAGTTCAGATCTTCCATCAGTCTCCAGACCCTCAATTTGAAGTTCTTAAAATCCACGAACTCAAGGTAGCCGTCGATGGTCACAAATTTGATCGTGTCCCCAACAGGGCCTATGGCTCGAAAGGCCCTCGCATCTGGAAGGCAGCTTCTATCGTCAAAGTACTGCTTGCATCCCACAGGCAGGGGAAAGAGCTTCATGTCCACGCAAGTAATGTCTTCAGAGAGTAGATCGCAGCACTCACAGTATATGCCGCCAGCTAAGAGATCCACCCAGTAACCACGACCACGGAACGAGAACACTGCTTGGTAACGGTAGCAGCTACCATTGGGCGATATCACGGGTAAGTTAAACTTCTTCACCGTCCAATATGGCGAGTTGGATGAGGACGGCGACACAAAAAATACCCCCTCATCATCAGCGTCAGTACCCGGAAAAACCAGGGCGTATGACGTGTCCTTGGCATCTTTGCGCGCGATCAGAACAGTAGCCGTCCGGAGGGAATGGTAAGTGGTGGTGGGCATGGTTGGGATCATGCGGAGCGACCTGTCGATGGCGTTGTAGATGAGGAAGACATCCCCCCCGTATGGATCTTCAGGATGATCCGATGCGATCAGAATCAGGTCCTTGTCGACGGTGTTGATACCTGCGCACCTGACGCCGCCTCGGAGGATCAGCGAGGAACAGCCCGGGAGACCGGCGAGATCTGCTTCTAGCACGAGGTCTTCGAACGCCTGCTTGCCTTCAGAGGTGAGTACACGCAATTGGATCTTGTGTCCATCACCGGCGGGAACATCGGCTCGAACCTCGTCGAGATCGGGATTGAAGTAGGCGGTCTTCACGTTGCGGTCTAATAGGAAGAGGGAAGGCGAGGTAGGCATGGCTGATGATGTTCAGGGTGCGGATCTCCGCGAGTCGATTGAAGATATGGTGGGAGGAGGAGCCAAAGGTGAACCCAGGCCACGCCCATGGCTATTTATCTTTTTATATTATAACTAGATGAATGACCGAGTGCGTTGCCACGGCAGAATTAAATTATACATATATAATAAAATAATAGATGTGTTGTTTTGTTCTATTTCATATCATTGCTACGTTAAAGTTTAAATTATGAGTGAATTTCACTTTTTACCCTCAACTTGTGCATTTGTGACACTAATTACCCTATGTAGTGAAAATTTATCTAAATTACAATGTTTGGAAACTTTAAACCCTTATTTTTTGATGCATATCTGTTGGGCAGGGTGTGAGGTGACGATTGAACCTCGAAATTATTGAGATGGCAACAAAGAATAGAATATTTGGTGCAGAGAAGGGTAGATATGATCGACGACGATATCGTCCGATCTTCACATATTTTATGGCGGCACATCGTCCTAACATGTCAGCCTTATCCAAGAACACATGTTGAATGCTAAAACGGGACAAAATCATGTTTAGAATTTTTTTAAATAAAACATTTGGATATAACTTCTACTAAATGGGGTAATTAGTGTTTTAAATACACAAATAAAGGATAAAAAATGGAATTCACTCTTTAATTATTGGTCCCTTTGTGCAGTCCCTCTTGCACGTGCAACCATCCGTGCAAGGCCTTTTTCTCTTTGTATCCACAGCCGCTCTCCACCGTTCTATTATGGTCTTTCAAGTATGACAATCAAATTTTCTATGTGGTTCTCATCTAGTGCGTCACCATAATATAGATAGTAATTGATAATAGCCATGTAAATTGGACCAGTTGTGTTCTCTTAAAACTTTATTCACTTGCACTTTAAATATGGAGCTAAAAATCTCAAGTATTACACCCTAAAATTGTGCTACATCAAGACAACTCCACTACGATTAGTTGAGCGAGTAATATTTAAAATGTCATATATGATAACTTGGATTTTATGGGTAGATATTATTATCAGTCTGAAAAAATACAGGTCAGAGCCTCCTGGTATGTTCCATGCGAAGAGGTAAATAGAAGAGGAAGCTCATTTGAAACTATTGACTGTTTTGTTGTCTAGCTCAACATCCATTTTATTTTTTACATATATAATCCAATCGGCAAGTGTAAACCGTGCTAATATTACGTTAAACAGCGGCGGGAAGAGCAGAGCAACCAAAACAAACAAAGAGATGCACTAAGAAAAATAGCTTTCAAACAACACCCCTCCTTCGTGAAGCTCCTGCGCTGCACAGCTGAAGGGCAATCACCCCTTTTGTCTGCTGCCAAACCAGCAGACTGGATTGGACCTGCCACCTCACCAGAAATTATCCCATAGGCCATAGCCATGGCCCCCCTCCATCGGAAAAAACCAAGGGCCGCTGCTGGATGAGCACGACCTGGAGGTTGAAGACGGGAGCAGCTTCAAATTTGTTGAGGAAGCTCGGATGCCGACCACTGAAAAACGACCATAAAAGTGGGATCGATTCTTGCCAGAGAGAAGGGAAAAACGCCACTAAAATGGGGATCAATTTTTGACGGATTTTTAGGACGAAATCCGGAAAGAAAGAAACATAAAAGCGAAGATTTATTTGGACCTTGAAACGATGGAGAGAGCACCGGCCACCCAGATTAAATCCACATCTCAACTACCAAGAGCAGCCGCCTTCCTGCCCACCCCTTTCCTCCCTTATTATCCGGCCGCATCCTACATCCCCGACGCGGCATGAACTTGGGATGCTCTCACATCGCGGTGTGGGATATGAGGAAGGTTTGATTTAGACTTTGCAGCGGTAATTTTCGTACTTTCGATCCACATGCCTCTATCGGGACTCGACCTGCAGCTACTGGGCAAGATCGGGATCGAGCTCTGAGGTCGCGAGGCACTGAGTGCTCGGGTCGTGAGGAATTGGGGATTGGGAAAGCAGAGAAAGAAACGAAACGTTATTTAACTTAGGAGTGGCAGTGGTGGTTAATTTGTATTAATCTTCAGGGGTAAAACCGTATATTTAAGGCAGACCGAAAATTTTGCTGCTGACCAACAACCCAATTTGAAAACGTATTTTCGGTGGACGGAAACGTATTTGACCAACCTACCTTAAGAAAAATTAGTAGATAGATATATAAAAAAGAAAAAAAAAGCGGAAGGATTAGTTGCCGTCGGATGCCGGCGACACGGATCGAGGGGCTTGTGGAGGGTGGATGTGTGAGTTAAAAGAAAAACACCGGTAGAGACACGCATGGACTTAGTCCACGATGCACCGTAGGAAGGGATAGGGACCAACGATCCCTAGCGTCCCGACTCCCAACTAACGTGGCGTTGCCGTGGGATTAGTGATCTTTTCATCGTGATGGGGTTGACCGATAGAATCCTAATTACGGACTATATTTTTATACCTATATTATTACCTACTAATAATATACAAATGAAAAGACAAATACAAAACTTGGGACAGATTACATAATATGAAGCAACAACATAATCTTCCTTAGGTGGTAATGGGTGACTTGAATGAAATTCCATATGCTCATGAAAAAGAGGGAGGAAAGATAAGACCTCATTAGTATATGCATGTTTTTTATGATGCATTAGAAGACCGTGGGCTAAAAGATTTGGGATACGATTGGTTTACTTGGCGTAGAGGTAATATTCGAGAAAGATTAGACAGAGGTCTTGGCAATACGGAGTGGATCCAACTTTAACCAGATGCAGCAGTAGTTCACCTTGAGTACAATCAGTCAGATCATCCTCCATTGCTGCTAGATACTGAGTTCTATGCGACACCCTTTGCTCCGGTCGCTAAGACGATAAATTTTGAGGCGAGATGGTTTAAAGAGTAGAAGTTCAGAGACGTGGTTCAAGAGAAGTGGAAGTCGGCGACGACATACCAGAATCCGATCGATATACTTCGGCGTTTGAAGACCATGCATGCTAGGCTTCATGACTGGGACCAACAGGTTTTGAAACAGCCTAAGAAGCGACTTAGAATGGCCCAGCGAGAGTTAGAAGAACCGATGTGAGGGCCCATGACGCCTAAAAGTGATCAGAAGAAATTGGAATTAGAAAGGTTGATAAAAATTTATTGGAACAAGAGGAGATAAAATGGAGCCAAAAATCACGTGCTAATTGGCTTCAAAATGGGGATAGAAACACGACCTATTTTCGTAACTTTGCTTCAGCTCGCAGGAAAAAGAACTATATTAGAAAACTAAAGGACTCCGAGGGAGAGTTTGTGGAAGGTTTGGAAAACTTAAACCCGGCTATTGTTAATTATTTTACTAACCTCTTTTCCTCGAAGATTGATGTTACAGATTCACAATTCCTTGAAAAAATTACACCAAAGTTGTCCCAGGAGATTGCTGGACAACCATGAAGCGCTGCCACTGACCTTGACTCCACGCTGGTGATGATGGAGATCATGTCCGTACTCTGGATATGGAGATAAAAGGCACAAGAAGAAAGACCATATCATATCACATATGTTATGAACTGCATGTGATGTTAATCCTTTTTATGCATGTTGTATTGCTTAGATCGCGATGGTAGCATTATAAGATGATCCCTCTCACTAAATATCAAGTAAAAAAGTATCCATTCTTAGTAGGCTCCGTTGCTAAGACTCTTCGTTTCGAAACATCACGTGATGATCGGGTGTTATAGATTCTACGTGTGCATACAACAGGTGCAAGCCAGATTTACACATGCGGATACTAAGGTTAATCTGGACGAGCCTAACATATACAGACATGGTCTCGGAACACATAATACCAAAAGGTAAAGCATGAGTCATATGAATGATATGATGAATATGTTGATTGTTCGCCTTTGAAACTACATATTCTCTCGTGAAGATCGGACTTGGTGTAGTGGGTTTGGTTCATGTAATCACTAAGTCAACGTGATGGATGTTGTTTTGAGTGGGAGTTCACCTAGTAAATTTGAACTCAATTTGTCATAAACTTAGTCTAAACTCTTTGCAAATATGTGGTAGATCCTGGCGGCTCTTACCATCAATTTTAATGTGTTCTTAGAGAAAGAAAATTTAAAAAATAATGGAAGCAACTTCAAAGACTGGTTACATAACATGAGGATTATCCTCAATGCTGGTCATTTAACCTATGTGCTCCATGCGCTGCTAGGTGATCCACCTGCAGCCGATGCTACCGATAAGGTGAAAAATGTTTACCTCACTCGGAAGAATCATTACTCCACAGTTCAGTGTGCCATCCTGTATGGTTTAGAATCGGAGCTTCAGAAGTGCTTTGAGAACCGCGACCCTTGTGATATTGCCAATGAGCTCAAAATGATATTTGAAACTCATGCGGATGTGGAAAGCTATGAAGCTTTTGAGAAGTTCTTTACCTATAAGATGGAAGAGGACAACTGTGTTAGCGAGCACGTGCTAAAAATGTCTAGACACGCGAACAAGCTCCAAGATTTGGGAATAATGATTCCTAATGCGTTGGGGATTCATCGTGTCCTCCAATCACTACCACCTAGTTACAAGAACTTTGTGATGAACTACAACATGCAATGTGTGGATAAAACGTTGCCTGAACTCTTCTCCATGCTAAAAAATACTGCAGTGGAGATTAAGAAAGAGCACGAAGTGTTGATGGTCAATAAGACCACCAATTTCAAGAAGCAAGGCAAGCCTAAGAACAAGGGCAACTTCAAGAAGGGCGGCAAGAAAGCTGTCGCGCCTGCTAAGAAGCTTAAGGTTGGTCCTAAGCCTGATACTGAGTGTTTCTACTGCAAGGGTGAGGGTCACTAGAAGCGTAATTGCCCCAAGTACTTGGCTGATCTGAAGAACAACAACATCAAGAAGAAAGGTATATTTGATATACATGTTATTGATGTGTATCTTACTAGTAATTGTAGTAGTGTCTGGATATTTGATACTGGATCATAGTAGTGCCTGCAGAATAAATGAAGACTAGCAAGAGACGAGGTGACGATGCGTGTTGGAAATGGCTCCAATGTTGATGTGAACGCCGTCGGCACGCTCCCTCTTAATCTACCATCTTTCGTTGCTATGGAAATGGTTGTGCCTGAGAAGGCTAGATAGAGGTGTGGGAGCGAGCAGTAAGGCAAGTGATGGCGCCCACAGGAGGGATTGGACACAAGAAAGCATCAGGGACAGAAGAAGTATCTAGATTCAGGGCCCTCGAGGTGAGGTAAAGCCCCTACTCCTGCCGATCTAACTTTGGGGATGAACACAAAGAACTATAAGGGATCCTGGAGCTGTATCGATGTGTGATAACTAACCTGAGACCAATGATACGTCGGAAACGTATCTATAATTTTTGATGCTCCATGCTTGTTTAGTATCTACTTTGCTTTGCTTTGTCTACACTTTGAGGTGTTTTTCTATCTTTTCTAGAACTGACCTAAGTTGCCACAGTGCCTATTGCCTGTTTTCTTCTGTTTTTGGTTCCAGAAAGGCAGAAAATCAATATTCTCGAAATTGGACGGGACAAAAGCCAAAGTCAATATTTTACTGTGGGCGTCACGAAGCCAGAAGGAGAGACGGGGAGATGCTAGAGGGCCACCACCCCCCAGGCGCGGGCTAGGGTGGACCTGCGCCTGGGCAGGGTGTGGCCCCTCCGGCCGCCTCCCGGACTCGCCTCTTCACCTATAAGAAGCCCCCGATACAGAAACCCGAAGTACCCGATCAAAACTCCACGAAACCTTCTATAGCCGCCACCACCGTCATCCCTAGATCGGGGGATCTGAAGTTCTTCCTAGCACCCTGCCGGTATGAAGCGTGAGTAGTTCAACTTTGGACTATGGGTCCATGTAGTAGCTAGATGGTTGTATCTCCTCCTTGTGCTTTCATGTATAGATCTTGTGAGCTCCGTTCATGATCAATATCTAATCTATTTGTAAGCATGCATGTTGTGTTTGCGGGGATCCGATGGATATTGAGATTACTATGTCAGATTGATTAATGGTTGTCTTTATCATTCTATCATGTCTGTGTTGTTTGTGATCTTGCATGCTCTCCGTTGTTAGTAGCTATCTTGGTCGAGTAGTTGCTAGTGACTCCAAGAGGGGGTATTTATGCTCGATAGTGGGTTCATGCCTCTAGTTTCCAAGGGAAGTGACAGAAATCTCTTTGGTTGTAGATGTGATGTTGCTACTAGGGAGAAAACAACGGTCTCTTGTTCATGGAACAAGTTGATTGTTTACCTTACACACTTTGCTTACAGTAGTTGTCTGTTGCTTGCAACTTAATACTGGAGGGGGTTCGGATGATAACCTGAAGGTGAACTTCTAGTCATATATGCAGTTGGATGGCGGTCTATGTATATTGTTGTATTGGCCAATCAAATCTCATAGGATCTTTTTGTCTGGTATTGCATTGTTATGCCTTGCTCAGTTCATGTCAATTGCCCTGCTGTAATTTGTTTACCCTTCATGCCATGTTGTTTATCTAAGGAGAGCACCTCTAGTGAACTATGGTGTAACATCCCAACATTTAGGAACTAACGAAGGGTAGATTTAGAAATTTGAGATGTTGCATGCATTCATTTGTGAAATTGTGGGTAAATTTTTTTGCCAAATAAAAACCTAAAGTGATCAAGGTTTCTTTCATACTTTGAGAATAGGTATAGTCTTGAAGGATGATTGCTATAGACTTTGATATGATCTTTGTGGATTAGAGTGTTTTGGGAAAAGAAATTTGAATTTAAAACTTGAGTGTTTGAATTATAATTCAAAAACTTTTGAATATTGTTTAAGTATTTGATTTAATTAAGAGTTGACCAATAATAACTCAAACTTTAAATAAAATAAGATAATCAATAAAATGAATATTCCAAAACTTCATTCAATAAAGAAGTTACACAAATGTAACTTATGTACATAAGCAACAAACTTTACAATAGTAAAGAAATAAAAGAATAAATCTTTCTTTATTGGATAATAGTACAATCTTTATTACAAAAGGATAAAAAAGTACAAAAGAATAAATTAAAGATTACAATTAAATCAGAGATATTACAAGTGAATATTCTATAAATAAAAAGAAAAACCTAAACTAAGGTCTTGATCTTCAAATCTGGTACCTGCAAAATAAACATAAACAAAAGAAAGAAAGTTAAAGTGAAAAGGATATTACTCTCAGAGTTGACAGTGAAGTGCACTGATCAAGGTTCATCATTGAGTAATTTAAGGGGGCAAGTTTCACCATTATGAAAGAATATATCTTTCATAATTTTAAGCCATAAGTCAAATAAACAACAAGGAGGGGAAGTTTCACCAGCCAAGTAAATGGTAACCTGGTGAAAGTAACATGGGTGTGCTGTCAGCACCACAACAACATCACAATCAAACAAAACCATCAACACAGCCATGGGAAGCCAATCCCCACACCATTCCATTATTCTTACACACCAAGCACAACAACCACCAGCTAAACCCAGCCAAAGCCAAGCTAAATCACACCAATCAAAACCTTGGATCACACCACCAAAATGGTGACATAAGGAGGGGGTGGTTCAGGTGGATAGCAAGCCCAAGATCAAGCCATCAGGACCAGGAGGTGAAGGGCTAGATCAAGGACAAGCTAGGAGCTGGAAATACTAGGAGAGCATCAGATCAAGCTACCACAAGATCAACCACAGGAAACCCCACATGAAGTGACAGTGGTGAGTAAATAGACCATCACATGATCTATCTGTCTAAGATTAGACAAGCATACATGATCTGTCTTTTATTCAAATTCTCAGAAAACACCCAAGTGGGGTGAATCCATCAGTGAACTTTAAACACTAAAAGCAATCAGAAAACTATAAAGATCCAACTTAGATCTCAGGACAACATCATTGATCTAAGTTATCAAGATATATTTCAATTCAAGAATGAATATAGCCAAGAACTAAACCTCTAGGCACATCTCTTCAATTAGAGTAGCACCTTAGGATTTAATCTTATGGATCTATATAAGTTATCAAGCTTACAAGCATCTTTCCCCAACTTTGATTCAAGAAACAGTACCTGGTATCGCTATCAGAACTAATCCATGTGAATCAACAAGATAGAGGTATAAATCCCTAAACCTCAGACCAACATCATTGGTTCTAGGGATGCAAGGGAAATAGAATTCCACTTATCTATAATGCCAAGCCAATTCCAAGCTTGAGCAAGACCAAACCATGTAATAGAACCTAATCTTGTGTGCCATACAAGGATGGTATCACAAGAACAGTTCTAAAATAAGCAGGTCAAGCATCAAAACTTCACAGATACAATCAACCAATTATAAATCATTTTCCTGTTCTTAAATACAGGAATCATAACCAGGATATTCATACGTATATATATATATCTTCACTGTAGGATATCATTTGATCTCAAGCTATATATGAATTCTTAAGCCAACAGTATTAATACAGTGACTTCATCACACAATACTCACTGTCATTCACCAAGTAATGACAGTGGTAAGCTATTAAAACCACTGGTTTTACCAAGAATTGCTTATAAAGGAACTTTACCATCTGACAATATCAAAATTAATCCATAGAATCATCTGATAAACCACCAGCATCACCATAATTAATCATAAGCAGCAAGCCACAGCTAATAATCAATTAGCATGCTTAGAGACCAATAAAACTTGATTCCATCCATCAGATATCTAATTCACAGAGGGGAATGAACCCTAAATAAAATAAACCATCTCAATCAGGATAGGACAATAACCAGGAAGGTCATTACCAACATCTATCATAGGATGGCCTAGCACAGAGAGCACGAGGGAAAATGATCAACTTACCGAAGGTCCTCGCTGTAGAATAGAAGAGGAAGCAGAGGGCCCGACGACCATGGCGGCACGGGGAGCATCCCCAAGGGGGCGCTGCAACCCACACAATGCCACGGCGGCGACCATAGCCACGCCTGGTAGCGAGGAGCAACCCCACGGCACACGACAGCAGCGGCGCCGTCAGCACCAACGCCAACCCCAAACCCTAGGGTTTGAGATGACATCGATCTGGTCACAGGGGGCTCCAGGTCCAAATCCAATTGGACAGGAGGGTAGAGCGGGGCCGACAACCTCATCCTGCACCACGGCGGCGGACAGGAAGGTCCACGGCAGCGCGAATCGCCGGCGGCATCATCACTGACCACGAGGTTAGGGGAGGAGAAGGAGAGAGGTGAGCTCGAGAGAGAGACAAAGAGTGTTGGGTTGGGGTAGGTCAGTACCCCTTCGGGGTATTGTTTTGTCTTTCCCTACTGGGCCATAAGAGCCCAATAAACCCAAATAACCAGCCCAGATCATTTAGAGCCTATTTTAATAAATGGAAAAGACCAAAATGCCCCTGAACTTAAATAAATTCTAGAAAATAAAATAAAAGCCCAAAAATTATAAATAAAACATTTTTGGATTCACAATAATCCAAACTATCCAAATAAATTAAGAGATAAAATTTTAGATATATAAATTTTATTAAGAATTTTGTAATATATAGATTCCTTATGGAATTTTACAAAATCCTTGAAAGATGATAAAAATAAATAAAAATCACTTTGATTATATATTAATATTGTAGTATTTTACAAATATTTCATATCAATTTTTGGTATTTAATGATAATTCTTAATGGAATTATTAATTAAATAAAATACAAATAAAATGTAAGAAGACAATATTCAATAAATATTAGGAAAATTAATATTTATAAATTCTTTAGTATTAAAAGAATTTTTATAGATTAAATAAATGGGGGAGAATACATACAAAGCTATATGATGCATGAAATTACTTTGCATAATCATTTTGCTTCTTTAAATATTGTCCTTACCGGGCAATAATGATGTTTTTGTAGACATAAAAGCTCAAGGTCCAGTGCAAGCATCGGACTTCACTACCTTGCCATCACAAGGCAAGTTCATCACTTGCTCATGTCCTTTGAAGAGTCTTTATCAAAGTATTTGTGAATTGTGTATTATCATCTATATTATAGAAAAAAGAAAACAATATTTTCTCAAGATACTAAATCTTAGATACCATCCTAAGTGATGATATAATGGAGCAACAGAACTTAGTGTTATAATTGCACTAATGATAAACAATTAGGGATTAATAACCCATGACATCAGTGATTCTAGCGCCGTATATTACGCGTTAACCATGAGATTTGGAATGGGACGGAGAAGTCAGCTGTATCCTTTTCCTCTTGTATGGAGGCAAGACGACCTTAAAGTGACGTTGCGATTCCTTGTGCGGATCCAACATATGGGTGGGCACCCTTACGCCCCACACTTTTGGTGTCTAGATTATCTATGAATAGTGTTTAGGGATATAGTCCATGTAAATGGTACTATTTCGAGCATCACTAGGTCATAGAGTCTTCGGGAACTCATCAGGGTTTTAGCCTGCCCGAAAGGGGGCTTAACGAAGGTGAGCCAGCCCCGAAGGATCATGCAGACATATGATGTCGCGGAGAGGGTAGTGATTGGCTTGGACCAACTATTGGGCCCCACATCATGGCATTGTGGATGGGAAAGTACGCCCGGTTGTGCAACAAGGAGTTGATCTCTCATGGGAAAAGTAACGCACCTCTGCAGAGTGTAAGAATTGTAACTTATTACTCCCTGTTCCGGGAAGGAGCTACGAACGCGGCAGGAAAGTAACTCCATGAAAGTTCTGGTCAACCTGTGAAGGCTGATGGTCATAGATTTTTATAATAAAATCAACCTTTGAAGAAAGATTTACGAAAATTGCATAGCGCCAAAGACTGATAGTCCGAGGTGGTACATAGAGCATCAAACTTCCTACCTTGCATATAATGAATTTGCCGAGTAACGCTGTTACTCATCCTTTCCTTTGAATCCTTGCTTAGACTCTGAGAATCCCTAAGATACTCCAATGTATGCATCTGAGAGTCAAGAGGAGGTCTTCTATGAAGAGCCCAACCTATATGGAGCCGTAGAAGGGGAGGACTACGACATCGTCTACGGAGGAGAATTCCAAGAGTCCGAATAATTACTATGGTTCTAGTAGCCACTTGAGCCGAGCATCATGAACATTATATAGCAATAAGTTGCTGAGCTCAATTTGGAGTTTAAGTTTTAAATTTGAAACTTCCGCTGAAACACTTATATTTTGGTTTGTAAGTTGAATATTTTGGGAGTCTTGAACTTCCGGTATTGTAATAATATTATTGTGTGTATGTTTGTAATATGGACCCGCAATGTTTCTGTTGTACCACTCCGAGGGATGTGATATTTACGGAACGGTGTTCTGTGGATGTCATGTCAACAACTATAGTATACTACACATGCAGTGGTATGCTGGGTCACCGCAGTTGGTATCAGAGCAAATTGCTTTGACCTTAGGTTGGAAACCTAGTAAAGGGTATTACCTATAGGAGAGTGTAGCAACGATAAAGAATTCTCTAAAAGTAATATAATGGGTATTCAAATGAGAATATTCCGTTATATGTTTTAGTGCGATAATTCTTTGTTATGATGCAATATATTATTGGTTACTAATCAAAATTATTTTCTGATATACAGAGCTATGGCACCAAAGTTTCCAAAACAGACTTTGGTAAGGAAAGAGGAGACTCTTGATGATTATCAAGGATCATCACAGACCAACTTCGTCAACTTTTAAAGATTTTTAATTGTCCAACTAGAATTCCAGTGAATACTATAACTTACCTTGATGGCCGGATGTTATCCAAGTATCGTGTGAGTATCCAACTTCTAGAGGAGCTTGGATTATGTCACGATCTACCTATAGGTGAAGGTAGGAGTCACTTAGCCGCATATCATGTTGCTATTGTGGAGGCGATAGCTAATATCCGGGAGCATAAAGCCAAGGAGTTAGAAGGTAGCACATTTTCTGTGATACCTCATGATTCTATAGACTCGGAGCCTATACCGAATCATCTTACTTTGGTTAATAAGCATCCTAAGTTAGCTTCCAAGTTTATGGATAGATACCGAACACTCGTTGCGTCTTTCTACAAGACACATCAAGTGATTGTCGATGATAAAAATGATATGTTAGAGGATCTAACTGATCCGGAAAGGAGGAAGCAGTTAGCATTCCAGTTGAATAAGGAAGCAAGTAGTAGTGCAAAATCTATCTTTAAGGATATACCTATAGATCTTGAATCTTTTATACCATATCCTTATTCACCGAGACCTGAACCTATACATGATCCTACTATGGACATGAGGTATGCAGTACCACAGGGTTCAGAGGATGGTTCTGACTCAGAACTGCCTATTGAGAATTCTGATGGTTGGAGAAGGGGATCATATGAAGGATCTCATGAACACCAGATGTCCACAAATGGTTCTGACAGAAATGTTGGACAATCTAGTTGGATGGGTGCAAGAATTAACCCTAGTAACAGTAGTAGAAATGCCATGTCAATAGACAATCAGCATGAAGAAGAAGATCCTGAGGAGAGAGTGTTTAAATCATCAACATCTTCTCAAAACCCAGGGAATATACATTACCTAGTGTTTAACTATCTTGCCCAAAGGAGCACCTGGGAAGCAGCAGGATCTGCATATCCTGTTGACAACTCAAGGAATCAAGCTCAGGAGATGCAGGCAGGAGATAATGTTGAATATGTTTCTGAAGACTTTTCAGCTGAGCTGGAGGGAGTCAATGCGCTCAGATTGAGTAATGACTCAAGTACCGACACTTCAGATACTTAGTATGTTCCTTCTGGAAGGCCATTTGTTCCACAAACTGTGGGACGAACGACACATCATCACAGTTGGACATCAGGCATGTATGATGAGCATAGTTACTACTAGAAGTATGTAACTATTTAGAGGTATCAAGTATCGTGTATTGTACTCCAAGAAATAAGATAGTTAGATAAATAAGGTAGTGTGGTAATTATACCTATATGGTATATGTTGTAATGACTTTGTATTATTATAATATTATGTATAATATGTGAAATGCATATTTGGATTTTCTTTGGATCTTCATTGTGTGACTAGTTCTGTGCGTAAAGTCGAGCTCAGAACACATGTGCATGATGTAATTATGAGTATTCGGTTTATGTTGCAGGACTAGAGGGTCATGGATACGGGTGTAGAAACCGAAGCTGAGCAGCAGCGGATGGCACGTGAGGTCAAGGAGAAGGCCGATGCAGATGCAACAAATCAGGGAGCATTACCACCACCATCACCAATGAGGCTGTTAATGGAGCAGAACTTTATGCAGTGTATGCAAATGATGCAAGAGACCCAGAATAAGTTCATGGAGGAGTTGCTGGGACGAGCAAATCAGAGGGCACCTGAAGGTGGAGGAGTGAGTCTATCTTACTTCCAAAATGCAAGTCCGTTACCTTTTGCATCAGCTCCTGAACCAATGGATGCAGAAGATTGGCTAGAAGATACAGAAATAAAGCTGAAGACTGTAGGTTGCAATGATGAGGAGAAATTGAGGTATGCAACTCATCTTCTGACTGGATCTGCAGCGTCTTGGTGGGAGAATCAGTTGGCCATGCAACAACCAGGAAGGGAGTATACCTGGGAAGAGTTTAAGCAGAGATTCCATGAATATCATGTTCCAGAAAGTGTTATGGAGTTGAAGCGGAGAGAATTTGAGGAGCTTCGGCAGGGATATACTATTGTCATGAAGTATATCCGGGAGTTTAGTCAACTGTCTCGTTATGCTGAGGAAGAAGTTAATACGGAGGAAAAGAGGAAGAAGTGTTTCCTGCATGGATTAAATCCATTTGTGAGGATGCATTTGAGGTTGGCTAATAAGCAAACTTATCAGCAGTTGCTAGATGCAGCTATTACTTTTGAAGATGACTACAAGAATGTCCAAGAGGATAGGAGGAAGAGAGCCAAGAAGGAAACCAAGATAATTCAGGCAAGTAAACCTAAACCCAATCTGGAAATCAAACTGAGGAATTATCCTTATAACAACAACAATTCCAATCGGAGTGCAAATCCAAACGCAAAGAATATTATATGCCACAATTGCAAGCTTCCAGGGCATATGAGCAGGGATTGCCCGAAACTAGTAATTGTATGCCATGCTTGTGGTCAGAGAGGTCACATCAAGCCCAATTGTCCAAGCAAACCACAAGGAGGTTGGCCAATTCGATATGGAAGGCAAACCAGTGGAGGAAATGGACAGCCCAATAAAGGAGGAAATAATGACAAGAACAACAATGGCAAGAGGAACAGACCTACCAGGAAACTGAACTGTGCAACCCTTGAGGAGGTGGATAATTCGGAGCATGCAGGGATAGGTATGCTCAATATCCTTACCAATCCTGACAAACTTCTATTTGATACTGGTGCAACTACTTCATTCATTTCTGAAGAATTCTGTGATAAGTTCGGGATTAGAAGGGCAATGTTAGAAAACCCTATGACCGTAGTTACGGCAGGGGGAATGTGATTGTACGCCACATTAAACAAGATTAGGTTATCTCGATCTGTGGTTGTACATACTTTGCAGACCTTTATGTGACTCCTTTGAAGGGAATTGCAGTAGTGCTAGGTATGGACTGAATGATGGAGCACGGGGCTCAGATAAATTGTGAGGAGAAAACTGTCTCAATCAAAACTCCAAGTGGAGCAAGGATAGTTTATGAAGCAGATAAGCACAGTCATATTATGGTGGATCTGCAGTTGAACTTGATGAAAGAGGTCAAATTGGAAGATATTCCTATAGTAAATGAATTTCAAGATGTTTTTCCAGCAGATATACCGGGAATGCCACCAGACCGGGAGATAGAGTTCACTATTGATATAATTCCTGGTACAACACCAATAGATCAAGCACCACCAAGTAGTGAACTAGTGCATTGAACCCTAGATTATACAGCTCAAGGAGCTGTAAGATCCCACCTTTATAAAGGTAGAGATCCCTGTGTTTAAAATGCTAGTCCCTGGATCAATAACTAGCATCCACAGTTAAGATGTAATATCAAGAAACAAAGGTCATATTACAACTTTATAACCGGGAATAAAATAATTTATTACATCTTACATAGCTCATTTGGCTATCTCATTACAATGCAGCAGAAATAACAATAGCATGGAGTCCTTCATCTTCAAAATTCCACAGGCAATCATGTTGGTTGTAGACTTGTAATCCTAATCAACATACTTCACTAACATCAAACACACCTACAACATAATAAGTTACAGCCACAAGGGTCAATACATTTGAATTGTATTGGCAAGTGATACTATGGTAGTATAGTGGAGTCTATCATCTATATGCATTTGGCTAAGTGGAGCTTAGGCTTGCTTTGCTCAAAATAGATTTTCCTTATCATTTGAAAACACTAAGCTTTTGCTTGTCAAAATCACCCAAGGCATCTCCCAATAGAAATTGGTGATCCTTCATCCCTTGTTCAACCACAAAATTTTAACTTAGAAATTGGGATGAGGAGATTCTTGATAGCTTCCATGTCTTGATGCTCAAATTGTCCTTTACCAGGGACATGGCTAAGTACTTAGATTTTACACTCTGCAGAGGTGGTGCACTTTCCCCACAAGACTTGGCTTCACCAAGACAAGATCTTTCAGAAGCCTTCCCTTAGACCAGAATGGACGCGCTCCAACCTATCAATCCCCTACCACCAACTGTCCATTTGGCTAAGTTATTGCAACCTATATGATCCAGGCAGAGCCCATAATGCCAAGTGGCTGCACTTGAAGCTTTTCAACATTTGACATCTCAAATCTCTTTGTTCCTGGGTGGCCATCCACAAGTGAGATACACAAGGTAAACCATAGAAATGGGCCTTGTGTAACCACTCAACACAAACCATTCCTTCCATTCCACCCAGGTGATTCATTCACTTAGTTGTTTTATTAAACAAAACACAAGTCCTTGACTTAGAAATATTCCATAGTATGAATATATTCTACCCTTGTTTTCTACTAGATAAGCTAAGCATGATAGTAGTAGGAATCTTAACTTAGGAAATTTATACTAAGGTTTCATCTACTAGGATTTCCCATGGCATAGTTTATACTTAGCAAAAATTCCATGCAAGTCCTACTTAGAAATATCACTAATGCATAGTGAAAATATGGGACAAAAGTATGGAGCATCACTTGCCTTTTTGGTAGAGAATTATAAGTTCACTCCTTGATCTTGCAATATTCACACTCTTCAAATTCCACTATAATTCATCCAAGCAAGCAATATTCAATCTACCATTCAAGCAAACATAAAATAAAATAATAAAAAATAAAGCAATACATGCAAGCATGCCAAAGATTGTTTTATTTACAAAAGTGGTTTCTAATAGGTTATAAACATTCTAAAACATCTATTGGTCATTTTATAAAAGTGGCAAAACTATTTGCAAAAGATTTTACCTATAAACCATTTTTAAACCAAATCAATATTTTATGTGGTTGAAAATGCTTTTTAGCAAAGTAATAATATATAGGGTTCATAAAATATATTTTTAAATCATAAAACTTTGTGTTTGGGGTCAGAGAGTTTAAATCCAAACATTTCCCAAAGGGTTTCCTCCAAAAGCATTTTTAACATATAAACATTATTTTTATTTGACTAGAAATGTTCTAAATCAAAGATTTATTCTTTTGCCTCACAAAATATGTTTTTGAATCTACAAGTTGGTTTCTATGGTCAGTTGGTTCAAGACAATCCATTTGCCAAAGATTTTATCACAAAAATAATTTTAGAATGAATTTTATATTTAAATTATGCCTACACAAGTTTCTGCAAAACAACCATTTTACCAGAAGCAATTCATTAAACAAAGTGCATGGTTGGATAGTACTTGTTCTACCGATTCCATTGATATAAAATTTGCAAAATTTGGACGTGTGGATCACAAGTTATGAATTTTACAAACTTGAACAACTAATAGATCATTTCTGTTTTTTATTAAAACAGACTGGGCCACGTGGTGAGTTCTAATTCGCTGGTACCGGTTCGGGAGGATCAAGCATTGAGGGTCGTTGGATCTAATGCCAATCGCACGGCCCAGAAATCTACGTACCCCTTCGATTAGTTGTTCTATCTAAGCCACTGGATGACAATCAGACGGCTCACAGGTGATTGACCAAAGGTTGGCGGCGCTCGACGGTGGCGCGCGGCGACGACGCTCGGGCGGCAGCGCTCTGGCTATTCCAGGAAGCTAGGGAGAGGATGGATGTGCTCACTGTGTTCCCCGTGAAGCGCTGGTTCTCGTGGTGGTCGATGTAGGACAGGGGGCGCATGAAATCTTCGTGGATTCCTCGCCGGAGAGGTTGCTGTCGTCGGGTCATGCACGGGTCTTGTCGGAGACGAGTACCTGGGACGCAAACGAGCAAGGCAACGCGTCAGTGAGGTGCGCGCGTGTTCGGGGAGTGTGGGAAAACTCACCAGGGAGCAAGGGATGCACGGGGACGACGGCTATCGCTCGCCGGAGATGAGGCAGACGACTACGGCGAGTAGGCGAGGTCGGAGTCGAGCTTCGGGAGCATGCGCGAGCAAACGGAGGGTGTCAGTAGGTGCGTATGGGGATGGAGAATAAGCTAGTCTGATCCATAGGCAGAGGGGGATGCGGGGCTGACCGGAATTCAAGCGGGACCTCGTCAGAGGCAGCGATGGTGCAGGTGGAATTAGGGACGGCCTGGGGGCTCTCTTGCAGCGATTTCTGAGGGGAAAGGGAGGGGAGAGGGAGGTGGTTAAACGAGCGAGGTCACAGGTGTGATTAACTGAGCCATTATCGCGGAATTAAGCCAGGGAGGTAATGGCAGGAACGGCCGACGAGGCGTGGTCAGCGGGCGGGTGAGGGAGATGATGACCTGGCGGTGGGGCCTAGCGTCAGCGAGTGAGAGAGAAGAGGAGTGGGACCTTGCAGTCAACGACTGAGTGGGTGACTTTCTGAGTGAAAAACGATTCACTACGGGGGTGGGAAGATGGGCTTGCTGGGCTGGACTGGGCCAGGTTGGGTTGGGCTGGCTGCTTTGTTTATTTTTTTTGCTTCTCCTGTTTATTTTTCTTTTTCCATTTCTTTTTATTCTGTTTTGATTTTGTTTAATCATTTCAAACAACAATTTGAATTCAAATTTCAACCAAACTTTGTGTAAAATCAAACACTGTTTATTAACATATTCTGAAGTCAAATTTAGAATAATTCTTTTATTCTTTTTAGGGTATATTGATTATTTAAAGTAGGCCCTTGTTTTTAAATTCAAATAAGATCAAATATATTTTCAACCCTTATTTAAGTTTCAATTTTTCACAAAACATTTTCAGTAGGTTTATTTATTTAATGGGGTGCTACTAATTCACTTTGAATTATTTATAGTATTTTAATATGATTATTAATCATTTTAATTTGGGCAATTGTTTTTTTACAATGAAATTCAAATATGGTTTTAACTCCATATAACTTTATTTAAATGATTTGGTTAAGGCCATATTATTTTATTTCAATATTATTTATCCCTTTATTTCATTTGAACCTGGATTATGATTATTCCATTATGGTCTTGGCCAATTTTTAACTTGGCTTTTAAATATTCCCTATTAATTATTTCTTTCTTTACCTTATAAAATCCATATCCTTTTATTTAAAGATTCAAACTTGGTGATTCAAATTTGTATAATCTTATTTAATATTTGTTTATCCTTTTATATCTATTTTAGGATTAATTGCTCACATATTGGTACGGATTTTAGATAAGTGCTTTATTAGCTTTGGAAATTACTTTTCCTTATCTTATTAAATTCTTAAGATTTTATTTATGGCTCCAAATTAAGTGAAACCAACTCATATGGTTTTATAATATTTCTATTTGTCATTCTTGAACATTTTGAAATGTTTGTTAACCAATTTTTATGTGGATCAAAACCATGGTCTTAGAGATATCTTGGAAAACTCCCATTAGGGTTTTAGGGTTTTGATTTATTTCCAAGTGTTTAAATTTTCCAGATGCATTTATGAAGAATGCATTTTACTTGATTTGAATTTATTTGAATTCAAACATTAACCAAAGTTTGTTCAAGATGGGATTTTAAGTTTCCATTTGGAAACAAAAAGTTTATTTTCACCCTAAATTTTAACAATTATTTATTTTGTTTATTTATTTTTTACATTACAAAGTTTGGAAAATTTTGGGATGTGACAGGCTACCACCCTTAAAATAAATCTCGTCCCGAGATTTGGGAAAGATAGGGGTTACAAGTTGGCTCAAAGAAACTAGGGTACTACCACCCTTAAAAAAAATTCCACTAGATTACATCTTGGTTTACTTGGGATCTTGATGTATCTTCTGTGGGCACTTGTTTGCATAATGGCCTAGTTCTTTGCATTTGAAACACATCACTTGGCTAATATCTTTCTTTTCCTTTGGTATCATTGCCTCGTTTTTGTTTCCTTGGTTCTTCTTCTTTTCTGGGCAATCACTAGCACAGTGTCCAAGTTCCTTACAATTGTAGCACTGCAACTGGCTAATGCCCTTCTTCTTCTTTTTGGGCCTCTCCAAAGCTATAAGTTCTTCTAGGTCATGCTCTTCATATCTCACCTCAAAGGTTGGAAATCTTTCTCTCTTCTTGGGGCAGTTACTAGAGATATGACCTTCTTCTTCACAAGAGTAGCAACACTTTGTGGTCACTTGGGATTTGGCCTTATGAGGCATGGTTCTGACTTTGCCTTCACCCTTCTTGGTAGAATTTGTTCCCTCCCGAGGGTTTACAAACTATTGATGCACTCCACCTTGTTTCCTTTGTTGAACTATGGAATAGATGGGGCATTGGATAGTGACATGATTATTTCCTTCACATAGGAAACAAGTAGCTTGAGATGTGGGGCATTGATTAGTTGGATGTTTCTCTTCACAATTAGGGAATTGACCTTCATGCTCTTGGGAAGTGTGATCCTTGTCTCCACAAATATTGCAAGCTTGAGTTCCTTCTATAATGTCATCCTTCACATCCTTGTTGTCATAATCTCCTTGGGAAGGGTTGTCTCCCATGTTGATCATTTGATTTGTCACCTTTTGCATCAATTGAGTTTGGGTTTCCAAAAACTTTTGCATGGTTGGGTCTAACTCATTGTAGTTGGCTAAAATCTGAGTTGTCACTTGGTTCAACTGGGTTTGGGTTGTTATGAGTTCTCTCATGTGCATCTCTTGGTGGTTGTTGTTGTTACCATTCTTGATGTTGGAGTTTCTTGGAGTAGTCATCTTTTTGGGTTGGATTGGGATTAGAATAGGCAAAATATTTCTAAAGGAATAATTCTAATCACACACAATAATTCACACAAGCAATGCGCAACAATCACAAGCAAACATTCCAATCAAACAACAAAGTTTCAAACACATTTTTAAGCAACAAAATATTTTTGCTACACCACATAAGTTGGTGGGTTTGATTTAAACTAAATATGGTGGTCCAACTATATGGTTCACTTGAGATCTTTCTATTCTTCTTAGTTGACTCTTCATGAACAAGATCTTTATATCCATGGGGAATTTCTTGTATCTTGGTCACAAAACTTCAAAGGTGATGATGGTTCCTTCTAAGTTGTGTTTCCTTAGTCTTCAAGTCTTGAGTAATATTTCTTGTCTCACTTGTAGTCCTTAGTGATATCCAAGTTGAAGTCCTTGGTGAAAATAAAGTTGAAGTCTTTGATGATGTTTGAAGTTGAAGTCATTTGAGTTGGTGAAGTCCTTTTCTCATGGTGAGGTCTTGTCCATCAAGTTTGAAATAGAAGATATGTAGAATCAAAACCAAAAGGTTGAGGAAAGAGTATACAAGATTGTTTGTAAATAAATTTTGGAACCAATTCAACTACAATTTTTCTAAGGGGTTTTGTCCAATCCTAGGGTTACAATCCTACAGGCAACACAGTTCTCTGATACCATCTGTAAGATCCCACATTTATAAAGGTAGAGATCCATGTGTTTATAATGCTAGTCCCTGGATCAATATCTAGCATCCACAGTTAAGATGTAATATCAAGAAACAAAGGTCATATTACAACTTATAACCATGAATAAAATAATTTATTACATCTTACATAGCTCATTTGGCTATCTCATTACAATGCAACAGAAATAACTATAGCATGGAGTACTTCATCTTCAAAATGCCACAGGCAATCATGTTGGTTGTATACTTGTAATCCTAATCAACATACTTCACTAACATCAAACACACCTGCAACATAATAAGTTACAGCCACAAGGGTCAATACATTTGAATTGTATTGGCAAGTGATACTATGGTAGTATAGTGGAGTCTATCATCTATATGCATTTGGCTAAGTGGAGCTTAGGCTTGCTTTGCTCAAAATAGATTTTCCTTATCATTTGAAAACACTAAGCTTTTGCTTGTCAAAATCACCCAAGGCATCTCCCAATAGAAATTGGTGATCCTTCATCCCTTCTTCAAACACAAAATTTTAACTTAGAAATTGGGATGAGGAGATTCTTGATAGCTTCCATGTCTTGATGCTCAAATTGTCCTTTACCAGGGACATGGCTAAGTACTTAGATTTTACACTCTGCAGAAGTGGTGCACTTTCCCCACAAGACTTGGTTTCACCAAGACAAGATCTTTCAGAAGCCTTCCCTTAGACCAGAATGGACACGCTCCAACCTATCAACCCCCTACCACCAACTGTCCATTTGTCTAAGTTATTGCAACCTATATGATCCAGGCAGAGCCCATAATGCCAAGTGGCTGCACTTGAAGCTTCTCAACATTTGACATCTCAAATCTCTTTGTTCCTGGGTGGCTATCCACAAGTGAGATACACAAGGTAAACCATAGAAATGGGCCTTGTGTAACCACTCAACACAAACCATTCCTTCCATTCCACCCAGGTGATTCATTCACTTAGTTGTTTTATTAAACAAAACACAAGTCCTTGACTTAGAAATATTCCATAGTATGAATATATTCTACCCTTGTTTTCTACTAGCTAAGCTAAGCATGATAGTAGTAGGAATCTTAACTTAGGAAATTTCTACTAAGGTTTCATCTACTAGGATTTCCCATGGCATAGTTTATACTTAGCAAAAATTCCATGCAAGTCCTACTTAGAAATATCACTAATGCATAGTGAAAATAATGGGACAAAAGTATGGAGCATCACTTGCCTTTTTGGTAGAGAATTATAAGTTCACTCCTTGATCTTGCAATATTCACACTCTTCAAATTCCACTATAATTCAACCAAGCAAGCAATATTCAATCTACCATTCAAGCAAACATCACATAAAATAATAAAAAATAAAGCAATACATGCAAGCATGCCAAAGATTGTTTTATTTACAAAAGTGGTTTCTAATATGTTATAAACATTCTAAAACATCTATTGGTCATTTTATAAAAGTGGCAAAACTATTTGCAAAAGATTTTACCTATAAACCATTTTTAAACCAAATCAATATTTTATGTGGTTGAAAATGCTTTTTAGCAAAGTAATAATCTATAGGGTTCATAAAATATATTTTTAAATCATAAAACTTTGTGTTTGGGGTCAGAGAGTTTAAATCCAAACATTTCCCAAAGGGTTTCCTCCAAAAGCATTTTTAACATATAAACATTATTTTTATTTGACTAGAAATGTTCTAAATCAAAGATTTATTCTTTTGCCTCACAAAATATGTTTTTGAATCCACAAGTTGGTTTCTATGGTCAGTAGGTTCAAGAAAATCGATTTGCCAAAGATTTTATCACATAAATAATTTTAGAATGAATTTTATATTCAAATTATGCCTACACAAGTTTCTGCAAAAACAACCATTTTACCAGAAGCAATTCATTAAACAAAGTGCATGGTTGGATAGTACTTGTTCTGCTGATTTCATTGATATAAAATTTGCAAAATTTCGACGTGTGGATCACAAGTTATGAATTTTACAAACTTGAACAACTAATAGATCATTTCTGGTTTTTATTAAAACACACTGGGCCACGTGGTGAGTTCTGATTCGCTGGTACCGGTTCGGGTGGATCAAGCACTGAGGGTCGTTGGATCTAATGCCAATCGCACGGCCCAGAAAGCTACGTACCCCTTCGATTAGTTGTTTTATCTAAGCCACTGGATGACGATCTAACGGCTCACAGGTGATTGAGCAAAGGTTGGCGGCGCTCGACGGTGGCGCGCGGCGGCGACGCTCGGGCGGCAGCGCTTTGGCTATTCCAGGAAGCTAGGGAGAGGGTTTATGTGCTCACCGTGTTCGCCGTGAAGCGCTGGTTCTCAAGGTGGTCGATGTAGGACAGGGGCGCACGAAATCTTCGTGGATTCCTCGCCGGAGAGGTTGCTGTCGTCGGGTCATGCACGGGTCTTGTCGGAGATGAGTACCTGGGACTCAAACGAGCAAGGCAACGCGTCAGTGAGGTGTGTTGGAGATATGCCCTAGAGGCAATAATAAATGTGGTTATTATTATATCTTTGTGTTTATGATAAATGTTTACATTCATGCTATAATAGTATTAACAAGGAAACATTGATACTTGTGTGATTTGTAAACTTAATTTGAAGTCCCTAGTATAGCCTCTATACTTCACTAGCTTGTTGGTTGATAGATGATTGTGGTTTCCCTATCATGAACATTGAGATGTTATCAACAACAAGATCATATCGTTAGGAGAATGATATGGTGGACATACTCCTATAGATAAGCGTAGCATAAAGATCAAGTCATTTCATTAGTTCAATTGCTATATGCTTTCTGATACATAGTAACCTAATTCCTTCGACCATGAGATCATGCATATCACCTTTACCGGATGGATGCTTTGATGACATCAAACACCACACCGTAACTGGGTGGTTATAAAGGTGGCATTGAGTGTTCGGAAAGTTTTGGTTGAGACACATGGATCAAGAGTGGGATTTGTCCATCCACATGACGGATAGATATACTCTGGGCCCTCTCGGTGGAATGTCATCCAATTAGCTTGCAAGCATGTGACTTGGTCACAAGGGATCACATATCACGGGAACGAGAAAAGAGTACTTATCAGTAACGAGGTTGAACTAGGTATGCAGAGATACCGACGATCATAACCTCGGATAAGTAACATATCGTGAGACAAAGGGAAATTGGTATCGTATGTAAGTGGTTCATTCGATCGCAAAGTAATCGTAAAAATATGTGGGAGCCATATGAATTTCCAGATTCCTCTATTGGTTATTGTTCGGAGAAGTGTCTCGATCATGTCCGCATAATTCACGAACCGTAGGGAGACACACTTAAGGATTCGACGTTGTTTGAGTAGTTATGGTATTATGAGAAAGAGAACGAATGTTGTTCGGAGTCTCGGATGGGATCCGGGATATCACGAGGTGATCCGGAATGGTCCGGAGAATAAGATTCATATAAGGAAAGTCCCGTTTCGGAGTTGGGGAATGATTCCGGTGTTTTCATCGGGAATGTTCTAGAAGGTTCCGGAATGTCCGGCACTCCGGGGGGGGGGGGGAGGGTACATGAATGTGTTATATCAAAGTTGGTATGATTGCATCATGTACTAAGTGTCATCGCTGTCCGAAATAAAGGGTTAATTCAAATCCTAGTTTGAAAAGTCAAACTGCCAGTTTTCGGAAAGAGGAGAAGGAGGATTGGTGGAGGCCGAATTGGGGGAGGGTTCCTCCCTTGGCCGGCGCACCACCAAGCCGACTTGGGGAGGGACTCCCTCCCCTGGCGCGCCAGCCCCCTCCCACCTATATAAGGAGGGGCAGGGATCCCCTCCTAGACACACAACTTTCACCTCTAGATCTCCGGTTTAGAGCCGTTTTGGATTAGAGCTTCTAATTGCTTTAGCCAACGGTTTAGAGCCTTCTAATTGGTTTAGAGCCTTCTAATTGGTGTGTCTAATTACTAGACCACTAATAGCCTCTCTCATAAGCTCCACCATACTCGCACCGGCTTAAGGCGAAGCCCTGCGGGATTTCCCCTCTACTTCCGGTACCACGCCGTTGTGCTGCCGGAATCGCGAGGAGAGTGCTACAACCTCCGCTGCCTGCTGGAACAAGGGAGAGGAAGGTCTTCGTCGAGTACCGAACGTGTGACCGACTGCGGGAGCGCTGCCGAAACGTGGCGCTGGAAGGATCGTCTACACGATCTTGAGATCGGAAAGAGTACGACTACATCACCCACGAGAATCCGCTCTCGTTAAACGCTTTGGAATCTTCGAGGGTAAGTTATACCATCGACTCGTTGCTACAATCTAGTAGATAGATCTTGGCTTGTTTGTTTGTATGCGATAGAAAATTTTTGTTTTCCATGCTACGAACCCCTACAGTGGTATCAGAGCCGTGTCTATATGTAGATCTGTTGCACGAGTAGAACACAATGGTCATTGTGGGCGTTGATGCGTTTATTATCGATTGCTTATTGTGTACTTTGCATCTTGCGGTATGTTGGGATGAAGCGGCCCGGGCTAACCTTACATGACATCGTTCATGAGACTTGCTCCACGCTTGACATGCAACTTGTATTGCATAAGTGGCTTTGCGGGTGCCTGTTTCTCCTAGCATAGTAAAGATCCAATACACAACGGGTGATTAACAATACTTGTGTCAACGTTGTGGTTCATGTTCGTAAGTTAGAACGACTCTTATTGAAAGCCCCAAACCACGTAAAATATGCAAAGAAAGTAGAGGCGTCTAACTTTGTTTTGCAGGGGTGTGCAGTGATGTGATATGGCCATGATTGTGATTATATTTGATGTATGCAATGTTCCTTATTGTAAGTCGGCAACCGGCAGGAGCCATATGGTTGTCTTTAATTTATGTTAAGACCCGCGTGTCTATTCAAAGTAGTTGTAATAGTTGAAGCCGGTGGACGACAACCATGGAGAGGCGTCATTGACCTTGATGCAATACCGGTGATGATGGAGATCATGTTCGTGCTTGAAGATGGAGATCAAAGCACAAAGAAGAAAGGCCATATCATATCACATATATTTTGAATTGCATGTGATGTTAATCCTTTATGCATCTTGTATTGCTTAGTAGACGACGGTAGCATTATAAGATGATCCCTCATGCACATGAATTTCAAATCATAAAGTGTTCACCCTTAGTCAGCACCGTTGCTAAAGCTTGTTGTTTCGAAGCACCACGTGATGATCGGGTGTGTTAGATTCCGCAAGTGTATACAACGTGGGCAAGCCAGATTTGCTCATGCGGAAACTAAGGTTTGATCTTGACGAGCCTAGCATGTACAGACATGGTCTCGGAACACGGATCACCGAAAGGTAAAGCATGAATCATATAGTAGATATGATGAACATGACGATTGTTCGCCATTGAAACTATATCAACTCTCGTGATGATCGGTGTTGATGTGGTGGATTTGGTTCGTGTGATCACTAAAACAATGTGAGGGATGTTGTTTTGAGTGGGAGTTCACCTAGTTTAATTACATTAATTAATTTGAACTCAATTTATCATAAACTTAGTCTAAACTATTGCAAATATGTTGTAGATCAATGGCAGCCCCTACCATCAATTTTAATGCGTTCCTAGAGAAAGAAAAGTTGAAAAACAATGGAAGCAACTTCGCGGATTGGTTCCGCAATTTGAGGATTGTCCTCACAGCTGGTAATTTGACCTATGTGCTGGATGCACCGCTGGGTGACCCACCTGCAGCTGATGCTCCCGATGAAGTAAAGAATGTTTACCTCGCTCGGAAGAATCAGTACTCCATAGTTCAGTGTGCTATCTTGTATGGTTTGGAATCGGAGCTTCAGAAAAGGTTTGAGGATTCAGACCCATATGATATTGTCGAGGATCTCAAATTGATTTTTGAGACTCATGCGGCAATTGAAAGCTATGAAGCTTCTGAAAAGTTCTTTAACTGCAAGATGGAAGAAGGCAGCTCCGTCAGTGAGCATGTGCTTAAGATGTCAGGGCACGCAAACAAACTTCAAAGCTTGGGTATAGTGATTCCTAATGCTTTGGGGATTTACCGTGTCCTCCAATCACTACCACCAAGTTACAAGAACTTTGTGATGAACTACAACATGCAGAACATGAACAAGACGTTGCCAGAACTCTTTGCCATGTTGAAATCTGCAGAAGTGGAGATCAAGAAAGAGCACCAAGTGTTGTTGGTCAATAAGACCACCAAATTCAAGAAAGGCAAGTCTAAGCAAAAGGGACACTTCAAGAAGGGTGGTAAGAAAGCTACCACGCCGACGAAGAAGACCAGGGCTGGACCTAAGCCTGATACTGAGTGCTTTTATTGCAAGGGAGAAGGTCACAGGAAGCGGAATTGCCCAAAGTACTTGGCGGATTTGAAGAACGGCAACATCAAGAAGAAAGGTATATCTGATATACATGTTATTGATGTGTATCTCACTAGTACTCGTAGTAGTGCCTGGGTATTTGATACTGGTTCGGTTGCTCATATTTGTAACTCGAAACAGGTGCTGCAGAATAAACGGAAGCTAGCGAAGAACGAGGTGACGATGCGCGTGGGAAACAGATCAAAGGTTGATGTGATCGCGGTCGGCATGCTACCCCTTCATCTACCATCGGGATTAGTTTTATACTTAAATAATTGTTATTTGGTGCCTGCGTTGAGCATGAACATTATATCGGGATCTTGTTTATTGAGAGACGGTTACTTGTTTAAATCCGAGAATAATGGTTGTTCTATTTATATGAGTAATATGTTTTATGCACATGCACCTTTGATAGATGGTCTATTCTTATTGAATCTCGATAGTGGAAATACACATATCAACAACATTGAGGCTAAACGATTGAAATCAAGCGATAATTCGACCTATATGTGGCACTGTCGTCTTGGTCACATCGGAGTGAAACGTATGAAGAAACTCCATTCCGATGGACTTCTTGAATCACTTGATTTTGAATCACTTGAAAGATGCGAAGCATGTCTGATGGGAAAAATGACTAAAACTCCATTTTCTGGTATGATGGAGCGAGCTACAGACTTATTGGAAATCATACATACCGATGTATGTGGTCCAATGAGTGTAGCATCGCGCAGTGGTTATCGTTATGTTCTTACCTTCACGGATGACTTGAGTAGATATGGGTATATCTATTTCATGAAACATAAGTCCGAAACTTTCGAGAAGTTTAAGGAGTTTCAAAGTGAGGTAGAGAATCAACGTAACAAGAAGATTAAATTTCTACGTTCTGATCGTGGAGGTGAATATCTAAGTTACGAGTTTGGCGAGCATTTGAAGAAATGCGGAATACTTTCACAATTGACACCGCCGGGAACACCACAGCGTAATGGTGTGTCCGAACGTCGTAATCGAACTCTCTTAGATATGGTTCGTTCTATGATGTCACTTACAGATTTACCGCTATCATTTTGGGGTTATGCATTAGAAACAGCCGCATTCACTTTAAATAGGGCACCGTCTAAATCCGTTGAAACGACACCGTATGAATTATGGTTTGGGAAGAAACCTAAATTGTCGTTCCTTAAAGTTTGGGGATGCGAAGCCTATGTAAAGAAGTTACAGCCGGACAAGCTTGAACCCAAAGCGGAAAAATGCGTCTTCATAGGATACCCGAAGGAAACTATTGGGTATACCTTCTATCATAGATCCGAAGGCAAAATCTTCGTTGCCAAGAATGGATCCTTTCTAGAGAAGGAATTTCTCTCGAAAGAATTGACTGGAAGGAAAGTAGAACTCGACGAGGTTGTCGAACCTTCTCTCGAAATTGCGAGTAGCGCAGCACCGGAAGAAGTTCCTGTGGTGCCTGCACCAATAAGAGAGGAAGCTAATGATGGTGATCATGAAACTTCGGTTGAAGTTGCTACAGAGCCTCGGAGGTCAACGAGAACTCGTACCACTCCAGATTGGTATGATTCCGTTATGAATGTCATGGTGGTGGACAACACCGATGACCCCGAGACATATGAGGAAGCGATGATGAGCCCAGATTCCAATAAATGGCAAGAAGCCATGAAATCCGAGATTGGATCCATGTACGAAAACCAAGTATGGACTTTGGTGGACTTACCGGATGGCCGAAAGGCTGTCGAGAACAAATGGATTTTCAAGAAGAAAACAGATGCTGATGGTAATGTTACTGTCTATAAAGCTCGACTTGTCGCAAAAGGGTTTCGACAAATTCAAGGAGTTGACTACGATGAGACTTTCTCACCGGTAGCAAAGCTAAAGTCTGTGAGGATTATGTTAGCAATCGCTGCATATTATGATTATGAGATATGGCAGATGGATGTCAAAACAGCATTCCTCAATGGAGACATTGATGAAGAGTTGTATATGATGCAACCCAAAGGTTTTGTCGATCCTAAAGATGCTAACAAGGTATGCAAACTTCAACGGTCCATCTATGGATTGAAGCAAGCATCCCGAAGTTGGAATCAACGTTTTGATAAGGTAATCAAAAGTTTTGGTTTTATACAAACTTATGGAGAAGCTTGTATTTACAAGAAAGTGAGTGGGAGCTCTGTAGCGTTCTTAATACTATATGTGGATGACATATTGTTGATTGGGAATGATGTAGACCTTCATAATAGTGTCAAGGAATATTTGAATAATAGTTTTTCAATGAAGGATCTTGGCGAAGGAGCTTACATATTAGGCATAAAGATTTATAGAGATAGATCGAAACGCCAAATATCATTGTCACAGAGTACATATTTGGACAAAGTTCTAAAGAGGTTTGGAATGGAAGAAAGCAAGAAAGGGTTCTTGCCCATGTTGCCCAATACGACCTTGAGTAAAACTCAAAGTCCGACATCGGCAGAAGATAGAGAAGGATGAGTAAGACTCCCTATGCCTCAGCCATAGGATCTCTAATGTATGCCATGCTATGTACTAGACCCGACATTGCATATGCTGTTAGTTTAACTAGCAGATATCAAAGTGATCCAGGAGTGGATCATTGGACAGCGGTCAAAAACATCCTTAAGTACTTGAGAAGAACTAAGGATATGGTTCTTTCTTATGGAGGTGATGAACAGCTCGTTGTTAATGGTTACACCGATGCTAGTTGGAACACAGATCCGGATGATTCTAAATCGCAATCCGGATACGTATTTATTTTGAATGGTGCAGCAGTTAGCTGGAGGAGTGCAAAGCAAAGCGTTGTGGCGAGATCTTCAACTGAATCGGAATACATGGCTGCTTCGGAGGCTTCACAAGAAGCGATATGGATGAAAGAGTTCATTACAGAGCTGGGTGTGGTTCCTAGTGCGCTGGACCCAATGTCTATCTACTGTGATAACATGGGCGCCATAGCCAATGCGCAAGAACCAAGGTCACACAAGAAGCTGAAGCATATCAAGCTGCGTTTTCACGCTATTCGAGAACATATCCAGGATGGGGATATAAAGATTTGCAAAGTACACACAGATCTGAATGTGGCGGATCCGTTGACTAAACCTCTCCCGAGGGCAAAACATGACCAACACCAAACTGCCATGGGTGTTCGGTATATTACCATGTAATCTAGATTAGATGACTCTAGTGCAAGTGGGAGACTGTTGGAGATATGCCCTAGAGGCAATAATAAATGTGGTTATTATTATATCTTTGTGTTTATGATAAATGTTTACATTCATGCTATAATAGTATTAACAAGGAAACATTGATACTTGTGTGATTTGTAAACTTAATTTGAAGTCCCTAGTATAGCCTCTATACTTCACTAGCTTGTTGGTTGATAGATGATTGTGGTTTCCCTATCATGAACATTGAGATGTTATCAACAACAAGATCATATCGTTAGGAGAATGATATGGTGGACATACTCCTATAGATAAGCGTAGCATAAAGATCAAGTCATTTCATTAGTTCAATTGCTATATGCTTTCTGATACATAGTAACCTAATTCCTTCGACCATGAGATCATGCATATCACCTTTACCGGATGGATGCTTTGATGACATCAAACACCACACCGTAACTGGGTGGTTATAAAGGTGGCATTGAGTGTTCGGAAAGTTTTGGTTGAGACACATGGATCAAGAGTGGGATTTGTCCATCCACATGACGGATAGATATACTCTGGGCCCTCTCGGTGGAATGTCATCCAATTAGCTTGCAAGCATGTGACTTGGTCACAAGGGATCACATATCACGGGAACGAGAAAAGAGTACTTATCAGTAACGAGGTTGAACTAGGTATGCAGAGATACCGACGATCATAACCTCGGATAAGTAACATATCGTGAGACAAAGGGAAATTGGTATCGTATGTAAGTGGTTCATTCGATCGCAAAGTAATCGTAAAAATATGTGGGAGCCATATGAATTTCCAGATTCCTCTATTGGTTATTGTTCGGAGAAGTGTCTCGATCATGTCCGCATAATTCACGAACCGTAGGGAGACACACTTAAGGATTCGACGTTGTTTGAGTAGTTATGGTATTATGAGAAAGAGACCGAATGTTGTTCGGAGTCTCGGATGGGATCCGGGATATCACGAGGTGATCCGGAATGGTCCGGAGAATAAGATTCATATAAGGAAAGTCCCGTTTCGGAGTTGGGGAATGATTCCGGTGTTTTCATCGGGAATGTTCTAGAAGGTTCCGGAATGTCCGGCACTCCGGGGGGGGGGGGAGGGTACATGAATGTGTTATATCAAAGTTGGTATGATTGCATCATGTACTAAGTGTCATCGCTGTCCGAAATAAAGGGTTAATTCAAATAAGATCAAATATATTTTCAACCCTTATTTAAGTTTCAATTTTTCCAAAACCTTTTCAGTAGGTTTATTTATTTAATGGGGTGCTAATAATTCACTTTGAATTATTTATAGTATTTTAATATGATTATTAATCATTTTAAATTGGGCAATTGTTTTTTTTACAATGAAATTCAAATATGGTTTTAATTCCATTTAACTTTATTTAAATGATTATTTTATTTCATTTGAGTTAATTAAATAAATTTTATTCCACTTGGGTAAATTCCAATTATTTTCCCCTGATTTAAATAATCATTTCTATTAGGGATTTGTCTTAATCAAATGGAATAGAATTTGGTTAAGGCCATATTATTTTATTTCAATATTATTTATCCCTTTATTTCATTTGAACTTGGATTATGATTATTCCATTTGTTTATGGTCTTGTCCAAGTTTTAACTTGGCTTTTAAATATTCCCTATTAATTATTTCTTTCTTTACCTTATAAAATCCATATCCTTTTATTTAAAGATTCAAACTTGGTGATTCAAATTTGTAAAATATTATTTAATATTTGTTTATCCTTTTATATCTCTTTTAGGATTAATTGCTCACATATTGGTATGGATTTTAGATAAGTGCTTTATTAGCTTTGGAAATTACTTTTCCTTATCTTATTAAATTCTTAAGATTTTATTTATGGCTCCAAATTAAGTGAAACCAACTCATATGGTTTTATAATATTTCTATTTGTAATTCTTGACCATTTTGAAATGTTTGTTGACCAATTTTTATGTGGATCAAAACCATGGTCTTAGAGATATCTTGGAAAACTCCCATTAGGGTTTTAGGGTTTTGATTTATTTCCAAGTGTTTAAATTTTCCAGATGCATTTATGAAGAATGCATTTTACTTGATTTGAATTTAGTTGAATTCAAACATTAACCAAAGTTTGTTCAAAATGGTATTTTAAGTTTCCATTTAGAAACAAAAAGTTTCTTTTCACCCTAAATTTCAACAATTATTTATTTTGTTTATTTATTTTTCACATTACAAAATTTGGAAAATTTTGGGATGTGACAGGAGCACTTGTAATCTTGGCGGTATCAATCAAATTGTTAAGTCTGGAGAGTTCTTCTTGTTCTTAGTGCATGGCTCGACCATGCACTCCCTCCCCGGTGACCACAAGCACCCATTCAGCCCCCAACTTAAGCCTACCCATGGTATCTGCCGTACCACCACCACGATAAAATGCAAGCATCTTCATCGTCTCCTGATGAAAACTCCTTTTCATCATGGTGAAGATTCCAACTCCGCGATGCTTACTTCAACCATTGAAGTTTGCTTGCCCTTTTAGCATCCTTTGAATTAACAAAACCCTTTGAACCGTGTCATGCACACGTCCTAGGTAACCATTCTATTAGAAGAATTTTTTTTTGTTTATTCATCTACCATATACCAAATTATATGTAGTGGTTGCTACTTTAATCCGTCCAGACTAAATATCCCTATGAAAGATCAAATCTTGTCATAGTCAACTCCTTAAACATTGTCGTAAAATACTTTACGACATGTCGACTATTTCATAGATGTGAAACATCCATGTCTGTTTCTTTATAGATCCAAATATGACCGATAGGTTTTTACACCTTTCTGGAGGGTCTTCCAAGTTCAAAACTTGATTTATCGTGTATGGAACTATCACGGATTTTATGGCTTCAAGCCATTTGACGGAGTCAGGGCCCATCATCGCTTCTTTGCATGTAGTCGGTTCATCATTGTCAAACAATAATGATTTACTCTCATATCTCAGCATTTGATTGTTTATCGGACCGAATTGATTCAATAAGAACTTCCGTGACCACAACCTTTGAGGCACATAAGCTATGATCATTATGGCAGCCTCCGGAACAATTTCCGGCACTACGCAACTCAGCATATTTAGCTAAGGTTCATTAACCTTATCAAAATTCTATTGTCCTCCTACTTAACTTATACGAAAAATTTCTTTTCAAGAAACTTCACGTTTCAAGCAACAAACCCTTTTGTCCTTGGTGTTATGGAGGAATACCCAATTGTTATTCGAAATAACCTACAAAGACATGCTCATCCGACTTTGGTTGTAAACATCTTACTTATGCTTAGCATACCAAAATTTAAGAAAGGACAACTTGGATTTTACCCCAAACCATAACTCATATGGTGTCATTTCAACGGATCAAGATGGAGCTCTTTTCAGTGTAAAAGCGGTAGTCTCTAAAGCTTTAATCTTTTAAAACATAATGGAGTTTTATAAATAACACGTTTGATCCAACCATGTCAAACAAGGTTTCATTACAAATCTCAAACACTCCATACTCCTATGGTGTTTTGGGAGATGTAAATCTAGGTGTTTTGCTAAACTTGCAACTCAAATAAATCCCTTTTATGATAAAATAATAAATCATTTATTTTCTTGTTACACTTGCAACTCAAATAAATCCATTATGATAAAATCATAAACCATTTATTTTCTTGTTACAATGATTTTCACTTCATCTTGGAAGTCTTTGAACGTTTTCAAATATTTCATACTTCTTTCTCATTAAGTGAACATTCACTCAAATTTTCGAAGAAAGCATATGAAGTTGAATTCCATCGCTTACGACTATACATAATGGACTACATACATCGATATGTATACATTCCAATAATTTACTCGATCGTTCTTCTTGGCCTTTGAACAAAGTTTAAATTATCCCGAGGAAAGTCTCACAAGCGTCACTTGTTCAAATCAAAGACTCCAAAAAATCCATGAAAATGGATTTTCTTCATGTTTTATTTCCATTATAATTTAAAAAGCGATGTCACTTCGTAAGTGATCTTTCAATCATTTGTCTTGCGACATTTTAGCATTAGTTTTTATGGATGTGATTTCCCCAACTAGATTTGTAAATCATCCATCTTATATGGAATACGGTAATTATTTGAACAACCTTTGTTCTCATAATACCTGATTTAAATAACAATTATTAAAACAAATCTTGAAGTCAAGCTTTGATGTCAACGAGAAATACAAACAACGGTTTGTTTGTTTTCGATGAACATCATCACATATTCTCTTGCTAGTTACTTAGGCCATTGTGGTTCATGAATTGCGTTGTTCTGTATGAAATTTCATACCAACCAATTCGGTATCCAATACCCAAGAACCACATTGTTTAATAAGCAATGAATACAACCATAACATGTATATCATCCATATACCTAAATTGGATATTTCCAATCTTTTCTTTTCTGCCAAATATATTTTATAGATTCTCTTTCAGCATTTCCTTTTACTTTTTAAAAAAATCTATCAACATCAACAGTGGCGCCATATACATGACACATAGTCCAAAGCGTGTATATTCAAATAATAATACCGTTGGATTTGCACTTTGAAGTAGATCACCATCATCAAAATGATCGGCATTCTTTCAAAATCCATTCTTTAGTAATCTTTTAGTGTAGTAAACATACATACATCTTCTATTCATCCTTATCATGACGACTTTCATGATCAAGCTAATGTAGCTTACAAAGACGAATCTTGAGTATAACGTTACTTTCCAAAACCCTTTTGGATGATTAGGATGTTTAGCATCTCCAACCTTTATAAATTCTCATCCAATATGAGAACATATATTATACTCTATCATATTGCAAACAAAACATTGTTTCAGATATCGTTATATCTGCCACACATGATGGTTTCTGAAACAATTCTTTCAGCTCCTAGATAAACTCGATATTTAAATCAAGAATCATGGAGGCAAACATGATACTTAAGATACTAACACTGGAATTGTTACTCTCGATTTAATACCAATTACGGAGTAAACAGAGTTTGCTGAAAGTTTGCAACAGGACTTTAAACTTTAGATTGACACTCAACACAATACGATACCAGTTCGTAAAGTATATATCCAGAATTCTATAGTTATTTTATCTCAATTACAACTATGCATAAGGCACTACTAGGAAAATGGCTATAGGTAATCAGCACATCCGTGGCTCACATGGTTGAAGTGCCCCACGGCTAAAACAGGCGTGGCTCACCTATAGGCAGTGCCCTACTAGTAAGTAGAACAACCGTGGCGCACATGACCATAGTGCGCCACAGATATGTGTGGGCTAGGGCCCTGTTGGCCGCACGCCAAACATCCGTAGCGCACATAGGGTAGGTGCGCTACTGTTGTTAGTGTCAACCGTGGCGCACATGGAGGGGGTGCGCTACGCCTAAGCGCATGCCCCTCTTTGCTGTGAAACGGCCAGACACATCCGTGGCGCACTATGGCACGTGCGCCACGGATGTATAAACTTAGTAGTAGGGCACCTTGCCCTAGTACCCTACGCCTAACTATCCTGCACCAACTCCACCCCCCCCCCCGTGGATCGCCTTTTTAGGCTTTGTAACAAATAAAAGAAAATGATAAACACTTCAAAAAATTAAATCCTTTCATATTTAGGTAGGTAATGTGGTATAGCTTGTAGTAAAATTAACAAACATGAGTTTCGACTTTATCTGCAAAAAAAGGTCATGCCACGGTAAAAAGGCCGTAACTTTTGCATACGATATCGAAAAAAATCGTATAATATACCAAAATGACGAGAACGAGATTTCACATCCACTCGCAACGACCTATGGTCGTTTAGCAATTTTTTAGATTTTCAAAATTTGAAAATAGTAAAAAGTTACGGTCAAAAGACCGTTTTTTCCTGCAGAAAAAAAAGAGGGCGACTTACCCGTAGCGCACCACCACCTAGTGCGCCACAGATAAGCTTGGGCGGGATTCAGATTTCGAATCCCCACCCCGCCCACCTACCCCTATTCCCTCCCTCTTCTCCTTTTCATTCTCCTCCCTCCTCCTTTTCCTTCTCTCTTCTCCTCCTTTTCCTTCTCTCTTCTTCTCCTCCTCCTCCTCCTCCTCCTTTCCTCCTCCTCCTTCCCTTGCACTGACGATGGCGACGGTGGCCTTCTCCTCCTCCTTGCTCCGGCATCCTCCTCTCCTTGCAGTGACGATGGCGATGGTGGCGGCGACCTTCTCCTCGTCCTTGCAGTCACGACGGCGACGACCTCTTTCCTTGCGGCCTCCTCCTCCTTGCAGTCACGAAGAGCGACGACGAGCTCCGCCGACCTCCTTCTCCTTGCGGCGACCTCCTCCCTTCTCCAGCCACACCTCCTTCTCCCTCTCTTCCTCGATGCCGGTGAGGAGTAGCACGACCACGGCCTCCCGCACCTCCCTGCGGTGGTAGGTCGTGGCCACGGCCACCATGCTCCAGCGAGGCGACACGACGGCGGCGATGCGGACCCGATTGCTGTTGCAATTCAAAACGAGGGTGTTTTTTGCAAAAAAAATTGATTTTTGAAAAAAACATCCGTGGCGCACCTGTACCCCTACCCGTGGCGCACCTGCTAGTGCGCCACGCCTATCTCGATATAACCGTGGCGCACCATGCAGTGCGCCACGGCTACGAGATAGCCGTAGCGCGAGGCCCGTGGTGCACTGCTAGTGCGCCACGGAAGGCCTTTTCAGGTGCGCCACGAATAAGCGTTTTTCTAGTAGTGAGGTGGTGAACGAATGCCAATGACTACAAGAAATTATACAAATTCACTTTGATTTAATTTATGAAAAAATGAGTTCTACTAATCCTAATTAGAAATGAACTCCCACTCAAAAACGACATCCCTCGTGCCTTTTTGGTGATTACATGAACCAAATCCACTACACCAAGTTTGATCATCACGTGAGTCGGTGTAGCTTCAAAGGCGAGCATCAAATGGGCATCATATCTAACATATGACTCATGCTTAACCTTTCGGCCTGTGTTCCGAGGCCATGTCTATACATGCTAGGCTCGCCAAGTAACAAACTTAGTATTCGCGTGTGTAACTGTCTTACACACGAGATATGCTCGTGGATTCAAGTACACCCGATCATCACGTGATGTCTTGAAGCGATGAAACATTGTCGGTGCATACTTAAGGAAGAACACATTCTTATCTTGATATCTAAATGAGGGATCATCTTATTATGCTAATAAAATGCCAAACAAGAAATATAAGATGCAATCAAACATCACATTTTTATTAGTGAAATGATATGGTTCCCGCATATGATCTCTATCATGTGCACCGTGGTATGATCACTATCATACCTTTATGTTTAAGGCCAAGGTCTATGGAACTTACATGTTATGTATGTTGTAAGAGTATCATCTCATACTTCTACTTACAACATCACCAAATTATAACACTAGCCCAGCAACAATCTAAACTAGACACCTCTAATTTATCCATTGCAAGTTTTACGTGGCTTAGGGCTTTCGAAGATAGAACCGTTCTTACAAATAAACATGAATCACAACGAGGATAACCAAATTGTTGAAAACTCATTGCAAATTAGATATTGACTATAGTAGGAGAGACAGACACCCGCTAGCCACTTATGCAAAACTAGTTGCATGTCAAGCGCGGAACAGGTCTCATGTGCGAGGACATGTAAAGTTTGTCTGGGCCACTTCATCCCACTATGCCACCAATATCCAAAGTAAAACTAAGAAGAAATAAAATGATCATCATCGCCCACATACTCATATGTGTACTACCCGTGCAAAGCATCTACACATAGAACCTGGCTCTGATACCACTGAAGGGTTCGCAGCATAGAAAACAAAATTTTCCTACGATGGGAACAAATATGTACCAAGATCTATCTACTAGATACAAGCAACGGGCGGATATACATCTGTAGAGAACATACCCTTGAAGACCGACAAAGCTTAACGAGTCCAAACTCTGTTGATGTAGACGATCTCTTGTCGATCTCAAGATCGAGAGGAAGTCCTAGCGCCGCAAAACAGCAGCGCATCCATGCTCGCACACACGTACAAGACACCGAGCAACCCCCGCCTCCTCGCTCCAGCAATGCAGCGGAAGCACAACCCTTTCTTGCCGAATAGCCACCAGGAACATGTATCTCGCTAGGCCGAGACCATGGGGGATAAATTCTAGAGGAGGAGAGAGATCCTTCACGAGGAGGTGTAAGTGACAAGTGAGAGGAGGGGGTCCTTTTATAGGGGAGGGGGCAGCCCAAGGGGGCATGGACGCCGACCAAGGAGGGTGCCCCCACCTCTCCCTCATTCATGTGGTGGAAGCTCCACTCACATAAAAACATCTCCACTCACAATTCCACTCACATGCATAAATTTTCCACCAAAATTAATGCAAGCTCTCATTTAAATAAAACTCTTTTATTTATTTATTCAGAATTTTTTAATTACTTTAATTAACAAACATTCACATAAAACCCTTGCTAGTATTCAATTTCACATGCAGAACCAGTTTCAGCAATTTCAACCGAAACAGTTTCGGTGTCTAGTGAAATAAATTCATGCGCTTGTTATTCTTTCTGGCATGAAACTTTTGCTCCAATTGGATGTCAGTGTCCCTTAAGTGTGCCACCCTACGGTTCGCGAATAATGCGGACATGATCGATATCCTTCTCCGATCAATAATCAGAAGCGGGACTTGGAGATCCATACTGACTCCCACACATTCAATGATGACTTTCCTATGATCGTCGGAACCTTTTACGCTAGTATCTTAATCCCTTTGTTTCACGATATATTACATGTCTGAGATTCGATCATCAGTATCTCCATACCTAGTTTGATATCATTACCGACATGCACTCTTTTCTCGTTCCCATGATATAACATTCTAGTGATCAAATCACTTGCTTGCAAGCTATCCAATGTGATATCACTGAGAGGGCCCAGAGTATATCTATCTGTCATCGGGATGAACAAATTCCACTCTTGATCCATGAGTCTCAACATAACACTTTAGTAGTTTTGAATCCATCTTTATAATCACCCAGTTACGATGTGACGTTTGATGTCAACAAGAAACTCTTCCAGTGTTAGTGATTGACATGATCTCATGGTCTAAGGATTAGGACCACTTTGTAAGTTGTTATAGCAATATAAACTTAATGACTTTGATCGTAATGCTATATTTCAGATGAATGTTCATCACACCATTACACTAATGTTGTGACCTCGTTATTAACAACATCCAATGTCCATGATCAGGAAACCTTTGATCATCTTGTTAATCAACGAGCTAGTTTATAAGAGAGGCATAACTAGGAACTTTCTTTTTGTTTATTAAACACACATGTATTAACGTTTCCGTATTAATACAATTATAGCATGCAAAATAAACATTTATCGTAAACAAGGAATACGATAATAACCACTTTATTATTGCCTCTCGGGGATATTCCCTTCACTAGATGGTTCCTATGTGTGTGCCCTTTCGAACCGCAACAACCACATTTGCAAAACCTTGCTAGATCGCCACCGCTGCTAGCCACCAAGGCATCACCGGTGAGATGATGTCATGATGACGTCATGCTTGCAGCAGGTCAATCGGTCAAACCACATGGATCCTGCTTTGCTAAGGTGGCGTATGACATGGCAACGACCCCACCAGTCAATGACTGGGGGCTAGGTTAGGGTGTAGTGTAGAAAGTTTAAGAAAGGAGATGATGTCAGCAGTGACACAGTAGATATGTTTAATAATTTCTGAAAATGATTAAATCTTGGAAAATTAATATCTTGTGTTTTGTAATTCAGAAAAATATGTATAATATATGAAAATTTGTAGAAAAATAAAATCTATAACTTAAAACTATTATCAAACATTATTATGTTAACAATTTAAATAATTATTAGTTAATAAAGATTCTATAAGTTTTAATACTTTGATAAATCATATTTTAATATTAGTAAATGATAAAAATATAAATAAAATACCAAAAATCTTAGAAAAATAAGAACTATAATTCAAAACTATAATCATGCATTATTATTTCACTTAATTAAATATTTTTTACTTATTAAGTATTTATTAAGTAATAAATATTATCAAAAACATATCTTATTATTTATAAATCACAAAAATAAATATAATATACCAAAATGATCACAAAAATAATACCTACATGCTGAAAATATAATATTCCACTTTTGAGTCAAATAAAAATTTAAACACTTTAATAACTTGAATTTAAACCTATTTCCTTAATTGATAATTCATATAGGGTAAATAAAAATTTGCTAATATTTATAAAATTAGCCAATTGAGTTTAATAAATAGTATTAGTCTTCAATATTGATAATATGAAGTCAAAATGGTCCAACCCATTCTAAATACAATTTTATTGAATTATCATTCAACCATATGTGTAGTTTATTTTCTAAAAAGATCTTTAACCAATATAAAATCTCCAAGAATAATTTATAGTGAAATAAAAAATATTCCTTTACTTTAACCATAAGTGTATCAACATATCAAAACACTATAGTGAATCCATAAGTATTTAAGTAATATTACTTCCTTGTTTACAAACTATAACCACTCATCTATAAAAAGGAAAATGATTCTATTCCATTATAATGTTAGGAAACCACTACTCAAATAGAAGTAATGCCATGCTTAAATAACTTTAAGGAAATATTATGAAGTGAACAAAATACAAATATCATAAGCATTACAACCTAAGTTCATCTATGTTTTTAAAAGTTAACTTTAGTCTGCAAATCTTTAAGTGTAATGCTAATGACTTTATTATGTGTTTTATAACTCTGGTCTATTATAATTAAGTCGTAAAGCACCTCAAGTCCAAAATATTCAAGCAAGCACAAATAACACCGAGCACATTTGATTAACCATAAAGGTTGTTTAGACCTTAGAAAAGAAATCTTTTCTTCAAATGTTATTCTTTTTGCCACTTCAATCAACAGATGACAACTAATCATAATCACATTACTTTATACTTTACTCGTAGATTAGGATTGTTAGTACTTAATTCCTTATAAATGACAATACTTGTAAAGTAAGATTTAAAAATAAGGCAATTCTTATATAAGTAGTCTTTAAGTAACATTCCACGATTGTGTATCTCATTGTTTTATGGTGTTATAATTACATGCTGTTTCACACACTCGCAAGCCTTAATAAGAAGCACTGGTGTAAAACTTAATCTAAAAGGGCAACACATTCCAAATAAACCATTTCCAGTTTCCAAACCCTTGAACAACGTTATCCCCGGGATTCAAGTTTATCAACTTGCATTACATTACTTATGCATAAAGCATCTTGCTTATTTAAACATTAGTCCTTACCGGACCAATGATGCTAATTTCAGATATTGGATCTTATATTGCCTTGAAGACCGTGAGTGCATAATCTTGCAATCAAAAAAGGCAAGTTCACACTTGCTCATGTCCTTTGATTATTTTCGGTAAAGTATTTTACAAATCCAGTGTTGTCATCACCTGCATTTGAAAAAGGTCCAAAAACACTATTTTCATAATAATGTGATTATATAGGTTATTTACCATGAGGTAATAACCTACTATAAAAGTTCTGGTGGTAAAGGAACTTATTATCTAGGACTTAACAACCAATGTCGCCAGTGATTCTTGCGCCGTATATTATGTGTTGACCATGAGATTTGGAATGGGACGGAGAAGTCAGCTGTATCTTTTCCCTCTCGCATGGAGCCGAATGTGCGGTTCATGGCTGTTATCACTCGTAGCATGCATATTAATTGGTAATTCATAGAGGATATGCAACATATGGGTGGGAGCCCTCAACGTCCCACGATAGTTCCGGCATCTGAACAGTCTATACTGCCAACAGCCGTAATTCAATAGGCGGGCTGGCGTACACCAAGGAGACATGCGGGGTCGTGGAGAAGGCAGTGATTGTCTTGGATCTTAGGTTGGTCCTCAAACCAAGGAAGTTTGAACGGGGACATACTCCCGGCCGTGCAACAAAACCTAAGGTCTCTCATGGGTAAAGTGACGCACCTCTGCAGAGTGTAAGAACTGTAACTTGTTACTCCCTATTCCGGGAAGGAGCTGCGAACGCGGTGGGAAAGGAACTCCATGAAAGTTCTGGTAAACCCGTGAAGGCTGATGGACATAGCTTTTCAGAATAAAAGCAACCTTTGAAGAAATGTTTACGAAAACCTGCATTGCCTACGACCTACGGTCTATGGCTGTAGATATAGTGCATCAAACACTCATTTTCTAGTGAACTTGCTGAGTACTCTCGTACTCAAAGTATCTTCTTAACCCTTGCTAGGTTCTAAAGCCAGTACATACGATGTCGACATCAAGTTATGCTCCAGGAATCATCATCAGAATCTAAAGTTCTTCAATGAAGTCAAGGAAGTCAACATATACATCAACTCAAGTGAAGAAGAAGTTATTGATTAGATTGGAATACAATCTCTAGCCATAGAACCCATTTCTGTAGCGTATTGCAATAACAACAATGCAAGCCTCAATAGTTTAGAAACTAGTCTTAATAGTATGATAGTTTTTGAGTTTTTTATTTCTGATTCTTCTTTGTAAGAAGTTTCTTTCTCTCTCTTTAACCTAGAGTGCTCTCTGGATCTTGTGTAAAGAGTTGAGTTGTAACCTATAGTCATGTCTTGGACCTGCTGTGTTTCTGTTGTACCACTCTGAGGGATGTAATACTAGTGAACGGTGTTTCATGGGTGTTATGTCAACGACTATAGTGTACTACATTATGAAGTGGTATGCTGGGTCACCGTAGTTGGTATCAGAGCATATGCTTTGACCTTAGGATTAAAACCCTTTTAGGAAGATCTGTAGGTTGGATAGTGACTATAGGAGCCATCATATCTAAACCAAATATTCTATGAGCTGTGATGAGTATCCACTTGAGGATAACCTTGTCCCGAGGTGTATAACCATCTTTCTGAGAAATAGTTGTCCATATTCTCTTAGTAAAGTGTTATTTAGTGTCTTCCAAAGGAGACATAATCCACCAAGATACTTTAGGAAAGCTAATTGGTCATAGTAGATTAGGATCGAGTTTAAGACATCAATTGAAATGGTCTTAATGTTGTAGCCTAACCATAGAATTCATGTAAGACAGTGGAATCTTATGGTTAGTTAATAACCAAAGACAACATGATGAATATCATTAGGATAAATGTTGATGTAATGAGTAGTAATCATGTGGGATTCACTTGAGAATTCTACGTGATGAAGTGAAATTATGTTAGGATTTAATGACGGAGTAATGTGAAACAAAGTCATCATGGTTAGATTAGCTCTTGAATCATGCTAAATAGGTAAAACATAACAAGATCATGGTGAGATTAGCTCCGAAACCATGATATAGGTGTAAATACGAAAAGTACTTAGTTAATTAGCTTGAAGTAGAAGTATAAAAATAACATGGTAGAGCTATGATAGAAGTCATGGGTGCTAAAAATTTCTAATAATCTTTGGTTTAAGTTAGCAAATAGAATCTGATTAGTCAATTCGAGTGATCATGTAAGGTTATTTACTAAATAATGATAGGTTGGCGTACACCAAGGAGACATGCGGGGTCGTGGAGAAGGCAGTGATTGGCTTGGATCTTAGGTTGGTCCTCAAACCAAGGAAGTTTGAACGGGGACATACTCCCGGCCGTGCAACAAAACCTAAGGTCTCTCATGGGTAAAGTGACGCACCTCTGCAGAGTGTAAGAACTGTAACTTGTTACTCCCTGTTCCGGGAAGGAGCTACGAACGCGGCGGGAAAGGAACTCCATGAAAGTTCTGGTAAACCCGTGAAGGCTGACGGACATAGATTTTCAGAATAAAAGCAACCTTTGAAGAAATGTTTACGCAAACCTGCATTGCCTATGACCTACGGTATATGGCTGTAGATATAGTACATCAAACACTCATTTTCTAGTGAACTTGCTGAGTACTCTCATACTCAAAGTATCTTCTTAACCCTTGCTAGGTTCTAAAGACGGTACAGACGATGTCGACATCAAGTTATGCTCCAGGAATCATCATCAGAATCTAAAGTTCTTCAATGAAGTCAAGGAAGTCAACATATACATCAACTCAAGTGAAGAAGAAGTTATTGATTAGATAGGAATACAATCTCTAGCCATAGAACCCATTTCTGTAGCGTATTGCAATAACAACAATGCAAGCCTCAATAGTTTAGAAACTAGTCTTAATAGTATGATAGTTTTTGAGTTTTTTATTTCTGATTCTTCTTTGTAAGAAGTTTCTTTCTCTCTCTTTAACCTAGAGTGCTCTCTGGATCTTGTGTAAAGAGTTGAGTTGTAACCTATAGTCATGTCTTGGACCTGCTATGTTTCTGTTGTACCACTCCGAGGGATGTAATACTAGTGAAAGGTGTTTCATGGGTGTTATGTCAACGACTATAGTGTACTACATTATGAAGTGGTATGCTGGGTCACCGCAGTTGGTATCAGAGCATATGCTTTGACCTTAGGATTAAAACCCTTTTAGGAAGATCTGTAGGTTGGATAGTGACTATAGGAGCCATCGTATCTAAACAAAATATTCTATGAGTTGTGATGAGTATCCACTTGAGGATAACCTTGTCCCGAGGTGTATAACCATCTTTCTGAGAAATAGTTGTCCATATTCTCTTAGTAAAGTGTTATTTAGTGTCTTCCAAAGGAGACATAATCCACCAAGATACTTTAGGAAAGCTAATTTGTCATAGTAGATTAGGATCGAGTTTAAGACATCAATTTGAAATGGTCTTAATGTTGTAGCCTAACCATAGAATTCATGTAAGACAGTGGAATCTTATGGTTAGTTAATAACCAAAGACAACATGATGAATATCATTAGGATCAATGTTGATGTAATGAGTAGTAATCATGTGGGATTCACTTGAGAATTCTACGTGATGAAGTGAAATTATGTTAGGATTTAATAATGGAGTAATGTGAAACAAAGTCATCATGGTTAGATTAGCTCTTGAATCATGCTAAATAGGTAAAACATAACAAGATCATGGTGAGATTAGCTCCGAAACCATGATATAGGTGTAAATATGAAAAGTACTTAGTTAATTAGCTTGAATTAGAAGTATAAAAATAATATGGTAGAGCTATGATAGAAGTCATGGGTGCTAAAAATTTCTAATAATCTTTGGTTTAAGTTAGCAAATAGAATCTGATTAGTCATTTTGAGTGATCATGTAAGGTTAGTTTACTAAATAATGATAGGTTGGTTATATTAGCCATTCCAAGAGTGAGACTAAAGGTTAGTCAAAAACCAAATTGAGATCACTTTGTTAAAAATTATCCTGTTGCAATATAGCAATTAGGGTAAATATTGAAACAAAGTATAGTTTGACCCTAAGTGCTAAGTATCACAACGTAAACCTATACGAGGAGGTGTCATATACTACACAATTAAGCCTGAGTTCTAGAGATACTATACTCAACTACTATATTTCGGGCTTAGAATATTGTGTGTTATATGTACCACATTTGGATTTATTGATTTTTCTTGGATCTTCTTGATTGACTAGATCTGTACATGAAGTTTGACTTGGTGTGCAAATGCATGTTGTAACATCCAGGTATTACTTGATGTTATAGATCTAGATAGAAAAGGGAATTCGTGTAAGGGAGTGACGGTTTTTAAAGATCAAGATGAAGACTTACACGAAGAATGAAGCAAAGTATAAGGAGTATCAACGCAGTTTGAAGGATAGATCAAGCTCAGGTTATTGTTAGCCAGATATAAGAAGAAAGTCTAGTGTAGAAAATACACGGAGCAACAAGAAGTAATAAACTTAAAGTTCATTCAAAGTAGGTAATATTACTAAGAAGTAATGGAGTAGTAGTAGTACCAAGTTCATGGAAGTATCATGAATAAGTACAAAGAAGTAGCTTTGGAACTAAAGTGGTATTCAAGCTCTGACAATTCAGAGAGAATGGCAGTAGTATGTCAGAAACCGTAGGGTAATTCATACACCCTAGGATGTTCCGTAGTTGGTATTTAATTCACAGTTGGTATCTTGTCCGCAACCGGTGATGATTGACATAGTTAACCATATCATCTTAATGGTTGCATAAAGAGCATAAAACTTGGCCTAAGTTAATTCAGACATAAATGAGTATAAAATATAAGCGACCGTATTCCGAGACGCTTCGCAAAGTCAGATCTATCAAAGCAAAAATATTCAAACAGTAAGTAAGACAAATAATGATGAAATATTTGCTTCGGAGATCCACAATTGTGTGGATACGCCGTACAATCTTTCATAAGACCCTAACTAGGTAAAGTATAAGCTGAACAAAGACCTACATTCTAGTTATAAAGCAAATGGTTATTTTATAAGGTAGTTTAGAGACCATTAGTAAACCCCAAGGGGGAGAGTAAACAGAAAATGGAAGTATTGTTATCTTAATTCCAAGTAAAGGTTGGAGAATAAATACTAACCTATGACAACAATAAGCCTTATTTGCATAAGGTCAAAAGAAGTCATCATTATAAAAGTACTCTTAGAAGTATGTCTGGATAAAAGATCGAATTTTACTTCAAGGAAGTAGTACTCAAACCTTAAGGCAATTATTAAATAAAGTTGAAGGAGTATTTAAGGTGTTAACAAAATATTATCTAAAGCTTGATAAGGTAAAAGCTTGAAGTAATAAAATATAGTAGACCTAACAGACTAATTCTAAAGGAAACAACTCTTAAGTGATCCTTAAGAGGGAATAAAACATATCCAATTGGACATGGGTAGAGAGACAAGAAATTACAATGGGTATGGACTAAATGAGTTCAAATCCAATCTTCAGAAGGACTACCAGTATAAACTATACCATCACAAATCAAAAGTTAGTCTTTTGACCATAGTTATTGTTTAATAAAATTTAAAACTCCGTTTTAGTAAGACTTCCTAGACCTTGCATAATACAGTAAGGAAGTTCGATGATCAAGTAAGGGAATTGGATTAGGATACCTAATTAGGGAAATGAACTAGATAAGAGACATCAATTAAAGAATTGTATAATAAGGAAATATTCCTAAGGGAGTAAAGTAAAAGGAATTTTGGGGTATTGGAGACAACTAGTTGAAAATTGCCAAGTATGATGAGGATTCAAGGAAAAGATTTGGATATGGGATATTACCATTATTCCCATTGAGGTTACCATGGAGTTGAGACATATCGTAATCATTGCAAGACAATTCCTTACTCCGAAACGTGAGAGTATACGAACTCCGAGGACGAAGTTTATTTTAAGGGGGAGAGTCTGTAACATCCCAACATTAGAGCTTAGAAATAAGCTGAACACAGATATGTGCATTGCATTCATGCATAGAAAAACCGAATAATTTTCGCGCTTTTGAATAAAACTTGTCAAAGTGATTGAAGCTTCTCTCAACTTGATGGAATTGAAGTAGATCATCAAGTTGACTGCGATAAGTTTCAATATGACCTTTGCTAAAACCTTATTTTGGGTAAGGGAGATTTGATCTAAGGGTAGATCAAATGTAATAAAAGTTAAACCCTAATACATTACTTAATGATTTATATTGATCCTTAAGTAATCATATCTTAGTATTCATTACACAACTCATGAATACCAAGTTATAAACATAACTTAAGTAATTAGGAATATAACAATTAAATTTTGATCTATCTTAATCTCATGTACTTATACCATGAACATCATGGTGACACAACCTTAACTCTTTAGTGAGATTAAGTACGACAGAAACCAAGTCAAGATCATTCACCATATATCTTTCTTTCCATATCAAACCTTATAATCTCTATTGAACCTTGTTTTAATATCTATTGTTTATCAATGTTGAGTAATCAACTATTGATTCACCAATTCTTAAACTATCAATTCTTGATCTATCAACTCTTGTCCTTATCAGGGCATCCACTCTAAAACCTTTAGAGAGAAGTAAAAAGAGATAAGTGTTAATGTTAGATTTAAATATCATCTATAGGATGGGAGTGATTGAAGAGAATCAAATCAATATGATAATTGATGGAGTTAACTCACTCCTGAAATGATAGAAGAGTTATTGGAATATATAATTATATGGTAATAAAGAAGATTACAAGGATGAATCCTGAAGATAGTTACCAGGAGTAGTCCTATTGGATCAAGTAGGTATAGTCAATGAATTATATCTCTTAATCCAATAGAGCTAAACAGAAGATAATTATAATACAGCTATAATGTTGTATGGATGGAAGCTTTGATTAGCCAACTGGAAACCTAAGCCATAAATGATCTAAGGATTATAATGATCATGCCTTACTCACCAAGATTGAATGCTTATATCATGTATAAGTGACATTGGTGGATAAAACATGATTGAAATCTAGTATAGATATGTTATCCTAGGTTAGTCATGACAAGCCATATTAATATTATGAAGTTGAATATAAGTTATTGGAGCCAAGAAGAGATAAGATTGTGCTTAGAAGCATTGAGTTATTGAAGTAATAATATTCTTCTTAAATAATAGTAAGCACTTGAGGTGAAGTAGTTTGATTTATATAGCTACTAGAGTAATATTAGTGGTGGATGATTACGGAAGAGTATGAATGTAGTTAGAAGTAACCACTTGTCAGATTGGAGGTTATCAGCAGTACAGTAGCTGATATAACCAAGTATGGATATGAGAAGATTATGAAAAGCTTCAGTGTCAAGCTCATTAGATTTACAAGTGAATTTAGAAGAATAAAAGGTGGATAAGAATATTCTTGTGAAGTAAAGCTCATCATGTTAACACATGATGATGGATATGAAGAAGTAATATATCTAGGAAAGGAATTCCTTAATTAGAAGTCTGGAATTATTGAAGCATGGAAGATAGGAATTCTAGATAAAACACTAAACCCTAAATCTTTAACCAAACATAAAATCCATTTCCTCTGATTGATCTATCATCTTATTTCCACAAAGCTTTATAGGGATATTTTCCTATAACAAATCACTTAAGCACATATTTCTTATTTCCCATTATCATAACCATATGTGCTTAGGAGTTATATTTATCAATTCTTTTCCATATGACATTCTAGAAAATAACTTTCTGTTTTAAAGGGGTGATATCATTAAAAATCATAAACATAAAGACAAGGTGTTTAGCCATTAATCTTTATTCACCTCAACAAAAGAATATAAGTACATTAAGAACCCTAAAACCTAGGGTAAGCAATTATAATTCAAAACCCTAACTTCTATTTCAATCATGACTATCAATATATAAGCATGGTCATAATCAAGATTATTAAAAACAATATTCACTTATGAGTGGAATTAGGATAATAGAAGTTACCATATTAAAAACAATCTTCGTCGTCTTCCTCGTAGACGGAAGCTGTTGCATGGCACCACGACCGTCGTCGATCTCCGCCGCGCTGCGATGCATGCCGCCGCTGATGGAGGAGGGGATAAGAACGCCCACGTCCTCCTCTATCCATCCATACCAGTATCCCTCGCTCTCGTCATCTGTCTCTCGAGTTCCTCTTTCGGTCGAATCCCTAGCTTCGATCTCGCCGGAGTTGTCGTCGTTCTGAGCTTCCCCGTGCCTCATTGATCAAGCACACGGCTTCGCCTGGTTTCCCTGAGTCTCCTAGTCAAAGGAATCGAAGGGGGTGCCGTGAATCGACGCCATGAGGTCATCTTCCCGAGATCCGGTTGAGCTCCGTCATGGTAGCTGCCGGCGACTCCGACCTTCCCTGTCCACATCGACCCCCTCTACGCATTCGTGGTGAGCCAGTGAACCCTATCGTCCTCTCAAACCCCTCCTTTGCTTCTGCTATTGTTCTGTCGCCGTAGATCGACGTCCGCCGCCGCAAAGCTCGTCGCCGACCATGTTCTGGCGACCAAATAGAAGCGGCGCCGCTGCTAGATGGTTCCTCTGTGTGTGCCCTTTTGAACCGCAACAACCATGTTTGCAAAACCTTGCTAGATCGCCGCCGCTGCTAGCCACCAAGGCATCACCGGCGAGATGATGTCATGATGACATCATGCTTGCATCAGGTCAATCGGTCAAACCACACGGGTCCTGCTTTGCTGAGGTGGCGTATGGCATGGCAATGACCCCACCAGTCAGTGACTGGGGGGCTAGGTTAGGGTGCAGTGTAGAAAGTTTAAGAAAGGAGATGATGTCAGTAGTGATGCAGTAAATATGTTTAATAATTTCTGAAAATGATTAAATCTTAGAAATTTAATATCTTGTGTTTTGTAATTCAGAAAAATATGTATAATATATGAAAATTTGTAGAAAAATAAAATCTATAACTTAACTATTATCAAACATTATTATGTTTACAATTTAAATAATTATTAATAAAGATTTTTTAAGTTTTAATACTTTGATAAATCATATTTTAATATTAGTAAATGTTAAAAATATAAATAAAATACCAAAAATCTTAGAAAAATAAGAACTATAATTCAAAACTATAATCATGCATTATTATTTCACTTATTTAAATATTTTTTATTTATTAAGTATCTATAAAGTAATAAATATTATCAAAAACATATCGTATTATTTATAAATCACAAAAATAAATGTAATATACCAAAATGATCACAAAAATAATACCTACATGCTAAAAATATAATATTCCACTTTTGAGTCAAATAAAAATTTAAACACTTCAATAACTTGAATTTAAACCTATTTCCTTAATTGATAATTCATATCAGGGTAAATAAAATTTTTCCAATATTTCTAAAATTAGCCAATTGAGTTTAATAAATAGTATTTGTCACATCCCAAAATTTTCCAAATTTCGAAATGTGAAAAATAAATAAACAAAATAAACAATTATTGAAATTTAGGGTGAAAAGAAACTTTTTGTTTTGAAGTGGAAACATCAAAACCCTTCTTGAACAAACTTTGAATAAAAATTGAATCCAACTAAATTTAAATCAAGTGAAATGCATTCATCAAAGAAAGTATCTTATAAATTCAAACTTGGAAAATAAACCAAAACCCTAAAACCCTAATGGGAGATTTCCAAGATATCTCTATCCATACAAAATTTATCAACAAACATTTATAAATGATCAAGAATGATAATAAAAATATTATAAAACCATAGAAATAGGTTTCACTCAATTTGGAGTCATAAATAAAAACTTATGAATTTATTAAAGATAAAAGGAATTAATTTACAAAGCTAATAAAGACCTACCTAAAATCCATGCCAAGTCTTGAGCAAATAAATCCTAAGGGGATTTAAAAAGATAAACAAATATTAAATAAAACTATACAAATTGGAATCACCAATTTTGGATCTTTAAATAAAAAGATATGGATTTTATAAGCAAAGGTAGAAATAATAAATAAGGACTATTTTTATAGAGCCAAATAAAATCTTGGCCAAGCAATTGAAATAAAATATTTTTGGTTTAATAATAAGTGTAAAGGATTATTAAAATAAAATCATGAAGATTTATTAATATCCAATTTTGTTTAAGTAAAGATATTTTCCCCTATTTTGAATGGAAATTAAAACTTAATAGAGTATTTTAAATAATATTTCAAAGTGAAATTATTTTTCAAATAAAACCTACTAAAAAGGTTTTGGTAAAATTTATAATTCAAATAGTGTTTTAAAACATATTTTAATCCTATTTGAAATAAATACTAATGTCTATTTATTTAATTATTAATAGATCCTAAAAGAATAAAAAAAATTCCAAATTTGACTTAGAATATGTTAATAATCAGAATCAAAATATACCCAAAGTTTGGCAAAGGTTTGAATTCAAATAGTGTTTGAATTGTTTGAATGAAAAATTAAAACAAAAATCCAAAATAGAAAAGAAAAAAGGTTCTGTATAAAAAAAGAAGAAACAAGCCAGCCTAGGAGCAAGGCCCAGACCAGCCCAGCAGCGCAGCCCACCTTCTTTCCCTCCCCGAACCGTTTTTCACTCAAAAGCGAACCCGCGTGGTCACAGACAGGAGGACCCCACACCCAACACGGCCCCACACAGTCAGTCGTCGTCTTCACCCGCGTCGACCGTTTCCCCACGCTCGTCGCCGTTCTGCCTCGATTCATTTCGCGTTAATTCGAGTTATTGACAACGTTAACCCCTCAAGTAACCACGCGTGCATAAACGCCTCCCTCCTCTCTTCCATTTCCCCCAGTCGCCACTTCCCCTCTGCCTCTAGGCTGCACAAATTGCAAGCTCGAACCCCTTTGTCGCGACGAGCTTCTCCGGCCGATTCCGGCGCCGTCCAACCGCCCCTCGCCTCCCAGTACACGCGATGTCAACACCCGGATTTTTAATCCCAGATGCCTGTTATGCCATACATCGCACTCCCATGATTACTATTTTTGCGAGACATAACAGAATTGGATACCATAGTATATCATCCATTACAAATCGTACATAAGTTCTTACACAAATCTGGATCTCATGATCTAGTTCTTAATACAACTTCAAGCAGTGGAATACGTAATAATAGTGGTAGCGTAGGCGAAGCTCCATCTTCGGGGTCACAGGCAATGCTGATGATGGGAGATGATCGTAGTTGTCGTAACCTTCCTGGGGTCCATCCACCAGGTACTCTTCTTCATAGTATGGCCATGGGAATAGCCAGGGACAAAGCCATGAGTACTCTTTAAGTACTCGCAATCTAATACTAACAAGTAAAAGGGGTTTTTGGTAATAGGACACTAGGCTCTAGGGTTGTTTTGCAAGAAGCCAGATTTATCTCTACTAAGTTTAGAAACAACGAATGCTAGTTAAGGTTTTATAACACCTAAGTGGGAACTTGTATTTCATGTCATAACTCTGTTGTGTTCAAGTCAAAGTCTCAATTCATTTCACAAGTCTTTTTGAAAAGGTCCGACGGGGGAACAGTATGGCCACTCCAACTGTCCATAACCGCGGACGCGGCTATTCGAATAGTTTGACACTCTATAGAAATTGTACACTTTCACCACAACATTCGATACATCCATCAGGAACAAATCCTGAATTCACCATACTCAGTATGCGGATAATCAATCCTAACCTTTCAATTACACGCCCTAGTATAAGCACCTCTCCTGTGAGTTTGGCCTCCCAACCATGACCAACTATCATCTTGGGTACTGCACAGGTGGACAATCTTCCCAAGGTAGCCTCAGCTCATACCTTGGCCGTGAGGGAACTAATACTAATGTATATAAGTTTCCAGTCAAGCCCTACCCAATCTTCGGGTATTATGGTTGTACAATAAAATTGGAATGGTATCGCATCCAGACAACCATCAGTTTTATAAAGGGCTAAGGCTCATGCCTCAATATTTTCATCACCATAAATCATCTGGTGTTCGGAAACACATGTCCAAAACATTTCAATAGAATGATCCATCATTCCAAGGTTTTCATAATCATTTTTCCACCAAGTATTCCCATCTAAAGTTGATCAAGTTTTATGCTTAGCACTAGCATCTACAAGTGGGGGCAAGTAGTAATGAGGGGTGGTAAACTAGTATAGTTTCAACTAAGTTCAATCTTATGCCTTGGGATGATATCAAGATTATCTAGCTTAGGCCAAATTTTATGCTCTTTATGCAACCTTCAAATATCTTTCTAGTATCTACAATTCACTTAAGTAAACTCTAAGTAATAGCTTTGATAAAGAAATAAAATATAAAGCTTGTAAGTAAAACTAGGATTGGTTTATCAAGTGAGTAGGATCATCTATGCTTAAGGCATATAGTTGGCATGGTGACAAGCAAGTATTGGCTTGCATAGGTCAACTTGATTAGTAAGGCTTGCCTTGTGCAGAGCAGTGGTTGAAGTTCTCCTCGGCTTCTTCTTCGTAGTATCCTCCTTCTTCCTCGTATCCTTGGTCGGTACTAGCGTCTATAAATAAATACGAGGTACACAATCACCAAACAATACTTAACTACTTTCAATCATCACACAAAAGGGTCCTATAGATGATCTAGCATCATCACTAACATTACAAGATTAAAGCTTGGTTTAATTCCTTTTATTTTTAGAAAAGTAATTTCTACTCATTAAAAAACTACTTAAGATTTAATATTCTCCAAACCAAACATGGGATCATGTTGACACATGTCATCACCACATATTTTTGTCCATGGGAATATGATTTAAAGTGGTGTCACAATTTAATAAGGTTTTACCCTTTTATTTTAATTAAAGAAGTGACTAGAAATGCTTATGTGGCATTCTTTTATTACTTGAACATTATTTCTGTAAGTAAACCTATATATTTTTATATATTCTGAAAGGTATGGTTGAATGTGATTTTTGAGAGTTGGAATCAACTCAAAAGCTATTATGGTTTTAATTTGAAAAATGTTTGAATGCAAAAAAGGTTCCGCCTTATTATTTTTACCAAGGATGATCTACAGATCCAAATGACTTGAATCCAATGGGCTTGGATTCAGCACTTCCAGACCTTTCTAGCAAAATTAGTTTCATTCAATTTGGTGCACTGAATCGACCTGGTTGATTTTTGAAACTATGTACAGAAGTGTGTGTGAAATAAAATGGAAAAGGTTAAATTCAAATAACTGGGGTGCGCGGGAAGTGATACTGGGCCGGGCTGCTAAGCACAGCGCTTACGCGGGCTGGTTAAGTTGCTGTCCCCACGCGTCAGTGAGACGAGGGGGTGCGAAGCGGTATGGGGCTATGTGGTGCGTTCGATCTGGTTCTAATCCAACGGCTGAGAGTCATCGTCGATGTTGGGCAACGCCGGCGAGACAGAAACCTAGCGCGACCAGTGGGGGTCGTTGGTGGATCACCGGGGCTCAGGCGAGGGTCGGCGAGGTGGGCGAATGACGAAGTCGACGACGACAAACCTCCTGGTATCGGCAGCTTCTCCTGGGGTGGCTCCAATCGCTGGCCCCCTTCTTCTCCAGAGGCGGCGGGCTCCGGCGAAATTCTGGCGATGCGCTGCTCGCCTTGCTTCGGGACTGCGGCGGGGCGGTTCTGGGTGAGAGGGGAGTGGAATGGTGTTAAGAATTCGAGCGAGGGAGGCCTCTATTTATAGTCGCGATGGTAAGACCGAACGGCATGGGCAGGCGACGGTGGCGACACGGTTACAGGCTGCTATAGGCATGGCCAGCGGTGGCGATCGATTGGTGGTCTCCTGGCGATGCTCTACGGCTTTAATGTGCTTGTAGGGGCGGTGCAATTTGGTCTGGAACACGCGAGGCTCTGCGCGGCAGAGGCGGCGTCTTTGACGGCGAGCGGTGGCTATGGGGCACGGGCGATGAAATGGGCATGTCTGGCGTGTTCCTGGGATGGTGGGGAGCATGTTGGCGGGCGGCGAGGGCTCGAGGTGGTCGGGTTGCATGGGAACGGTGCGTGCTCTGCGGCGCACGTCGGCATGGTCGACAGCGGCACGGGCGCGGCGTTCCTGGTGGTTCTGGGCATTGTCTGTGATGCAGGGCTGGTCGAGAGGGGGCGGTGAGGCATGGGTGATCTCCCAGACAAGGTTGGCACGGCTAGTTTCTTTCCTAGCTTGGTGTCTACACTGGGGTGGCAAGGGTGCACTCGGCTGTTCACCATTGATGACATTGGCAAGCTCACAGTGGTGCTAGTGCTTGGTTTAACTTGCTAGATGATCTACTGAGATGGTTGTGAGCTAGAGAGGGAACCAGTTAGGCTCAAATCACTGCTCCAAATAGTGTTTGGATTTTATTTGATTTGCATCTGCAAGGTGTTTAATGAAATGGCCGCAAGAATTCAAGTTTTGAATTTTGAAAAGATTTTTGGTGGGTGTGCTAGATTGGTGCTGGTGAGTTTGTAGATGCTTGGGTTTTGAAAGTTGAGCTTGTTTGAGTGGTTTTTGAAAAAGTGGGATCTTCCCATATGATAAAGATTCAATTTTGAATTGTCATTTAAACTATGCATTTGAATGTTTCTGGATGATCACAAAGTGGGCATTGATACTTTGTTATGAGTACAATCAAGGGGTGCAAAGATCCAGAAAAGTTTCTGTTAAGTTCTGAAAGTTTGAGACAGCCAAAGTAGGCATGGGAGTTAAATTGGTCAAAATGACCATTCCTTTATTTTATTTGTTTTGATTTACTTGTCTTTGAGAAAAGTTTGGGAATTGTTTAGATGATGTTTATTTCACCTAAGCATCCATTTACAAGCAAAGAAACACATAAACAAGGCAATTCAAAAGAATCCAAAATGGAATGCATACACATATGAATACTTTCCTATTTTAATTGGAAAAGTTTTTGTTAACCCTAAATTTGGTGATTAGATTTTGATGATTCTAGTTTAATATTTTTGGGATGTTACACGCAATCCTGATCCCCCTCTTCTTGCGCATCTTCCAGCACCTACCACACACCCGCGCGAGCATCGTAGCCTCGACAACCTCGACATCTGAGCGCCGCCGTGTCTGCCATTGCTTTGGCAACCTTCCCTGGTAAGCGCAGACCGCCCCGGTACTTCTCGATGATGCACCCATGATCCCCAGCACCGTACGCATCTAACCCCATGCTCTATTTGCCTTAGCGCACCCTCAAACCTCGCCACCGTCTTCAACAGAGAGCATCTGACGCCGACGCCGTCTCCGGTGAGCAATTCCTCGGGAACCAGAGCGCCCCTCGACAAGCTGACCACACCTTGAGCTTCGCCGCACTCCTGCGAGCACGGTGAGCATCCTCTCCCTCCCTCGCGCGACCTAGTCCCTCAGCAACGTCTCCGTCCGAGCGTGCACCGCCGTCAACCACCGCCAGCGCCGCCATACCATGGTCGAGCAGCTGTGATCCGTTGGATCTCGATCCGTTTGACGAGGTTTAATCTCGTCAATGCCCATTGTTATGGACTTGGGTTTTGGAGAAGATGGGGATGCTGGAGATCGTGGCACGGTTAACAGACAAGCAACCAGGGGACACGAGATTTACCCAGGTTCAGGCCCCCGGAGGGAAAACCCTACTCCTGCTTGTCTGCTCTTGATTACGGCGGAACCGAAGGTTACAGGGTGCGCAGATTCGATCTGGCGTGGATGCGTGTGCTAAAGTATGAGTTGATCGATCGAGGGCGTGCCCTCCTGGCCTTTATATAGACTTAGGCAGGTCCCGGGCATAGTCCTAGTCAGTTACAAGTTCTAGGGCTTTACCCCTTTGAGTTTTCTATCTATGCTAGTCTTGTTCTCCAAGGATCCGAAGATGTCATGGGCCTTGATCACCCGAAAATCTTCATGGGCCAGCGTATATCTGTTGTGGGCCTTCCTTGGGCTGGACCAGGTATGCTGAAGTCGTGTACCCGTAGGGTATAACCATGTCAGTAGCCCCCGAGTGATCAGTCGAATCGTAGATTCGGCTGAGGACTCTTCCATATTTCGTGTGCAACTATGTATTAATAGTATATGTGTGCAGGGATTGTTGATGCGTGTGCCCGACTCACCCGACGGATCAGGGTCAGTTAACTGTCTTAGGACGAAACGACACGATCTTCTTCAGGTTCGGGTCCCTCAACCCGGACCTGGAACGTATGCTGGCGTAATTCGACTCACGCTGCGGAGGACTTACAGGAGTGGAATTCCAGTGATTTTAATTGGTGCACCCAACGCGTCCGTCGGGATTTTTCATCGTACCTGCTGGTACGGATTCGTACTAGCAGAGCGCAGTCAGGTGCGTTGCCAGGCCATCAGATGATATCTGTAGGTCTTATCTTTGCGTCGCAGACGCAGCATCCGAACACTTATCACCACGGAGGTGTTTCGGGTGGCCTAGGAGATTGTTGCTTACTCGGCCGTTTTGTTGAGGCAAAGTTGCCAAAAAAAAATTTTGCATGCTCATCCGAAGGATCTCAGTCGAAGTTTTCATAGGGTGCGCGATCAGCGCTCCCTATGGGAGTAGCCCCCAAGTGTCTGTTCGAGTCGTAGACTCGAACGGAGACTTTAGTTCAAGCATTGTTTCTTGTCGTTAAGTCCGCAGGACTCGAAAATTTTCGGATGCTTAAATCCATCATCCCTATGGGAGTAGCCCCCAAGTCCGTAGTGGAGTCGTAGACTCGACGTAGGACTCAGAGGAATAATTTGTCCTCATTTGTCTGTCGGGTGCGCGGCCAGCGCTCCTGATAGGAGTAGCCCCTGAGTATTTAGTCGAATCGAAGATTCGAGTGAGTACTCTTAGATGTGGAGCCGAAATGGTGCTAGTATAGCTTTTGATGACGTCAATGCTTACGATTGATGATCTCAAGCGTCTGCTACGCCAGAGATGACTTGACTGGACGAACATGGGTCCCACTTGCTGACTTTGATTTGACCGGTCACGCGGGGCGTGGAGATAATTACAGCGTCTCCTCGATTTCCGCACGTAGTGGACGGCGTGGTAACGACGGTTCGTTGTGGTGTTGACACGTGTACGACCAGATCTACCATTGGCGTTAGGTCTTCTCGATAGACGTCCAGCGTGCGTCCTCTTCGCTGTTATAATCCTTGGTGAAATCGTGGTTTGTTTTTCACCGCACCAGTTCATCTGTTCACTGCCTCCTTGTTCTTGAGCGATTCTTGCTGCGCGCTGATCTTTCCTTCCACATTTCCTTCGTTCTTTCTTCTTTGGCATCGCCACCACCGCTGTAGCGCTATGGGGAAAACAAAGAAATCCTCATCTGTAGTTGGGACCAGCGCCGCCGGAGGCAAGAAAGGCACCGCCGCTGCTCGCGTCACCGATGGTGGCTGGCGGCGATCAGAGACACGGGAGAGCGATCTCCGCAAACTGCGCGAGCGATGCCTGATCCCGCAGGACACGACGACCGTCAAACTCCCCGGCAATGAGGTAATCCCCCGTCTCCCATCTGGGTATCGGGTTATGTTTGTCGCCTTCGTTTTGCGTGGGTTTTTGTATCCAGTCCATGACTTCCTTCGTGGACTGCTCTTCTTCTATGGGGTTCAGCTGCATCATCTGTCTCCCAATTCTCTTCTCCATATTGCTTGTTTTATCACCTTTTGCGAGTGCTGGCTTGGCATTGAGCCGCACTTTGGCCTCCTCCGGAAGCTCTATTCCGTGAAGAGGCAATCTGGTTCGGATGGTGTGTATCCCATTGGGAGTTTCATCATCTCCCTTAGTCCCAATCTGCAATTCTTTTCCTTTTCCATGTCCGAATCTGTCCAGTACTGGCGGAGGCGATGGTTTTATATCCGTGACTCTGTAGTGCCCGGGCAAGATTTTGGTCTTGTTCCCTTTGACCCCTCCCAGTTGATTGAGAAGAAAAGATCCTGGAAAAACCAAATTTTAGACGGTGAGGTGGCGGAGATAGAGGCCCTGTACCGTCGGGTGGAGGATCTCCAACTTATTCCTGAGAAGGAGGTGAATGGTGTGGACATCATCCGAACTTTTCTTGAACGTCGGGTGCAGCCTCTCCAAGCGAGAGCGCACCTGATGTTTCTTTATTCTGGGCGCCGTGATCCGACGAGGGTGTCGAGTGAGAAAATCTCCGGGGTGGAACTTGACAAGGCTCTTCGCGCGCTGTTGAAGTTCAAGGCCGACGAAAAAATCCCGGGGAAGTCGCTGACTCCTCCCTTTTCCTCGACGCTGGTCGTACCGAAGGTGTAGATTTGCGCACGTAGTGCTCCCCCTTTGTTTTTGTCGTCTGTGTATTTTTTCCTTTGTTTGCTAACAAAGTTTCTTCTCATCTTGCAAAGCTTCAAAGTGCCGGGCATGGTACCTCCGTTACCCGAATGGTATCCGACTGCCCCGGATAATGAAGTGGTGGATTCCGTGTCCGAGCTACCGTCAACGCGATCTCCAGCGGAGGATGCCGACGAGTCGAGTGAGGACCATTCGCGCAAGCGATCACGAAGCTCCAGCGAGTCTTCGGATGCCTCGACTCCTCCTACTCCCAGAAATCCTCTGGGCCTTGAGCGTCATGGTGGTTCTTCCTCTCCCCTTCCTGCCATTCCTGTGCGGGCTGTTGCGCTGCACCCGCCAGCAAAGCGGAAGAAGGAAGAAAAGAAGGAGGAGAAGAAGGAAGAGAAGAAAGAGGAGAAGAGGGCCCAAAGGGCTTCTCCTATCTTTGACCTGAGTGCATTGGGCTCGTAAGTTTTCTTGTTGCACCGTTGTCCTTTTCCCTTCATGATTTTTGCACCTGTGTTGATTGGTTCGTATATAGGCAATCCTCCGACGACTCTAGTGATGGTGCGCGGGAGATGATGGGGGAGTCGAACATTGCATCGCCTCCTCCTCAGACGGTGGCGACTTCGTGTGACGCCGCTTCAGTTCCTCCTGTGCGGGAGAGGCTGGTGGTTGCGCCTCAGAAATTCGCAGGCGGCCCTTCGGGGTCGCCATCGGAACATGTAAGTTTTTCTGCTTCATGTCACGGGGGAAGCCCCCAAGTGTCTTCGTGTGCTAATGTTGTTTTTGCTTCTTTGTGTTGGGCGTAGCCCCCAAGTCCTGTTCTTACTGCTATTGCCTTTTTCTGCAGCCTCTTGTCCAAGAGGCCAAGCGGCTGGTGGAGGAGCGCCTAATGCTGGAGGCGAAGCTGCGGCAGCTTCAAGGTATCCGTCTGCCTTTTAGTACCTCTCTTGTTTATCCTGGTCCTGTTCTTTGACACTTGCTTGTCTTAAATGTAGAGGAGCATAACGAATCTCTTCGTGAGGTCGACGCTCTTAAAAAGATCCTTGGCCAATCGGAGCAGAAGGCCGAAGCCGCCGTTGGTGCGAAAGAGCGCCTTGAGCTGGAGCTGACGAAGGCAGCCGAAGCGAAGGAGCGTCTGCAGCAGGAGGCCGCAAATCGTGAAAGAGGGGTGGCGGAGAAGCTCATGGCCGCTGCCCAGGCTGTTTCGGGTGAGTAAAGGCTTTTGTACTTGTTTCTTTTTCTACGAATCTTCTTCCATGCTGCCTTTCTTCATGTTTTTCTTTGTTTTTGTCTCAGATGCCACAGGCATCGAGTTCGACCGCGGTGCTCTGGAGCACGGGAGTGCTCTAGATGATGCCACTATGGCGGTCGAAGACCGCTGCAACACCGTCGTCAACTCCCTTGCCAAGGCGAAAGATGTCCTTGGTCGCTTCTACCAGGAGCTCTTCCCGAAGGGCGCAACCCTTGAAGATGTGGATGCCCTGGCAGAGGCTCTGTCAGCCGAAGCGCTTGCGGCGCACAAGCGCAAGCAGAAGGGCATCGGCGCGTCCGTCGGGCTGGCGATGGCCATGGCGGCTGGGGCGGAGCTGGACTTGCCCCAAATCACTTCTCGGATGACGACGGTTGCGGATGGATCCGAGGTAGCCTTCGCCGCCTACTCCGCTCGTGCAGACGATATGGGCCCAAACTCATTGACTTGCTGTCTGAGTACGCATTGCGGCAGCAGGGCGAGGCCAAAGCTAGGCAGTCTGGTTCTGAGGCAACTCAGTGTCCCGTACCTTAGGAGTAGTAGACGTAGGGTATTTTGTAGTCTTCTTTTGTTGTAAATATATTTTGTAGTACCATCCTTGTGCCACGCAGTGGCCTTATATATTTAATGAATTCCTCCGAGTTGTTCTCAATCCTTGGCTGAATGTCTGAGTACCTTCTTTTTTCTGCTGCTATAGGTTCCTTCGGGTGCTGACCCGGCTGATACTTCATCCGCAAGGCCTGTGCGACCATCGTTGGATGATTCCTCGCAACTCGCTTTCTTTCGAGATCACGTGCGCAGTTTGGAGAGGGAATTGCTCGGGTTGCGTGGCCGCGCCGACGTTTGGAAGTCCAAGGCGGATCATGGTGCAGCCAGAGAGGAGTACCTGATGACGGAGCTCGGTCGGCTATCCGAGCAGCTGCAATGTAAGTTGATCCTTGTTTCGGGTTGTAGCTTTAGTTCTTCGAGTGAGACTGTTGGCCTTATTCTATTCTTGTGCGATTGTCGCAGGTGCGAATCTTGCTCCGAGGGAAGAAAAAGAGCGTGTCGCTGTTCGGGTCAATTGCTTGACTCAGTAGGACATGGAGGCCGGCGGCTTCTTCTGGATGGATCGCGATCGCGCCATGGTTCTGGCGACGGTGCAGGATCGTGTCTATCAAGTGTCGTGGGTGCTGCGCCAGGTGCAGACATCTCTGTCCTCGGTGCTGCACGTCATGTTTCCCTTGGATGCCGTGCCGACGACCCTTGCAGGTCTTCTGTCGAAATTTCGGAGTGCCAGTAATGTCAAGGAGATGGTGCGGCAGCAGCTCGTTGCAGGAGTCAAAGCTGCCTTGTCTCTTGTGAGGGTGCACCACCCTGACGTAGATTTGGCTGCTGTGGCATCTGGGCCGCCTCTTCGACCGGATGGTGGCGAGTGGAACATGCGTCCGCATTACGCGGCTGTAAGGCAGTATGCCGAACAGATTGTAGATTTGTTTGAGAAGCGTGCTCAGGTTATTCTTCAGAATAGGTAGGACCTGAAAATAAACAGATAGATGTAAAATTTGTATATTTTGGCTGGGCGTATTTGTGCCCTTTGTTGTAAAGGTTTTCTTGTTTGTGAGCACGCAGTGCTCTGGTTGAGTACGTGTCCTTTTCGTTTGCCTGACGTGGTCAACTACTCAGGTGTACACGTTTGGTCCTCAGTCGATGAAATCGTGAGGTGGGGGGAGCCCCCAAGTGCGTTTGTAGCATGTAGTAAAGTTGCAGAAAAATAGTCAACCGAAGGTTGGGGGCGAGACACTTAGCTTTATTTATATCGTAATGGAGGATGTACATGGTTCGGCTGAGTAGCCTTGGCTGAAAGCCTTATTGAAAGTAAAAAGGGGGTAATTTGCTACGGGTAGAATCGTCGCAGGTGCGAGATGTTCCATGGGTTGGAGTATGCGACTCCAGACTCCATGTGCTTGAGGCGATAGGCGCCACCTGGGATGACTTCGGTGATGACATAGGGTCCTTCCCATGGTGACTCGAATTTATTCGGTCGCTTTTGCTTGAGCCATAAGACGAGGTCTCCTTCGACGAAGGACCTTGGACGTAGCCGGCGGCTGTGGTAGTTGCGGAGACTTTGCTGGTACACCGCTGATCTAGCTGCTGCTATATCCCGTGCTTCGTCGAGTGTGTCGACGGCATCTTTGAGTGCAGCCGTGGATTCGGCTTTGCTGTAAGCGACGACTCGTGGAGCCTGGTGGCGCACTTCGGCTGGTAGCACGGACTCAGCTCCGTGCACCATGAAGAACGGTGTGTAACCGGTGGAGCTGTTTGGCGTAGTCCGTAAGCTCCACAGGACAGACGATAGCTCTTTCGTCCAGTTTCCAGCTTTGTGCTCGAGTGAGCTCATGAGGCGCTTCTTGATGCCGGCGCCGATTAGGCCGTTGGCCTTTTCCACTTGCCCGTTTGTTTGCGGGTGTGCCACTGAGGCATACGTGATATTGATCCCGAGGCCTTCGCAGAAGTCCTGGAATTCTTCGGAGATGAAGTTCGATCCGTTGTCGGTGATGATGCTGTGCGGTACGCCGAACCTGTAGACAATGGATTCGAAGAATTTGACGGCGGTTTTGCCCTTCTGGTTGGTGACTGGCATGGCCTCGATCCACTTGGTGAATTTGTCGACTGCGACCAGGAGGAAGACGTGTCCCCCTTTCGAGGACTTTGGCAGTTTGCCGATCATGTCGAGGCCCCATTGGGCAAAAGGCCAGGCTATGGGTATGGGTCGAAGTTCGGACCCAGGTGCGTGCGGTTTGTCGGCGAACCGTTGGCACCCGTTGCATCTTCGGACGGTGTCCTTCGCGTCGCTCATGGCCGTTGGCCAATAGAATCCTGCTCGTAGAGCCTTGGCGACAAGGGAGCGGCTGCCTGCGTGGTGGCCGTAGATGCCCTCATGGATATCTTGGAGTATGGATTTGCCGTCGTCGATGGTGAGGCACCGTTGTAGTACACCTGTAATGCTGCGTTTGTACAGCTCACCGTTGATGATGGTGAAGGCTTTTGACCGACGAGATATCCGCCGGGCGTCTGTCGGGCTGTCAGGCAATTCTCCGTTTATCAGGAACTGGAGGTATGGACGTGTCCAAATTTCTTCGACTGCCATGACCTGCATCAGGTTGACCATGGCAACTTCGGTATCCAACTTTTTGGGTCCTTCATGACCTTCGGGTAGCGTAGCCCCCGAGTGTTCTGCTTCTTCGGGTGATCCCTTGGGGAATTTCCACTTGATGGATGGCACACAGATCTGTTCGAGGAACACACCTGGTGGTACCTTTGCACAAGTGGAGCTGATGTTGGCGAGTCTGTCGGCCTCCTCATTGCTCTCTCTTCCAACGTGCCGAAGTTCGCAGCCGTCGAATTCTCCTTCGAGTGCGTTGTACAGCGCGCGGTACGCGATCATGTTTTCGGCGTGTGCGTCGCACTCATTCATCGTCTGTTGTACGACAAGGTTGGAGTCACCGTAGATGACCAGGCGCGTTGCGCCGCATATTTTTGCCATCTTCATGCCATGGATGAGGGCTTCGTATTCGGCCTCATTGTTAGAGGCTCTGAATTTCATCCGAAGAACGTACTTCATCTTGTCACCTTGCGGGGAGGTTAGTATGACTCCTGCCCCTGCTCCGGCTTCGCGTTTGGAGCCGTCGAAATGCATTGTCCAGGACTATGACATGTCTGGGGTGTCAGGCAGCTGCAGCTCCATCCAGTGCACCAGGAAGTCCGGAAGGACTTGAGATTTGATTGCGTGTCGTTTCTCGTAGACGATGTCCAAGGGTGATAGTTTGATGCCCCACAGGGCCACACGTCCTGTGGCCTCTGGGTTATTCAGGATGCTATTCAGGGGTGCCTCGTTGACGACCATCACCTGATGCTCCTGGAAATAATGGCTCAGTCGTCGAGCCGTCATGAACACGCCGTAGGCTAGCTTCTGGTAGTGCGGGTACCGCTGTTTTGTTGGAGTGAGTACCTCGCTGAGGTAGTAAATTGGGCGCTGGACCCCGTGGGTCTTGCCTTCTTCGGGTCGTTCGACCACGAGTACGGTGCTAACCACCTGGTGTGTGGCTGCTATGTACAGCAGCAGGGGCTCGCGCTCCTTTGGCGTGACCAAAACGGGCGAGGTGGAGAGGAGCCGCTTGAGGCTTTCGAATGCGTCGTTGGCTTCTGGTGTCCATTCGAATTTGTCTGCCTTGCGCAGCAGCTGGTAGAATGGTAGGGCCTTCTCGCCCATGCGGCTGATGAACCTGCTTAGTGTCGCTACTCTCTGCGAGCTGCTGAACGCCCTTGAGGTTTTTCGGCTTCTCCATTGTCATGATGGCTTTGATTTTCTTCGGGTTCGCCTCGATCCCTCGTTGAGAGATGAAGTACCCTGGCAGTTGACCCGAGGGGACGCCAAAGGCGCACTTTTCTGGATTGAGCTTGATCCTGTAGCGATCAAGGTTGTCGAACGTCTCGTGGAGATCGTCGATAAGTGTCCTTGCCTCCTTGGTTTTTATTACTATGTCGTCGACATAGACTTGAACGTTGCGACCGATCTGGTCCTTGAGGTAGACCTGCATGCATCGCTGGTACGTGGCACCCGCGTTCTTTAGCCCGAAGGGCATTGTGTTGTAGCAGTATACTCCGAACGGTGTGATGAACGCCGTTTTCTCTTGATATTCGACCTTGAGTCGAATCTGGTTATAGCCTGAGTAGGCGTCGAGGAAGGAGAGTTTCTCACATCCTGCAGTCGAATCGATTATCTGGTCGATCCGAGGAAGAGGGAAGTGGTCCTTTGGGCAGTGTTTGTTTAGTGACGTGAAGTCTACGCACATCCGCGTCCTTCTTCGGGAACATCACCGTGTTTGCCAGCCACTCGCTTTCCTTTATTTCCCGGATGAAGTCCGCTGCGAGTAATCTGTTGATTTCCTTGCCGATAGCTTCGGCTCGTGGCTCCGACAGTCTTCGGATGGACTTCTTGACTGGCTTGGTGTCTGGAAAAACTTTGAGTGCGTGCTCGGCGAATTCCCTGGGAACTCCTGGCATGTCCGCAGGACACCAGGCGAAGATTTCCCAGCGCTCACGGAGGAATTCGACGAGCGCGCCTTCCTATGCGGTGCTGAGGTCATTGGCGATCAACGCCGTCTTGGAGGCGTCCGTTGGATGGACCTGCACTTTCTTGGTGTTGACGGTCGAGTCGAAGGACATGTCAGGTGCGTTCTGCCTTGTGACTGGGGGTAGCCCATTGTCCGTCGCCTCGCGGAGCCTTACAAGCTCGTCTTGCATGCCGAAAGACTAGGAGATTTTGTTGAAATCCCTGTCGCATTGGTCCGATCGGGTGAAGCTCCCGTGGACTGTGATGACGCCCCTTGGTCCTGGCATCTTGAGTAGTAGGTATGCGTAGTGTGGGACGGCCAGGAACCTTGCGAATGCTACACGTCCCAGGATGGCGTGGTATTGCGACGGCCAGTCTACCACTTCGAATCTAGGCGCTCCTGCCGAAAGTTGTCCGGCTTCCTGAAGATGACGTCGAGCCCTATTTTGCCTAGGGGTAAGATGCCCTTCCCTGGGACAATGCCGTGGAACGTTGTCTCTGATTGTTTCAGGCTGCATTGCGGGATTCGCATAGCTGCTAGGGTGCTTGCGAACATTAGGTTGATGCCGCTGCCACCGTCCATGAAGATGCGACTCATCTCGAAGCCTCCGATCTGCGCCTCTAGCACCAGGGCAGCATGACCTGGGCGAGGGATCTGGCAAGGATGATCCGTGCGAGTGAATGTGATGCAGGACTCCGATCCGCTGAGGTACTCAGGGATTGCAGGTGGAGTTGCCACGGCGAAGTTGATTTGTCGGGTGATTTTCTTCTGCACCCTATTTGTGGGGCGTCCCTTCTGTATCATATTGAGTGCTCCTTTTGGTGGTGGGTACCCGATCCCAGCGTTGTTCTGTGCTGGTGCGACTGGTTGGCTTGGGCCTCCGATAGGTGGCGGTGGAGGAGCTCCGTGTGCTATTTCGCCCTGCGCAGGTGCGCTTCCGAACGCAGGGTTTGGGTCTTGTTGCCTCATCTGCACCATGCTTTCGCTAAGTTTCTGGAACTCGCTGCAGTCCTTGAGCATGTGGCTTGCTTTACTTTTGCCATCCTGTTTGTCGATGTAGAAGTGGATGGTGCATGGACCCGAAAGTTTGTCGAATGCTGAGGGTCCATTGTCGCGGTCGCGGCATTGCCACGACTGCGTTGGTCGTCCGTTGTCGCGGAAGTTTCCGCTGCGGTATCCTCCGCTGTTGCGGCTGTTGTCGTTACGGCGGTCAGTGTAGCCGGCCGCGACCATGTCGGGTCCGTCGCGTTCCTCGTAGACGCGTGATCTCCTCTTTCTGCGGCGTTCACGTCTTCGGCCGTAGTCATCTTCTTCATCTGATTGCGCTCGCTGGATGCAATCTTCGCCGTCTACCCAACTGTTGGCGATTTCCATGAGTTGGTCGAGTGTCTTGGGCTTTACACGTCCAAGTTTCTCCTTGAAGTCTGGGCGCTTGACGCCGTCCCTGAAGGCGTCGATGGCCCGCTCTTCGGAGATGTGTGCTGCGGAGTTCTTGGTTGTAGACCAGCGTAGTATGTACGAGCGAATAGATTCACCCGTTCTCTGAGTGCAGGCTCGCAGTTCTTCGATTGAGGCGGGCCTCTTGCTGGTTCCTTTGAAATTTCGGATGAAGCTGTAAGCAAGCTCCTCCCAGCTTTGGATGGATCCTGATGATAGGCTGCTAAGCCAGACCCGCGCCGCGCCTGTCAGCTGCATCTGAAGGCATTGCATGGCGGTTTATTTGTTGCCTCCGTGAATCTTGACGGATGATAGATGGTCACTGAGCCAGGACTTTGGATCTTGCGTGCCGTTGAACTTCGGAGTATCCGAAGGAAGCTTGAAGTTGCGTGGCATCTGTGTTCGCCGAACGGATCTGCTGGAGCATCGAGCTCCGCAGATTTCTCCTTCGTCTTCATCCATCTCAGATTCGGACGAGCATGCGCGTTTAGCACGTGCTTTATCGATCTTGCGCTGTGTAAGCTTGTCTCTAGCGTCGTAGTCGCGTTTATGGCGGTGCGAGCTCTTCTTCCTTCGAGGAAGATCGTGCTCCTCTTCCTCTTCGGATGAGGGGGTGGGACTCCGGTCACGCCTGGCCGGAGATTTCTTCTTAGGCTCCGCAGGAGTTTCTTCGTGGAGCGCAGCTCCGACAAGTCCGAGTCCGGTGAGTGCGGACTTATGCATGGCTCTTTTCGGGTCCCCCTCCAGTGGTGGGTGAGCCGCGAGATACGCAGTGGCTGCCATGATCACAGCTTGTGGCGTCTTCGGGATGATGTTGCCGTCGGCATCCATATCCATGAACGATGTGTGGAGAGTTTGGGTCACATCACGGCGTTCTCCAAGGTCCATGTTCTCCACCCAGGAGCGGTGTTTGTTTCCCTGGTTTCCGTTTGTGCTAGAGCCGGGTCCCATGGCGAAGAGCGCAGCTCGGCGCGCGCTGGACTCAGAGGCTGCTTGCTTGCGCTTGTCGAGCGTCTCCTGCATCTTGACTTGCTTCTTGTGCTCCTCGATGAGGAGGTAGTGGTATGCCCTCAGCAGATCACGTGGGGAGTCCAGATGTAGGACTATTTCGCCTGCGACGGCGCGGCGTGCTTCGACCCATCCTTCTTTGCTAAGTTGGATGAGGTGGCCACTGTTTTCCCTGTTGGGTGGGGGGGGACCGACTTCTTCCGTTCCCACCGTTTTCGCCGTTTCTGTCCTGCGGGTTGGGGTTGGGCGGCGGGTTAGGCGTTTCCTCGTCGGTTTGGATGACTGCGGCGCACAGATAGCGCTTGCAGATTGGTCGGCTGTTGCCGCAGCTTTCGGATCCGGAACCGTAGGTCCCTTCATCCGAAGGTGGATCGCACAGATCGGAGTTGCAGCTGCTGCTGTTGTAGAACTCATCTGTCGATGGTGACGTGCGTAGCACGGGGTGTGGACCCATGAAGCGGGCCTGATTGATGGCACGGGCACCCGTTCAGGGAGGCGGAGGGTGCCGGTTTGTCCCACCTGGAAGCAGAAGCTCCCGAACAAAATTTCGAGTCCGTCGCCTACGGGCTCGAAATCCTTCATGGTGGACGGCGAGTGGGCGGTGAAGTCAAAAGCGCCGAAGAGGAGGCGATTCTCTGTCGCCGCGGAGTTGTAGATCGATCGGGTCGGAACCGTCACGACCGCACAATCAGCAGCCCCAATTCCCACAGACGGCGCCAATTGACGAGGTTTAATCTCGTCAATGCCCATTGTTATGGACTTGGGTTTTGGAGAAGATGGGGATGCTGGAGATCGTGGAACGGTTAACAGACAAGCAACCAGGGGACACGAGATTTACCCAGGTTCAGGCCCCCGGAGGGAAAACCCTACTCCTGCTTGTCTGCTCTTGATTACGGCGGAACCGAAGGTTACAGGGTGCGCAGTTTCGATCTGGCGTGGATGCGTGTGCGAAAGTATGAGTTGATCGATCTAGGGCGTGCCCTCCTGGCCTTTACATAGACTTAGGCAGGTCCCGGGCATAGTCCTAGTCGGTTACAAGTTCTAGGGCTTTACCCCTTTGAGTTTTCTATCTATGCTAGTCTTGTTCTCCAAGGATCCGAAGATGTCATGGGCCTTGATCACCCGAAAATCTTCATGGGCCAGCGTATATCTGCTGTGGGCCTTCCTTGGGCTGGACCAGGTATGCTGAAGTCGTGTACCCATAGGGTATAACCATGTCACCGTTGGTTAGGATAGATTCATTAAATCGAAGGGGTACGTTTGATCTGAACCGTGCGGTGTGTTTTATATCCAACAGCCCACAGAGAATGATCCACCCGAACCGGTATCGTCCAATGGGATAGAGCCACGTGGCTAGAGTTTGTTTAAAACATAAAATTTTGTTCTATTACATATGCAAACTTGTAAAATTTATAACTTTAAATCTACACGTCCCAATTTTGCAAATTTTATATCACTAGAATCAGCAGGACAAGTACTTTGAAACCATGCACTTTATTTAATGTTTTGCTTCTGGAAAATTGGTTGAATTTGCAGAAAATTGTGTAGGCATAATTTGAATATAAAAATTGTTCTAGAAATATTTTTAAGGTGAAATCTTTGCTAAGTGGTATGTTTTGAACCTACTGACCATAAAAACCAACTTTTGGGCTTAGAATCATATTTTGTGAGACTAAGGAATAAATCCTTGATTTAAACCATTTCTAGCTAAATAAAATTATTGAATATGGTTTAGAAATGATTTTGAGTAAAACCTTTTGGAAATGATGTGATTCAAACCTTCTGACCCTAAACACCAAGTTTTGAGATTTAAAAACATATTTGATGAACCCTATAAAGTTATTACTTTGCAAAAAGACATTTCCAACAACATAAAATAACACTTTGGTATAATATTTGCTTTATGGGGTGAAAACTTTTGCAAATGGTTTTATATTAAACACTTGACCTTAAAACACTAACATGTTGTGTTTAAACATATTTTTCAAACTATAGGGTTTATCTTTTTGATTTTTATCATTCCTAGCAAAACAAAAATGACTTAAAGTGGCAATTTTCACCAACTTGAATTTAAATGGTTTTACCACTTTTGTAAATGACCAATATGAGCCTTAAAATGTTTAGAACCTAATAGAAACCACTTTTCGAAATAAAACCATCTTTTGCATGCTTGCATGCATTTCCTTGTTTCTATTATTTTATGTGTGGTAAATTGTTTGAATGCTAGTTGAATATGTGTTTGCTTGATTGAATTGTAGTAAAGTTTGAAGATTGTGATATCTGCAAGATCAAGAAGTGAATCAATATTCTCTACTAAAAAGGCAAGTGACACTATCATCCATGTCCTACTATTTTCATTACACTTAGTGGAATTTTTGTAACATTCATGATAGGACTACTATATTTCTATGCTATGCTATATCCTATCAGGATATCCTTATATCTTCCTTAGTGAAAACATTGTAGTTGTAGTATGCTTAACCCTGCTATATATTTGGGATGGGATACATGATATGATTATATAAAGTGTTGGAAAAATATATGTTTTATATAATAAAACAAGTACTCAATGAACCACCTGGGTGGAATAAGGATACTCAAGTTTTGGACAAGGGGGCAACAAAGGGAACCATGTTTATATGGCTATCTTTTTGTATGTGCACTAGAAGAAAACCACCCAGGGACTTAGAGATTGAACATGTTTCTCGTACAGTGGCTTCCGTGTATAGCCACATGCTAAATGGGCTCTGGCTTAGTCAACTACATAGTGGAAGACCCATGCATTGGCATCTTCAGGTTAACTAGAATTGTGTATGGAAATATATCCCTACATTGGTGCCTGGTAGACAAGCTAGCATTGTGTATTGGGAGGAATTCTATGGAAAGACTTTGTCACATTCTCGATCTGCCGGTACTCCATTTGGTGAGTACTTATCCAGCGACCACTGGTGGCGTCAAGACGAGATTGTGTCATGTGGGTAAAGTGTACAACTTCTATAGAAGATCAAATTCTAAGTACTTAGTCGTGTCCCCGGTTATGGACAACTCTGAGCAACTAAGGCCTGAAGCTATGGAAGATCTCGACATTCCAATTTCTCAAAGTAAAACTTGATGGTGACAACAAGGGATTAGAAGCACTTGGAGTTTTCCAAGGAGTTCGGAAAGATTTGACAAAAGATCAAAACTATTTTGAAAAGATAGGATAAAACTATATTGCTTTCTGCAAAAGATCCTAAACCCTACCTAGCCAAATATGCATGTAAGGATAGGATCCACTTACTTCTACATAATAGTGAAACTTGCCAATACAATTCAAATGTATTGACCCTTGTGGCTGCAACTTATTATGTTGCGGGTCTGTTTGATGTTAGTGAAGTGTGTTGAATAGGATTACAAGTCTACAACCAACATGATTGCCTGTGGCACTTTGAAGATGAAGGACTCCATGCTATATAGATATTCTGCTGCATTGTAATGTGATAGCCAAATGAGCTATGTAAGATGTAATGAATTATTTTATTCCTGGTTATAAGTTGTATTATGACCTTTGTTTCTTGATATTAAATCTTAGCTGTGGATGCTAGCTATTGATCTAGGGACTAGCATTGTAAACACAGGGATATCTACCTTATTAAAGGTTGGGACCTCTACAGATGGTATCAGATCGCTGTGTTGCCTGTAGGATTGTAACCCTAGGATTGGACAAAACCCCTTAGAAAAATAGGAGTTGTATTTGTTCCAAAAACTTATTTACAAACAATCTTGTAAACTCTTTCCTCAACTTGATGGACAAAGCCTTCACCATGACCAATGACTTCAACTTTAGATTCACCAAGGACTTCAACTTAGACATCACTAAGGACTACAAGTGAGAACCAAGAGACATTAGATTGCCTACCAAAAACATTGTTATCATGTTAGAGTATGGGTCATATTGACCTATGAGGTATGACTATACTAAGTTAATTATTTTTAAGAAAACGTGTGGTTTTCTTCAACTCATGAGTTAAGCTCATAAGTTGTTAAGTGAATAGTTGCTTGTTGATTGCTTGATTATTTGATTGAACTTGATTATTTTGGGTTGTGTGGAAGAACTTCCTTAGACCTATCTATTATTACTCATCCCTATCAAACCAACAGATGCCTCCCCGACATGCCAACCCCAACCAAAACAACAACAATAATGTCACTCCCGAGATGCAGCACTGGATGACAGGTCAAGCTCAACTGATGCAGATGATGACATAGTTTATGCAAAATCAGAATCAGAACAACAACAATAACAATAACAACAATCAAAATAATCCTCCAGCACATGACATGCTCACTAGATTTCTGAAACTAAGGCCTACAAGGTTCTCTGGGACAACTGATCCAATGGTAGCCAATGACTGGTTACGTTCGGTGAATAAGGACTTAGTGACTGTTGGCTGCACCGACGAGGAAAAAGTTAGATTTGCAGCATTTCTGCTTGAAGGACCAGCAACAACATGGTGGGGCAACTTTCAGATCACCACTCCCCTTGAGGATGTGACTTGGGCTATTTTTGAGGATGGTTTCCGTACATCTCACATCTCATCTGGAGTGATGAACTTGAAGAAAAAGGAGTTCCACAATCTGAAACAGCGTCACCTCAGTGTCAACAACCAGATTTTTAATCCCAGATGCCTGTTATGCCATACATCGCAATCCCAGGATTACCATTTTTGCGAGACATAACAGAATTGGATACCACAGTACATCATCCATTACAAACCATACATAAGGTCTTACACAAATAAGGATCTCATGATCCAGTTCTTAATACAACTCAAGCAGCGGAATACGTAATAATAACGGTAGCATAGGCGAAGCTCCATCTTCGGGGTCACAGGCAATGCTGACGATGGGATATGATCCTAGTTGTCGTAACCTTCCTAGGGTCCATCATCCCGGTACTCCTCTTCATAGTCTGGCCACGGGAATAGCCAGGGACAAAGCCATGAGTACTCTTTAAGTACTCGCAAACTAATACTAACAAGTGAAGGGGTTTTTTTTGTAGTAGGACACTAAGCTGTAGGGTTGTTTTGCAAAAATACAGATTTACCTCTACTAAGTTCAGAAGCAAGAAAATCTAGTTGAAATCATATAACACCTAAGTGGGAACTTGTATTTCATATCACAACTCTGTTGTGGTCAAGTCGAAATCTCAATCCATTTCACAAGTCATTTTGAAAACATCTGACGGGGGAACAGTATGGCCACTCCAACTGTCCATAACCGCGGACGCGGCTATTCGAATAGTTTGACACTCTGCAGAGATTGTACACTTTCACCACAACATTCGATACATCCGTCAGGAACAAATCCTAAAAACACCATACTCAGTATGCGGATAATCAATCCTAACCTTTCAATTACACGCCCTAGTATAAGCACCTCTCCTGTGAGTTTGGCCTCCCAACCATGACCAACTGTCATCTTGGGTACTACATAGGTGGACAATCTTCACAAGGTAGCCTCAACTCATACCTTGGCCGTGAGGGAACCAATACTAAGGTATATAAGTTTCCAGTCAAGCCCTACCCAATTCTCGGGTATTGTGGTTGTACGGTAAAATTGGAATGGTATCGCATCCAGACACCATCAGTTTTATAAAGGGCTAAGGCTCATGCCTCAACATTTTCATCACCATAAATCATCCAGTGTTCGGAAACACATGTCCAAAACATCTCAATAGAATGATCCATCATTCCAAGGTTTTCATAACCATTTTCCACCAAGTATTCCCATCTACAGTTGATCAAGTTTTATGCTTAGCACTAGCATCTACAAGTGGGGGTAAGTACTAATGAGGGGTGGTAAACTAGTGGAGTTTAACTAAGTTCAATCTCATGCCTTAGGATAACATAAAGATTATCTAGCTTAGGCCAAATTTTATGCTCTTTATGCAACCTTCAATTATCTTTCTAGTATCTACCATTCACTTAAGTAAGCTCTAAGTAAAAGCTTTGATAAAGAAATAAAGTATAAAGCTTGTAAGTAAAACTAGGAATGGGGTTATCAAATGGGTAGGATCATCTATGCTTAAGGCATATAGTTGGCATGGTAACAAGCCAGTATTGGCTTGCATCAATATCAGTATAAGCTTGCTAAATTGCAAGTGTTAGCTTGCACATTCAACTAGTAGTATTAGGCTTGCATAGGTCAACTTGATTAGTAAAGCTTGCCTTGTGCTGAGCAGTGGTTGAAGTTCTCCTCGGCTTCTTCTTCGTAGTATCCTCCTTCCTCCTCGTATCCTTGGTCGGTACTAGCGTCTATGAATAAATACGAGGTACACAATCACCAAACAATACTTAACTACTTGCAATCATCACACAAAAGGGTCCTATAGATGATCTAGCATCATCACTAATATTACAAGATTAAATCTTGGTTTAATTCCTTTTATTTTTAGAAAAGTAATTTCTACTCATTGAAAAACTACTTAAGATTTAATATCCTCCAAACCAAACATGGGATCATGTTGACACATGTCATCACCACATATTTTAGTCCATGGGAATGTGATTTAAAGTGGTGTCACAATTTAATAAGGTTTAACCTTTTATTTTACTTAAATAAAGTGACTAGAAATGCCCATGTGGCCTTCTTTTATTACTTGAACATTATTTCTGTAAGTAAACCCAAATGTTTTTATATATTCTGAAAGGTATGATCGAATGTGATTTTTGAGATTTGGAATCAACACAAAAGCTTTTATGGTTTAAATTTGAAAAATGTTTGAATGCAGAAAAGCTTTTGCCTTTTTATTTTTATCAAGGATGATCTACAGATCCAAATGATTTAAATCCAATGGGCTTGGATTCAGCATTTCAAGACCTTTCTAACAAAATTTGTTTCATTCAATTTGGTTCACTAAATCGAGATGGGTTGATTTTTGAAAATAGGTACAGAACTGTGTTTGAAATAAAATGGAAAAAGTTAAATTCAAACGACTGGGCTGCGCGTGAAATGATACTGGGCCGGCCTGCTAAGCACAGCGCTTACGCGGGCTGGTTAAGTTGCTGTCCCCACGCGCCAGTAAGACGAGGGGGTGCGAAGCGGTACGGGGCAACGTGGACCGTGGGATCTTGTTCTAATCTAACGGCCCTGGTTCATCGTCCACGTTGGGCAGTGCCGGCGAGACAGAAACCTAACGCGGCAGGTGGGGGTCGTTGGGGGCTCATCGAGGCTCAGGCGAGGGACGGCGTGGCGGGCGAACGACGAAGTCGATGACGGCGAACCTCCTGGTACCGACAACTTCTCCTGGGGCGGCTCCAATCGCTGGCTCCCTTCTTCTCCAGCAGCGGCGGGCTCCGGCCAAATTCTGGCGATGCGCTGCTCGCCTTGCTTGGGACTGAGGCGGGGTGGTTCTGGGTGAGAGGGGAGTGAGGGGGTGTGCTCAATTCGGCTGGGGTGGCCTCTATTTATAGTGGCGAGAGGGGACCGACGGGCGTAAGCTGAGCTCGTCGTGGTCGACGGCACAGAGGGCTATCGGCGTGGGCGACGGTAGGGGGCGATGCTGTGCTCCCTGGCGAAGCTCAACGACATGGTGGCGAGGCGTGGGGCGGTGCGGATTGGTCGAAACGCGGCGGTGCTCTGCGCGTGCCCGAAGGAAGTTTTCATGGCGCACGGCGTGCGTGGTCCACGTATGCACGCGGCGAGGGCGGCGCGTGGTCTGTGGGCGTCTGTCGAGCATGGCGCACGGGGCGCGCTCTCGGCATGGTTGCTGGCGAGTTTGGCATGATCTGTGTGTGTGGTCCAGGGGCTGGCAAGGTTCGAGCGCTGGACAGGGAGTGGCGGTGGGGTGTTAGCTTGCTCCCAGACACGTTGGCTAGGCTTGGTGCTTCTCCTAGCTTGCTGTCGACATGTGGGTGGCAAGGGTGCACTCGGCCTGCTCACCATTGATGACAATGGCTAGCTTACAGTAGTGCTAGAGATTAGTTTAGGTTGTTAGATGATCTACTAAGGCTAGTGGTGTCCAGAGAGGGAACAAGTTAGGCTCCAATCACTACTCCAAATAGTGTTTAGATTTTGTTTGATTTGTATCTGCAAGATGTTTGATGAAATGGCCGCAAGAATTCAAGTTTTGAATTTTGAAAATATTTTTGGTGGGTGTGCTAGGTTGGTGCTGGTGAGTCTGCAGATGCTTGGGTTTTGAAAGTTGAGCTTGTTTGAGTGGTTTTTGAAAAAGTGGGATCTTCCCATATGATATAGATTCAATTTTAAACTGTCCTTTAAACTATGCATTTGAATGTTTCTGGATGATCACAAAGTGTGCCTTGATACTTTTTTATGAGTACTATCAAGGGGTGCAAAGATCCAAACAATTTTATGTTAAGTTTTGAAAGTTAGAGACAACCAAAGTAGGCATGGGAGTTAATTTGGCCAAAGTGACCATTCACTCATTTTGTTTGTTTTGATTTATTTGTCTTTGGGAAAAGTGTGGGGATTGTTTAGATGATGTTTATTTCACCTAAGAATCATTTTACAAGCAAAGAAACACATAAACAAGGCAATTCAAAAGAATTCCAAATAGGATGCATACACACATGAATGCTTTCTCATTTTATTTAAGAAAAGTTTTTGTTAGCCCTAATTTTGATGATTAGAGTTTGATGATTCTAGTTTAATATTTTTGGGATGTTACAAACCTTCCCCCTTAAACAAAATCTCGTCCCGAGATTTGAAAAAGGACGAAAAGATTACCTAGGATTTGAAGAGATCGGGAAACTCCGTCCTGATGTGATCTTCGCGCTCCCAGGTAGCTTCCTCTTCGGTGTGGTCGCTCCACTAAATCTTGAGAAACTTGATGCTTCAGGTTCTGGTGGTTCGGAAAGCTTCTTCCAAAATACGAATGGATACTTCGGGATAGGTCAGGTCATCGTTGATCTCTATGGTCCGGTGATCGATATTCTTGAACACTTCGGTCTTCTCTGGAACTTCGAGGCACTTGCGAAGTAATGAGATATGGAACACATTGTGCATGGCTGACATCTATTCGGGTAGTTCCAATTGATACGACACTTCTCCTCGACGGTTCAGAATTTTGAAAGGTCCGATATATCTGGGGGCTAACTTTCCTTTGAGTTGGAAACGCTGCATTCCCTTCAATGGCGACACTTTCAGATATACAAAATCTCATATGTTGAAGGCGAGCTCTCGACGTCTCTTGTTGGCGTAACTCTTCTGTCTGGACTGGGCTGTCTTGAGGTGCTCACGAATCTTGTGAACCTTCTCTTCCGCTTTTGATGCTTCGGGTTCTGGTGGTTCGAAAAGCTTCTTCCAAAATACGAATGGGTACTTCGGGATAGGTCAGGTCATCGTTTATCTCTATGGTCCGGTGATCGATATTCTTGAACACTTCGGTCTTCTCTGGAACTTCGAGGCACTTGTGAAGTAATGAGATATGGAACACATTATGCACGACTGACATCTCTTCGGGTAGTTCCAATTGATACGACACTTCTCCTCGACGGTTCAGAATTTTGAAAGGTCCGATATATCTAGGGGCTAACTTTCCTTTGAGTTGGAAACGCTGCATTCCCTTCAATGGTGACACTTTCAGATATACAAAATCTCCTATGTTGAAGGCGAGGTCTCGACGTCTCTTGTCGGCGTTACTCTTCTGTCTTGGCTGTCTTGAGGTGCTCACGAATCTTGTGAACCTTCTCTTCCGCTTCTCGTAGGATATCGGGTCCGAAAATCTGACTCTCTCCTACTTCCGACCAGTTCAAAGGGGTGCGACACTTCCTTCCGTACATGAATTCAAATGGGGCCATTTGCAAACTAGCTTGATAACTATTGTTGTATGAAAATTCTGCAAACGGCAGACAGTCTTCCCACTTAGATCCATATTCTAACACACATGCTCTCAGCATATCTTCGAGTATTTGATTTACTCACTCCATTTGTCCATCGGTCTGAGGGTGATACGCGGTGCTGAAATCTAGGCGGGTTCCTAAACCTTCTTGAACTTTCTTCCAGAATCTCTAGGTAAACTGAGTTCCTCGATCCGATACAATGTTCTTGGGGACTCCATGCAAACTGACAATTCTAGCGATCTATAAATCCGCTAGATTCGAACTCTGACATGTGGTCTTGACGGATAAGAAATGGGCGACTTTGGACAATCGGTCAACTATGACCCAAATAGAGTTATTTCCCCTACTAGAAGTAGGCAATCCGGTGATAAAGTCCATTCCAACGGAATCCCATTTCCATTCCGGAATCTGCAAGGGTTGCAACAAACCAGCGGATCTTTGATGTCCCGCCTTGACTCGCTAACATATATCACACTTGGAGATATAGCTTCTGATTTCTCTCTTCATCTTATGCCACCAAAATTGCTCTTTCAAATCTTGATACATCTTAGTTCCTCCGGGATGGATAGAATAAAGAGTATCACGAGCTTCCTTGAGAATAACTTCTTTCAACTCAGAATCTGCTGGTACACAAAGGCGTCCTTTGTACCACAGAACTCCTTCTTCGTCTTCGGTGAATCCGGATACTTTGCCTGTACCTATACGACGCTTGATTCCCTCAATACTAGAATTTCCTTTCTGCGCCTCTTTGATCTGGCTGATCAAAGTGGGTTGAAGTTCTATGCTAGCCAAAAATCCTTCACTTACTAATTCCATTCGTAAATCTTCCATCTCTTTGTGCAAACTTGGTTGCTCCTTCAAAATCATGGAGTTCAAGCGGCACAGCAATCTGCTAAGGGCATCTGCTACCACATTGGCTTTACCAGGGTGATAGTGAATGTATAGATCGTAATCCTTGATTAGCTCAATCCATCTTCTCTGCCTCATATTCAAATCCTTCTGGGTGAATATATACTTCAGGCTCTTGTGATCCGAATAAATCTCACAACGGTTTCCCATTAGGTAATGCCTCCATGTCTTCAGGGCTAGAACTATGGCTGCGAGTTCGAGGTCATGGGTTGGGTAATTTTGCTCATGTTGTTTCAGTTGTCGAGATAGATAAGATATAACTTTGCCTTCTTGCATTAGCACACATCCGAGACCGATCTTGGATGTGTCACAATACACATCGAAGGGCTTCGTGATATCCGCATGATTAAGATTGGGGCTGAAATCAATCTTCTCTTGAGTTCTTGAAAACTCTCTTCACATTTGTCGGTCCATTCAAACTTCTTGTCCTTCTTCAGCAATTGGGTCATGGGTCTGGCGATACTCGAGAATCCTTCTACGAACTTGCGGTAGTATCCCGCCAATCCGAGAAATGCACGAACTTGGGTTTGAGTGGTTGGGGCTTGCCAATCTTCAACATCTTTTACTTTTGCAGGATCAACAACAATTCCTCCGGTTGATACAATGTGACCGAGGAGTCCTACCTCCTGTAACCAGAATTCACATTTGCTAAACTTGGCATACAACTGATGCTCTCTAAGGGTTCCAAGAATGGTCCTTAGGTGTAGCTCATGTTCTTCTTCCGATTTGGAATAAATCAGAATGTCGTCGATGAAAACAGCGACAAACTTATCCAGGAAGTCCATAAAAATCTTATTCATGAGATTCATGAAATAAGAGGGGGCATTGGTTAATCCAAAAGACATGACAATATACTCGTATAATCCATATCTGGTGGTAAAGGCAGTCTTTGGAATATCCTCTGCGCGAATCTTGAGTTGATGATAGCCTGTTCTAAGACCAATCTTAGAAAACACTTTGGCACCGACCAACTGATCAAACAAATCTTCTATCTTGGGCAATGGGTATTTGTTCTTGATAGTGACATCATTCAACTTCCGATAATCCATACACAAACGGTTACCTCCATCCTTCTTGTCCACAAACAAGACAGGTGGTCTCCATGGCGACGCACTTGGTTGAATTAATCCAATTTCCAACATGGCATCCAGTTGCTTCTTCAGTTCTGCTAGTTCAGACGGGTTCATACTATAGGGTCTCTGGGCTATGGGTCCGGTTCCGGGGATTAGTTCAATGATAAACTCGATATCACGATCTAGGGGCATACTGAGCAAAACATCTGGAAATACATCGGGGTATTCACAGACTATCCGGACTTGGTCAATGGTAGGTTGGGCTATACTGTTGTTGCACTTGAACTGGCGAGGTATGGTTTCAGATATATGCTCGACTGATATTCCGGCTGTACTGGTCATGGTTATGGCTTTCTTGGCAGAGTCAATCAATCCTTTATGTTTGGAAATCCAATCCATTCCTAGTACTACTTCCAAACCTTTAGTTCCGAGTACTATCAGGTTAGCATAAAAATCTATGCCATGGATTCGGATAGGGACGGCTTTGCAAATTTGCCTAGCTTTGGTGGTTGATCCGGGAATTTGAACGATCATAACATGCTTCAGTTTGGTTGGTTGAATTTGTAGGGGTTCGTAGCATGGAAAACAAAAAATTTCTACCGCATGCAAACAAACAAGCCAAGATCTATCTACTAGATTATAACAACGAGTCGATAGAGGAACTCACCCTCGAAGATTCCAAAGCGGTTAACGAGAGCAGATTCTCGTGGGTGATGTAGTCGTACTCTTGCCGATCTCAAGATCGTGTAGACAATCCTTCCGACGCTGTGTTCCGGCAGCGCTTCCGTAGTCGGTGACACGTTTGGTACTCGATGAAGACCTTCCTCTCCCCTGTTCCAGCAGGCAGCGGAGGTTGTAGCACTTATCTCGCGATTCCGGCACCACGACGGCGGAGTACCGGAAGTAGAGGGGAGATCTCACAGGGCTTCGCCTTAAGCCGGAGCGAGTATGGTGGACTATGAGAGAGGCCTTGGCGATCTAGGGTTTAGAGGCACCAAGGAGAGAAGGCTTGGCCGGCGGCTCGGGCTTGGGGAAAGCCCCAACTCGGCGGCTAGGGCAAACCCTAGGGCGGCGGCGACTTGTGGTGGCCGACGGCTAGGGCTAGGGTTTTGGTGGAGAGAGGTGGAGGCTAGAGGGGCACCCCTGTCCCTCCTTATATAGGAGGGAGGGCGCCGGCCAAGGGGAGGGAGTCCTCCCCCAAGTAGGCCTCCTTGGCCGGCGGGTGGAGGGAGAGAAACTCCTCCCCAAGTAGGTTTCCTACTCTCCCTCCACCAAGCAAAACTGCCGTTTGACTTTTCAAATTGGCGTTTGACTTTTCAAACTAGGATTTGATTTATCCCTTTATTTTGCTTGGCCATGATACCTAGTACATGATGCAACCATTCCACATTGTCATGACACATTCATGTACCCTTCCCCTCCGGAGTGCCGGACCTTCCGGACCCTTCTACAACATTCCCGATGAAAACACCGGAATCATTCCCCAACTCCGAAACAGGACTTTCCTTATATGAATCTTATTCTCCTGACCATTCCGGATCTCCTCGTGATATCCCGGATCCCATCCGAGACTCCGAACAACATTCGTTATCTTACTCATCATTCCATAACTACTCAACAGCATCGAATCCTTAAGTGTGTCTCCCTACGGTTCGTGAATTATGCGGACATGATCAAGACACTTCTCCGAACAATAACCAATAGAGGAATCTGGAAATTCATATGGCTCCCACATATTTCTACGATTACTTTGCGATCGAATGAACCACTTACATACGATACCAATTTCCCTTTGTCTCACGATAGTTTACTTATCCGAGGTTATGATCGTCGATATCTCTGCATACCTAGTTCAACCTCGTTACCGATAAGTACTCTTTTCTCGTTCCCGTGATATGTGATCCCTTGTTAGCCAGTCACATGCTTGCAAGCTAATTGGATGACATTCCACCGAGAGGGCCTAGAGTATATCTATCCGTCATATGGATGGACAAATCCCACTCTTGATCCATGTGTCTCAACCCATAATTTCCAAACACTCAATGCCACCTTTATAGCCACCCAGTTACGGTGTGGTGTTTGATGTCATCAAAGCATCCTTCCGGTGATGGTGATAAGCATGATCTCATGTTCGAAGGAATTAGGTTACTATGTATCAGAAAGCTTATAGCAATTGAACTATTAAAATGACTTGATCTTTATGCTACGCTTATCTATAGGAGTATGTCCATCATACCATTCTCCTAATGATATGATCTTGTTGTTAACAACATCTCAATGTTCATGATAGGGAAACCACAATCATCTATTAACCAACAAGCTAGTATTATGAAGAGGCTTTACTAGGGACTATAATTTAGTTTACAAATCACACAAGTATTAATGTTTCCTGGTCAATACTATTATAGCATGAATGTAAACATTTATCATAAACACAAAGATATAATAATAACTACATTTATTATTGCCTCTAGGGCATATCTCCAACAGTCTCCCACTTGCACTAGAGTCAACTAATCTAGATTACATGATAATATACCGAACACCCATGGCGGTTTGGTGCTGGTCATGTTTTGCCCTCGGGAGAGGTTTAGTCAACGGATCCGCCACATTCAGATTTGTGTGTACTTTGCAAATCTTGATGTCACCATCTTGGACATGTTCTCGAATAGCGTGAAAACGTAGCTTGATGTCTTCAGCTTCTTGTGTGACCTTGGTTCTTGCGCATTGGCTATGGCGCCCATGTTATCACAGTAGATAGACATTGGGTCTAGCGCACTTGGAACCACACCGAGCTCTGTAATGAACTCCTTCATCCATATTGCTTCTTGTGAAGCCTCCGAAGCAGCTATGTATTCCGATTCAGTCGAAGATCTCGCCACAACGCTTTGCTTTGCACTCCTCCAGCTAACTGTTGCACCATTCAAAGTAAATACATATCCAAATTGAGATTTAGAATCATCCGGATCGGTGTTCCAACTAGCATCAGCGTAACCATTAACAACGAGCTGTTCATCACCCCCATAAGAAACAACCATATCCTTAGTTCTTCTCAAGTACTTAAGGATGTTTTTGACCGCTGTCCAATGATCCACTCCTGGATCACTTTGATATCTTCTAGTTAAACTAACAGCATATGCAATGTCGGGTCTAGTACATAGCATGGCATACATTAGAGATCCTATGGCTGAGGCATAGGGAGTCTTACTCATCCTTTCTCTATCTTCTGTCGTTGCTGGACTTTGAGTTTTACTCAAGGTCGTATTGGGAAACATGGGCAAGAACCCTTTCTTGCTATCTTCCATTCCAAACCTCTTTAGAACTTTGTCCAAATATGTACTTTGTGACAATGATATTAGACGTCTCGATCTATCTCTATAAATATTTATGCCTAATATGTAAGATGCTTCGCCAAGATCTTTCATTGAAAAACTATTATTCAAATATTCCTTGACACTATTAAGAAGGTCTACATCATTCCCAGTCAACAATATGTCATATACATACAGTATTAAGAATGCTACAGAGCTCCCACTCACTTTCTTGTAAATACAAGCTTCTCCATAAGTTTGTACAAAACCAAAACTTTTGATTACCTTATCAAAACGTTGATTCCAACTTCGGGATGCTTGCTTCAATCCATATATGGAACGTTGAAGTTTGCATACCTTGTTAGCATCTTTAGGATCGACAAAACCTTTGGGTTGCATCATATACAACTTTTCATCAATGTCTCCATTGAGGAACGCCGTTTTGACATCCATTTTCCATATCTCATAATCATAATATGCAGCGATTGCTAACATAATCCTCACAGACTTTAGCTTCGCTACTGGTGAGAAAGTCTCATCGTAGTCAACTCCTTGAATTTGTCGAAACCCTTTTGCGACAAGTCAAGCTTTATAGACAGTAACATTACCATCAACATCTGTTTTCTTCTTGAAAATCCATTTGTTCTCGACAGCCTTCCGGCCATCCGGTAAGTCCACCAAGGTCCATACTTGGTTTTCGTATATGGATCCAATCTCGGATTTCATGGCATCTTGCCATTTATTGGAATCTGGGATCATCATCGCTTCCTCATATGTCGCAGGGTCATCGGTGTTGTCCACCAACATGACACTCATAACGGGATCATACCAATCAGTAGTGGTACGAGTTCTTGTTGACCTGCGAGGCTCTGTAACAACTTCAACCGAAGTTTCATGATCATCATCATTAGCTTCCTCTCTTGTTGGTGTAGGCGCCACAGGAACTACTTCCGGTTCTACGCTACTCGCAAGTTTGAGAGAAGGTTCAATAACCTTGTCGAGTTCTACTTTCCTTCCAGTCACTTCTTTCGAGAGAAATTCCTTCTCTAGAAAGGATCCATTCTTGGCAACGAAGATTTTGCCTTCGGATCTATGATAGAAGGTATACCTAATAGTTTCCTTCGGGTATCCTATGTGTTGGAATTATGCCCTAGAGGCAATAATAAAGATGTTATTATTATAATTCTTGTTCATGATAATGTTTATATTCCATGCTAGAATTGTATTAAGCGGAAACTTTAATACTTGTGTGGTTTGTGAACAACACCGTGTCCCTAGTACGCCTCTATGGACTAGCTCATTGATTAATGATGGTTAAGGTTTCCTAGCCATGGACATGAGTTGTCGATTAATAATGAGATCATATCATTGGGAGAATGATATGGTCGACAGACCCAAACTAAGCGAAGCAATTAGATCGTGTCATCGTGTTCGTCTTTGCGAAGCTTTTCTTATGTCAAATATTGTATTCCTTAGACCATGAGATAATATAACTCCCTGGTATCGGAAGAGATCTTTGAGGTCATCAAACGTTATCCTATGAGAGGGTGATCATAAAGGTGTCTCTCAGGTGATCGGAAAGTACCTGTTGGGTTGTATGTATCGAGATGGGATTTGTCCCTCCCAAGTCGGAGAGATATACTTCGGGCCCACTCGGTAATCGATATCAACACCGCTTGCAAGCATGTGGTTAAGGAGTTAATCACAAAGTGATATCGGATTACGGATCGAGTAAAGTACTTGTTGTGAACGAGATTGAACTAGGTATGACGATACCGACGATCAAATCTCGGGCAAGTAAAATATCGCGAGACGAAGGGAATATAAATATGGGATTGAATGAATCCTGGCATCGTGGTTCATCCGATATGATCATCGATGAATGTGTGGGAGTCAATATGGGTTTCCAGACCCCGCTGTTGATTATTGATAGAAGATCATGTCTGCATATTCTCGAACCCGCAGGGTCACACACTTAACGTGTCTCGACGCTAGGATAGATTGGATAATTGGTTTATGAGTTTTTGTTCGGAGTCTCGGATGGGATCCGGGATATCACGAGAGGTTCCGGAATGGTCCGGAGAATAAGATTCATATAAGGCAGTGCAGTTTTTGGAGTTCGGAATTGTTACGGGTTAATCGGTATTGTACCGGAAGCTTCTAGAACCTTCCAGAAGGGGACCAACGTGGCCCCACCTTCCGGGAGGGGGATTGGGCCTATGAGGGAGTGCCCTGGCCGCATTGGGCCAGGGGCACAAGGCCCCATAGGGCCCAGCCAGCCAAGAGAGGTTTAAACTCGAGATAGACCTTCTAGAAGGGGGGTTTCCTTGCCTCCCACTCCTTATTCTTTGGGGCCGCCGGTTTGGGCTTGGGGGAGGGGCTAGGGCTGCGCCCCCCTCTATATAAAGAGGGGTGGGGGCGCACCAACCCCCTACACCTTCCCCTCCAACCCTAGCCGCCCTGCTGCCCTTCCTCTCTCCCTCCCGACTGCTTGTAGGCGAAGCCCTGCTGCAGAAATTCTCCACCAATTGCACCGCGCCGTCGTGTTGTAGATCCAACCCATCTCTCCACCATACTTGCTGGACCAAGGAAGGAGGAAACGTCGAGGTGCTGCACATGTGCATCTCACGGAGGGACCGCCACTTGTGGTGCTAGATCGGATCGGATCGCGAGGAGGAGAAGCGAGTACGACTACATCACCCACGTTCCGACGAACGTTCCGCTGTGCGAATCTTCAAGGGTATGAAGATCTAATCCAATCTCTCTCGTTGTTTGCATCTCCTAGATTAGATCTTGGCTTTCCCTCTGTCCGCATCCGTAGAAAATTTTGATTTACTATGCCGCGAAACCCTTCAGTGGTATCAGTGCTAGATCTATGCGTAGATGTGATTCACGAGTAGAACGCAACATGGTTGTTGCGGGCGTTGATGTTTTCTGTTGCAAGCCTCTTGTTTGTGTTCTTATTATGACGCGGGATAGTGAGATTGAAGCGGTCCAGGCCAACCTTACGCGACGTCGTTCGCGAGACCGGCTCCGCACTTGACGTGTGGCTTGTTCCACACATGCGGCTGGTGGATGCCTGTTTCTCTCACTATAGTTGTCATGGAATTAACACCGGAGTTTGGCAACCATAATATCACCGTTGTGGCTTTCCGTAGGTAAGAATCGTTCTTAGCATCTACTCCCATAAGCCACGTAAAACATGCAACAACAAAGTAGAGGCGTCTAACTTGTTTTTGCAGGGAGTGTTTTCTGTGATATGGTATGGCCCAAGATGTGATGTGTATAATGTATGCGAAGATCATGTTTTGTAATGTTTCACGACTTGCATGTCGATGAGTACACAACCGGCAGGAGCCATATGGTTGTGTTTATAATTGTGTATGACCTGTGTGTCAACTTCTTATGCGCCATGTAATAGTTTCACTTTATCGCTAAGTAGTTAGCAATAGTTGTAGTTGCTATTCGTGGTGGAGGCAATCATGGTGGAGTGATGGAGATCATGCCGGAACGCACAAGATGGAGATCATTGCGCGAAGATTGGCTATACCATGTCACATTAAAGTTATATGCATGTGATGTTTATCCTTTTATGTATCTTATTATGCTTAGATCGCGACGGTAGCATTATAAGATGATTCCTCACTTAAAGATCAAGATAAAAACTGTGTTCTCCCCGAGTATGCACCGTTGCGAAAGTTCGTCGTGTCCAAGCATCACGTGATGATCGGGTGCTATAGACTCTACGCTCACATACAACGGGTGCAAGCCAGTTTTGCACACGCGGAAATACTTGGGTTTGACTTGATGAGCCTAGCATGTATAGACATGGCCTCGGAACACATGAACCGAAAGGTTAAACATGATTCATATGAATGATATGATCGACACTTTGTTGTCCACCATTGAAACCACATCTCTTCTCGTGAAGATCGGATTAGGTGTGCTGAATTTGGATCGTGTTCACTAAACAACTTGAGGGATGTTGAATTTAGTGGGAGTTCATCTAGTAATTTGATTAAAAGTTGAACTAGTTATCATGAACATAGTCTAATTTGTACTTGCAAATATTGTAGATCAAATGGCTAAGTCCAACTTCAACTTCAACGTTTTTGCTGAGAAAGAAAAGCTTAAGAACAATGGGTCTAACTTCACCAACTGGTTCCGCAATCTGAGAATCATTCTCTCTGGCGGTCAAAAGGACTATGTCCTTGGGAAAGCGTTAGGTGACCCCCCTGCTGCAACTGCGATGGCTGATGAGAAAGCTGTCTATCTGTCGCGCAAGGATGATTATGGTGTGATTAAGAGCACCATGTTGTTTGCTATGGAACTGGAACTTCAAAATCGTTTTGAAACCTATCCTGGGCCCTTTGAGATTCTCGAAGAGCTGAAAACCATGTTTCAGACTCAGGCCCGTTCTGAGAGATATGAGATCTCTGAGAAGTTCTTTAACTGCAAGATGGAGGAAGGGAGTTCCGTTAGTGAGCACGCCATAAAGATATCGGGCTACACTCAACGCCTTGAGAAACTGGAATGCACGATTCCAGAGGAGCTCAAGATTGACAGGGTTCTGCAATCACTCCCTCCCAGCCACAAAAGTTTTGTAGTGACTCATAATCAGATTGGTTCCACTGATACGATCACCGAGCTCTTCGCAAAGCTGAAGGCCGCGGAGGTGGACATCAAAAAGGATAATCATGTGTTGATGGTTAACAAGCCCTCCTTTAAGAAAGGTAAGGGTGCAAAGAAGCCCTTCAAGAAAGGCGGCAGCAAGCGCGTTGCCCCTGCTGAGAAGAAGCTCAAGTCTGGTCCTAAGCCGGACACTGAGTGCTTCTATTGCAAGGACAAGGGTCACTGGAAGCGCAACTGTCCGAAGTACTTAGCGGACAAGAAGGCTGGCACCATCAAAGGTATATTTGATATACATGTTATTGATGTTTTCCTTACTAGCCCTCGTTGTAGTGCCTGGGTATTTGATACCGGTTCAGTTGCTAATATTTGTAACTCGAAACAGGAGCTACGGAATAGACGGCGGCTTGCGAGGGATGAGGTGACGATGCGCGTTGGCAACGGATCAAGAGTTGATGTGATGGCCGTCGGCACGCTCTCCTTAGTTTTACCTTCGGGATTAGTTTTAAACCTTAATAAGTGTTATTATGTGCATGCGTTGAGCATGAACATTATTTCTAGATCATGTTTATTGCAAGACGGTTATTCATTTAAATCGGAGAATAATGGTTGTTCTATTTATATGAGTAATATCTTTTATGGTCATGCACCTTTAGTGAATGGTTTATTTCTTCTAAATCTCGAAAGGGATGAAACACACATCCATAACATTGAGGCTAAGAGATGCAAAGTAGATAGTGATAATACTACTTATTTGTGGCACTGTCGTCTAGGTCATATTGGTGTAAAGCGCATGAAGAAACTCCATTTTGATGGACTTTTGGAGTCTCTTGATTTTGAATCATTTGACACATGCGAACCATGCCTCATGGGCAAGATGATCAAAACCCCGTTCTCCGGAATGATGGAGCGGGCAACAGACTTGTTGGAAATCATACATACCGATGTATGCGGACCGATGAGTGTTTCGGCGTGCGGTGGATATCGCTATTTTCTCACTTTTATCGATGACTTAAGTAGATATGGGTATATCTATTTAATGAAACATAAATCTGAAACATTTGAAAAGTTCAAAGAATTTCAGAATGAAGTGGAGAACCATCGTAACAGAAAGATTAAGTTTCTATGATCCAATCGTGGAGGTGAATATTTGAGTTATGATTTTCTCACGCATCTTAAAGCAAGCGGAATCGTTTCGCAACTCACGCCACCCGGAACACCACAGCGCAATGGTGTGTCTGAACGCCGGAATCGAACCCTATTAGATATGGTCCGATCAATGATGTCTCTTACTGATTTGCCGTTATCATTTTGGGGTTATGCATTAGAAACTGCTGCATTCACTTTAAATAGGGCTCCATCTAAATCCGTTGAGACGACACTGTATGAACTGTGGTTTGGTGCTAAACCTAAGTTGTCGTTTCTTAAAGTTTGGGGATGCGAAGCTTACGTCAAGAAGTTGATGCCGGACAAGCTCGAACCCAAAGCGAAGAAATGCGTCTTCATAGGATACCCTAAGGAAACTATTGGGTATACCTTCTATCACAGAATCGAAGGCAAAGTGTTTGTCGCAAAGAACGGTTCCTTTCTTGAGAAGGAGTTTCTCTCGAAAGAAGTGAGTGGGAGGAAAGTAGAGCTAGACGAGGTTGTTGAACCTTCTCTTGAGTTGGAGAGTAGCGCAGCACCTGAAATTGTTCCAGTGCCGCCTGCACCAACAATAGAGGAAGCTAATGACAAGGATCATGAAGCTTCGGACGATGCTACTACTGAACGTCGCAGGTCGACAAGGTCGCGTGCCCCTCCTGAGTGGTACGGCAACTCTGTCTTAACTGTCTTGTTAGTAGATGACAGTGAACCTGCGAACTATGAGGAAGCAATGATGAGCCCGGACTCTGAGAAATGGCTAGAGGCCATGAAATCCGAATTGGGATCCATGAGCGAAAACCAAGTATGGACTTTGGTGGACCCTCCTAGCGACCGAAAGTCCGTTGAGTGCAAATGGATCTTCAAGAAGAAAACGGACGCGGATGGTAATGTTACCGTCTATAAAGCGCGGCTTGTCGCGAAAGGTTTTCGATAAGTTCAAGGTGTTGACTACGATGAGACTTTCTCTCCCGTAGCGATGTTTAAGTCCATTCGGATTTTATTAGCAATTGCTGCGTTTCATGATTATGAAATATGGCAGATGGATGTCAAGGCTGCGTTCCTCAATGGCAACATTGATGAAGAGTTGTATATGACGCAACCCGAAGGTTTTGTCGATCCTAAAGATGCTGATAAAGTATGCAAGCTTGAGCGTTCCATTTATGGACTGAAGCAAGCATCTCGGAGTTGGAACCTTCGTTTTGATCAAGTGATCAAGAGCTTTGGATTTGTTCCAAATTTCTACGAAGCTTGTATCTACAAGAAAGTGAGTGGGAGCTCGGTGACATTTCTGGTATTATATGTGGATGACATATTGATTATTGGAAATGACATTAACATGCTTAACGATGTGAAGAGTTATTTGAACAAGTGTTTTTCAATGAAAGACCTAGGTGAAGCTGCTTATATATTAGGCATCAAAATCTATAGAGATAGACAAAGACGCCTGATAGCTTTAAGCCAGAGTACATATCTAGACAAAGTTCTGAAAAGGTTCAGAATGGATAAGGCAAAGAAAGGTTCAGTGCCTATGTTGTCAGGTAAGATATTGAGCAAGGCTCAGTGTCCAACTACGGTAAATGATAGGGAAGCCATGAGCAAAGTGCCTTATGCCTCGGCCATAGGTTCTATCATGTATGCCATGCTGTGTACTGGACCAGATGTGTCCAATGCTCTTAGTTTGACGAGCAAATATCAAAGTGATCCAGGAGTGGAACACTGGACAGCCGTGAAGAACATCCTAAAGTACCTAAATAGGACTAAATAAATGTTCTTAGTCTATGGGGGTGATGAACAGCTCGTCGTAAAAGGTCACGTCGACGCTAGTTTCAACACCAACAAGGATGATTCTAAATCTCAGACAGGATACGTGTATGTTTTGAATGGAGGAGCTGTGAGCTGGAGAAGATGCAAGCAAAGCGTGATTGCGGGATCTACAGTAGAAGCGGAATACATGGCTGTTGCAGAAGCGTCAAGTGAAGGAGTTTGGATCAGGAACTTCATCACTGATCTTGGTGTGGTTCCAAGTGCATTGGACCCACTGGAGATATTGTGTGACAACACTGGCGCCATAGCACTCGCTAAGGAACCAAGATATCATCCAAAGACCAAGCATATCAACCGCAAGTTTCATATAATCCGAGATTATATAGCAGATGGAGATCTAAAGATTAGCAAAGTACATACAGATCTGAATGTCGTAGATCCATTGACTAAACCTCTTCCACGTGTAAAACATGATCAGCACCTCAGTGCCATGGGTGTGAGATTGTTGCCAAATTTAAACTAGATTATTGACTCTAGTGCAAGTGGGAGACTGTTGGAATTATGCCCTAGAGGCAATAATAAAGATGTTATTATTATAATTCTTGTTCATGATAATGTTTATATTCCATGCTAGAATTGTATTAAGCGGAAACTTTAATACCTGTGTGGTTTGTGAACAACACCGTGTCCCTAGTACGCCTCTATGGACTAGCTCATTGATTAATGATGGTTCAGGTTTCCTAGCCATGGACATGAGTTGTCGATTAATAATGAGATCATATCATTGGGAGAATGATATGGTGGACAGACCCAAACTAAGCGAAGCAATTAGATCGTGTCATTGTGTTCGTCTTTGCGAAGCTTTTCTTATGTCAAATATTGTATTCCTTAGACCATGAGATAATACAACTCCCTGGTATCGGAAGAGAGCTTTGAGGTCATCAAACGTCATCCTATGAGAGGGTGATCATAAAGGTGTCTCTCAGGTGATCGGAAAGTACCTGTTGGGTTGTATGTATCGAGATGGGATTTGTCCCTCCCAAGTCAGAGAGATATACTTCGGGCCCACTCGGTAATCGATATCAACACCGCTTGCAAGCATGTGGTTAAGGAGTTAATCACAAAGTGATATCGGATTACGGATCGAGTAAAGTACTTGTTGTGAACGAGATTGAACTAGGTATGACGATACCGACGATCAAATCTCGGGCAAGTAAAATATCGCGAGACGAAGGGAATATAAATATGGGATTGAATGAATCCTGGCATCGTGGTTCATACGATATGATCATCGATGAATGTGTGGGAGTCAATATGGGTTTCCAGACCCCGCTGTTGATTATTGATAGAAGGTCATGTCTGCATATTCTCGAACCCGCAGGGTCACACACTTAACGTGTCTCGACGCTAGGATAGATTGGATAATTGGTTTATGAGTTTTTCTTTGGAGTATCGGATGGGATCCGGGATATCACGAGAGGTTCCGGAATGGTCCGGAGAATAAGATTCATATAAGGCAGTGCAGTTTTTGGAGTTCGGAATTGTTCCGGGTTAATCGGTATTGTACCGGAAGCTTCTAGAACCTTCCAGAAGGGGACCAACGTGGCCCCACCTTCCGGGAGGGGGCTTGGGCCTATGAGGGAGTGCCCTGGCCGCATTGGGCCAGGGGCACAAGGCCCCATAGGGCCCAGCCGGCCAAGAGAGGTTTAAACTCGAGATAGACCTTCTAGAAGGGGGGTTTCCTTGCCCCCCACTCCTTATTCTTTGGGGCAACCGGTTTGGGCTTGGGGGAGGGTCTAGGGCTGCGCCCCCCTATATATAAAGAGGGGTGGGGGCGCACCAACCCCATACACCTTCCCCTCCAACCCTAGCCGCCCTGCTGCCCTTCCTCTCTCCCTCCCGACTGCTTGTAGGCGAAGCCCTGCTGCAGAAATTCTCCACCAATTGCACCGCGCCGTCGCGTTGTAGATCCAACCCATCTCTCCACCATACTTGCTGGACCAAGGAAGGAGGAGACATCGAGGTTCTGCACGTGTGCATCTCACGGAGGCACCGCCACTTGTGGTGCTAGATCGGATCGGATCGCGAGGAGGAGAAGCGAGTACGACTACATCACCCACGTTCCGACGAACGTTCCGCTGTGCGAATCTTCAATGGTATGAAGATCTAATCCAATCTCTCTCGTTGTTTGCATATCCTAGATTAGATCTTCGCTTTCCCTCTGTTCGCATCCGTAGAAAATTTTGATTTACTATGCCGCGAAACCCTTCACTATGAAGCCGCATTTTTCCGCTTTGGGTTCAAGCTTGTCTGGCTGTAACTTCTTTACATAGGCTTCGCAACCCCAAACTTTAAGGAACGACAATCTAGGTTTCTTCCCAAACCATAATTCATACGGTGTCATTTCAACGGATTTATATGGTTCCCTATTTAAAGTGAATGCAGCTGTTTCTAATGCATAACCCCAAAACGATAGCGGTAAATCTGTAAGTGACATCATAGAGCGAACCATATCTAAGAGAGATCGATTACGACGTTTGGACACACCATTACGCTGTGGTGTTCCCAGCGGTGTCAATTGTGAAAGTATTCTGCGTTTCTTTAAATGCTCGCCAAACTCGTAACTTAGGTATTCACCTCCACGATCAGAACGTAGAAATTTAATCTTCTTGTTACGTTGATTCTCCACCTCACTTTGAAATTCCTTAAACTTCTCGAAAGTTTCAGACTTATGTTTCATGAAATAGATATACCCATATCTACTCAAGTCATCCGTGAAGGTATGAACATAACGATAACCACCGCGCGATGCTACACTCATTGGACCACACACATCGGTATGTATGATTTCCAATAAGTCCGTAGCTCGCTCCATCATACCAGAAAATGGAGTCTTAGTCATTTTACCCATCAGACATGCTTCGCATCTTTCAAGTGATTCGAAATCAAGTGATTCAAGAAGTCCATCGGAATGGAGTTTCTTCATACGCTTCACTCCAATGTGACCAAGATGACAGTGCCACATATAGGTTGAGTTATCGCTCAATTTCAAACGTTTAGCTTCAATGTTATTAATATGTGTATTTCCACTATCGAGATTCAATAAGAATAGACCATCTATCAAAGGTGCATGTGCATAAAACATATTACTCATATAAATCGAACAACCATTATTCTCGGACTTAAACAAGTAACCATCTCGTAACAAACACGATCCAGATATAATGTTCATGCTCAACGCAGGCACCAAATAACAATTATTTAAGTATAAAACTAATCCCGATGGTAGATGAAGAGGTAGCGTGCCGACCGCGATCCCATCAACCTTTGATCCATTTCCAACGCGCATCGTCACCTCGTTTTTCGCTAGCTTTCGTTTATTCTGCAGTACCTGTTTCGAGTTACAAATATGAGCAACCGAACCAGTATCAAATACCAGGCACTACTACGAGTACTAGTGAGATACACATCAATAACATGTATATCGGATATACCTTTCTTCTTGATGTTGCTGTTCTTCAAATCCGCCAAGTACTTTGGGCAATTCTGCTTCCAGTGACCCTCTCCCTTGCAGTAAAAGCACTCAGTATCAGGCTTAGGTCCAGCCTTGGTCTTCTTCGCCAGTGCGGCAACTTTCTTACCACCCTTCTTGAAGTTACCCTTTTGCTTAGACTTGCCTTTCTTGAATTTGGTGGTCTTATTGACCATCAACACTTGGTGCTCTTTCTTGATCTCCACTTCTGCAGATTTTAACATGGAGAAGAGTTCTGGCAACTGCTTGTTCATGCTTTGCATATTGTAGTTCATCACAAAGTTCTTGTAACTTCGTGGTAGTGATTGGAGGACACGGTAAATCCCCAAAGCATTAGGAATCACTATACCCAAGCTTTGGAGTTTGTTAGCGTGCCCAGACATCTTAAGCACGTGCTCACTGACGGAGCTACCCTCTTCCATCTTGCAGTTAAAGAACTTTTCAGAAGCCTCATAACTCTCAACAGCCGCGTGAGTCTCAAATATCAATTTGAGTTCATGGACAATATCATGTGGGTCATGGTTCTCAAACCTTTTCTGAAGCTCCGATTCCAAACCATACAAGATAGCACACTGAACTGTGGAGTACTAATTCTTCCGAGTGAGGTAAACGTTCTTTACTTCATTGGTAGCATCATCTGCAGGCGGGTCACCCAGCGGTGCATCCAACACATAGGTCAAATTACCAGCATTGAGGACAATCCTCAAATTGCGGAACCAATCCGTGAAGTTGCTTCCATTGTTTTTCAACTTTTCTTTCTCTAGGAACGCATTAAAATTAATGGTAGGGGCCGCCATTGATCTACAACATATTTGCAATAGTTTAGACTAAGTTTATGACAAATTGAGTTCTAATTAATAGTTAAATTAATCTAGGTGAACTCCCACTCAAAACAATATACCTCACATTGTTTTAGTGATCACACGAACCAAATCCACCACATCAAAACTGATCATCACGAGAGTTGATGTAGCTTAAATGGCGAACAATCAACATGTTCATCATATATGTACTATATGACTCATGCTTTACCTTTCGGTGATCCGTGTTCCGAGACCATGTATGTACATGCTAGGCTCGTCAAGATCAAACCTTAGCTTCCGCATGAGCAAATCTGTCTTGCTCACGTTGTATACACTTGCAGAATCTAACACACCCGATCACCACGTGGTGCTTCGAAACAACAAGCTTTAGAAACGGTGCTTACTAAGGATGAACACTTTAAAACTTGAAATTTGTGTGCTTGAGGGATCATCTTATAATGCTACCATCGTTAACTAAGCAATACAAGATGCATAAAGGATTAACATCACATGCAATTCATAATATGTGATATGATATGGCCTTTCTTCTTGTGCTTCCGATCTCCATATTCAAGCACGAACATGATCTCCATCATCACCGGCATTGCATCAAGGTCAATGACGCTGCTCCATAGTTGTCGTCCACCAGCTTTAACGATTACAACTACTTTGAATAGACACGCGGGTCTTAACAGAATTTAAAGACAACCATATGGCTCCTGCCGGTTGCCAACTTACAATAAGGAACATTGCATACATCAAATATAATCACAATCATGGCCATATCACATCACAGCACACCCCTGCAAAACAAAGTTAGACGCCTCTAATTTTCTTTGCATATTTTACGTGGTTTGGGGCTTTCAATAAGTGTCGATCTAACTTACGAACAAGAACCACAACATTGATGTTTGAACTATCAAGTGCCCGTTGTAAATTGGATCTATACTATAATGGGAGAGACAGACACCCGCAAAGCCACTTATGCAATACAAGTTGCATGTTGAGCGTGGAGCAAGTCTCATGAACGATGTCATGTAAGGTTAGCCCGGGCCGCTTCATCCCATCATACCGCAATATGCAAAGTACACAAAAAGCAATTGATAATAAAAGCTCCACCGCCCACAATGACCATTGTGTTCTACTCGTGCAACAGATCTACATATAGACACGGCTCTGATACCACTGTAGGGGTTGGTAGCATGGAAAACAAAAAAATTCTACCGCATGCAAACAAACAAGCCAAGATCTATCTACTAGATTGTAGGAACGAGTCGATAGAGGAACTCACCCTCGAAGATTCCAAAGCGGTTAACGAGAGCAGATTCTCGTGGGTGATGTAGTCGTACTCTTGTCGATCTCAAGATCGTGTAGAGGATCCTTCCGGCGCTGCGTTCCGGCAGCGCTTCCGCAGTCGGTCACATGTTCGGTACTCGATGAAGACCTTCCTCTCCCTTGTTCTAGCAGGCAGCGGAGGTTGTAGAACTCTCCTCGCGATTCCGGCAGCACGACGGCGTGGTACCGGAAGTAGAGGGGAGATCTCGTAGGGCTTCGCCTTAAGCCGGAGCGAGTATGGTGGACTATGAGAGAGGCCTTGGCGATCTAGGGTTTAGAGTCACCAAGTAGAGAAGGATTGGCCGGCGGCTAGGGCTTGGGGAAAGCCCCAACTCGGCGGCTAGGGCAAACCCTAGGGCGGCGGCGACTTATGGTGGCCGGCGGCTAGGGCTAGGGTTTTGGTGGAGAGAGGTGTAGGCTAGAGGGGCACCCCTGCCCCTCCTTATATAGGAGGGAGGGCGCCGGCCAAGGGGAGGGAGTCCTCCCCCAAGTCGGCCTCCTTGGCCGGCGGGTGGAGGGAGAGGAACTCCTCCCCAAGTAGGTTTCCTACTCTCCCTCCACCAAGCAAAACTGCCGTTTGACTTTTCAAATTGGTGTTTGACTTTTCAAACTAGGATTTGATTTATCCCTTTATTTTGCTCAGCCATGATACCTAGTACATGATGCAACCATTCCACATTGTCATGACACATTCATGTACCCTTCCCCTCCGGAGTGCCGGACCCTTCTAGAAGATTCCCGATGAAAACACCGGAATCATTCCCCAACTCCGAAACATGACTTTCCTTATATGAATCTTATTCTCCGGACCATTCCGGATCTCCTCGTGATATCCCAGATCCCATCCGAGACTCCGAACAACATTCGGTCTCTTACTCATCATTCCATAACTACTCAACAACATCGAATCCTTAAGTGTGTCTCCCTACGGTTCGTGAATTATGCAGACATGATCGAGACACTTCTCCGAACAATAACCAATAGAGGAATCTGGAAATTCATATGGCTCCCACATATTTCTACGATTACTTTGCGATCGAATGAACCACTTACATACGATACCAATTTCCCTTTGTCTCACGATAGTTTACTTATCCGAGGTTTTGATCGTCGGTATCTCTGCATACCTAGTTCAACCTCGTTACGATAAGTACTCTTTTGTCGTTCCCGTGATATGTGATCCCTTCTGAGCCAGTCACATGCTTGCAAGCTAACTGGATGACATTCCACTGAGAGGGCCCAGAGTATATCTATCCGTCATATGGATGGACAAATCCCACTCTTGATCCATGTGTCTCAACCCATACTTTCCGAACACTCAATGCCACCTTTATAGCCACCGAGTTACGGTGTGGTGTTTGATGTCATCAAAGCATCCTTCCGGTGATGGTGATAAGCATGATCTCATGTTCGAAGGAATTAGGTTACTATGTATCAGAAAGCTTATAGCAATTGAACTATTAAAATGACTTGATCTTTATGCTACGCTTATCTATAGGAGTATGTCCATCATACCATTCTCCTAATGATATGATCTTGTTGTTAACAACATCTCAATGTTCATGATAGGGAAACCACAATCATCTATTAACCAACAAGCTAGTATTATGAAGAGGCTTTACTAGGGACTCTAATTTAGTTTACAAATCACACAAGTATTAATGTTTCCTGGTTAATACTATTATAGCATGAATGTAAACATTTATCATAAACACAAAGATATAATAATAACTACATTCATTATTGCCTCTAGGGCATATCTCCAACATAATTTTACTAGTGCATGCAAATTCTTCGGTGACAAATGAATGCGATGCACCAGAATTAAACAACACTCTTGCAAGTACTGAATTAACAGAAAACATACCCAGCATGACGTCTGGCGCTTCCTGAGCTTCTTCAGCATGCATGAGAAAAAGACGGCTGTTGCGGTTGAGTGAATTCTCTGGGGCAAACCTTGTTCCTGGCTGAACACGACGCTGCTGCTGAGCTGGGGCATTTGCATTGGGGGCTGCGACATTCTTCTTGTTGGGGCACTCGTTGGAATAGTGGCCTTTATTTCCACAGTCATAACAAGTCACTTGCGACTTGTCCTTTGCTGCAACAGGCACATCATTGCTTCCAGTCCTCGAGGCAGTGTTGGAGTTGGCGGTAGCATTGTTGTTGTTGAACTTAGGTGGGGCACGGTTGAAATTGTTGGAGTTGCCGGGGTTGTTGTGATTTCCTCCGGGCCTTGGGTTTCCACGGTTGGGATAGGTCGGACGGTTCATTGGGGTCTGTTGGTTCTCGGGGCAAATCCTGGAGATGGGTTAGGGCGATACTTTGGGGTCTGATGGGTTCCTGGTTGATGCATCATGCGGCGCTTGCGGTTCTCATTGGCTTGGTTGATCTTTCCTTCCATCTGGATGGCAGAGTCGACAAGAGCTTCAATATCAGCAAAGGGGATATTGACTAACACAGTCTGCATCTCATCGTGCAGACCATTCAGGAATCTTTCTTTCTTCTTGGCTTTGGTGTCGATCTCATCCGGGGCATACCTAGCTAATGACAAGAATTTTTCACGGTATTCCACTACGGTCATTCTTCCTTGCTTTAGTTCTTTGAACTCATCTCTCATCCTCTTGATCAAACCCGGTGGCACATGGGTTCTGCTGAACTTGACTTTGAATTCCTCCCGGGTCATCATCTGTCCTCCGGTCATGGCACGAACACTGTTCCACCATGCTCTGGCATCTCCGGCTAGATAATGGGTGGCGAACAGAACTTTCTCGTTGGCTTCCACTCCTGCGACTTCGAAGTTATTTTCCATGGTTTGCAGCCAATCATCGGCGTCTAGGGGCTCTTCTGACTTAGTGAAAACAGGTGGGTTGGTGTTTTGGAAATTCTTGAGCTTAGATCCATGGTTGTCCTGATTTCCGTGGCCTTGATTGTTGTGGGCAAGCTGAGCTATCTGTTGCAGGGTGGCTAGGTTGGCTTGACGTTCCGCTCTTTCAGCTTCGCGGTCCGAAACCAACATTTGCAGGATCTGCAACATCGGGTCCGGGGATGAACCACTTCCTCCGTGTGGCATCTGAAGATTAAGATAGATCATGAGAAAAGAGGGAAACTTCTAAGGTTTTGGGATTTTGAAAAGTTTTTAAAGTTTGACTCAGATTTTCTAACAACTTGCTTTTCATTCATTCATTCATTCATAGCACCCGATACAAACACACACCACAAAACAAGAAAAACAGATGGTTTTAAGAACCATTCTGGAAACTACGATACAGTGGGACCGAATACTACTCACTACATTTGGGCACTAGCGTAGTTGTGAGTTTTACTAAAAGTGATCTAGGGTGCAAAATTTGATGTAAGCTTTGAAATAATTTTGGAGTAGCGTGAATTTTTATGGAAGAGTCCAAGAGGTAAGAATGAGAATAAGTTTGCTTCCTTTGGTTTTGAAACTAAGTTTTTGATTCAAATGTCCAGTCTAACTAGGGTCTCCTATGGTCAGGATGGCTCTGATACCAACTTGTCAACACCCGGATTTTTAATCCGAGATGCCTGTTATGCCATATATCGCAATCCCAGGATTACCATTTTTGCGAGACATGACAGAATTGGATACCACAATACATCATCCATTATAAACCATACATAAGGTCTTACACAAATAAGGATCTCATGATCCAGTTCTTAATACAACTCAAGCAACGGAATACGTAATAATAACGGTAGTGTAGGCGAAGCTCCATCTTCGGGGTCACAGGCAATGCTGACGATGGGAGATGATCCTATTTGTCGTAACCTTACTGGGGTTCATCATCCTGGTACTCCTCTTCATAGTCTGGCCACGGGAATAGCCAGGGACAAAGCCATGAGTACTCTTTAAGTACTCGCAAACTAATACTAACAAGTGAAGGGGTTTTTTGTAGTAGGACACTAAGCTCTAGGGTTGTTTTGCAAAAAGCCAGATTTACCTCTACTAAGTTCAGAAGCAAGAAAAGCTAGTTGAAATTTTATAACACCTAAGTGGGAACTTGTATTTCATATCACAACTCTGTTGTGGTCAAGTCAAAATCTCAATCCATTTCACAAGTAATTTTGAAAACATCTGACGGGGGAACAGTATGGCCACTCCAACTGTCCATAACCACGGACGCGGTTGTTCGAATAGTTTTACACTCTATAGAGATTGTACACTTTCACCACAACATTCGATACATCCGTCAGGAATAAATCCTGAAGTCACCATACTCAGTATGCGGATAATCAATCCTAACCTTTCAATTACACGCCCTAGTATAAGCACCTCTCCTGTGAGTTTGGCCTCCCAACCATGACCAACTGTCATCTTGGGTACTACACGGGTGGACAATCTTCACAAGGTAGCCTCAGCTCATACCTTGGCCGTGAGGGAACCAATACTAAGGTATATAAGTTTCCAGTCAAGCCCTACCCAATTCTCGGGTATTGTGGTTGTATGGTAAAATTGGAATGGTATCGCATCCAGACAACCATCAGTTTTATCAAGGGCTAAGGCTCATGCCTCAACATTTTCATCACCATAAATCATCCGGTGTTCGGAAACACATGTCCAAAACATCTCAATAGAATGATCCATCATTCCAAGGTTTTCATAACCATTTTCCACCAAGTATTCCCATCTACAGTTGATCAAGTTTTATGCTTAGCACTAGCATCTACAAGTGGGGGTAAGTACTAATGAGGGGTGGTAAACTAGTGGAGTTTAACTAAGTTCAATCTCATGCCTTAGGATGACATAAAGATTATCTAGCTTAGGCCAAATTTTATGCTCTTTATGCAACCTTCAATTATCTTTCTAGTATCTACCATTCACTTAAGTAAGCTCTAAGTAAAAGCTTTGATAAAGAAATAAAGTATAAAGCTTGTAAGTAAAACTAGGAATGGGGTTATCAAATGGGTAGGATCATCTATGCTTAAGGCATATAGTTGGCATGGTAACAAGCAAGTATTGGCTTGCATCAATATCAGTATAAGCTTGCTAAATTGCAAGTGTTAGCTTGCACATTCAACTAGTAGTATTAGGCTTGCATAGGTCAACTTGATTAGTAAGGTTTTCCTTGTGCAGAGCAGTGGTTGAAGTTCTCCTCGGCTTCTTCTTCGTAGTATCCTCCTTCCTCCTCGTATCCTTGGTCGATACTAGCGTCTATGAATAAATACGTACATAATCACCAAACAATACTTAACTACTTGCAATCATCACACAAAAGGGTCCTATAGATGATCTAGCATCATCACTAATATTACAAGATTAAAGCTTGGTTTAATTCCTTTTATTTTTAGAAAAGTAATTTCTACTCATTGAAAAACTACTTAAGATTTAATATCCTCCAAACCAAACATGGGATCATGTTGACACATGTCATCACCACATATTTTAGTCCATGGGAATGTGATTTAAAGTGGTGTCACAATTTAATAAGGTTTAACCTTTTATTTTACTTAAATAAAGTGACTAGAAATGCCTATGTGGCCTTCTTTTATTACCTGAACATTATTTCTGTAAGTAAACCCAAATGTTTTTATATATTCTGAAAGGTATGATCAAATGTGATTTTTGAGAGTTGGAATCAACTCAAAAGCTTTTATGGTATAAATTTGAAAAATGTTTGAATGCAGAAAAGCTTCTGCCTTGTTATTTTTATCAAGGATGATCTACAGATCCAAATGATTTAAATCCAATGGGCTTGGATTTAGCATTTCAAGACCTTTCTAACAAAATTTGTTTCATTCCATTTGGTTCACTGAATCGAGCTGGGTTGATTTTTGAAACTAGGTACAGAACTGTGTTTGAAATAAAATGGAAAAAGTTAAATTCAAACGACTGGGCTACGCTGGAAACGATACTGGGCCGGCTTGCTAAGCACAGCGCTTACGCGGGATGGTTAAGTTGCTGTCCCCACGCTTCAATGAGATGAGGGGGTGCGAAGCGGTACGGGGCAACGTGGACCGTGGGATCTTGTTCTAATCTAACGGCCCTGGTTCATCGTCCACGTCGGGCAGCGCTGGCGAGACAGAAACCTAATGCGGCAGGTGGGGGTCGTCGGGGGCTCACCGGGGCTCAGGCGAGGGTCGGCGAGGCGGGCGAACGACGAAGTCGACGACAGCGAACCTCCTGGTACCGACACCTTCTCCTGGGGCAGCTCAAATCGCTGGCTCCCTTCTTCTCCAGCAGCGGCGGGCTCTGGCCAAATTCCGGCGATGTGCTGCTCGCCTTGCTTCGGGACTGAGGTGGGGTGGTTCTGGATGAGAGGGGAGTGAGGTGGTGTTCTCAATTCGGCTGGGGGTGGCCTCTATTTATAGTGGCGAGAGGGGACCGACGGGCGCAAGCTGAGCTCGTCATGGTCGACGGCACAGAGGGCTATCGACATGGGCGACGGTAGGGGGCGGTGCTGTGCTCCCTGGCGAAGCTCAACGACGTGGTGGCGAGGCATGGGGCGGTGCGGATTGGTCGGAACGCGGCGGTGCTCTGCGCGTGCCCGACAGAAGTTTTTATGGCGCACGGCGTGCGTGGTCCGCACGGCGGCGAACGAGCATGTCTGCGGGGTTGCTGGGACGGTGGTGATCACGTATGCACGCGGCAAGGGCGCCGCGTGGTCTGTGGGCGTCTGTCGAGCGTGGCGCACGGGGCGCGCTCTCGGCATGGTTGCTGGCGAGCTTGGCATGGTCTATGCGTGTCGTCCAGGGGCTGGCAAGGTTCGAGCGCTGGACAGGGAGTGGCGGTGGGGTGTTAGCTTGCTCCCAGACACGTTGGCTAGGCTTGGTGCTTCTCCTAGCTCGTTGTCGACATGTGGGTGGCAAGGGTGCACTCGGCCTGCTCACCATTGATGGCAATGGCTAGCTTACAGTAGTGCTAGAGATTAGTTTAGGTTGTTAGATGATCTACTAAGGCTAGTGGTGTCCAGAGAGGGAACAAGTTAGGCTCCAATCACTGCTCCAAATAGTGTTTAGATTTTGTTTGATTTGTATTTGCAAGGTGTTTGATGAAATGGCCGCAAGAATTCAAGTTTTGAATTTTGAAAATATTTTTGGTGGGTGTGCTAGGTTGGTGCTGGTGAGTCTGCAGATGCTTGGGTTTTGAAAGTTGATCTTGTTTGAGTGGTTTTTGAAAAAGTGGGATCTTCCCATATGATATAGATTCAATTTTAAAATGTCCTTTAAACTATGCATTTGAATGTTTCTGGATGATCACAAAGTGGGCCTTGATACTTTGTTATGAGTACTATCAAGGGGTGCAAAGATCCAAACAAGTTTCTGTTAAGTTTTGAAAGTTAGAGTCAGCCAAAGTAGGCATGGGAGTTAATTTGGCCAAAGTGACCATTCACTCATTTTGTTTGTTTTGATTTATTTGTCTTTGGGAAAAGTGTGGGGATTGTTAGATGATGTTTATTTCACCTAAGAATCATTTTACAAGCAAAGAAACACATAAACAAGGCAATTCAAAAGAATTCCAAATAAGATGCATACACACATGAATGCTTTCTCATTTTATTTTAGAAAAGTTTTTGTTAGCCCTAATTTTGATGATTAGAGTTTGATGATTCTAGTTTAATATTTTTGGGATGTTACACTCAGTGTGGCTGAGTACATTGAAGAATTCAACAATCTGGCACGCTATGCACCGGATGAAGTTGATACAGATGCTAAGAGGAAGGAGAAATTCCTCGAAGGACTTAATGATGAGTTGAACCTGCAGCTGTCTGTTGCCTATGTCCCAACTTATCAATCACTCTGTGACAAAGCCACCATCTTGGAAAACAAGATGAATCAAGTTGAGAAAAGAAAAAGGAAGCATAAACTCAAGTATCACTCAGGATCATCACAAAAGAAGCGTTCATTTAAAAAGAACAATGAAGATTCTGAACCACATCAGTATCACCACAACAACAATGGAAGTGATAATAATGGAAAGGATACTGACAATGGAGATGAACTTGGTCAGAACCAACATCACACTTTTTAGGAGGAAAGACATTAGCCAGTTGCAGTGCTATAATTGTAAGGAACTTGGACACTATGCATCAGACTGCCCTGAGAAGGAAAAGAAAAAGGATGCTAGAACCTCCAATGGTAATGACCCCAATGTGACCCAGAAAGGACATGTGAACGACATTGACATGGATGGGAACCTTGAAGAAATAGAAGAAGTGGATGTCAGGAATTAGTTAATTCAACAGAGTCAAATAAGGATTCCTTGTCTGGATATCAAGTGTTAAACCCATAGTCAAGTGAACCATCAATGTAACCCTATGGGATTTTCTTTTAAGGGTGGTAGTACCCTAGTTGTCTTCAAGCCAACTTGTAACCTCTAGCCTTCCCAAATCTCGGGACGAGATTTCTTTTAAGGGTGGTAGCCTGTCACATCCCAAAATTTTCCAAATTTTGAAATGTGAAAAAAATAAAAAAAATAAACAATTGATGAAATTTAGGGTGAAAAGAAACTTTTTGTTTTGAAGTGGAAACATCAAAACCCTTCTTGAACAAACTTTGAGTAAAAATTGAATCCAACTAAATTTAAATCAAGTGAAATGCATTCATCAAAGAAAGTATCTTGTAAATTCAAACTTGGAAAATAAACCAAACCCTAAAACCCTAATGGGAGATTTCCAAGATATCTCTAAGCCTATGGATTGATCCATACAAAATTTATCAACAAACATTTATAAATGATCAAGAATGATAAATAGAAATATTATAAAACCATAGAAATTGGTTTCACTCAATTTGGAGTCATAAATAAAAACTTATGAATTTATTACAGATAAAAGGAATTAATTTACAAAGCTAATAAAGCCCTACCTAAAATCCATGCCAAGTCTTGAGCAAATAAATCCTAAGGGGATTTAAAAAGATAAACAAATATTAAATAGAATTATACAAATTGGAATCACTAGTTTTGGATCTTTAAATAAAAATATATGGATTTTATAAGCACAGGTAGAAATAATAAATAAGGACTATTTTTATAGAGACAAATAAAATCTTGGCCAAGCGATTGAAATAAAATATTTTTGGTTTAATAATAAGAGTAAAGGATTATTAAAATAAAATCATGAGGATTTATTAATATCCAATTTTGTTTAGGTAAAGATATTTTCCCCTATTTTGAATGGACATTAATAGAGTATTTTAAATAATATTTCAAAGTGAAATTATTTTTCAAATAAAACCTACTTAAAAGGTTTTGGTAAAATTTAGAATTCAAATAGTGTTTTAAAATATATTTTAATCCTATTTGAAATAAGGACTAATGTCTATTTATTTAATTATTAATAGATCCTAAAAGAATAAAAAAATTATTCAAAATTTGACTTTAGAATATGTTAATAAACAGAATCAAAATATACCCAAAGTTTGGCAAAGTTTTGAATTCAAATAGTGTTTGAATGAAAAATCAAAACAGAAATTCAAAATAGAAAAGGAAAAAGGTTTTGTATAAAAAAAGAAGAAACAAGCCAGCCCAGGAGCAAGGCCCAGACTAGCCCAGCAGCGCAGCCGACCTTCTTTCCCTCCCCGAACTGTTTTTCACTCAAAAGCGAACCCGCGCGGTCACAGACAGGAGGACCCCACACCCATTCTCTCTCTCACACAAATAACACGGCCCCACGCAGTCAGTCGCCATCTTCACCCGCGTCGACCGTTTCCCCACGCTCGTCGCCGTTCTGCCTCGATTCATTTCGCGTTAATTCGAGTTATTGACAGCGTTAATCCCTCCAGTAACCACGTGTGCATAAATGCCTCCCTCCCCTCTTACATTTCCCTCAGTCGCCACTTCCCCTCTGCCTCCAGGCTGCACAAATTGCAAGCTCGAACCCCTCTGTCCCGACGAGCTTCTCCGGCCGATTCCGACGCCGTACAACCGCACCTCGCCTCCCAGTACACGCGAGCCTGCTCCCCCTCTTCTTGCGCATCTTCCAGCACCAACCCCACACCCGCGCGAGCACCGTAGCCTTGACAACCTCGACATCTAAGCGCCGCCGTGTCTTCCATTGCTCCGGCAAGCTTCCCTATTAAGCACAGACCGCCCCGGTACTTCTCGATGATGCACCCATGATCCCCAGCACCGTACGCATCTAACCCCATGCTCTGTTTGCCTTAGCGCACCCTCAAACCTCGCCACCGTCTTCAACAGAGAGCATCCGACGCTGACGCCGTCTCCGGTGAGCAATTCCTCGGGAACCAGAGCGCCCCTCGACAAGCTGACCACACCTTGAGCTTCACCGCACTCCTGCGAGCACGTTGAGAATCCTCTCCCTCCCTCGTGCGACCTAGTCCCTCGACAATGTCTCCGTCCGAGCGTGCGCCGCCATAAGCCGCCGCCAGCGCCGCCAAACCATGGTCGAGCAGCTGTGATCCGTTGGATCTCGATCCGTTGGTTAGGATAGATTCATTAAATCGAAGGGGTACATTTGATCTGAGCCGTGCGATGTGTTTTAAATCCAACAACCCACAAAGCGCGATCCACCCGAACCGGTATCGTCCAATGGGATAGAGCCACGTGGCTAGAGTTTGTTTAAAACAGAAAAATTTGTTCTATTACATATGCTAACTTGTAAAATTCATAACTTTAAATCTACACGTCCAAATTTTGCAAATTTTATATCATTGGAATCAGAAGGACAAGTACTTTGCAGCCCTTCACTTTTTTTAATGTTTTGCTTCTGGAAAATTGGTTGAATTTGCAGAAACTTGTGTAGGCATAATTTGAATATAAAAATTGTTCTAGAAATATTTTTAAGGTGAAATCTTTGCTAAGTGGTATGTTTTGAACCTACTAACCATAGAACCCAACTTTTGGGCTTAGAAACATATTTTGTGAGACTAAGGAATAAATCCTTGATTTAAACCATTTCTAGCTAAATAAAATTATTGAATATGGTTTAGAAATGATTTTGAGTAAAACCTTTGGGAAATGATGTGATTCAACCCTTCTAACCCTAAACACCAAGTTTTGAGATTTAAAAACATATTTGATGAACCCTATAAATTTATTACTTTGCAAAAAGACATTTCCAACAACATAAAATAACACTTTGGTATAATATTTGGTTTATGGGGTGAAACCTTTTGCAAATGGTTTTATATTAAACACTTGACCTTAAAACACTAACATGTTGTGTTTAAATATATTTTTCAAACTCTAGGGTTTATATTTTTGATTTAAATCATTCCTAGCAAAACAAAAATGACTTAAAGTGGCCATTTTCACCAACTTGAATTGAAATGGTTTTACCACTTTTGGAAATGACCAATATGAGCCTTAAAATGTTTAGAACCTAATAGAAACCACTTTTCGAAATAAAACCATCTTTTGCATGCTTGCATGCATTGCCTTGTTTCTATTATTTTATGTGTGGTAAATTGTTTGAATGCTAGTTGAATATGTGTTTGCTTGATTGAATTGTAGTAAAGTTTGAAGATTGTGATATTTGCAAGATCAAGAAGTGAGTCAATATTCTCTACTAAAAAGGCAAGTGACACCATCATCCATGTCCTACTATTTTTATTACACTTAGTGGAATGTTTGTAACATGCATGATAGGACTACTATATTTCTATGCTATGCTATATCCTATATCCTATCAGGATATCCTTATATATTCCTTCGTGAAAACATTGTAGTTGTAGTATGCTTAGCCCTGCTATATATTTGGGATGGGATACATGATATGATTATATAAAGTGTTGGAAAAATATATGTTTTATATAATAAAACAAGTACTCAATGAACCACCTGGGTGGAATAAGGATACTCAAGTTTTGGACAAGGTGGCAACAAAGGGAACCATGTTTATATGGCTATCTTTTTGTATGTGTACTAGAAGAAAACCACCCATGGACTTAGAGATTGAACATGTTTCCCGTATAGTGGCTTCCGTGTACAACCACATGCTAAATGGGCTCTGGCTTAGTCAACTACATAGTGGAAGACCCATGCATTGGCATCTTCAGGTTAACTAGAATTGTGTATGGAAATATATCCCTACATTGGTGCCTGGTAGACAAGCTAGCATTGTGTATTGGGAGGACTTCTATGGAAAGACGTTGTCACATTCTCGATCTGCCGGTACTCCATTTGGTGAGTACTTATCCAGCGGCCACTGGTGGCGTCAAGACGGGATTGTGTCATGTGGGTAAAGTGTACAACTTCTGCAGAAGATCAAATTCTAAGTACTTAGCCGTGTCCCCGGTTACGGACAAGTCTGAGCAACTAAGGCCTAAAGCTATGGAAGATCTCGACATTCCAATTTCTCAAAGTAAAATTTGATGGTGACAACAAGGGATTAGAAGCACTTGGAGTTTTCCAAGGAGTTCAGAAAGATTTGACAAAAGATCAAAACTATTTTGAAAATATAGGATAAAACTATATTGCTTTCTGCAAAAGAGCCTAAACCCTACCTAGCCAAATATGCATGTAAGGATAGGATCCACTTACTTCTACATAATAGTGAAACTTGCCAATACAATTCAAATGTATTGACCCTTGTGGCTGCAACTTATTATGTTGCAGGTTCGTTTGATGTTAGTGAAGTGTGTTGAATAGGATTACAAGTCTACAACCAACATGATTGCATGTGGCACTTTGAAGATGAAGGACTCCATGCTATATAGATATTCTGCTGCATTGTAATGTGATAGCCAAATGAGCTATGTAAGATGTAATGAATTATTTTATTCCTGGTTATAAGTTGTATTATGACCTTTGTTTCTTGATATTACATCTTAGTTATGGATGCTAGCTATTGATCCAGGGACTAGCATTATAAACACAGGGATATCTACCTTATTAAAGGTTGGGACTCTTCAGTATTAGTCTTCAGTATTGATAATATGAAGTCAAAATGGTCCAACCCATTCTAAATACAATTTTATTGAATTATCATTCAACCATATGTGTAGTTTATTTTCTAACAAGATCTTTAACCAATATAAAATCTCCAAGGATAATTTGTAGTGAAATAAAACCTATTCCTTTACTTTAACCACAAGTGTATCAACATATCAAAACACTATAGTGAATCCATAAGTAGTTAAGTAATATTACTTCCTTGTTTACAAACTATAACCACTCATCTATAAAAAGGAAAATGATTATATTCCATTATAATGTTATGAAACCACTACCCAAATAGAAGTAATGCCATGCTTAAATAACCTTAAGGAAACATTATGAAGTGAACAAAATACAAATATCATAAGCATTACAACCTAAGTTCATCTATGTTTTTAAAAGTTAACTTTAGTCTGCAACTCTTTAAGTGTAATGCTAAAGACTTTATTATGTGTTTTATAACTCTGGTCTATTATAATTAAGTCGTAAAGCACCTCAAGTCCAAAATATTCAAGCAAGCACAAATAACATCGACCACATTTGATTAACCACAAAGGTTGTTTAGACCTTAGAAAAGAAATATTTTCTTCAAATGTTATTCTTTTTGCCACTTCAATCAACAGATGACAACTAATCATAATCACATTACTTTATACATTACTCGTAGATTAGGATTGTTAATACTTAAGTTCCTTATAAATGACAATACTTGTAAAGTAAGATTTAAAGATAAGGCAATTCTTATATAAGTAGTCTTTAACTAACATTCCATGATTGTGTATCTCATTGTTTTATGGTGTTATAATTACATGCTGTTTCACACACTCACAGGCCTTAATAAGAAGAACAAGTGTAAAACTTAATTTAAAAGGGAAACACATTCCAAAGAAACCATTTCTAGTTTCAAACTCTAGAACAACGTTATCCCCGGGATTCGAGTTTATCAACTTGCATTACATTACTTATGCATAAAGCATCTTGCTTCTTTAAACATTAGTCCTTACCGGACCAATGATGCTAATTTCATATATTGGATCTCATATTGCCTTGAAGACCGTGAGTGCATAATCTTTCAATAAAAAATGGCAAGTTCACACTTGCTCATGTCCTTTGATTATTTTCGGTAAAGTATTTTACAAATCCAGTGTTGTCATCACCTGCATTTGAAAAAGGTCCGAAAACACTATTTTCATAATAATTTGATTATAGGTTATTTACCATGAGGTAATAACCTACTATAAAAGTTCCGGTGGTAAAGGAACATATTATCTAGGACTTAACAACCAATGTCGCCATTGATTCTTGCGCTGTATATTACGCTTTGACCATGAGATTTGGAATGGGACGGAGAAGTCAGCTGTATCTTTTCCCTCTCGCATGGAGCCGGAGGGGTCGTGGCTGTTATCACTTGTAGCATGCGTATTAATTGGTATATCGTAGAGGATATGCAGCATATGGATGGGAGCCCTCAACGTCCCACGATAGTTCCGGCATCTGAACGGTCTGTACTGCCAATAGCCGTAATTCAATAGGTGGGCTGGCATAAACAAGGGAGACATGCGGGGTCGTGGAGAAGGCAGTTATTAGCTTGGATCTTAGGTTGGGCCTCAAACCAAGGAAGTTTGAGCGGGGACATACTCCCGGCCGTGCAACAAAACCTAAGGTCTCTCATGGGTAAAGTGACGCACCTCTGCAGAGTGTAAGAACTGTAACTTGTTACTCCCTGTTCCGGTAAGGAGCTGCGAACGCGGCGGGAAAGGAACTCCATGAAAGTTCTGGTAAACCCGTGAAGGCAGACAGACATAGCTTTTCAGAATAAAAGCAACCTTTGAAGAAATGTTTATGAAAACCTGCATTGCCTACGACCTACGGTCTGTGGCTGTAGATATAGTGCACCAAACACTCCTTTTCTAGTGAATTTGCTGAGTACGCTCGTACTCAAAGTATCTTCTTAACCCTTTCTAGGTTCTAAAGCCAGTATAGACGATGTCTACATCAAGTTATGCTCCAGGAATCATCATCAGAAGCTAAAGTTCTTCAATGAAGTCAAGGAAGTCAACATATACATCAACTCAAGTGAAGACGAAGTTATTGATTAGATAGGAATACAATCTCTACCCATAGAACCCATTTCTGTAGTGTATTGCAATAACAGCAATGCAAGCCTCAATAGTTTAGAAACTAGTCTTAATAGTATGATAGTTTTTGAGTTTTTATTTCTGATTCTTCTTTGTAAGAAGTTTCTTTCTCTCTCTTTAACCTAGAGTGCTCTCTGGATCTTGTGTAAAGTGTTGAGTTGTAACCTATCGTCATGTCTTGGACCTGCTGTGTTTCTGTCACATCCCAAAATTTTCCAAATTTTGTAATGTGAAAAATAAATAAACAAAATAAGCAATTGTTGAAATTTAGGGTGAAAAGAAACTTTTGTTTCTAAATGGAAACTTAAAAATCCCTTCTTGAACAAACTTGAGTAATGTTTGAATCCAACTAAATTCAAATCAAGTGAATTGCATTCTTCTTAAATGCATCTTGAAATTTAAACACTTGGGAAATAAACCAAAACTCTAAAACCCTAATGGAAGTAAAACATTTCCAAGTTATATCAAAGCTTATAGATTTAATCCATATAAAAGTTGGTCAAACAAGCATTTCAAAATGATCAAGAATGATAAATAGAAATATTATAAAACCATAGAAATTGGTTTCACTTAATTTGGAGCCATAGATAAAATCTTATGAATTTAATAAGATAAGGAAAAGTAATTTCCAAAGCTAATAAAGCACTTATCTAAAATCCATACCAAATGGTGAGAAAATAATCCTAAAGATATTTAAAAGGATAAATAAATATTAAATAAGATTTTGCAAATTGGAATCACCAAGTTTGGACCTATAAATAAAAAGGTATGGATTTTATAAGATAAAGATAGAAATATTAAATAAGGAATATTTAAGGACCAAATTAAATCTTGGCCTAATCCATAAGAAAATGGAATGAAAATAATCCAAATCCAAATAAAATAAAAGGATAAAGAATTCTCCAAATAAAATAAAATGGCATTAACCAAATTCTATTCCATTTGAATAAAGACAAATCCCTAAATAGAATGATTAATTAAATCATGGGAAAATAGTATTCAGAATTTACCCAAGTGGATAAAAAGTCATTTAATTAACTTAAATGGAGTCAAGGAAATCACCTAAATAAAATTTATGGAATTAAAACCTTATTTAATTTCATTGGAATAAAAACAAATACCCAATTTAAATGATTAATAAATCATATTAAAAATATCCCAAAATAATTCAAAGTGAATTATTTGACACCCTAATAAATGAATAAAACTTACTGAAAAGGTTTTGTTGAAAAATGAAATTTAAATAAGGATTAAAAATATATTTGATCTTATTTGAAATTAAAGCAAGGGCTTGTTTTAAATAATTAAAAGACCCTATAAAGAATAAATAAATTATTCTAAATTTGACTTCAGAAAATATTAATAAACAGTATTTGAAAATACTCAAAGATTGGTGGAAGTTTGAATTCAAATAGTGCTTGGTTTGTTTGAATAAAAATCAAAACAGATAAATAGAAAAAGAAAAGGGAAAAAAATCAGTACAAAAAAAATGAAACAAAGCCAACTAGCCCAGCAGGCCCAACCCAGCCCAGCAGCGCATTCCATTTCTTTCCCTCCCCCGAAACGTTTTCCACTCAGAAACCTCCCCCCTCAGTCGCTGACCGCTGGAACCCATCTCCCCTCTCTCTCACTCGCTGACGACCTTGCCCCACCTGCTAGGCCATCGTCTCCACCCGCCGCGGTGACCGCGCCTCCTCCCGACCGTTTTTGGCGAAATTTTCTCGGCGTAATACGTGTTGATGGCGTAGTAATTTCTCCCCTCGACCACGCCTTCTTAACCGCCTGCTCCTCCTCTTTCATTCCCCCTAGACATCGCCCCCCCTCTGCCCCCAGGCTGCGCCAATTCTTTGCTGCAAGCCACTGTCTCCGACGACCTTCTGGCGACGATTCCGGCTATACTACGCCACCCCTTGCTCGCTGCAGCAAACGACCATGCTCCCCATCGTTCTCTGCATCACCCAGTATCGCCCGCTTGGCCGCGCGCGCCCCAAAACTTTGACTTCTTCCACTCTGAGCGCCGCCATAGTCTGCCATTTCTCCGACGAGCATTCGAGGTAAATTCCGACCGCGCCTCTCCCTCTCTTTCACACACGCGTGCTCACCGCGATCTTGCGCATCTGACTGCATCATTTACTTGCCCTAGCGTGCACCGTAGCGTCACCTCCGTCTTCAACAGAGAGCAACCGTCGCCAGAGAGAACTCCGGCGAGGAATCGCCAGCAGCTCTGTGCGCCCCTTCAGCAACGACAACCACGTTGAGATTCAGCACGACGAGACGAACCCAGTAAGCATCATCTCCCTCTCTCGCGCTTGCTAAATCACCGGCAACCTCACCGCCAGAGCCGCACCACCGCCAGCCACCGTCGCGCGCCGCCCGTCTTTGGTCAAACGAGCAGCAACCGTTGGATCTTGATCTGACGAGTGCGATTAGATTTAACTCGAAGGGGTAAGTACGATTCTGTGCCGTGCGATCTCACTTAAATCCAACGATCTGTATCTGTTGATCCACGCGAACCGTTTTTGCCCAATAGGAAGCAGCCACGTGGCCATGTCTGTTTAATAAAAACCAGAATAAATTCTATTAGATGTTCAAACTTGTAAATTGCATAACTTTTGATCCACACGTCCAAATTTTGCAAATTTTATATAAATGGAATCAGAAAGACAAACCCTACCCAACCATGCACTTTATTTAATGAATTGCTTCTAGAAAAATAGTTGTTTTTGCATAAACTTGTGTAGGCATGTTTTGAATATAAAATTCATTCTAAAATTATTTTTGTGATAAAACCTTTGGCAAATGGATTGTTTTGAACCTACTGACCATATAAACCAAATTATGGTTTCAAAAACATATTTTGTAAGGCAAAATAATAAATCTTTGAATCAAAGCATTTCTAGTCAAATAAAAATATTGTTTATATGTTAAAAATACTTTTTGGAGAAAAATCTTTGGGAAATGTTTTGGAATAAACTCTCTGACCCCAAACACCAAGTTTTAGAATTAAAAATGTATTTGGTGAACCTTATAAATACTATTGCTTTACTAAAAGCATTTTCAAGCACATAAAACATTGATTTGGTTTAAAAATGGTTTATAGGTAAAATCTTTTGCAAATGGTTTTGCCACTTTATAAAATGACCAATAGGTGTTTTCAAACGTTTATAACCCATTAAAAACCACTTTTTCAAATAAACAAGCTTTTGCATGCTTGCATGCATTGCTTTGTTTCTATTATTTTATGTGATGTTGCTTGAATGGTAGATTGAAATTGTGCTTTGCTTGATTGAATTGTAGTGACATTTGAAGAGTGTGATCGTTGCAAGATCAAGGAGTGAACTTATATTCTCTACCAAAAAGTCAATTCGTGCTTCATGATTTTATTCCTATGTTTTTCAACTATGCACTAGAAATATTTTATATAGGACTTGCATGAATATTTTGATCTATATGCTATGCCATGGGAAATCCTAGTACATAAAACCTTGGTAGAAATTTCCTAAGTTAAGATTCCAACTACTATCGTGCTTAGCTTAGCTAGTAGAAAACAAGGGTGGATTATATTCATGCTATGGAATATTTCTAAGTCAAGGACTTGTGTTTTGTTTAATAAAACAACTAAGTGAATGAAACACCTGGGTGGAATGGAAGGAATGGTTTGTGTTGAGTGGTTATACAAGGCCCATTTCTATGGTTTACCTTGTGTATCTCACTTGTGGATGGCCACCCAGGAACAAAAAAAATTGAGATGTCAAATGTTGAGAAGCTTCAAGTGCAGCCACTTGGCATTATGGGCTCTGCCTAGATCATATAGGTTGCAATAACTTAGCCAAATGGACAGTTGGTGGTAGGGGATGATAGGTTGGAACGCGTCCATTCTGGTCTAAGGGAAGGCTTCTGAAAGATCTTATCTTGGTGAAACCAAGTCTGTTGGGGAAAGTGCACCACCTCTGCAGAGTGTAAAATCTAAGTACTTAGCCATGTACCTGGCAAAGGACAATTTGAGCATCAAGACATGGAAGCTATCAAGAATCTCCTCATCCCAATTTCTAAGTAAAAACTTTGTGGTTGAACAAGGGTTAAAGTGTAGAGGTCTCAACCTAATATGGTTGATCCCTCCTGTGGTTACAATGCTAGTCCCTGGATCAATAGCTAGCATCCACAGTTAAGATGTAATATCAAGAAACAAAGGTCATAATATAACTTTATAACCAGGAATAACATAAGTTTATTACATCAAACATAGCTCATTAGGCTATTACATTACATTGCAGCGGAATAACTATGGTCAAGTGGTCCTTCATCTTCAAAGTGCCACAGGCAGATGTTGGTTGTAGACTTTGTAATCCTAATCATTCAATCTTCACTAAAATCAATCAAACCTGCAACATACAAGTTACAGCCACAAAGGGTCAATACATTTGAATTGTATTGGCAAGTGATACTATGGTAGTATAGTGGAGTCTATCATCTATATGCATTTGGCTAAGTGGAGTTGAGGCTTGCATTGATCAAAATAGATGTTTCCTTAACATTTGAAAATACTAAGTTTTTGCTTGACAAAATCATTTTCCTCAATCAAAGATTTCAAGATCCTTGTACCAAGCCATCTCTCCATCAATGATTGTAGAATTCAAACAACCCTTGTTCAAACCACAAGATTTTAATTTAGAAATTTGAATGATGAGATTCTTGATTGCTTCCATGTCTTGATGCTCAAATTGTCCTTTACCAGGGACATGGCTAAGTACTTAGATTTTACACTCTGCAGAGGTGGTGCACTTTCCCCACAAGACTTGGTTTCCCAAGACAAGATCTTTCAGAAGCTTTCCCTTAGACCAAAATGGACGCGCTCCAACCTATCAAACACTACCACCCACTGTCCATATGGCTAAGTTCTTGCAACCTATATGATCATGGCAGAGCCCATATTGCCAAGTGGTTGCACTTGAAGCTTCTCAACATTTGACATCTCAAATCCCTTTGTTTCCTGGGTGGCGTTCCACAATTGAGATACACAACCCAAGTGTGGCATCCCGCAAAACCACTACTAGAAAATCGCGTTGAATTTGTGCATTGCATCGTCATCATCATATGTTGTTTGTCAAAAACTAGTTTCGCAAAGCCCGATTTGTTTTCCAAACGCCCAACTTAATTCAAATGCAAAGACGGTTCTCCGGAATATTTTGTTTTGGCCGCTATCGGTTTGCACACGGCCCGTTTAAAACAAATAAAAGTTATATTATTTTTAGTGGGGGCAGTCGAACGGGCCAACCCGACCCGAACGACCACCCCCGTATCAAACAGATCGGTCCAACCTGAGAATCCTAAGGCTACCCGGAAACCTACCCACACCCCCTGGCCACCTCACCCTGGCCTATCGCCATGCGCCACCTCATCCTCATCCTTCCCCCCACCCAATCCTAGCCCTCCACCTCACCCCTCTCTCTTATCTCTCTCTCTCACAAACCCACCCAACGCACCCAAGCCACACGCACCCAGCCAACCCCACCCGCTGCAGCTGGGCTCCCCCCCGCGCGCAGCCCCTCTCCACCTGCCCAATCCCAGGCAGCCACACGCCCCCCCCCCCCACACGGCCACGCCACGCACGCACGCCAGTACCCGCGCGTCCCCCCCCAACGCGGGACCCACCCTGGCCCTGTCCCCCCCGCACTCACGCTCCTCTCCCTCTCCCTGGTTCTTCTCCAACCGCCCTCCCCCGCACGCGAGCACCCTCCCATCCTCGCTCGCCCGCACCGTCCCTTTTCCCCCCACCTGCGAGCTCCCGTGCGCCCCCGACGCCGACCTCGCCCGCGCCCCGGCCCTCCGTCCTCGCCAAGCCACCACCGTCGCCGTCCACCATCACCCCGCCACCAACCGACCGCGTCCGCCGCGGCCGTCCCCGACCGCTTCCTTCGCCGCTGCCCCTTCGCACCCGTCCGCGACCCCCGTAGACGCCCCGAGCCCCGCCCGGACTCGACGGCGTGCCCGCCCCTCCTCAGGCCTCGCCGCTCCGCCGCCGGGCCGTCTCAGCGAGCGCCGCCCGCCTGCCCCGCAACCTCGCCGCTCCGCCCCGGCCGCCCCGCACGCCATCTCCGCGCCGCCTCGCCTCCTCCCGTCCTTCCTCGCCTTGCTCGCCGCCGCGCCGCTTCCTCTCCAGCGCGCGCCGCCGCACGGGTCGCCCTCCGCCGCCTGCCTCCGACGGTCCGCGGCCCCCCTCGTCAGCGTCGTCTCCGACGCCCTCCAGTTCCGTCCCGCCCGCGGCCAGACCGCGTCGAGCCCGCGCCCTCCCCAGGCCGCGTCAACCGCCGCCCCGCGAGCTCCCTCCCCGACGCCGGCCGCCTCCGTCGCTCGCTGCGCCGGCCCCGACCTCGCCGGCGAACCCGCCTTCCCCGCCTCGACCTGCCGTCCAGCGGCGCCGCCTCGCCCCGCCGCTGGCCTCACCATCGCTCTGCCTGTGCCCTCTGCCTCCGCCGCTGCGTGTCCCCGTCGTCTCGCGGGTCCCTCCCTGTCGCTGGGCTCGGCCCGTCTCTGCCTGGGCCGCGACCGCGTGCGTCGCCTTCCAGCATCTGCGTGTGTCGCCCCTGCAGCTCATGTGTTTCCGGGTGCACCTGTTGGCCTAAGTGGTTTCCTGTGTCGTTCATCACCACACGTACCCCATCTGCAAGATCTCCCGAGAAGCCATGTACCATGCGCCGGCGGCTAACCAAGCTCGTCCGCGAGACTGCTATCGTCAAGGACTCGCAACCCTCGGTACATCAAGGTCTCCCTCACGGAATCGAAGACCGAACCCTCGACACGCCAAGATCCACCCCCAAGGACGCCCCCGACAAGTTGCACAAGGCCCTTGGACTCGACACCCTCGTAGCGTCAAGATCTACTACACGGAGCATTGTCCGATAGTCGGAACCCCCGAAGACCGAACCCAGAGCTGGATCCGAAGACCATATGTGCGACAAGTACTCCGTCATGGACCCGATTGAAGCAAACCCGAGGACACCGACGCAGAACGCCAAGCTCTTTATCCCGAACGCCAAGAACGCCGATGCGGATACGACAAGTGCTTCACCCCGAACGCCATGACCGTCGACATGACCCTAGGACCGCGAATGCGACAAGACCTACCCCTGAGTCTGAAAACGACCTTGCCGAACCCTGAACCCTGAGACCGACCCCGAACCCCGGAACCCAAGATCGTCGAGACCCCTAATGTGTGAACCCCTTCCCGAAACCCTATTTTATAACATATCAACTTGTTGCATACTTAATTGTCATACTTGCATGCATCTTGTCATGTGGTTTGGGGGCCTTTTGCCGATTCACCTCATAATTAAATATGGGGCCCATATGCGGGCAAATCTAGCCTTATATTGGCCTCATTTAAACTTGTGTAGCGAACCGGTACCATATCTGGCCATGTTAAACAACATTTAAATGGCGGGGTTCTAAACAACTTGAACCATTTAATTAATTGTCGGGACCCCGGTTCCGCTTAATATGACCTAATTGCATCGCACCTTGCCAAGCCATGCATCATACATGCATCATGCCGATCTTCTGCCGTTGTATTAAATATTGCACCCGGTGTTTATGCTAGTGTTTTGCTTCTTCGCGGATAAGGCCGTTGAGTTGATGTGAGCTTCGCCCCGATCTTCGGATGAACCCTTCGACAATGTTTTCAGGCGAGCATCTCCCCCTTTCTACCTATCTTACTTTTCTAGTATTTATTCCCTCCTGTTGATCTTTTGCTATCTGTGTTGCGATGCTCTAGCTTTTCGTACCCGTGATATTCCTTGCAGCCATATATATAGCCTTGGACACATCCTAATACCTGTTGTTTGGTAGATAGCTGGACCCGCGTGTCGTAGTCGCTTGCTCAAGTGTTTTGCTTGTCGTCAAGTGCCGCAGTTGTTGGAAGATTGCCGCAAGTTGACGTTGGAGATGATCATGGCTTTAATTATTGTTTCACTTTAATTTCTGTTTAACAACTAAAATTGAATTAAGCAGAGGCATCGGTGGGTGATAGGTAATATATGGTTTCCGACCGCCCACTTGTGTCCCATAGGACCCGAGTTCTTGACACCTGTTCCGAGATCGAGCGCGCTAACCACAGGTGGGGAGATATGGGCCCCCCATTGATAATTACCTGATTTCAAAGTATTGTACTGGGGGCCACAACTAGTTTGAGGTGTTTTTACTATCCTGTACTTATGCCATGCTTACTGCTTTATTTAAATTGTGCGACAGATAGCACGTGTACTGTTTAGGAAGCGGAGTGTTTTCGCTGTATCGACAGTCCCCGATTGGGGACCTGCTGTCGTTTACAGCCACTGACGCAAACCCTGAGTCCGTCTCGGAGACCGGCCGACTCCGTTGCGGGTGTCGACTCGGTGGGGTGGCCCCATGTACTTGCTTTGTGTCTGGGAACGTCGTGACTTAGGCCCCGCCGACATACCGATGGGTGTATGTTAACTGATCTGGCAAAAAGGGTCGAAGTGCCTGTGGATACTTTGGTGCACCCCTGCAGGGTTAAATCTTTTCGAGAAGCCGTGTCCGCGGTTATGGACGACTTGGAGCACAGTGCTTGATCATAGACAACTATAACTAAAGTTTACTGTTATAAATTGACTTGTATCCGATATGATTAGTAATCAGCTTCACTACAACGGAATGGCTAAATAAAAGTACCAACAACTGCTGGGTTTTGGGGTTATCTCATGATAATTGTATCTGACTAGTAATTGTTGCCACTATAACGGAATGGTTAACTAAAAGTGCCCACTGCTTACTTTATCAGGACGCTTATCTAAACCTGACTAGTAAAGTGCCGCAACTATAACGGAATAAGTAAAACTGTCAACTGTGTGAGTTCCTCGGCTGACTTCCTCGTTTGGTCTCGAGGGGGAAACGCCAGGATGGGTTTGTTTGATGCTAGTATCAGGTTGGATCCGAATAGATCTTTCTTACCCCTCTCTGATAGCCGCCAGTTGTATCGAGTCTCTATAGGTTGTTTAGTGCATGCTGCCGCTGCCGCTCAGTCCACCATACCTATGTAGGCGAGGACCGCCGAATTCTAGCCTCGCCGTGTACTGGCCTCAGTACTGACGCTCCTCTTTTTCCTTTGCCCCTTGTCGGCACCCCTTTTTGTTTAAGTAGGTTTTGAGATCGACGCCGTTAGCAGGGTTACCCTTCCGGCTTGGCCTGGGCAGGGTTATGGACGCCATTGGTTATTCTTCAGGGCTCTTAGCCCCATTTGCATCTTGTCCGTAGTCGGACGCTCGATCATTTTGAAGGTGATTTGGATCTTTGTATATTATATTTGTATTCTTGACTCATTGAGTCGCTGCTGTATACATATCTGTTCTGTGGGTCCCATCGAGGACTGTTGTGTAATGTTATTACTTCGTTTTCCACCCGTACGCAAGTGCCTGGTGGGCACCTTCGAATCGTTTCTATGCGGGTTTGGCGGGTTTCGCTAAAACTTGCATAGGGCCGATTCTGAGGGTGTTACAGAGTGGTATCAGAGCTCAGCAGTTGCGATACCCCACAAGTCCAGCCTGTAGGATAACCTAGCTAACGGCCGAAGTAGAGTGTCCAAAACTATTTTGCAAAATCGGTTGGATAGTCCTGATTAGGTCTGATTTTACTTCTTACCCCTTTGCTATTCTCCTGTTATCTCGACGTGTTTTGAATCCGCTCTCTTCTCTCTCTTCGAGTCCAGGATTTCTCGTGGTTGGGTTTCCGTCGTACCTTCAGGGTTTCGCTTCCTCCTTTGGTAACGGTGTTCTACTATCCGGTGTTCATGCTAGCTGAGGAATACGTCTTCTGTGGTACCATTCTTTGTTCTTTGTTTGTGCCTTCCGGTGTTTTCTGACGCGACGACATCCTCTATGCCAGATCCGATGCAGAGTCTGCATCACTCCCTTGATCCGAACCTCGCTTGTCGAGATCTTCAGTCTGAATCTTGAGGGTTGGTTGCATAATCTGTCTATTCGTGTGCAGAGTAATGCTTTGAGTGCGGGATGGAGTCGCGACCATACCACTACTCTTATCATTTGCTCGGTATATTGAATAGTGGATCGATGCAATTTTACTCCTTCCATGGAAGTTAGAGGTGGCCTTACCTTTTAACTTCGTCCGTTGTTTCCGGAGTGTTCTCTTGATGAACAGGATCAATGACCTTTTCTTAGTGGTGTCGCGAGGATCTACACGAAGCGAGAAGACGCAGTTCGCCGACCTGTCCTTCCGGTACCATGAGGCGGATCTCGAGGGCGAGATCCCTTGTTAGTGGTGTCGAATTGTGGCATCCCGCAAAACCACTACTAGAAAATCGCGTTGAATTTGTGCATTGCATCGTCATCATCATATGTTGTTTGTCAAAAACTAGTTTCGAAAGCCCGATTTGTTTTCCAAACGCCCAACTTAATTCAAATGCAAAGCCGGTTCTCCAGAATATTTTGTTTTGGCCGCTATCGGTTTGCACACGGCCCGTTTAAAACAAATAAAAGTTATATTATTTTTAGTGGGAGCAGTCGAACGGGCCAACCCGACCCGAACGACCACCCCCGTATCAAACAGATCGGTCCAACCTGAGAATCTTAAGGCTACCCGGAAACCTACCCACACCCCCTGGCCACCTCACCCTGGCCTATCGCCATGCGCCACCTCATCCTCATCCTTCCCCCCACCCAATCCTAGCCCTCCACCTCACCCCTCTCTCTTATCTCTCTCTCTCACAAACCCACCCAACGCACCCAAGCCACACGCACCCAGCCAACCCCACCCGCTGCAGCTGGGCTCCCCCCCGCGCGCAGCCCCTCTCCACCTGCCCAATCCCAGGCAGCCACACGCCCCCCCACACGGCCACGCCACGCACGCACGCCAGTACCGCGCGTCCCCCCCCAACGCGGGACCCACCCTGGCCCTGTCCCCCCCCCCCCCGCACTCACGCTCCTCTCCCTCTCCCTGGTTCTTCTCCAACCGCCCTCCCCCGCACGCGAGCACCCTCCCATCCCCGCTCGCCCGCACCGTCCCTTTTCCCCCCCACCTGCGAGCTCCCGTGCGCCCTCAACGCCGACCTCGCCCGCGCCCCGGCCCTCCGTCCTCGCCAAGCCACCACCGTCGCCGTCCACCATCACCCCGCCACCAACCGACCGCGTCCGCCGCGGCCGTCCCCGACCGCTTCCTTCGCCGCTGCCCCTTCGCACCCGTCCGCGACCCCCGCAGACGCCCCGAGCCCCGCCCGGACTCGACGGCGTGCCCGCCCCTCCTCAGGCCTCGCCGCTCCGCCGCCGGGCCGTCTCAGCGAGAGCCGCCCGCCTGCCCCGCAACCTCGCCGCTCTGCCCCGGCCGCCCCGCACGCCATCTCCGCGCCGCCTCGCCTCCTCCCGTCCTTCCTCGCCTTGCTCGCCGCCGCGCCGCTTCCTCTCCAGCGCGCGCCGCCGCGCGGGTCGCCCTCCGCCGCCTGCCTCCGACGGTCCGCGGCCCCCCTCGTCAGCGTCGTCTCCGGCGCCCTCCAGTTCCGTCCCGCCCGCGGCCAGACCGCGTCGAGCCCGCGCCCTCCCCGGGCCGCGTCAACCGCCGCCCCGCGAGCTCCCTCCCCGACGCCGGCCACCTCCGTCGCTCGCTGCGCCGGCCTCGACCTCGCCGGCGAACCCGCCTTCCCCGCCTCGACCTGCCGTCCAGCGGCGCCGCCTCGCCCCGCCGCTGGCCTCACCATCGCTCTGCCTGTGCCCTCTGCCTCCGCCGCTGCGTGTCCCCGTCGTCTCGCGGGTCCCTCCCTGTCGCTGGGCTCGGCCCGTCTCTGCCTGGGCCGCGACCGCGTGCGTCGCCTTCCAGCATCTGCGTGTGTCGCCCCTGCAGCTCATGTGTTTCCGGGTGCACCTGTTGGCCTAAGTGGTTTCCTGTGTCGTTCATCACCACACGTACCCCATCTGCAAGATCTCCCGAGAAGCCATGTACCATGCGCCGGCGGCTAACCAAGCTCGTCCGCGAGACTGCTATCGTCAAGGACTCGCAACCCTCGGTACATCAAGGTCTCCCTCACGGAATCGAAGACCGAACCCTCGACACGCCAAGATCCACCCCCAAGGACGCCCCCGACAAGTTGCACAAGGCCCTTGGACTCGACACCCTCGTAGCGTCAAGATCTACTACACGGAGCATTGTCCGATAGTCGGAACCCCCGAAGACCGAACCCGGAGCTGGATCCGAAGACCATATGTGCGACAAGTACTCCGTCATGGACCCGATTGAAGCAAACCCGAGGACACCGACGCAGAACGCCAAGCTCTTTATCCCGAACGCCAAGAACGCCGATGCGGATACGACAAGTGCTTCACCCCGAACTCCATGACCGTCGACATGACCCTAGGACCGCGAATGCGACAAGACCTACCCCTGAGTCCGAAAACGACCTCGCCGAACCCTGAACCCTGAGACCGACCCCGAACCCCGGAACCCAAGATCGTCGAGACCCCTAATGTGTGAACCCCTTCCCGAAACCCTATTTTATAACATATCAACTTGTTGCATACTTAATTGTCATACTTGCATGCATCTTGTCATGTGGTTTGGGGGCCTTTTGCCGATTCACCTCATAATTAAATATGGGGCCCATATGCGGGCAAATCTAGCCTTATATTGGCCTCATTTAAACTTGTGTAGCGAACCGGTACCATATCTGGCCATGTTAAACAACATTTAAATGCGGGGTTCTAAACAACATGAACCATTTAATTAATTGTCGGGACCCCGGTTCCGCTTAATATGACCTAATTGCATCGCACCTTGCCAAGCCATGCATCATACATGCATCATGCCGATCTTCTGTCGTTGTATTAAATATTGCACCCGGTGTTTATGCTAGTGTTTTGCTTCTTCGCGGATAAGGCCGTTGAGTTGATGTGAGCTTCGCCCCGATATTCGGATGAACCCTTCGAAAATGTTTTCAGGCGACCATCTCCCCCTTTCTACCTATCTTACTTTGCTAGTATTTATTCCCTCCTGTTGATCTTTTGCTATCTGTGTTGCGATGCTCTAGCTTTTCGTACCCGTGATATTCCTTGCAGCCATATATATAGCCTTGGACACATCCTAATACCTGTTGTTTGGTAGATAGCTGGACCCGCGTGTCGTAGTCGCTTGCTCAAGTGTTTTGCTTGTCGTCAAGTGCCACAGTTGTTGGAAGATTGCCGCAAGTTGACGTTGGAGATGATCATGGCTTTAATTATTGTTTCACTTTAATTTCTGTTTAACAACTAAAATTGAATTAAGCAGAGGCATCGGTGGGTGATAGGTAATATATGGTTTCCGACCGCCCACTTGTGTCCCGTAGGACCCGAGTTCTTGACACCTGTTCCGAGATCGAGCGCGCTAACCACAGGTGGGGAGATATGGGCCCCCCATTGATAATTACCTGATTTCAAAGTATTGTACTGGGGGCCACAACTAGTTTGAGGTGTTTTTACTATCCTGTACTTATGCCATGCTTACTGCTTTATTTAAATTGTGCGACAGATAGCACGTGTACTGTTTAGGAAGCGGAGTGTTTTCGCTGTATCGACAGTCCCCGATTGGGGACCTGCTGTCGTTTACAGCCACTGACGCAAACCCTGAGTCCGTCTCGGAGACCGGCCGACTCCGTTGCGGGTGTCGACTCGGTGGGGTGGCCCCCATGTACTTGCTTTGTGTCTGGGAACGTCGTGACTTAGGCCCCGCCGACATACCGATGGGTGTATGTTAACTGATCTAGCAAAAAGGGTCGAAGTGCCTGTGGATACTTTGGTGCACCCCTGCAGGGTTAAATCTTTTCGAGAAGCCGTGTCCGCGGTTATGGACGACTTGGAGCACAGTGCTTGATCATAGACAACTATAACTAAAGTTTACTGTTATAAATTGACTTGTATCCGATATGATTAGTAATCAGCTTCACTACAACGGAATGGCTAAATAAAAGTACCAACAACTGCTGGGTTTTGGGGTTATCTCATGATAATTGTATCTGACTAGTAATTGTTGCCACTATAACGGAATGGTTAACTAAAAGTGCCCACTGCTTACTTTATCAGGACGCTTATCTAAACCTGACTAGTAAAGTGCCGCAACTATAACGGAATAAGTAAAACTGTCAACTGTGTGAGTTCCTCGGCTGACTTCCTCGTTTGGTCTCGAGGGGGAAACGCCAGGATGGGTTTGTTTGACGCTAGTATCAGGTTGGATCCGAATAGATCTTTCTTACCCCTCTCTGATAGCCGCCAGTTGTATCGAGTCTCCATAGGTTGTTTAGTGCATGCTGCCGCTGCCGCTCAGTCCACCATACCTATGTAGGCGAGGACCGCCGAATTCTAGCCTCGCCGTGTACTGGCCTCAGTACTGACGCTCCTCTTTTTCCTTTGCCCCTTGTCGGCACCCCTTTTTGTTTAAGCAGGTTTTGAGATCGACGCCGTTAGCAGGGTTACCCTTCCGGCTTGGCCTGGGCAGGGTTATGGACGCCATTGGTTATTCTTCAGGGCTCTTAGCCCCATTTGCATCTTGTCCGTAGTCGGACGCTCGATCATTTTGAAGGTGATTTGGATCTTTGTATATTATATTTCTATTCTTGACTCATTGAGTCGCTGCTGTATACATATCTGTTCTGTGGGTCCCATCGAGGACTGTTGTGTAATGTTATTACTTCGTTTTCCACCCGTACGCAAGTGCCTGGTGGGCACCTTCGAATCGTTTCTATGCGGGTTTGGCGGGTTTCGCTAAAACTTGCATAGGGCCGATTCTGAGGGTGTTACACCAAGTCCATGGCCTTGTGTAACCACTCAACATATCCCAATCCTTCCATTCCACCCAGGAGGTTCATCAACTTAGTTGTTTTATTAGACAAAATCACAAGTCCTCAGACTTAGAATATTTTTCCATAGTGTGAATATATATTCCACCCATGTTTTCTATTAGCTAGGCTAAGCTTGGTAGTAATAGGAAACTTAACTTAGAAAATCCTACTAAGGATTCATCTACTAGGTTTTCCTATAGCAATCTATACTTAGCAAAATCCATGCAAGTTTACTTAGCAAAATCACTAATGCATAGAAAAAGTAATGGGACAAAAAGTATGAAGCATCACTTGCCTTTTTGTTAGAGTATAGGTTCACTTCTTGATCTTTGCAACAATCACACTCTTCAAGTCTCTACAAATCAATCAAGCAAGGCACAAACTCAATCTACCAATCAAGCAAAACAACACATAAAATGACAAAGTCATAGAAATGCATGTAAGCATGCAAAAGATGGTTCTAATTGCAAAGGTGGTCTCCACTAGGTTTCTAGACTTTGTAAGTTCCAAATTGGTCATTTACCAAAATGGCAAAGTCATTAGTTAGAGGGTTTTGCCCAAAAACCATTTTTAAATCCATTCATCATTCCATGTGGTGAAAAATGTTTTTATCAAGGCAAAACTATTAAGTTGTTCACCAAATGAGTTTGCTAATTTGCAAAACTTGGTGTTTTGGGTCAGTGGGTTTGATCAAACCATTTTCTTAAGGTTTTCTTTCCATAAACATTTTTATAACAAAAACCATTCTTTTTATTTGGCTAGAAAATGGCTAAGTCAAGTAATCCAACATAAATCTTACAAAAATCATTTTTAACACCAAGGGTTGGTTCCTAGGGTCAGTAAGGTCACAACAATCCAATTTGCAAAGGTTTTACTTCAAAATTATTTTCAATAAATAAATTACATTTCTATTTGACTAGAAATGGTTTTAAATTAAAGAATCATTTCTTAATTTCTCCAAATATATTTTTGTGTTCACAAAGTGTTTCCTAGGGTCAGTAGGTTCAAATCAATCCAATTGCAAAATATTTTAACCCTAAATTCAATTTTAAACAATTTTTACATTCATAATAAGCATACAAATGTTTCTGCAATTTCAAACAAACTAACAGATACTATTTGTCAAACTAAGGCCATGGTTGGCTAGGGCTTGTTCTCCTGAATTCATTGATATAAAATTTGTAAAATTTGGACGTGTGGTTTGAAAGTTACAATGGTTTGAAAGTTACAATGGTTTGAAAATCATAACATAATCAGATTTCAAATCTGTTTTTAAACCGAGCAGGTGACACGCGGCGTTATTCTACTGGTTGATACCGGTTCGGCCGGATCGGCATCGTGAACCGCAGGATCTAACTGGAACGTGCGGTGCAGATCGATGCATACCCCTTCGCTCACTTTCTTTCCTAGCCGCTGGATCAAGATCAGACGGTTGCTGCTGCCTGGCCAAGGACTGGCGGCGCGATGAGAACGGCGAGCGGCGGAGCGACCAGTTGGCGGCGGCGCTGGCGAGGCAGGAAGCGAAACAGGGAGGGAGCAAGCTCACCGAGGTCGCGAGGATGAGGTGGTGCTGTTCGTGTGGTTGTCGTGGCAAGGGGCGCACTATGCTGGCTTGAATCGCTCGCCGGAGTTCGTGTCCGCATCGGGCTTCTCTGTTTTTCGTCGGAGGCGACGACACAATCCACGGGAAAGCAAGATAACAGTTGCGTTAGATGCGTACGGGGTCGGTGATCGTGTGTGCATCAACGATATGGAAAAGGGTGGTCAGATATTACCTGGAGGACTCGCCGGAAAAGTAGCAGACGACGGCGGCGTTCGGGTGTCGTTGTTGTCGAGGCACTGGGGCGTGCGCGAGCGAGCTAATGCCTCTGGGAGGTTCGCTAGGATGTGGGGATCAGGTGAGGGTGGTCGAAGAGGCAAGGGGCGGTGAGAGGCTGCCGGAATTGATGAGAATGGTCGCCGGAGTCTGCGGCGGTGTAGGGTAAAATCGAGTAGCCTGGGGGCGTACTAGGGTGGGGAACTGAGGGGGAAACCGAGAGGGGGAAGAGGCGGTTAAGAGGGAGTGGTCACTGGTGGGGGTTACTCGGCCAGTAAAGAGGATTCACGCCGGCATTCAACGACAGTAATGGCCAGGGAGGGGGCGCGGTCAGTGGCGGGTGAGGAAGAAGAGGGTCGGTGGTGGGGTCTGGTGTCAGTGAGAAAAAGGAGAGAAAGGGGGAGGTCCACCAGTCATAGACTATGCGGGTTGTTTATGCGGTGAAGGAAAATGCTTCAGGGAAAAAGAGGAGGTGGGCTGCGATTTGGGCTGTTGGGCCAGTTGGTGGGCTGGTCGTTTTCTCTTATTTTTTTCTGTTTACTTTGTTTTATTCTTTTCTATTTCTATTTTCTGATTTGATATTCAAACAAATGATTCAATTAACAATGCAAACCATTCAAACAATTCAAACTTGTAATGAGTTTTTGGTTCTGTTTAGTAGCATAAACCAACTTCCAAAATAAAATAATATTTTAAATCTTTTTAGGTTCCATTTATTAATTGAATAAAATGGACCATGGTTTATTAATAAAATTAGGGTTTGGTTTATTTAATAAAATCTCCATTTTAAATCCAAATATTTTCAAAACCAAATCAGTAGGTTTTATTTGGAAATAAGGAATACTTGGAAACTTGTTTAAAACAAAATAACCCTTTACTTTAGAGTCCATTATTAATTAAATATAATAGACTTTTCATTATTAAATCAAATAGGACTTGTTCTATTGAGATATTTATTTTGAAATCTAAAATAAAGCCAAAACACTTTAGTAGGTTTTATTTGTGAATATCAAATATTTGGAAAACTTATTTTAAATAATTTTAATAAGTTTTGATGTTTTAATTAAAATGGTAAAACCTTTTATTTGAATAAGTTTTGGATATTAATTCCTTATTATTTTATTTAAGCAATCCTTTATTATTTTTAAATAAACCTTTGCTATTTTATTTAAAATAAAATGTTTTTAATTCCCAAAGCTTGGCCAAGGATTAATTTGGCTTTATAAAATAATCTTTATTTATAAATTTCTATTTCATTTGAAAACAAATCTTTTCATTTAATTGTTTCCAAATAGTATTTCCAAATGTTTTTATTTTTCCTTTTGGGTTTATTTTAATTCAAATGGGTTTGAAGTTCCAATTGAATTCAAAAAGTTTCTTCTGGCTCTGAAAATCAAACAAAGTTTTATTTTATTAATTTATTTTCACATTACAAGATTTGGAAAATCTTGGGATGTGACAGGCTACCACCCTTAAAATAAATCTCGTCCCGAGATTTGGGAAGGCTGGGGTTACAAGCAAGTTCAAAACAACTAGGGTACTACCACCCTTAAAAATTTTCAAACAAAAATTACATATTGTCCTTCTTGGGATTCTGGGAAAAATCTCTCTAAGCAAACAGTTGTATGTGTCCTTGGTTTCTTTACTTGACTCATGGGCCAAGGTTGAGATCCTTCATAGACTTGTTTAACTTGTTCTCCATCCTTTCTGGACAATTGTTTGCATAGTGGCCTAGTTCCTTGCATTTGAAACATGTGACAAGGCTGAGATCCCTCATAGGCTTGTTTATCTTATGCTTCATCTTTCATGGACAGTAGTTTGCATAATGTCCTAACTCTTTGCAGTGTTTTCACATCACTTGGCTAAAATCCTTCCTTATCTTGGGTTTCACTAGCCTTTGTTTGTCTTCTTGGCTCTTCTCCTTTTCTGGGCATTCATTGGCATAGTGTCCCATCTCTTTGCATTTGAAACATTGCACTTGTGTAATATCCTTCTTGCTAGTGTTGGGGCATTTCTTCTTCTTCTTGGGTCTCTCCAAAGCTAGGAGTTCTTCTAGTTCATGTTCTTCATAGGTGGGAGATCTTTCTCTCTTCTTGGGGCATTGATCTTCATGCTCCTTGGATGCATGATCCTTGTCTCTAAAATTATTGCTAGTTTGGGTTCCTTCTAAAGCAACATCTTTGTCAACCTTGTTGTCATTAGCTCTTTGGGAAAAGTTTTCTCTCATGTTGATCATTTGAGTAACTAATCCTTGCAACAATTGGGATTGAAGTTTCAAAATCCTTTGTATGGCTGGGTCTAATCCATTGTTGTTGGCTAAAAGCTGAGTTGTCTCTTGGCTCAACTGGTTTTGGGTTGCTATAAGTTCTCTCATGTTGTCCTCTTGGTTGTTGTTGTTGTCATCAACCTTGATGTTGGAGTCTCTTGGAGTAGTCATCTGTTTGGGTTGAAAGGAGATTTAGAATAGGCAAGATATTTCTAAGGAAGTATTTCTAATCACACACATCACAATTCACACAAACAATGTGCATGCAATCACAAACCAAACACTTCACTCAAACAAGGTTCAAGCACATACTTAGTCAACAAATATTTTTGTTCATACCTCATAAGTTGATGGTTTTGTCTTAGCTAAAATATGGTGGTCCATCTATATGGTTCACTTGTGATCTTTCCATCCTTTTTGATTCTTCTTGCATGAGATCTTGGTTTCCTTGAGAAAAACTCTTGGTCACAATACTTCAAAGTTGTTGATGGCTCCTTCTTATTTTGCATTCCCTCAGTCTCTAATTCTTGAGCAAGATTTCCTTGTCTTACTTGTAGTCCTTAGTAGTTTCCAAGTTGGAAGTCCTTGGTGAACATGCTGAAGATGTTGAAGTCATTAGAGTTGAAGAAGTTGAAGAAGTCCTTTGCACATGGTGTAGTCTTTGGCCATGGGGTTGGTTTTTCCATCAAGTTGAAAATAGAAGAGATGTAGAGTTGAAACCAAAATGGTTGAGGAAAGAGTTTACAAGTGTTTTTGTAAATAAGTTTTGGAACAAGTATAACTCCTATTTTTCTAAGGGTCTTTTGTCCAATCCTAGGGTTTACAAATCCTACAGGCAACACAATGCTCTGATACCATCTGTAGAGGTCTCAACCTAATATGGTTGATCCCTCCTGTGGTTACAATGATAGTCCCTGGATCAATAGCTAGCATCCACAGTTAAGATGTAATATCAAGAAACAAAGGTCATAATATAACTTTATAACCAGGAATAACATAAGTTTATTACATCAAACATAGCTCATTAGGCTATTACATTACATTGCAGCGGAATAACTATGGTCAAGTGGTCCTTCATCTTCAAAGTGCCACAGGCAGATCTTGGTTGTAGACTTTGTAATCCTAATCATTCAATCTTCACTAAAATCAATCAAACTTGCAACATACAAGTTACATCCACAAAGGGTCAATACATTTGAATTGTATTGGCAAGTGATACTATGGTAGTATAGTGGAGTCTATCATCTATATGCATTTGGCTAAGTGGAGTTGAGGCTTGCATTGCTCAAAATAGATTTTTCCTTAACATTTGAAAATACTAAGTTTTTGCTTGACAAAATCATTTTCCTCAATCAAAGATTTCAAGATACTTGTACCAAGCCATCTCTCCATCAATGATTGTAGAATTCAAACAACCCTTGTTCAAACCACAAGATTTTAATTTAGAAATTTGAATGATGAGATTCTTGATTGCTTCCATGTCTTGATGCTCAAATTGTCCTTTACCAGGGACATGGCTAAGTACTTAGATTTTACACTCTGCAGAGGTGGTGCACTTTCCCCACAAGACTTGGTTTCCCAAGACAAGATCTTTCAGAAGCTTTCCCTTAGACCAAAATGGACGCGCTCCAACCTATCAAACACTACCACCCACTGTCCATATGGCTAAGTTCTTGCAACCTATATGATCATGGCAGAGCCCATATTGCCAAGTGGTTGCACTTGAAGCTTCTCAACATTTGACATCTCAAATCCCTTTGTTTTCTGGGTGGCATTCCACAAGTGAGATACACAACCCAAGTCCATGGCCTTGTGTAACCACTCAACATATCCCAATCCTTCCATTCCACCCAGGAGGTTCATTAACTTAGTTGTTTTATTAGACAAAATCACAAGTCCTCAGACTTAGAATATTTTTCCATAGTGTGAATATATATTCCACCCATGTTTTCTATTAGCTAGGCTAAGCTTGGTAGTAATAGGAAACTTAACTTAGAAAATCCTACTAAGGATTCATCTACTAGGTTTTCCTATAGCAATCTATACTTAGCAAAATCCATGCAAGTTTACTTAGCAAAATCACTAATGCATAGAAAAAGTAATGGGACAAAAAGTATGAAGCATCACTTGCCTTTTTGGTAGAGTATAGGTTCACTTCTTGATCTTTGCAACAATCACACTCTTCAAGTCTCTACAAATCAATCAAGCAAGGCACAAACTCAATCTACCAATCAAGCAAAACAACACATAAAATGACAAAGTCATAGAAATGCATGTAAGCATGCAAAAGATGGTTCTAATTGCAAAGGTGGTGTCCACTAGGTTTCTAGACTTTGTAAGTTCCAAATTGGTCATTTACCAAAATGGCAAAGTCATTAGTTAGAGGGTTTTGCCCAAAAACCATTTTTAAACCCATTCATCATTTCATGTGGTGAAAAATGTTTTTATCAAGGCAAAACTATTAAGTTGTTCACCAAATGAGTTTGCTAATTTGCAAAACTTGGTGTTTTGGGTCAGTGGGTTTGATCAAACCATTTTCTTAAGGTTTTCTTTCCATAAACATTTTTATAACAAAAACCATTCTTTTTATTTGGCTAGAAAATGGATAAGTCAAGTAATCCAACCTAAATCTTACAAAAATCATTTTTAACACCAAGGGTTGGTTCCTAGGGTCAGTAAGGTCACAACAATCCAATTTGCAAAGGTTTTACTTCAAAATTATTTTCAATAAATAAATTACATTTCTATTTGACTAGAAATGGTTTTAAATTAAAGAATCATTTCTTAATTTCTCCAAATACATTTTTGTGTTCACAAAGTGTTTCCTAGGGTCAGTAGGTTCAAATCAATCCAATTGCCAAATATTTTAACCCTAAATTCAATTTTAAACAATTTTTACATTCATAACAAGCATACAAATGTTTCTGCAATTTCAAACAAACTAACAGATACTATTTGTCAAACTAAGGCCATGGTTGGCTAGGGCTTGTTCTCCTGAATTCATTGATATAAAATTTGTAAAATTTGGACGTGTGGTTTGAAAGTTACAATGGTTTGAAAATCATAACATAATCAGATTTCAAATCTGTTTTTAAACCGAGCAGGTGACACGCGGCGTTATTCTACTGGTTGATACCGGTTCGGCCGGATCGGCATCGTGAACCGCAGGATCTAACTGGAACGTGCGGTGCAGATCGATGCATACCCCTTCGCTCACTTTCTTTCCTAGCCGCTGGATCAAGATCGGACGGTTGCTGCTGCCTGGCCAAGGACTGGCGGCGCGATGAGAACGGCGAGCGGCGGAGCGACCAGTTGGCGGCGGCGCTGGCGAGGCAGGAAGCGAAACAGGGAGGGAGCAAGCTCACCGAGGTCGCGAGGATGAGGTGGTGCTGTTCGTGTGGTTGTCGTGGCAAGGGGCGCACTATGCTGGCTTGAATCGCTCGCCGGAGTTCGTGTCCGCATCGGGCTTCTCTGTTTTTCGTCGGAGGCGACGACACAATCCACGGGAAAGCAAGATAACAGTTGCGTTAGATGCGTACGGGGTCGGTGATCGTGTGTGCATCAACGATATGGAAAGGGGTGGTCAGATATTACCTGGAGGACTCGCCGGAAAAGTAGCAGACGACGGCGGCGTTCGGGTGTCGTTGTTGTCGAGGCACTGGGGCGTGCGCGAGCGAGCTAATGCCTCTAGGAGGTTCGCTAGGATGTGGGGATCAGGTGAGGGTGGTCGAAGAGGCAAGGGGCGGTGAGAGGCTGCCGGAATTGATGAGAATGGTCGCCGGAGTCTGCGGCGGTGTAGGGTAAAATCGAGTAGCCTGGGGGCGTACTAGGGTGGGGAACTGAGGGGGAAACCGAGAGGGGGAAGAGGCGGTTAAGAGGGAGTGGTCACTGGTGGGGGTTACTCGGCCAGTAAAGAGGATTCACGCCGGCATTCAACGACAGTAATGGCGGGTGAGGAAGAAGAGGGCCGGTGGTGGGGTCAGGTGTCAGTGAGAAAAAGGAGAGAAAGGGGGAGGTCCACCAGTCATAGACTATGCGGGTTGTTTATGCGGTGAAGGAAAATGCTTCAGGGAAAAAGAGGAGGTGGGATGCGAGTTGGGCTGTTGGGCCAGTTGGTGGGCTGGTCGTTTTCTCTTATTTTTTTCTGTTTACTTTGTTTTATTCTTTTCTATTTCTATTTTCTGATTTGATATTCAAACAAATGATTCAATTAACAATGCAAACCATTCAAACAATTCAAACTTGTAATGAGTTTTTGGTTCTGTTTAGTAGCATAAACCAACTTCCAAAATAAAATAATATTTTAAATCTTTTTAGGTTCCATTTATTAATTAAATAAAATGGACCATGGTTTATTAATAAAATTAGGGTTTGGTTTATTTAATAAAATCTCCATTTTAAATCCAAATATTTTCAAAACCAAATCAGTAGGTTTTATTTGGAAATAAGGAATACTTGGAAACTTGTTTAAAACAAAATAACCCTTTACTTTAGAGTCCATTATTAATTAAATATAATAGACTTTTCATTATTAAATCAAATAGGACTTGTTCTATTGAGATATTTATTTTGAAATCTAAAATAAAGCCAAAACACTTTAGTAGGTTTTATTTGTGAATATCAAATATTTGGAAAACTTATTTTAAATAATTTTAATAAGTTTTGATGTTTTAATTAAAATGGTAAAACCTTTTATTTGAATAAGTTTTGGATATTAATTCCTTATTATTTTATTTAAGCAATCCTTTATTATTTTTAAATAAACCTTTGCTATTTTATTTAAAATAAAATGTTTTTAATTCCCAAAGCTTGGCCAAGGATTAATTTGGCTTTATAAAATAATCTTTATTTATAAATTTCTATTTCATTTGAAAACAAATCTTTTCATTTAATTGTTTCCAAATAGTATTTCCAAATGTTTTTATTTTTCCTTTTGGGTTTATTTTAATTCAAATGGGTTTGAAGTTCCAATTGAATTCAAAAAGTTTCTTCTGGCTCTAAAAATCAAACAAAGTTTTATTTTATTAATTTATTTTCACATTACAAGATTTGGAAAATCTTGGGATGTGACATAAAGGATCACCAATTTCTATTGGGAGATGCCTTGGGTGATTTTTGACAAACAAAAACTTAGTGTTTTCAAATGATAAGGAAAATCTATTTTGAGCAATGCAAGCCTATGCTACACTTAGCCAAATGCATATAGATGATAGACTCCACTATACTACCATAGTATCACTTGCCAATACAATTCAAATGTATTGACCCTTGTGGCTGTAACTTATTATGTTGCAGGATTGTTTGATGTTAGTGAGGTGTGTTGAATTAGGATTACAAGTCTACAACCCCACATGATTGCATGTGGCACTTTGAAGATGAAGGACCCCATGCTATTGTTATATTCTACTGCATTGTAATGAGATAGCCAAATGAGCTATGTAAGATGTAATGAATTATTTTATTCCTGGTTATAAAGTTGTAATATGACCTTTGTTTCTTGATATTACATCTTAACTGTGGATGCTAACTATTGATCCAGGAACTAGCATTGTAAACACAGGGATCTCTACCTTATTAAAGGTTGGGACCTCTACAGTTTCTGTTGTACCACTCTGAGGGATGTAATACTAGTGAACGGTGTTTCATGGGTGTTATGTCAACGACTATAGTGTACTACATCATGCAGTGGTATGCTGGGTCACCGCAGGCGCCCCTCCGTCTCTCCTTCGGTCTCTGTGTTTGTCTAGGTAAAATATTGACACTGGCTTTTGTCCCGTCTAATTCCGAGAATATTTCCTTAGCTTTTCTGAAACCAAAAACAACAGAAAATAGGCAACTCACACTGCGGCATCTTGTTAATAGGTTAGTCCCAGAAAATGTATAAAAATACCTCAAAGTGTAGACAAAGCATAGCAAAGTAGATACTAAACAAGCATGGAACATCAAAAATTATAGATACGTTTACGATGTATCAAGCATCCCCAAGCTTAACTCCTGCTCGTACTCGAGTAGGTAAGTGTTAAAAAGAATAGTTTTTAAGGTGACATGCACCATCACAATCTTGATCAAACCATTTGCAAAGCATTGAAAGCTGGGATCAAAGTCCTCTAAACATGAGCATGAAAGATGAAGTTCTAACAATAAGACAAAGTAAGTATGTTGCAACATGAAAGGGTACAAACAAAGGTCATGAATAACAATGCATTGAAAGATGTTTGTTTGTTTCACATATAGAAAACATAGCATAGTGGTATTCAACTTGTACCTCATGGAGTAGCAAAACATAAATGCATAGGACACCTTCAAAGTTCATAAGGGTGACTAGATATAAATAGTTTTCAAGAACAAGCAATATCAACATTATGAATCAATCAATAAGTTTTGAGATAATGCACATAAAACTTAGAATGAAAACTATGCTCTCTTAATTGGTGCATAAAGATAGAAGGTGGAGACTCAATATAAAAGTGGTAAGAAAGTACCTTCACAAAGGGAAGCAGGGATTTCAAGTTTCATAAAGAGCTTCCAAAAAATACAGCTCTCATTGCCCCTATCATAGGCATATTGAAGTGATTAAAGTTAAAGTGAACAAAATATGGAGTATATGCTTGAAAAATCATAAGTTGGCAATCTCATGTCCCTTGAGTACGAGGGTCGTTCCTCATGCTACTCAACTTTAGTCGCAAGCAAGTTCTTGTCATTGTAAGTATATGTGTATCATAGAGAACCACCAACGGGGTACCCCTTGCCCATGACACAGGAGCTATCCCATATCAAAATGACAAGGCATCAGATAGTGAGCATCAAAGCGATCCTTTTATTTACCATGAGCATGGTGCATATTTTTTTTCTTTTTTCTCTCTCTTTTTTTCTATATTTTTTCTGAGTATGCTTCATGGATTGCTCACTATGGTGATGTTATAAGTTTCCACCATGATTAGGCATGGCTTGGGCTAGCGGCCCAGGCATTTCTCTAACACATATACATAACTGCATGAACTTACAAGATCCCCTTTTATTTCACACCGCCGACATCCATAAACAAAAGAGCATGATATCAACTGGGTAGATATTTACAGGTGTTGAAAGTGTTCCCCGTGACACCACGGTTCTGCTAATTCCCAACTTATAAGTGCAAGCATATACATCATATATTACACAATGGTTCAAGTTTATTAGGGCAAGAAAAATAAAGTGTGCCATCAAGTTTGTGAGAGCTTTAATCACTAATCTTCACGTAACAAGTTTAATTTGGAAGATAGATAAAACAATAATATACTTGGCATGGTGTAACACACCATTCATATGAATTTATAGTGGACTTTTGGAATAACTTGGTTTCTTAGGAGTTGGATGCATGAGTAGATCTTACTCAATACAAGTGGAAGCTAGCAAAAGATTGGGAGCGACCAACTAAGAGAGCAATAATGGCCATAATCATGCAGAGCGACAAAACATTATCAATCAAAGCATAAAGTGGTACCACAAGTCAAAAACAAAATGATCATAGAGGCTAAGGTGAATGGTTCATAGTCATTACATGGTGTGATCATGTGCCAAGTCAACCGAAACAAAGCATCAAAGGAGAATACCACAATATTATGTTTTTGTATGCTAAAACAATGCATGATTCTTTCAAGGCACATTAAGCAATCTCAATTCCTTGGAATAAGTCATGCTATAGCAATAATCACTAATCATAAGGTCGAAACAATATTTAACATGACATGATAAAGTCTAAGCCGTAGTCAAAACAAGCTCCCATTTGTACCACTATAAGCATGAAACTTTCTACTATTTTCCAACACCAATCAACTTATTTGAAACATCATAGCGAAAGCGGGGGTCCAACTAATTTATTCAAGCAAACTAAGCAAATGAAAACCAAAACGAAAACTAAGACGCTCCATGAACAACACAACAGTGCATAAAACAATAAAAACAAAGTGTCTAGAAAGAGACTTGGGATTTTTATTGATGAAGAAGGGGATTCCCTGGACATCCCCAAGCTTTGATGCTTGTACCTCTTGAATATTTATTGGGGTGACACAGGGTGGCATCCCCCTACACTTGAAAATTTCCTTCATACAAAACTTCACACAATCTTCATTAGCAACATTAGTGCATTCAAGAGAATAAACCTTTGGTTTTAGTTTCAACACAGTAAAACTTTCATTAAAAACACAAGATACCATAGCAATTCCTTTAAAAAATGAAAGGGGACAAGAAGAACTCAAAAAGAAACCGATAAAGAGGCAAATGCAAATAATGGCAGAAATCTGTCAAAACAGACCAGCAGGTAAAAATCAATTTTTCCTAAGCCTTCTGTTGCTCAAATCGAAAAGTTCTGAACTAATTAAAGTTAGATAACAACCTGTGTCATTTATTCAGAAAATTACAGCTTAATCCAACATAAAGACATTTTTCACGAATTTTTACAGTGAATCACAAAAATCTATTTCAGGACAGCAACTTCCCCAAATCTTACTTCTCTCTCATTAGAGGTTATTCTTGAAACAAAAATTCACACAAAAAGGATAAGGAGAGGTTATTATAGAAGTAATAACTTCCAAGACTCAATAAAACTATTGGGTTATCTCCCAAGAAATACTTTTCTTTAACGCCTTTAAGTTAGGCATAGAGAGATGCTCACATAAGAATTGAAGTAAAATTAAGCATCAAGAAGCAAATTCAAAACACATTTAAGTCTAACCCACTTCCTATGCATAGGAATCTTGTAAGAAAATAAATCAAAGAAGCACATAGTAACAAGAATTGGTAGATAAAACAAGAGCAACTTCAAAACTTTCAGCACATAGAGAGGTGTTTCAGTACCATGAAAACTTATACAACCATATTTTCCTCTCTCATAATAATTTTCAGTGGCCTCATGAATAAAATCAACAATATAACTATCACATAAAGTATGCTTTTCATGATCTACAAACACATAATTTTTATTAAGCTCAAAAATAGTGGGATTACAAACTTCAAACCCTCTTTTAACAATTTTATAACAAGATGACTGATCATTCTCAAGAGGTATGGGGTTCCAAGATAAAGTCAAGACCTCTCCAATCTCATTTTCAATAGTAGTACTATTAATATTATCAACCAATATAGGACCATCAGCTAGAGCTTTATCATAAACATTTTATAATCAAAACTCTTTAGTACCATGCATTTCGACATTAGGCGCAAATAAAGGATTATCATAGATAATAGGAGCACAATTATTATCACAGGTTTTACCCAAAGTAGATATTTCAAAAGGATCCACATGAACATAACATTCATCCTCCTTTGTTAAGCATGGGGGACAATCAAATAATGTAAGGGATAAAGAGTTACTCTCATTAGAAGGTAGGCATGGGTAGCTAATCCATTCTTCCTCCTTTTGTGCATAACTCTCCTCCACTTTTTCATCTAATGAGCTTACAGTTTCAGCAATTTCTTCTTCCATAGGCTCCTGCAAGGTATTAGTCTCTTCTGTTTGTGGAAACCATCTATTAATATATTCAAGAATATAGCCATTTTCTTCCTTGTAATTATCAAAACAAAATTTAAGCATATCAGAAACCTCATATTTATAAGGTGAATCATTAGTATTTTCAAGCAAACTAGCAAGTTCAAATGCACCCTTCCAATCAATAAAATCTTCAATTTTTCCCACATCATAAAAGTCATAATTTCCTTTAACATAAGAAGATATGGTAAAATTATCATTATACTCACATTGAAAAGGAAGGTGTTTATACCTCCTACAACAACAAGATTTATCACAGCAATAAGTAACATTATAAGTAGAGCACATGTTTCTAGCAATGGTATTCCATTTATCAATTTGTTCCCATAAGTGTTTCCGTTTTTGTCACAAGTAGTGTTCCTTGTAATAATACTTTTGTTCTTCCATGAACCCACCTTGCCAATAAGAACTAGTTTCAAAGAAACCAACCATTGATATAAAGCATGACAAAGCAAGGCAATAATAGATCAACAACTATAGTAGGAACTAATTTTTTTGTGTGTTTTTATAAGAAAAATCAAACCAAACGAAACTATGGTAAAAATAAGCAAGCAAAATAAATCAAAAGAAACTAAGAGAAACAAAAAGAAAGTAAAGACAATGGTTGTGAAGGACTCCCCTTATGAACATGTCCTTAACTCCCCGGCAATGGCACCGGAAAAATTCTTGACGCGACTTAGTCAATTGCCGAGATTCATTGGGAAACCCTAAGAGGAAGGTATGATGAGCACAACAGCAAGTTTTCCCTCAGTTATGAAACCAAGGTTATCGAACCAGTAGGAGCAAGGAAACAACTCCAAGGTGTTGCTAACAACTTGGAATCCTTCACAACACAAACTCAAGACTTTGCCCCAACTTATAGTGAGGTTGTCAATCTCACTGGTTTGCTGAAAACAAAGGATTAAACGTATAGTGTGGAAGGTAATAGTTGCTTGTAGAAAGTAAACAGTAACAGTAGATGACGTAGAAATGGTAAAGATTGGACCGGGGTCCACATTTCACTAGAGGTGTTCTCCTTAAGATAGATAAAATGTCGGGTGAATAAATTACAGCGGGGCAATTCACAGGACTGAGCAAGGCATAACAATGCAAATAATAGACATCATGATTCCTATGAGATTTGATTGGGCATTACAACAATATACATAGCCACCATCCAACTGCATCTATGACTACTAATCCACCTTCAGGTTATCATCCGAACCCTTTCTAGTATTAAGTTGCAAGCAACGGATAATTGCATTAAGCAATGTGTGTAAAGTAAACAATACAATTGTTCCATGAACAAAAGATTGTTGTTTTCTCTCTAGTAGCAACAGCACATCTACAACCTTATACTGTGTTTGGATGTAGGAATTTAGGCTTGGAATTGAATTAGAGTAGAAATTCCAAATTCAAGATGGAAATGAAATGATTTTCAATTCTAATTCTACTGTTTGGGTGTGCTTGGTATTTGTCATTGGAATCAAGGTGTGGTCTCTAATTCCAATTCATGTTTGGATGTACAAACCATGGAATTTGATGTTTTATTGAGTTTGGACAATATAAACCGGTGTACATATATGAAAAATAGATGTGTATATTATAATATTTATATACGAGTTTGGACAACATAAACCGAAGCGCATTAGGCCAGGGACCAAGCGAGCCGGGCACATTCGTTTTATAATGCTTCTGTATCATCTCCATTCTCCAGCAGTTATTCATGTGCTTTCTGCAGTAGCGGGACATTGTCATCTCAAATTTTATACAACGATGGACAGACTCACCACTCCTACGTGTTATCTCATCTGTATTTCATGCATAGTATCAAAATGTCTCTACAAAAGCACCAAGCAGGCAGTGGAAGAGCTCCTTCCTGTCAGGTAAAGCTTTCATGTCATGTTACTTCCTTTTGCAGGTCAGCAATGGCCAACACCGGTAGGACTGGTGGTTATGGAGTGAGAAAATCAGTAAATTGTATACATTATTAAATTTTATTATTTATATATACAAACGTATCCCCATATCCATGTTTTTGGAAAATGGTTGTATCGCCGTATCCTCGTATCCATATCGCCGTATCCGTGCAACATAGCACTGTATCCAAAAAAGATTCAGTGCTTGCTTGTCGTTGGCATTCTCTGGAAGTACTATCTAGATTTCGAGAGCAGCTCGTGCAACGGAAAGTAGAGGGACATGGAAGAGGCAGGCTTAGGGAGGGCCAGGCCAGGCCGTCGCCGCTGCCGTTCCCCTCCCGCTGCCTGGTCGATCTAGGGTTAGGGGCGGGCTCACAGGAGGAGACGAACGGGCGCCTGACGAGCTGGCCTCGAAGGAGAACGTAGAGAGGGAGAGGATAGCTGGGAGGGGAGATGGATATGAGGGAGAGGAGAAGCATACCAGTGCGCCGCCGCCAGTCCCTCAAGGTCACGGTCATGGTTTATGTCCGTCGGAAGGAGCTCCCAAGCGCCTCGTTCTGTTTCTGGTTTAACGAAGCGGTACGCGGGGCTGAGTTTCCGAACGATTCCAAGGGTGCGACCTCCGAATCACGGGCGGGGTAGTTAGCACGCGAGGGAGCGGGGCTCGGAATTTGGCAACGTTTCCGTGCAACAATTCACAGCACATCCAAACGACAGAAATTGACCCCCGAATTCCAGATTCCACGATTCCAGGCTCCAATTCATACATCCAAACACAGTGTTAGAGATTCCTGTCACTTCCCCAGATTACTAGAGGCATGAACCTACTATCGAGCATAAATACTCCCTCTTGGAGTCACTAGCATCTACTTGGCCAAGATAGCTACTAGCAACAGAGAGCATGCAAGATTACAAACAACACAGACATGATAGAATCAATAATCAATATGACATGATAGAATCAATAATCAATCTTACATAGTACCTCAATATCCATCGGATCCCCTCAAACACAACATGTATGATTACAAATAGATGATCTTGATCATGATCGGAGATCACAAGATCTAAACATGATATCTCAAAGGATGAGAAACAACCATCTAGCTACTGTATGGACCCATAGTCCAAGGATGAACTACTCACGCATCATACTGGAGGCTGGCATGGTGATGAAGAAGGCCTCCAGAATGATCTCTCCCCTCCAGCAAGATGCCAGGAAGAGCTTTAGATCCCCCAATCTAGAGAAGATGGTGGCGGCTACAGACTATTTTGTGGAGATATGATCAGGTACTTAGGGTTTCTGCATTGGGGGGATTTTATGTTGGAGATATTCCCTAGAGGCAATAATAAATGTAGTTATTATTATATCTTTGTGTTTATGATAAATGTTTACATTCATGCTATAATAGTATTAACAAGGAAACATTAATACTTGTGTGATTTGTAAACTTAATTTGAAGTCCCTAGTAAAGCCTCTATACATCACTAGCTTGTTGGTTAATAAATGATTGTGGTTTCCCTATCATGAACATTGAGATGTTATTAACAACAAGATCATATCGTTAGGAGAATGATATGGTGGACATACTCCTATAGATAAGCGTAGCATAAAGATCAAGTCATTTTAATAGTTCAATTGTTATATGCTTTCTGATACATAGTAACCTAATTCCTTCGACCATGAGATCATGCATATCACCTTTACCGGATGGATGCTTTGATGACATCAAACACCACACCGTAACTGGGTGGCTATAAAGGTGGCATTGAGTGTTCGGAAAGTATTGGTTGAAACACATGGATCAAGAGTGGGATTTGTCCATCCATATGACGGATAGATATACTCTGGGCCCTCTCGGTGGAATGTCATCCAATTAGCTTGCAAGCATGTGACTGGCTCACAAGGGATCACATATCACGGGAACGAGAAAAGAGTACTTATCGGTAACGAGGTTGAACTAGGTATGCAGAGATACCGACGATCATAACCTCGGATAAGTAAGCTATTGTGAGACAAAGGGAAATTGGTATCGTATGTAAGTGGTTCATTCGATCGCAAAGTAATCATAGAAATATGTGGGAGCCATATGAATTTCCAGATTCCTCTATTGGTTATTGTTCGGAGAGGTGTCTCGATCATGTCCGCATAATTCACGAACCGTAGGGAGACACACTTAAGGATTCGACGTTGTTTGAGTAGTTATGGAATGATGAGAAAGAGACTGAATGTTGTTCGGAGTCTCAAATGGGATCCGGGATATCACGAGGAGATCCGGAATGGTCCGGAGAATAAGATTCATATAAAGGAAAGTCCCGTTTCGGAGTTGGAGAATGGTTCCGGTGTTTTCATCGGGAATGTTCTAGAAGGTTCCAGAATGTCCGGCACTCTGGAGGGGAAGGGTACATGAATGTGTTATATCAAGTTGGTATGATTGCATTATGTACTCAGTGTCATCGCTGAACAAAATAGAGGGATTAATCAAATCCTAGTTTGAAAAGTCAAACGCCAAGTTTGAAAGTCAAATGGCTATTTTTGGGAAGTGGAGAAAGAGGAGGAAACCGAGTTGGGGAGGAGTCCCTCCTCCACCGCCGGCCCACCTCCAAGCCGAGTTGGGGAGGGACTCCCCTCCCCTTGGTCGGCCGGCCCCTCCACCTATATAAGGAGGGGCAGGGCTCCCCTCCTAGACACACAAGATCCCCGCCTCCAAACCCTAAGCCGCCGGCGCCGCCACCTGCTGCCGCCGCCTAGCAACCCTAGCCGCCGGCCAAGCTTCCTCCTTGGCGTGACTAAACCCTAGATCGTCGAGGAACTCTCTCATACTCCACCATACTCGCTCCGGCTTAAGGCGAAGCCCTGCGAGATCTCCCCTCTACTTCCGGTACCATGCCGTTGTGCTGCCGGAATCGCGAGGAGAGTGCTACAACCTCCGCTACCTGCTGGAACAAGGGAGAGGAATGTCTTCGTCGAGTACCGAACGTGTGACCGACTGCGGGAGCGCTGCCGGAACGCAACGCCGGAAGGATCGTCTACGCGATCTTAAGATCGGGAAGAGTACGACTACATCACCCACGAGAATCCGCTCTCGTTAAACACTTTGGAATCTTCGAGGGTAAGTTATTCCATCGACTCGTTTCTACAATCTAGTAGATAGATCTTGGCTTGTTTGATTGTATGCGATAGAAATTTTTGTTTTCCATGCTACGAATCCCTACAGTGGTATCTGAGCCGTGTCTATATGTAGATCTGTTGCACGAGTAGAACACAATGGTCATTGTGGGCGTTGATGCTTTTATGGTCGATTGCTTCTTATGTACTTTGCATCTTGCGGGATGTTGGGATGAAGCGGCTCGGGCTAACCTTACATGACATCGTTCATGAGACTTGCTCCACGCTTGACATGCAACTTGTATTGCATAAGTGGCTTTGCGGGTGCCTGTTTCTCCTAGCATAGTTAAGATCCAATTTACAATGGGTGATTAACAATACTAGTATCAATGTTGTGGTTCATGTTCGTATGTTAGAACGACACTTATTGAAAGCCCCAAACCACGTAAAACATGCAAAGAAAGTAGAGGCGTCTAACTTTGTTTTGCAGGGGTGTGCTGTGATGTGATTTGGCCATGATTGTGATTATATTTGATGTATGCAATGTTCCTTATTGTAAGTTGGCAACCGGCAGGAGCCATATGGTTGTCTTTAATTTATGTTAACACCCGCGTGTCTATTCAAAGTAGTTGTAATAGTTGAAGCCGGTGGACGACAACCATGGAGAAGCGTCATTGACCTTGATGCAATGCCGGTGATGATGGAGATCATGGTCGTGCTAGAAGATGGAGATCGGAAGCACAAAGAAGAAAGGCCATATCATATCACATATTATGAATTGCATGTGATGTTAATCCTTTATGCATCTTGTATTGCTTAGTAGACGACGGTAACATTATAAGATGATCCCTCATGCACATGAATTTCAAATCATAAAGTGTTCACCCTTAGTTAGCAACGTTGCTAAAGCTTGTTGTTTCGAAGCACCACGTGATGATCGGGTGTGTTAGATTCCGCAAGTGTATACAATGTGAGCAAGCCAGATTTGCTCATGCGGAAACTAAGGTTTGATCTTGACGAGCCTAGCATGTACAGACATGGTCTCGGAACACGGATCACCGAAAGGTAAAGCATGAATCATATAGTAGATATGATGAACATGTCGATTGTTCGCCATTGAAACTATATCAGCTCTCGTGATGATCGGTGTTGATGTGGTGGATTTGGTTCGTGTGATCACTAAAACAATGTGAGGGATATTGTTTTGAGTGGGAGTTCACCTAGATTAATTTTATTATTAATTTGAACTCAATTTTTCATAATAGTCTAAACTATTGCAAATATGTTGTAGATCAATGGCAGCCCCTACCATCAATTTTAATGCGTTCCTAGAGAAAGAAAAGTTGAAAAACAATGGAAGCAACTTCGTGGATTGGTTCCGCAATTTGAGGATTGTCCTCACAGGTGGTAATTTGACCTATGTGTTGGATGCACCGCTGGGTGACCCACCTGCAGCTGATGCTGCCGATGAAGTAAAGAATGTTTACCTCACTCGGAAGACTCAGTACTCCACAGTTCAGTGTGCTATATTGTATGGTTTAGAATCGGAGCTTCAGAAAAGGTTTGAGAATTCAGACCCACATGATATTGTTCGTGAACTCAAATTGATCTTTGAGACTCACGCGGCAATTGAGAGCTATGAGGCTTCTGAAAAGTTCTTTAACTGCAAGATGGAAGAGGGCAGCTCCGTCAGTGAGCGTGTGCTTAAGATGTCTGGGCACGCAAGCAAACTTCAAAGCTTGGGTATAGTGATTCCTAATGCTTTGGGGATTTATCGTGTCCTCCAATTACTACCACCAAGTTACAAGAACTTTGTGATGAACTACAATATGCAAAACATGAACAAGCAGTTGCCAGAACTCTCTGCCATGCTAAAATCTGAGAAGTGGAGATCAAGAAAGAGCACCAAGTGTTGATGGTCAATAAGACCACCAACTTCAACAAAGGCAAGTCTAAGCAGAAGGGACACTTCAAGAAGGGTGGTAAGAAAGTTACCGCGCCAGCGAAGAAGACCAAGGCTGGACCTAAGCCTGATACTGAGTGCTTTTACTGCAAGGGAGAAGGTCACTGGAAGCGGAATTGCCCAAAGTACTTGGCGGATTTGAAGAACGGCAACATCAAGAAGAAAGGTATATCCGATATACATGTTATTGATGTGTATCTCACTAGTACTCGTAGTAGTGCCTGGGTATTTGATACTGGTTCGGTTGCTCATATTTGTAACTCGAAACAGGTGCTGCAGAATAAACGGAAGCTAGCGAAGAACGAGGTGACGATGCGCGTGGGAAACGGATCAAAGGTTGATGTGATCGCGGTCGGCACGCTACCCCTTCATCTACCATCGGGATTAGTTTTATACTTAAATAATTGTTATTTGGTGCCTGCGTTAAGCATGAACATTATATCGGGATCTTGTTTATTGCGAGACGGTTACTTGTTTAAGTCCGAGAATAATGGTTGTTCGATTTATATGAGTAATATGTTTTATGCACATGCACCTTTGATAGATGGTCTATTCTTATTGAATCTCGATAGTGGAAATACACATATTAATAACATTGAGGCTAAACGTTTGAAATCGAGCGATAACTCGACCTATATGTGGCACTGTCGTCTTGGTCACATTGGAGTGAAGCGTATGAAGAAACTCCATTCCGATGGACTTCTTGAATCACTTGATTTCGAATCACTTGAAAGATGTGAAGCATGTCTGATGGGTAAAATGACTAAGAATCCATTCTCTGGTATGATGGAGCGAGCTACGGACTTATTGGAAATCATACATACCGATGTATGTGGTCCAATGAGTGTAGCATCGCGCGGTGGTTATTGTTATGTTCTTATCTTCACGGATGATTTGAGTAGATATGGGTATATCTATTTCATGAAACATAAGTCCTAAACTTTCGAGAAGTTTAAGGAATTTCAAAGTGAGGTAGAGAATCAACGTAACAAGAAGATTAAATTTCTATGAGTAATATGTTCGATTTATATGAGTAATATGTTTTATGCACATGCACCTTTGATAGATGGTCTATTCTTATTGAATCTCGATAGTGGAAATACACATATTAATACATTGAGGCTAAACGTTTGAAATCGAGCGATAACTCGACCTATATGTGGCACTATCGTCTTGGTCACATTGGAGTGAAGCGTATGAAGAAACTCCATTCCGATGGACTTCTTGAATCACTTGATTTCGAATCACTTGAAAGATGCGAAGCATGTCTGATGGGTAAAATGACTAAGACTCCATTCTCTGGTATGATGGAGCGAGCTACGGACTTATTGGAAATCATACATACCGATGTATGTGGTCCAATGAGTGTAGCATCGCGCGGTGGTTATTGTTATGTTCTTACCTTCACGGATGATTTGAGTAGATATGGGTATATCTATTTCATGAAACATAAGTCCGAAACTTTCGAGAAGTTTAAGGAATTTCAAAGTGAGGTAGAGAATCAACATAACAAGAAGATTAAATTTCTACGTTCTGATCGTGGAGGTGAATATCTAAGTTACGAGTTTGGCGAGCATTTGAAGAAATGCGGAATACTTTCACAATTGACACCGCCGGGAACACCACAGCGTAATGGTGTGTCCGAACGTCATAATCGAACTCTCTTAGATATGGTTCGTTCTATGATGTCACTTACAGATTTACCGCTATCATTTTGGGGTTATGCATTAGAAACAGCCGCATTCACTTTAAATAGGGCACCATCTAAATCCGTTGAAACGACACCGTATGAATTATGGTTTGGGAAGAAACCTAGATTGTCGTTCCTTAAAGTTTGGGGTTGCGAAGCCTATGTAAAGAAGTTACAGCCGGACAAGCTTGAACCCAAAGCGGAAAAATGCGTCTTCATTGGATACCCGAAGTAAACTATTGGGTATACCTTCTATCATAGATCCGAAGGAAAAATCTTCGTTGCCAAAAATGGATCCTTTCTAGAGAAGGAATTTCTCTCGAAAGAAGTGACTGGAAGGAAAGTAGAACTCGACGAGGTTGTCGAACCTTCTCTTGAAATTGCGAGTAGCGCAACACCGGAAGAATTTCATGTGGTGCCTGCACCAATAAGAGAGTAAGCTAATGATGATGATCATGAAACTTCGGTTGAAGTTGCTACAGAGCCTCGCAGGTCAACGAGAACTCATACCACTCCAGATTGGTATGATCCCGTTATGAGTGTCATGTTGGTGAACAACACCGATGACCCTAAGACATATGAGGAAGCGATGATGAGCCCAGATTCCAACAAATGGCAAGAAGCCATGAAATCCGAGATTGGATCCATGTACGAAAACCAAGTATGGACTTTGCTGGACTTACCGGATGGCCGGAAGGCTGTCGAGAACAAATGGATTTTCAAGAAGAAAACAGTTGCTGATGGTAATGTTACTGTCTATAAAGCTTGACTTGTCGCAAAAGGGTTTCGACAAATTCAAGGAGTTGACTACGATGAGACTTTCTCACCAGTAGCGAAGCTAAAGTCTGTGAGGATTATGTTAGCAATCGCTGCATATTATGATTATGAGATATGGCAGATGGATGTCAAAACAGCATTCCTCAATGGAGACATTGATGAAGAGTTGTATATGATGCAACCCAAAGGTTTTGTCGATCCTAAAGATGCTAACAAGGTATGCAAACTTCAACGGTCCATTTATGGATTGAAGCAAGCATCCCGAAGTTGGAATCAATGTTTTGATAAGGTGATCAAAAGTTTTGGTTTTGTACAAACTTATGGAGAAGCTTGTATTTACAAGAAAGTGAGTGGGAGCTCTATAGCATTCTTAATACTATATGTTGATGAGATATTGTTGATTGGGAATGATGTAGACCTTCTTAATAGTGTCAAGGAATATTTGAATAATAGTTTTTCAATGAAAGATCTTGGCGAAGCAGCTTACATATTAGGCATAAATATTTATAGAGATAGATCGAGATGCCAAATAACATTGTCACAAAGTACATATTTGGACAAAGTTCTAAAGAGGTTTGGAATGGAAGATAGCAAGAAAGGGTTCTTGCCCATGTTGCCCAATACGACCTTGAGTAAAACTCAAAGTCCGACATCGGCAGAAGATAGAGAAAGGATGAGTAAGACTCCCTATGGCTCAGCCATAGGATCTCTAATGTATGCCATGCTATGTACTAGACCCGACATTGCATATGATGTTAGTTGAACTAGCAGATATCAAAGTGATCCAGGAGTGGATCATTGGACAGCGGTCAAAAACATCCTTAAGTACTTGAGAAGAACTAAGGATATGGTTCTTTCTTATGGAGGTGATGAACAACTCGTTGTAAATGGTTACACCGATGCTAGTTAGAACACCGATCCGAATGATTCTAAATCACAATCTAGATACGTATTTATTTTGAATGGTGCAACAGTTAGCTGGAGGAGTGCAAAGCAAAGCGTTGTGGCGAGATCTTCAACTGAATCGGAATACATGGCTACTTCGGAGGCTTCACAAGAAGCGATATGGATGAAAGAGTTCATTACAGAGCTGGGTGTGGTTCCTAGTGCGCTGGACCCAATGTCTATCTACTATGATAACATGGGCGCCATAGCCAATGCGCAAGAACCAAGGTCACACAAGAAGCTGAAGCACATCAAGCTACGTTTTCACGCTATTCGAGAACATATCCAAGATGGGGATATATATATTTGCAAAGTACACACAGATCTGAATGTGGCGGATCCGTTGACTAAACCTCTCCCGAGGGCAAAACATGACCAGCACCAAACTGCCATGGGTGTTCGGTATATTACCATGTAATCTAGATTAGATGACTCTAGTGCAAGTGGGAGACTGTTGGAGATATGCCCTAGAGGCAATAATAAATGTAGTTATTATTATATCTTTGTGTTTATGATAAATGTTTACATTCATGCTATAATAGTATTAACAAGGAAACATTAATACTTGTGTGATTTGTAAACTTAATTTGAAGTCCCTAGTAAAGCCTCTATACATCACTAGCTTGTTGGTTAATAAATGATTGTGGTTTCCCTATCATGAACATTGAGATGTTATTAACAACAAGATCATATCGTTAGGAGAATGATATGGTGGACATACTCCTATAGATAAGCGTAGCATAAAGATCAAGACATTTTAATAGTTCAATTGCTATATGCTTTCTGATACATAGTAACCTAATTCCTTCGACCATGAGATCATGCATATCACCTTTACCGGATGGATGCTTTGATGACATCAAACACCACACCGTAACTGGGTGGCTATAAAGGTGGCATTAAGTGTTCGGAAAGTATTGGTTGAAACACATGGATCAAGAGTGGGATTTGTCCATCCATATGACGGATAGATATACTCTGGGCCCTCTCGGTGGAATGTCATCCAATTAGCTTGCAAGCATGTGACTGGCTCACAAGGGATCACATATCATGGGAACGAGAAAAGAGTACTTATCGGTAACGAGGTTGAACTAGGTATGCAGAGATACCGACGATCATAACCTCGGATAAGTAAGCTATCGTGAGACAAAGGGAAATTGTTATCGTATGTAAGTGGTTCATTCGATCGCAAAGTAATCGTAGAAATATGTGGGAGCCATATGAATTTCCAGATTCCTCTATTGGTTATTGTTCGGAGAGGTGTCTCGATCATGTCCGCATAATTCACGAACCGTAGGGAGACACACTTAAGGATTCGACGTTGTTTGAGTAGTTATGGAATGATGAGAAAGAGACCGAATGTTGTTCGGAGTCTCAAATGGGATCCGGGATATCACGAGGAGATCCGGAATGGTCCAGAGAATAAGATTCATATAAAGGAAAGTCACGTTTCGGAGTTGGAGAATGGTTCCGGTGTTTTCATCGGGAATGTTCTAGAAGGTTCCGGAATGTCCGGCACTCCGGAGGGGAAGGGTACATGAATGTGTTATATCAAGTTGGTATGATTGCATTATGTACTCGGTGTCATCGCTGAACAAAATAGAGGGATTAATCAAATCCTAGTTTGAAAAGTCAAACGCCAAGTTTGAAAGTCAAACGCCTATTTTTGGGAAGTGGAGAAAGAGGAGGAAAGCGAGTTGGGGAGGAGTCCCTCCTTCACCGCCGGCCCATCTCCAAGCCGAGTTGGGGAGGGACTCCCCTCCCCTTGGCCGGCCGGCCCCTCCACCTATATAAGGAGGGGCAGGGCTCCCGTCCTAGACACACAAGATACCCGCCTCCAAACCCTAAGCCGCCGGCGCCGCCACCTGCTGCCGCCGCCGGCCTAGGTCAAGGCCGCCGCCTAGCAACCCTAGCCGCCGGCCAAGCTTCCTCCTCGGCGTGTCTAAACCCTAGATCGTCGAGGAACTCTCTCATACTCCACCATACTCGCTCCGGCTTAAGGCGAAACCCTGCGAGATCTCCCCTCTACTTCCGGTACCACGCCGTTGTGCTGCCGGAATCGCGAGGAGAGTGCTACAACCTCCGCTGCCTGCTGGAACAAGGGAGAGGAAGGTCTTCGTCGAGTACCGAACGTGTGACCGACTGCGGGAGCGCTGCCGGAACGCAACGCCGGAAGGATCGTCTACGTGATCTTGAGATCGGGAAGAGTACGACTACATCACCCACGAGAATCCGCTCTCGTTAAACACTTTGGAATCTTCAAGGGTAAGTTATTCCATCGACTCGTTGATACAATCTAGTAGATAGATCTTGGCTTGTTTGATTGTATGCGATAGAATTTTTTTTGTTTTTCCATGCTACAAATCCCTACATTTTATAGGCGAAGAGGCGAGGCAGGAGGGTGGCCAGGGGACCCACACCCTGCCCTGGCACGACCTAGGGTGGGCCCACGCCTAGGGGGTGTGTCCGCCCTGTGGTGCCCCTCCATCTCTCCTTCGGTCTCTGTGTTCATCCCGGTAAAATATTGACTTTGGCTTTTGTCTCGTCCAATTCCGATAATATTTCCTTACTAGCTTTTCTAAAACGAAAAAAAGCAGAAAACAAGCAACTGGCACTGCGACATCTTGTTAATAGGTTAGTCCCAAAAAATGTATAAAAATACCTCAAAGTGTAGAAAAAGCATAGCAAAGTAGATACTAAACAAGCATGGAACATAAAAATTTATAGATACGTTTACGATGTATCACTCCCTCAGTTCCGGCTTATAAAGGCGCCAAGACCTAGGGTTACAGGAGAAACCTATCCGACTACGTTATAGAGTCATTAACTACTACAACTTGGACTACAAGTAATACTACCGACCTAAGTCGGTAAGTCTTTTGGGCCTTGTCATAGACAAATTGGACTCCGTCTTCTTTCCCTGACTGGGCCGCACGTCAAGCAAATATCTAACCCGTTGGTGGGCCACCCTGGTTTGTGAGTCCTGTGGGTATACTCGGAAAGTATATCCCCAACATGCCTAGTAGTTTTGTTACGCAGATTCAAGACTTTTTTCCCTATTTATGCTTTTCACAGGTGTTTGGTGTGGTGCTTTGCACCTGATCACATGGGTTATGATCACCCATTTCAAGTTTGATGATCTTACCACCCCAGTACACACATAACACATGATCACAATAACAGTCATATACACACACAACACATTATGGGCTACATGATCACAATAACCGTCATATGCAGACACAACATTACTAGCTACACAATAACAGTCATAATAGTCACATACATGCAACAATCAGGGGTTCTAATTTACACCCCTGATCAAAAGAACCTTCAGCAGGGGTATCGGGTGCCCCTCAACCACCAAGGGTTTAACCCTTGATGAAGTAAACCATCATCAGGGGCATCGCATGCCCCTAAACCACCAAGGGTTTTAACCCTTGATCAAAAGAACCATCAGCCTAGTTCACCATCACGAGCTGTCCATCAGCAACTACTACTACTACTACTTACAAACTTACAAGCTATGACATGGAGGCTGTCGACGTCTAGCTATGGTCATGGCAGGTGTACTGCCTGGTGATGCGCTTGGATCACTGTAGAGCTTCATTGGGAGACCCCAAGAGGGAGGTATGATGAGCACAGCAGCAAGTCTTCCCTCAGAAAGAAACCAAGGTTATCGAAACAGTAGGAGGAAGGAAACGACTCAAAGGTGTTGCTAGCAACTTGGAAACCCGCACAAAACAAACTCAAGACTTTGCCCCAACGAACAGTGAGGTTGTCAATCTCACCGGTTTGATGAAAACAAAGGATTAACTATATGGTGTGGAAGGTAATAATGGTTTGCAGAAAGTAAACAGGAACAGTGGAAGATGTATCAATGGTAAAGATTGTACCGGGTCCATAGTTCACTAGAGGTGTTCTCCTTAAGATAAACAACATGGCATGCCGGGTAAACAAATTACAGCAGGGCAATTAACAGGACATAGCAAGGAATAACAATGCAATACTAGACATTCATGATCCTATGAGATTTGATGGGCAATACAACAAGATACATAGACCACCATCCAACTGCATCTATGACTAGTAATCCACCTTCAGGTTATCATCCGAACCCCCTCTAGTATTAAGTTGCAAGCAACGGATAACTGCTTTAAGCAAAGTGTGTAAGGTAAACAATCCACTTGTTCCATGAACAAGAGATCGTTGTTTTCTCCCTAGTAGCAACAACACATCGACAACCTTAGACATTTCTGTCACTTCCCTATATTAATAGAGGCATGAACCCACCATCGAGCATAAATACTCCCTCTTGGAGTCACTAGCATCTACTTGGCCAAGATAGCTACTAGAAACGGAGAGCATGCAAGATCACAAACAACACAGACACGATAGAATCAATAAGATAGAATCATTAACCAATCTGACATAGTAATCTCAATATCCATCGGATCCCCGCAAACAGAACATGCATGATTACAAATAGATGATCTTGATCATGAACGGAGATCACAAGATCTAAACATGGTAGCACAAAGGAGGAGAAACAACCATCTAGCTACTACATGGACCCGTAGTCCAAGGTGGAACTACTCACGCATCATACCGGAGGCTAGCATGGTGATGAAGAAGGCCTCTGGGATGATCTCTCCCCTCCGGCAGGGTGTCGGGAAGATCTTCAGATCCCCTCGATCTTGGGACGATGGTGGCGGCGGCAACGGACTGTTTCGTGGAAGATTGATCGGGTACTTAGGGTTTTGGTGTCGGGGGCTTCTTATAGGCGAAGAGGGAGGCCGAGGGGGTGACCTAGGAGGCTACACCCCCTCCCCCCAAGCGCGGGCCAGGCCTGGCCACGCGGCCAGGGGTGTGGCCCTCTCGCGACCCTTCTCCTTCTTATCTTCTAGCTCCCTCTTCCCCACGGTAAAATATTGACTTTGGATTTTGTCCCGTCCAATTCCGAGAATATTGATTTTCTGCCTTTTTTGGAACCAAAAATAGAAGAAAACATGCAACTGGCACTATGGCATCTTGTTAATAGGTTAGTCCCAGAAAACATATAAAAATACCTCAAAGTGAAGACAAAGCAAAGTAGATACTAAACAAGCATGGAACTCCAAAAATTATAGATACGTTTTCGACGTATCAAGCATCCCCAAGCTTAACTCCTGCTCGTCCTCGAGTAGGTAAGTGATAAAAATAATAATTTTTGAGGTGACATGCACCATCAAAATCAAGATCAAACCATTTCCAAGCATTGAAAGCTAGGATAAAAAACTCTAAACATGAGCATGAAAGAAGAAGTTCTAACAATAAGACAAAGTAACTATGCATGCAACATAAAAGGTTACAAACAAAGATCATGAATAACAATGCATTGAAAGACGTTTGTTTGCTTCACATATAGAAAAGATAACATAGTGGAATTCAGCTTGTCCCTCATGGAGTAGCAAATGAATGCATAGGACACCTTCAAAGTTCATAAGAGTGACTATATACAAATAGTTCATGAGCAAGCAATATCAACAATATGCATCAATCAATAAGTTTTGGGACAATGCACATAGAACTAAGAATGGCAACTATGCTCTCTTAATTGGTGCCTAAGGATAGAAGGTGGAGACTCAATATAATGGTGGAAGAAAGGCCCTTCATAAAGGGAAGCAGGGATTTCAAGTCTCATAAAGAGCTTCCAAAAATTATGGTACTTGTTAGCTTTCAGCTCTCATTGCCCCTATCATAAGCATCTTGAAGTGATTAAGGTTAAACTGAACAAACTATGGAGTATATGCTTGACAAAGTATAAGTTGGCAATCTCATGTCCCTTGAATACGAGGGCCGCTCCTCATGCTACTCAAGTTTAGTTACCGGTAATTTCTTGCCATAGTAAGTACATGTGTATCATAGAGAACCGCCAACGGGGTACCCCTTGCACATGATACATGAGCTATCCCATAATCAAAATGACAAGGCAAACAGACAATGAGCATCTCAGCAATCTTATTATTTACCATGGGAAAATGGTGCTTTTTTCTCTCTTTCCTCTTTTCAATATGTCTCTTTTTTTATTTTTCTCAATCTCTATCTTTTTTATAAGAAGAATGCTTCATAGATTGCTCACTATGGTGATGCTACAAGTTTCCACCATGATTAGGCATGGCTTAGGCTAGCGGCCCAGGCGTTTCTCTAACACACGTACATAACTCCATGGACTTACAAGCTCCCCTTTCATTTCACACCGATGACATCCATAAACAAAAAAGCATGATATCAATTGTACAAGTGCAATGTTAAAAGCGTTCCCCATGACAGCATGGTTCTGCTAATCCCAACGTATAAGTGCAAGCATATACAACATAGATAACACAATGTTTAAAGTTTATTTAGGTGCAAGAAAAATAAAGTGTGCCATCAAATTTGTGAGAGCTTAAATAACTATTTTTACACATAACAAAGTGACTTTTTAATTGGAAGGTAGATGAAACAAGAATATACTTGGAATGGTGTAACACACCATGCATAGGAATTTATAGTGGGCACTTTGGAATAACTTGGTTTCTTGGGAGTTGGATGCATGAGTAGAGGTTACTCATATAAGTGGAGGCTAGCAAAAGACCGGGAGCGACCAACTAAGAGAGCAATAATGGCCATAATCATGAATAGGAACAAAAACATTACTAATCAAAGCATAAAGTGGCACTACAAGTCAAAAACTAAATGATCATAGAGGCTAAGGTGACTTGTTCATAGCCATAACATGGAGCATGTGCCAAGTCAACCCAAACAAAGCATCAAAGGAGAATACCACAATACTATGCTTTTGTATGCTAAAACAACGCATGATTCTTTCAAGGCACATTAAGCAATCCTAATTGTTTGGAACAAGTCATGTTATAGCAATATTCACTGAGCATAAGGTTAAAAAAACATCTAGCATGACATGATAAAGTCTAAGTCATAGTCAAAGCAAGCTCCTCTTGTACTACTAAGCAAGAACTTCCTACTCCTTTCTAACACCAATCAACTTATTTGAAACAACACAGCGAGAACGAGGGTCCAAAATACTTTATTCAAGCAAACTAAGAAAACAAAAACTAAGACGCTCCAAGAACAACACAACTATGCATGGAACAATAAAAACAAAGTGTCTAGAAAGACCTGAGATTTTTATTGATGAAGAAGGGGATGCCTTGGACATCCCCAAGCTTTGACGCTTGTACCTCTTGAATATTTCTTGGGGTGGCATCCCCAAGCTTGATCTTTTGTCCATTCTTCATCTCATTACATCATTCTTTCTCTACACCTGAAATTTTTCCTTCAGACAAAACTTCACACAATCTTCATTAGCAACATTAGAGTATTCAAAAGATAATAGACCTATGGGGTTTAGTTTCAAAACATAAAAACTTTCACTAAATACACAAGCTACTATAGAAATTCCCTCAAAAAGCTCAATTTCCCAAAAAGAACCCCAAAAGGAATCAATTAGAAGAAAATGCAAATAATGGCAGATATCTGTCAAAACAGACCAGCAGGTAGAAACCTATTTTTTGGAAGACCCTCTGTTGCTAAAATCAAAAAGTGTATAACTAACGAAAGTTATCTAACAACCTGGGGGATTTATTCAGAAAATTACAGCTCAATCCTACTTACAGAGATGTTACACGAATTTTTACAGTGGAGCACAAAAATCTGTTTCAGGATAGCAACTCCCCAAATCTTACTTCCCTCTCATTAGAGGTTATTCTTGGCACAAAAATCAAATAAAAAGGATAAGGAGAGGTTATTACAGAAGTAATAACTTCCAAGACTCAAGAAAACTATTGGGTTATCTCCCAGGAAGTACTTTTCTTTAACGCCTTTAAGTTTGGCACAAGAAGCAAGAATCAAGTATTTTCAAATGAAGAAGCATTAACATAAAACCTTGCTTTCAAAGGAGGAGCAAAGGGCAACTTATCTCTCCTCATAGGGAAGTGTTCAATACCTTTCTTGAATGGAAATTGATATTTAATGGTGCCTTCTTTCATATCAATGATGGCACCAACAGTTCTAAGAAAAGGTCTTCCCAAAGTAATAGGACAAGAAGCATTGTATTCAACATCCAAAACATATAAATCAACAGGGACATAAGCATTGTTAACCATAATAAGAACATCATTAACACTCCCCATGAGTTTATTTTTAGCATTATCATCAAGTGGGACATCCAAATAGCAATCTTCCAAAGGTGGAAAATCAAGCATTTCATAGATCTTTCTAGGCATAATAGAGACACTAGAACCAAGGTCACATGAAGCTTTGAGATCAAAGTCATTCACTTGCATATTAATGATAGGTTCCCAACTATATTTTACTTTCCTAGGAATAGAGGCTTTGTGTTTCAACTTTTGTTCCTTAATTTTAATAAGAGCATTAGTAATGTGTTTGGTGAAAGCCACATTCATATCACTAGCATCAGGGCTTCTAGCAAGCTTTTGTAGGAACATAATCACTTCAGAAATATTGCAACCATCAAGATCAAAATCAAACTTAGCATCACTGGTCGTAGACTCATTGGGTGTAAGCATTGTGGTAGGAGGAATAGGGACTTATTGTGGTTTAGTGGCATCCATATTGGTGGTGGTGATAGTGCACACACTATTGTTTCTAGCAATTTCAGCTTCTCTATCCCAATGTGCATGTAGTTGAGATAACAGTCTAACATTTTCAGCAATAGTATCTTCTATAGCATGAGTAGATGCAAAGGTACTTTCCAAAGTTCCAGGTTTAGCAGCCATTTTATTAATCAAAGAGGATTGTGCTTCAGACAAAGAGGAAATATTTTTCTCAACATTCAAAAGCTTTTCCTCCACAGTTTTGTTGAAGGTAGTTTTTTTACTAATAAAGTCTTTGAGCATGACTTAAAATTTAGAGGGAGCACTTCTAGTATTATTGTTGTAGGAGTTTCCATAAGTATTGCCATTATTAGGAGGATAAGGCCTATAATTATTGTTACTACCAAAATTATTCCTATAGGCATTGTTGTTGTAATTGTTGCTTCTAATGAATTTCACATTAACTTGCTCTTCTTAAGCAACCAAAGAGGCTAAGGGAACATTATTTGGATAAATATGATCTTTTCCATTAACAAGCATAGCCATGATAACATCAATCTTATCACTCAAAGAGCAGGTTTCTTCAACAGAATTTACCTTCTTACCATGTGGAGCTCTCTCAGTGTGCCATTCAGAATAGTTGGCCATCATATTATCAAGGAGCTTTGTTGCAGCACCCAAAGTAATGGTCATAAAAGTACCTCCAGCAGTAGAATCCAACATGTTTCTTGAGGAGAAGTTGAAACTTGCATAAAAAGGCTGGATAATCATCCAAGCAGTAAGTCCATGAGTGGGACAATTCTTAACCAAAGGTTTCATTCTTTCCCAAGATTGAGCAACATGTTCATTATCAAGTTGTTTAAATTTCATTATTTCACTTCTCATAGATATAATCTTAGCAGGAGGATAGTATTTTCCAATAAAAGCATCTTTGCACTTAATCCAAGAATCAATACTATTTCTAGGCAAGGATAGCAACCATTCTTTAGCTTTTCCTCTCAAGGAGAAAGGAAACAACTTGAGCTTAATAATATCTCCATCTACATCCTTATATTTTGCATCTCACAAAGTTTAACAAAGTTATTGAGGTGGGCAGCAGCAGCATCAGAACTAGCACTAGAAAATTGCTCCTTCATCACAAGATTCAACAAAGCAGGCTTAATTTCATAAAAGGTAGCATCAGGAGCAGGTTGATACATTGGAAACGTATCTATAATTTTTGATGTTCCATGCTTGTTTCGTATCTAATTTGCTTTGCTTTGTCTACACTTTGAGGTGTTTTTATACCTTTTCTGGAACTAACCTATTAACAAGTTGCCACAGTGTCAATTGCCTGTTTTCTTCTGTTTTTGGTTCCAAAAAGGCAGAAAATCAATAATGTTGGAATTGTACGGGACAAAAGCTAAAGTCAATATTTTACCGTGGGCGACACGAAGCCAGAAGACGAGACGGAGGGGCACCACAGGGAGGCCAAACCCCCTAGGCGCGGCCAAGGTGGGCCCGCGCCTGGGAAGGGTGTGGCCCCCCTGGTGGCCCCCCTGCCTCGCCTCTTGGTGACTACTTGATGGCGCCAGAGAACTTGACGTGGAGCACTTTGTTGGAAACCCCAAGAGCAAGGTGTGATGAGCACAACAGCAAGTCTTCCCTCCGTAGAGACCGAGGTTATCAAACCAGAAGGATGAAGGAAATGTCACACAGGTGTTGCAAGCTGAAAGAGCATTTTTCTATCCCTCTGATTTTGATGTTTGATAACAACACACTTATCGGTTTAATCGTGTGCTAAGTGTATCACAGGGTTGATAAGGGTGTGACACAAATATTGGCATAACAGTTCCCTTTGCGAAAAACCAATGTGTCAAACGGTAGTACCAGAAATACGACCGGTACTACCGCTTGACACCGGTACTACCGGTTCAAGTACCGGTTGGAACCGTGCAAAACTGATAAGGGTGGATCTTAGTTAGAACCACCCGGTACCACGGAGCGGCACTACCGGTCCAACCTGTAGTACCGCTTGGACACGGTCTGTAAGGGAGGTCTCAACCTAATAAGGTAGATTCCTCCTGTGTTTTACAATGCTAGTCCCTGGATCAATAGCTAGCATCCACAGTTAAGATGTAATATCAAGAAACAAAGGTCATAATATAACTTTATAACCAGGAAGAACATAAGTTTATTACATCATACATAGCTCATTTGGCTATTACATTTACATTGCAGCGGAGTAACTATAGTCATGGGGTCCTTCATCTTCAAAGTGCCACAGGCAGATGTTGGTTGTAGACTTTGTAATCCTAATCAACCAATCTTCACTAAAAACAATCAAACCTGCAATATTACAAGTTACAGCCACAAAGGGTCAATATATTTGAATTGTATTGGCAAGTTTCACTACTTTGTAGAATATAAGTGGATTCTAGCACTACATGCATATTTGGCTAAGTAGAGTTTTAGGCTCATTTGCATAAAGCAATACTTTATCCTATCTTTCCAAAATGGTTTTGGTCCTTTGTCAAATCTCTTTTTCCAAGAATCCCTTGAACTCCTTGGTAGACACTCAAGTGTTCAAGTCCTTGTCAAAATCCCTTGAGCTCCTTGGTAACCCCAAGTGCATCAAGTTTTCATCAAAATCTCTTGAGCACCTTGGTAACCCCAAGTGCAACAAGTTTTATAAATCTCATTGAATTCCTTGGTAGACACTCAAGGTCATCAAGTTTTTATTTTAGAAGTTGGAATGTCGAGATCTCCCATAGTTCAAACTTTAGTTGCTCAGTATTGTCCATAACCGGGGACACGGCTAAGTACTTAGATTTTATTATCTTCTGCAGAAGTTGTACACTTTACCCACATGACACAATCTCGTCTTGATGCCACCAGTGGCTGCTGGATAAGTACTCACCAAAATGGAGTACCGGCAGATCGAGAATGTGACAAAGTCTTTCCATAGGAGTCCTCCCAATACAAAATGCTAGCTTGTCTACCAGGCACAAATGTAGGGTTACTCCCTTACACAAATCTAGTTAACCTGAAGATGCCAATGCATGGGACTTCCACTATGTAGTTGACTAAGCCAGAGCCCATTTAGCATGTGGCTGTACACGGAAGCCACTGTACGAGAAACATGTTCAAACTCTAAGTTTCCTGGGTGGTTTTCCTTTGGAGCACAACACAAAGAGATTGCCATAGACATGGTTCCTTTTGTTGCCACCTTCTCCAAAAACTCAAAGTATCCTTGGCCACCCAGGTGGTTCATTGAGTCCTTGTTTTATTATATAAAACATAAGTCTTTTCTCAATCTCATAAAATCTCAACATGTAACTCTTTTCAAAATATAGCATGGCTAAGCATGTAACAACTACATTGTTTTCACTAAGGAATATATAGGGAATCCTATTAGGATTTAGCATAGCGTAAGTATAGAAATTCTTTTCATGCATGTTTCAAAATCCACTAAGTATAATGAAATTAGTAGGACTTTAGATGATAGTGTCACTTGCCTTAGCAACAAGGGGCTAGATCTTGATAATATTTCCCGCAGCACACTGAGCAATCTATCACAAAGGTATAGTAATAAAAATAAATACACAATTGCAATACATACGCACATGCAAGGAAACATCATAAGAATATTCACATGAAGGTTGCAGAGAAACCCAAATGAACACCAAGTCATCCTTGTGATTTTAACGTAAAACATTGCAAGCACATAAGGCATACATATAATAGGTTAATTCCTATTTGAATTATAACATCGCTAGGCTTTATATCAAGTTTATAAAATTAAAAAAATTACGAGTTTAAAAAATAATAATTATTAACCACTAATGGACAAACACATGGTAGAGGGTGGAATAACCATGACTTTGCAGGATCAAAAACTAACGGTTGTATAAATATATACGGGATATGTATCCGTATGCAATCTAAGGCCTTGTTTGGATACCAAGTTTATTTGAGAACCCGTTTAAGCAGAACTGATTTCATCCTAGATTTAGGGAAAACAATGTTTGGATACTCTAACTAATCCGTGGATTAGCAAAACTAATTTTCCATATACCTCGGAATTAGTCGTTTTTGCAAAAACTCATTCTTTCTAAGCCAGCATGTATCCTCCATCGGGACACAGTTTATCCCTCCGAGTCTATAATACGTGAGGCGATCCGGACGGTGTCGGCCGTCGCCGCTGCCGGAGCTGTGGTGACGCAGTGAAGCCGGATGGTATCACGATGGCGCGGTCAACAACGACGTCCGCACGCCAGCCATGCAGGACTAAGAGGACACCAGCCAGAGCACACCATTTGGGCCTTGATCGTTTGATTCATGTGTTCTCGCTGGATCAGAGAGAGAGGAGCTATGAAATAGGAAGTAGTTCACTTCAAAATAGTATCCGGCTAGTTTTAAGTCCAAACAAAGTATTCTGTAATCTGGTTGTTACAAAACAACAACCTAAAAACCAGTTTTCCTAGAATTCCTAGGAAAACCCGTTCTACTAAAACTTGCCTACAAAACGTGTCATCCAAACATCCAAGGTCAAGGGTCTAAGAGTTTACCGATAACACCTTGCTAATCTGCGCTAATGGCAGGGACGGTGACTGCGGGTCTGGTGGAGACGGTGTCGATGATGGGAGTCTCTCCGATGAAGACCAATTGGTGGACTGTACACTCGTAGCACACGACGTCCTCGTAAATCTCCTCTGAACCTCGTGGAGGCAGTGGAGTATGGACAGAGCGAAAATCGTCTCGTCGTTGCAGAGGTTCCCTCGGCTACGAATTTCAAAAACAGTGGCATCAGGGAGGTTCAAACGGGCTAGAGAGAAATAAAGAAGAAGAATCAGGGCCTGAGTCCCTCTCTACCCGGAGAAAATCGAATTGGCGTCTCGACGGCCGTCAGAACTCCGACAAAGAAATTCGACTTCGAGAGGTAGACCTCGTGATTGGATTTTGTAGCGTGGTGTGCATAAGCGAGGGGAAGTCCTGGGTGTCCTTTGATAATATGGAGAGAGGGATTGGGTTCCGGGACGCGAAGGGGATCACACAGCTTGGTAATGGCTATGATGGCCACTTATGACGAATTAATGTGCACTAAAGTGGGGTTTAATCACCAAAATGGAACCGTGGTTAAGTGGAGAATAACTTTCGTGTTTATAGCATGCGGTTTAGTGGACTGAAACGTCATGAGGCTGTAGGAGAAGGCGTATTTCCATGGTTGCTCATCTTCTCTGTACTTAACCTCGTGACGAGGAAGACGATCGATTCACTATGGTGGGCTGGCTGTTCCGATAGGATAGATGGGCCAAAGGGAAAATAATTAAAGACCCAAAACGAAAGCTGGGAAAAAGAAAAGATACTGAGTCTATTTTTTTTTACGCAAAGTAAAAAGTGAACATTGAAACTTTAGCTCTGATATACTAAGAAAGATTGGACTCGGTTTGGTTCAAATAAGATTACAACTAGCACGCTTGTAGTCCAAGCCTAAACGTGTATGGTTATTTTTTTTGACATCTAATAATCGGGCAATTAGTAGAGCTATTGTTTTTCTTGGACATCTAATCAATGTTGGTTAAAGCGGCAAGTAATCAAGATGATATTCCATTTTTCCTTTTTTTTCTTGTCATGCTAGGAAAAAGTACATGTGCCAGCACGTTATCAGTTAGAGTCTTATTTTCTCTTTTAGTAATTCTAGCCAAGTGAAAGGATAGTTTGATCCATGATTTTTGCTTGAGGACTCGTATATAAAGAGCTAAACCCGTTTTTTGAAAATTTTAGTGAGACAAGAATTCATAATTATCTTCATAGAATAGTTTTCTTGTTTAAAAAAAATCACTTTTCTTATAAAACACACATATAGGCCTTTACTTAAATAAAATTGGGTATTAATAAATCCTTATTATTTTATTTAAATAATCCTTTACTCTTTTTATCAAATAGAAATATTTTATTTCATTTGCTTGGCCAAGATTTAATTTGACTCTTTAAAATAGTCCTTATTTATTATTTCTACTTTGTTTATGAAAACCATATCTTTTTATTAAAAGATCCAAAAATGGTGGTTCCAACTTTTATAACTTTATTTATTATTTGTTTATCTTTTTAAACCCCTTTAGGATTTTATTTGATCAAAATAGGTTTTGATGTTTCCAATTGGAATCAAAAAGTTTCTTCTCACCCTAAAATTTTAACAGTTATTTATTTTGTTTATTTATTTTTCACATTTCAAAATTTGGAAAATTTTGGGATGTGACAGGCTACCACCCTTAAAAGAAATCTCGTCCCGAGATTTGGGAAGGCTAGGGGTTACAAGTTGGCTTGAAGACAACTAGGGTACTACCACCCTTAAAAGAAAGTCTCGTAGGGTTACATTGATGGTTCACTTGACTATGGTTTCAACACTTGATATCCAGACAAGGAATCCTTATTTGACTCTTCTGAGTTAACTAGTTCTTGACATCCACTTCTTCTATCTCTTCAAAGCTTCCATCCATGTCAATGTGGTTCACATGTTCTTTCTGGGTCACATTGGAGTCATCTCCATTGGCTCTTCTAGCATCCTTTTTCTTTTTCTTCTCAGGACAGTCTGATGCATAGTGTCCCAGTTCCTTACAATTATAGCACTGCAACTGGCTAATATCTTTCTTCCTGAAAGTGTCATGTTGGTTCTGACCAAGGTCATCTCCATTGTCAGTATCATTTCCCTTATTATCACTTCCATTGTTGTTGTGGTGATACTGATGTGGTTCAGAATCTTCCTTGCTCTTTTTGAATGAATGCTTCTTTTTTGATGACCCTGAGTGATTCTTGAGTTTATGCTTCCTCTTTCTGTTCTCAACTTGATTCATCTTGTTATCCAAAATGGTGGCTTTGTCACAGAGTGATTGATAAGTTGGAACATAGGCAACAAATAGCTGCAGGTTCAACTCATCATTAAGTCCTTCGAGGAATTTCTCCTTTCTCTTAGCATCTGTGTCAACTTCATCCGGTGCATAGCGTGCCAGATTGTTGAATTCTTCAATGTACTCAGCCACACTGAGGTGACGCTGTTTCAAATTGTGAAACTCCTTTTTCTTCAAATACATCACTCCAGGTGAGATGTGAGTTGTTCTAAATCCATCCTCAAAAATAGCCCAAGTTACATCTTCAAGGGGAGTGGTGATCTGAAAGTTGTCCCACCATGTTGATGTTGGTCCTTCAAGCAGAAATGCTGCAGACCTAACTTTCTCTTCATCGGTGCAGCCAACAGTCACTAGGTCTTTGTTCACTGAACGTAACCAATCATCAGCTTCCATTGGATCAGTTGTTCCAGAGAATCTTGCAGGCCTAAGTTTCAGAAACTTGGTGAGCATGTCAAGTGCTGGAGGATTATTCTGATTGTTGTTGTTGTTGTTGTCATTCAAATTCTGTATGAATGTGGTCATCTGCTGCATCAACTGTGTCTGAGCTGCCATCATCTGCTGCATCTCAGGGGTGATGTTGTTGTTTTGGTTGGGGTTGGCACGACGGGGAGGCATCTGTTGGTTTGATAGGGATAAGTATTGGTGGATAGGTTTTTTAAGAAGTCCTAACACACAACTCAAAACAATCAAGTTCAATCAAACAATCAAATCATCAAACATTCAACAAGCAATCAATCACTTAACAACTTATGAGCTTAACTCATGAGTTGAAGGAAACAACAAGTTTTCTTGAAATAACAACTTAGTATAGTCATACCTCATAGGTCAATATGATCCATACTCTAACTTGATATCAGTGTCTTTGGTAGGCAATCTAATGTCTCTTGGTTCTCACTTGTAGTCCTTAGTGATGTCTAAGTTGAAGTCCTTGGTGAAACTAAAGTTGAAATCACCTGAAGATGTTGAAGTCATTAGAGTTGATGAAATCCTTTGCACATGGTGAAGTTGGCCATGGAGAAGGCTTTATCCATCAAGTTGAAATAGAAGAGATGTAGAGTCAAAACCAAAATGGTTGAGGAAAGAATTTACATGATTGTTTATAAATAAGTTTTGGAACAAATACAACTCCTATTTTTCTAAGGGGTTTTATCGATTCCTAGGGTTACAATTCTACAGGCAACACAAAGCTCTGATACCATCTGTAGAGAGAGGTCTCAACCTAATAAGGTAGATTCCTCCTGTGTTTTACAATGCTAGTCCCTGGATCAATAGCTAGCATCCACAGTTAAGATGTAATATCAAGAAACAAAGGTCATAATATAACTTTATAACCAGGAATAACATAAGTTTATTACATCATACATAGCTCATTTGGCTATTACATTTACATTGCAGCGGAGTAACTATAGTCATGGGGTCCTTCATCTTCAAAGTGCCACAGGCAGATGTTGGTTGTAGACTTTGTAATCCTAATCAATCAATCTTCACTAAAAACAATCAAACCTGCAACATTACAAGTTACAGCCACAAAGGGTCAATACATTTGAATTGTATTGGCAAGTTTCACTACTTTGTAGAATATAAGTGCTTTCTAGCACTACATGCATATTTGGCTAAGTAGAGTTTTAGGCTCATTTGCATAAAGCAATATTTTATCCTATCTTTCCAAAATGGTTTTGGTACTTTTTCAAATCTCTTTTTCCAAGAATCCCTTGAACTCCTTGGTAGACACTCAAGTGTTCAAGTCCTTGTCAAAATCCCTTGAGCTCCTTGGTAACCCCAAGTGCATCAAGTTTTCATCAAAATCTCTTGAGCACCTTGGTAACCCCAAGTGCAACAAGTTTTATAAATCTCTTTGAATTCCTTGGTAGACACTCTAGGTCATCAAGTTTTTATTTTAGAAGTTGGAATGTCGAGATCTCCCATAGTTCAAACTTTAGTTGCTCAGTATTGTCCATAACCGGGGACACGGCTAAGTACTTAGATTTTATTATCTTCTGCAGAAGTTGTACACTTTACCCACATGACACAATCTCGTCTTGACGCCACCAGTGGCCGCTGGATAAGTACTCACCAAAATGGAGTACCGGCAGATCGAGAATGTGACAAAGTCTTTCCATAGGAGTCCTCCCAATACAAAATGCTAGCTTGTCTACCAGGCACAAATGTAGGGTTACTCCCTTACACAAATCTAGTTAACCTGAAGATGCCAATGCATGGGACTTCCACTATGTAGTTGACTAAGCCAGAGCCCATTTAGCATGTGGCTGTACACGGAAGCCACTGTACGAGAAACATGTTCAAACTCTAAGTTTCCTGGGTGGTTTTCCTTTGGAGCACAACACAAAGAGATTGCCATAGACATGGTTCCTTTTGTTGCCACCTTCTCCAAAAACTCAAAGTATCCTTGGCCACCCAGGTGGTTCATTGAGTCCTTGTTTTATTATATAAAATATAAGTCTTTTCTCAATCTCATAAAATCTCAACATGTAACTCTTTTCAAAATATAGCATGGCTAAGCATGTAACAACTACATTGTTTTCACTAAGGAATATATAGGGAATCCTATTAGGATTTAGCATAGCATAAGTATAGAAATTCTTTTCATGCATGTTTCAAAATCCACTAAGTATAATGAAATTAGTAGGACTTTAGATGATAGTGTCACTTTCCTTAGCAACAAGGGGCTAGATCTTGATAATATTTCCCGCAGCACATTGAGCAATCTATCACAAAGGTATAGTAATAAAAATAAATACACAATTGCAATACATACGCACATGCGAGGAAACATCATAAGAATATTCACATGAAGGTTGCAGAGAAACCCAAATGAACACCAAGTCATCCTTGTGATTTTAACGTAAAACATTGCAAGCACATAAGGCATACATATAATAGGTTAATTCCTATTTGAATTATAACATCGCTAGGATTTATATCAAGTTTATAAAATTAAAAAAAATTACCAGTTTAAAAAATAATAATTCTTAACCACTAATGGACAGACACATGGTAGAGGGTGGAATAACCATGACTTTGCAGGATCAAAAACTAACGGTTGTATAAATATATACGGGATATGTATCCGTATGCAATCTGAGTCCTTGTTTGGATACCAAGTTTATTTGAGAACCCGTTTAAGCAGAACTGATTTCATCCTAGATTTAGGGAAAACAATGTTTGGATACTCTAACTAATCCGTGGATTAGCAAAACTAATTTTCCATATACCTCGGAATTAGTCGTTTTTGCAAAAACTCATTCTTTCTAAGCCAGCATGTATCCTCGATCGGGACACAGTTTATCCCTCCGAGTCTATAATACGTGAGGCGATCCGGACGGTGCCGGCCGTCGCCGCTGCCGGAGCTGTGGTGACGCAGTGAAGCCGGATGGTATCACGATGGCGCGGTCAACAACGACGTCCGCACGCCAGCCATGCAGGACTAAGAGGACACCAGCCAGAGCACACCATTTGGGCCTTGATCGTTTGATTCATGTGTTCTCGCTGGATTAGAGAGAGAGGAGCTATGAAATAGGAAGTAGTTCACTTCAAAATTGTATCCGGCTAGTTTTAAGTCCAAACAAAGTATTTTGTAATCTGGTTGTTACAAAACAACAACCTAAAAACCAGTTTTCCTAGAATTCCTAGGAAAACCCGTTCTACTAAAACTTGCCTACAAAACGTGTCATCCAAACATCCAAGGTCAAGGGTCTAAGAGTTTACCGACAACACCTTGCTAATCTGCGCTAATGGCAGGGACGGTGACTGCGGGTCTGGTGGAGACGGTGTCGATGATGGGAGTCTCTCCGATGAAGACCAATTGGTGGACTGTACTCCTATTTTCACTCGTAGCACACGACGTCCTCGTAAATCTCCTCTGAACCTCGTGGAGGCAGTGGAGTATGGACAGAGCGAAAATCGTCTCGTCGTTGCAGAGGTTCCCTCGGCTACGAATTTCAAAAACAGTGGCATCAGGGAGGTTCAAACGGGCTAGAGAGAAATAAAGAAAGAAGAATCAGGGCCTGAGTCCCTCTCTACCCGGAGAAAATCGAATTGGCGTCTCAACGGCCGTCAGAACTCCGACAAAGAAATTCGCCTTCGAGAGGTAGACCTCGTGATTGGATTTTGTAGCGTGGTGTGCATAAGCGAGGGGAAGTCCTGGGTGTCCTTTGATAATATGGAGAGAGGGATTGGGTTCCGGGACGCGAAGGGGATCACACAGCTTGGTAATGGCTATGATGGCCACTTATGACGAATTAATGTGCACTAAAGTGGGGTTTAATCACCAGAATGGAACCGTGGTTAAGTGGAGAATAGCTTTCGTGTTTATAGCATGCGGTTTAGTGGACTGAAACGTCATGAGGCTGTAGGAGAAGGCGTACTTCCATGGTTGCTCATCTTCTCTGTACTTAACCTCGTGACGAGGAAGACGATCGATTCACTATGGTGGGCTGGCTGTTCCGATAGGATAGATGGGCCAAAGGGAAAATAATTAAAGACCCAAAACGAAAGCTGAGAAAAAGAAAAGATACTGAGTCTATTTTTTTTACGCAAAGTACAAAGTGAACATTGAAACTTTAGTTCTGATATACTAAGAAAGATTGGACTCGGTTTGGTTCAAATAAGATTACAACTAGCACGCTTGTAGTCCAAGCCTGAACGTGTATGGTTATTTTTTTTTTGACATCTAATAATCGGGCAATTAGTAGAGCTATTGTTTTTCTTGGACATCTAATCAATGTTGGTTAAAGCGGCAAGTAATCAAGATGATATTCCATTTTTCCTTTTTTTCTTGTCATGCTAGGAAAAAGTACATGTGCCAGCACGTTATCAGTTAGAGTCTTATTTTCTCTTTTAGTAATTCTAGCCAAGTGAAAGGATAGTTTGATCCATGATTTTTGCTTGAGGACTCGTATATAAAGAGCTAAACCCGTTTTTTGAAAATTTTAGTGAGACAAGCATTCATAATTATCTTCATAGAATAGTTTTCTTGTTTAAAAAAAATCACTTTTCTTATAAAACACACATATAGGCCTTTACTTAAATAAAATTGGGTATTAATAAATCCTTATTATTTTATTTAAATAATCCTTTACTCTTTTTATCAAATAGAAATATTTTATTTCATTTGCTTGGCCAAGATTTAATTTGACTCTTTAAAATAGTCCTTATTTATTATTTCTACTTTGTTTATGAAAACCATATCTTTTTATTAAAAGATCCAAAAATGGTGGTTCCAACTTTTATAACTTTATTTATTATTTGTTTATCTTTTTAAACCCCTTTAGGATTTTATTTGATCAAAATAGGTTTTGATGTTTCCAATTGGAATCAAAAAGTTTCTTCTCACCCTAAATTTCAACAGTTATTTATTTTGTTTATTTATTTTTCACATTTCAAAATTTGGAAAATTTTGGGATGTGACAGGCTACCACCCTTAAAAGAAATCTCGTCCCGAGATTTGGGAAGGCTAGGGGTTACAAGTTGGCTTGAAGACAACTAGGGTACTACCACCCTTAAAAGAAAGTCTCATAGGGTTACATTGATGGTTCACTTGACTATGGTTTCAACACTTGATATCCAGACAAGGAATCCTTATTTGACTCTTCTGAGTTAACTAGTTCTTGACATCCACTTCTTCTATCTCTTCAAAGCTTCCATCCATGTCAATGTGGTTCACATGTTCTTTCTAGGTCACATTGGAGTCATCTCCATTGGCTCTTCTAGCATCCTTTTTCTTTTTCTTCTCAGGACAGTCTGATGCATAGTGTCCCAGTTCCTTACAATTATAGCACTGCAACTGGCTAATATCTTTCTTCCTGAAAGTGTCATGTTGGTTCTGACCAAGGTCATCTCCATTGTCAGTATCATTTCCCTTATTATCACTTCCATTGTTGTTGTGGTGATACTGATGTGGTTTAGAATCTTCCTTGCTCTTTTTGAATGAATGCTTCTTTTTTGATGACCCTGAGTGATTCTTGAGTTTATGCTTCCTCTTTCTGTTCTCAACTTGATTCATCTTGTTTTCCAAAATGGTGGCTTTGTCACAGAGTGATTGATAAGTTGGGACATAGGCAACAACTAGCTGCAGGTTCAACTCATCATTAAGTCCTTCGAGGAATTTCTCCCTTCTCTTAGCATCTGTGTCAACTTCATCCGGTGCATAGCGTGCCAGATTATTGAATTCTTCAATGTACTCAGCCACACTAAGGTGACGCTGTTTCAAATTGTGAAACTCCTTTTTCTTCAAATACATCACTCCAGGTGAGATGTGATTTGTTCTAAATCCATCCTCAAAAATAGCCCAAGTTACATCTTCAAGGGGAGTGGTGATCTGAAAGTTGTCCCACCATGTTGCTGTTGGTCCTTCAAGCAAAAATGCTGCAAACCTAACTTTCTCTTCATCGGTGCAGCCAACAGTCACTAGGTCTTTGTTCACTGAACGTAACCAATCATCAGCTTCCATTGGATCAGTTGTTCTAGAGAATCTTGCAGGCCTGAGTTTCAGAAACTTGGTGAGCATGTCAAGTGCTGGAGGATTATTCTGATTGTTGTTGTTGTTGTCATTCAAATTCTGTATGAATGTGGTCATCTGCTGCATCAACTGTGTCTGAGCTGCCATCATCTGCTGCATCTCAGGGGTGATGTTGTTGTTTTGGTTGGGGTTGGCACGACGGGGAGGCATCTGTTGGTTTGATAGGGATAAGTATTGGTGGATAGGTTTTTTAAGAAGTCCTAACACACAACTCAAAACAATCAAGTTCAATCAAACAATCAAATCATCAAACATTCAACAAGCAATCAATCACTTAACAACTTATGAGCTTAACTCATGAGTTGAAGGAAACAACAAGTTTTCTTGAAATAACAACTTAGTATAGTCATACCTCATAGGTCAATATGATCCATACTCTAACTTGATATCACTGTCTTTGGTAGGCAATCTAATGTCTCTTGGTTCTCACTTGTAGTCCTTAGTGATGTCTAAGTTGAAGTCCTTGGTGAAACTAAAGTTGAAATCACCTGAAGATGTTGAAGTCATTAGAGTTGATGAAATCCTTTGCACATGGTGAAGTTGGCCATGGAGAAGGCTTTATCCATCAAGTTGAAATAGAAGAGATGTAGAGTCAAAACCAAAATGGTTGAGGAAAGAATTTACAAGATTGTTTATAAATAAGTTTTGGAACAAATACAACTCCTATTTTTCTAAGGGGTTTTATCGATTCCTAGGGTTACAATTCTACAGGCAACACAGTGCTCTGATACCATCTGTAGAGAGAGGTCTCAACCTAATAAGGTAGATTCCTCCTGTGTTTTACAATGCTAGTCCCTGGATCAATAGCTAGCATCCACAGTTAAGATGTAATATCAAGAAACAAAGGTCATAATATAACTTTATAACCAGGAATAACATAAGTTTATTACATCATACATAGCTCATTTGGCTATTACATTTACATTGCAGCGGAGTAACTATAGTCATGGGGTCCTTCATCTTCAAAGTGCCACAGGCAGATGTTGGTTGTAGACTTTGTAATCCTAATCAATCAATCTTCACTAAAAACAATCAAACCTGCAACATTACAAGTTACAGCCACAAAGGGTCAATACATTTGAATTGTATTGGCAAGTTTCACTACTTTGTAGAATATAAGTGGATTCTAGCACTACATGCATATTTGGCTAAGTAGAGTTTTAGGCTCATTTGCATAAAGCAATATTTTATCCTATCTTTCCAAAATGGTTTTGGTCCTTTGTCAAATCTCTTTTTCCAAGAATCCCTTGAACTCCTTGGTACACACTCAAGTGTTCAAGTCCTTGTCAAAATCCCTTGAGCTCCTTGGTAACCCCAAGTGCATCAAGTTTTCATCAAAATCTCTTGAGCACCTTGGTAACCCCAAGTGCAACAAGTTTTATAAATCTCTTTGAATTCCTTGGTAGACACTCAAGGTCATCAAGTTTTTATTTTAGAAGTTGGAATGTCGAGATCTCCCATAGTTCAAACTTTAGTTGCTCAGTATTGTCCATAACCGGGGACACGGCTAAGTACTTAGATTTTATTATCTTCTGCAGAAGTTGTACACTTTACCCACATGACACAATCTCGTCTTGATGCCACCAGTGGCCGCTGGATAAGTACTCACCAAAATGGAGTACCGGCAGATCGAGAATGTGACAAAGTCTTTCCATAGGAGTCCTCCCAATACAAAATGCTAGCTTGTCTACCAGGCACAAATGTAGGGTTACTCCCTTACACAAATCTAGTTAACCTGAAGATGCCAATGCATGGGACTTCCACTATGTAGTTGACTAAGCCAGAGCCCATTTAGCATGTGGCTGTACACGGAAGCCACTGTACGAGAAACATGTTCAAACTCTAAGTTTCCTGGGTGGTTTTCCTTTGGAGCACAACACAAAGAGATTGCCATAGACATGGTTCCTTTTGTTGCCACCTTCTCCAAAAACTCAAAGTATCCTTGGCCACCCAGGTGGTTCATTGAGTCCTTGTTTTATTATATAAAATATAAGTCTTTTCTCAATCTCATAAAATCTCAACATGTAACTCTTTTCAAAATATAGCATGGCTAAGCATGTAACAACTACATTGTTTTCACTAAGGAATATATAGGGAATCCTATTAGGATTTAGCATAGCATAAGTATAGAAATTCTTTTCATGCATGTTTCAAAATCCACTAAGTATAATGAAATTAGTAGGACTTTAGATGATAGTGTCACTTTCCTTAGCAACAAGGGGCTAGATCTTGATAATATTTCCCGCAGCACATTGAGCAATCTATCACAAAGGTATAGTAATAAAAATAAATACACAATTGCAATACATACGCACATGCGAGGAAACATCATAAGAATATTCACATGAAGGTTGCAGAGAAACCCAAATGAACACCAAGTCATCCTTGTGATTTTAACGTAAAACATTGCAAGCACATAAGGCATACATATAATAGGTTAATTCCTATTTGAATTATAACATCGCTAGGATTTATATCAAGTTTATAAAATTAAAAAAAATTACCAGTTTAAAAAATAATAATTCTTAACCACTAATGGACAGACACATGGTAGAGGGTGGAATAACCATGACTTTGCAGGATCAAAAACTAACGGTTGTATAAATATATACGGGATATGTATCCGTATGCAATCTGAGTCCTTGTTTGGATACCAAGTTTATTTGAGAACCCGTTTAAGCAGAACTGATTTCATCCTAGATTTAGGGAAAACAATGTTTGGATACTCTAACTAATCCGTGGATTAGCAAAACTAATTTTCCATATACCTCGGAATTAGTCGTTTTTGCAAAAACTCATTCTTTCTAAGCCAGCATGTATCCTCGATCGGGACACAGTTTATCCCTCCGAGTCTATAATACGTGAGGCGATCCGGACGGTGCCGGCCGTCGCTGCTGCCGGAGCTGTGGTGACGCAGTGAAGCCGGATGGTATCACGATGGCGCGGTCAACAACGACGTCCGCACGCCTGCCATGCAGGACTAAGAGGACACCAGCCAGAGCACACCATTTGGGCCTTGATCGTTTGATTCATGTGTTCTCGCTGGATTAGAGAGAGAGGAGCTATGAAATAGGAAGTAGTTCACTTCAAAATTGTATCCGGCTAGTTTTAAGTCCAAACAAAGTATTTTGTAATCTGGTTGTTACAAAACAACAACCTAAAAACCAGTTTTCCTAGAATTCCTAGGAAAACCCGTTCTACTAAAACTTGCCTACAAAACGTGTCATCCAAACATCCAAGGTCAAGGGTCTAAGAGTTTACCGACAACACCTTGCTAATCTGCGCTAATGGCAGGGACGGTGACTGCGGGTCTGGTGGAGACGGTGTCGATGATGGGAGTCTCTCCGATGAAGACCAATTGGTGGACTGTACTCCTATTTTCACTCGTAGCACACGACGTCCTCGTAAATCTCCTCTGAACCTCGTGGAGGCAGTGGAGTATGGACAGAGCGAAAATCGTCTCGTCGTTGCAGAGGTTCCCTCGGCTACGAATTTCAAAAACAGTGGCATCAGGGAGGTTCAAACGGGCTAGAGAGAAATAAAGAAAGAAGAATCAGGGCCTGAGTCCCTCTCTACCCGGAGAAAATCGAATTGGCGTCTCGACGGCCGTCAGAACTCCGACAAAGAAATTCGCCTTCGAGAGGTAGACCTCGTGATTGGATTTTGTAGCGTGGTGTGCATAAGCGAGGGGAAGTCCTGGGTGTCCTTTGATAATATGGAGAGAGGGATTGGGTTCCGGGACGCGAAGGGGATCACACAGCTTGGTAATGGCTATGATGGCCACTTATGACGAATTAATGTGCACTAAAGTGGGGTTTAATCACCAAAATGGAACCGTGGTTAAGTGGAGAATAACTTTCGTGTTTATAGCATGCGGTTTAGTGGACTGAAACGTCATGAGGCTGTAGGAGAAGGCGTACTTCCATGGTTGCTCATCTTCTCTGTACTTAACCTCGTGACGAGGAAGACGATCGATTCACTATGGTGGGCTGGCTGTTCCGATAGGATAGATGGGCCAAAGGGAAAATAATTAAAGACCCAAAACGAAAGCTGGGAAAAAGAAAAGATACTGAGTCTATTTTTTTTTACGCAAAGTAAAAAGTGAACATTGAAACTTTAGCTCTGATATACTAAGAAAGATTGGACTCGGTTTGGTTCAAATAAGATTACAACTAGCACGCTTGTAGTCCAAGCCTGAACGTGTATGGTTATTTTTTTTGACATCTAATAATCGGGCAATTAGTAGAGCTATTGTTTTTCTTGGACATCTAATCAATGTTGGTTAAAGCGGCAAGTAATCAAGATGATATTCCATTTTTCTTGGAAAAAGTACATGTGCCAGCACGTTATCAGTTAGAGTCTTATTTTCTCTTTTAGTAATTCTAGCCAAGTGAAAGGATAGTTTGATCCATGATTTTTGCTTGAGGACTCGTATATAAAGAGCTAAACCCTTTTTTGAAAATTTTAGTGAGACAAGCATTCATAATTATCTTCATAGAATAGTTTTCTTGTTTACAAAAAAAAATCACTTTTCTTATAAAACACACATATAGGCCTTTACTTAAATAAAATTGGGTATTAATAAATCCTTATTATTTTATTTAAATAATCCTTTACTCTTTTTATCAAATAGAAATATTTTATTTCATTTGCTTGGCCAAGATTTAATTTGACTCTTTAAAATAGTCCTTATTTATTATTTCTACTTTGTTTATGAAAACCATATCTTTTTATTAAAAGATCCAAAAATGGTTGTTCCAACTTTTATAACTTTATTTATTATTTGTTTATCTTTTTAAACCCCTTTAGGATTTTATTTGATCAAAATAGGTTTTGATGTTTCCAATTGGAATCAAAAAGTTTCTTCTCACCCTAAATTTCAACAGTTATTTATTTTGTTTATTTATTTTTCACATTTCAAAATTTGGAAAATTTTGGGATGTGACACGGTCGTATCGCTCAGCAGTACCGGGCCATTCTGAAGAAAAGCAAGCCCTCTCTATTTTGTTCAGTACCAAGCGGTACGTGGGACCGGTACTACCGCCCGGACCAGTAGTACCGCGTCATACGACCGGTAATACTGCTTGGAGGTAGTACCGCAAGGGCCATACCGTCCAAATCTGAAGAAGGCTCGACCAACTGAAGCATCTCCGGTACCTGGTCCGGTACTGGACCGGTAGTACCGCTTGCCAGCGGTACTACCGCTTGAGGACCGGTACTACCGGTGCATTAATGACTCCAACGGCCATATTTCGTGGAGGGGTATAAATACCCCTCCACCTACCTTGGGACAAACTGCTCAGCCACATTAAAGTCAAAGACCACCATTGGAGTCCATTGGAGCCACCCAATCTTCAAGATCTCCTCATTCCACCACCCAAAGTCCTTGATCTTTGGGGAATCGAAGGAGGAGGCCCCGATCTACTACTTCACCAAAAGAGATCTTCATTTCCCCCTCATTTCATTGAGGGCCCCTTTGCTCTAGTGTTTTCTTGGAAACCCTAGTTCTTGTTTTGGTTCTTACAAGCTTGTCTTTGATTTCTTTGACAGCTTGCTTGTATTTGGGAGCCTCCGATTAAGTTGTGGATGTGTGCCCCAAACTTGTAACGGTGTCGGCTTCCACCTTGAAGGTTGCCGATATAGTGGAAGGTGAATCGATCCCGTTGGGGTGAGATTCATCGGAGAACAAGGGAGGCCTTTCGTGGCATTGGTGGTTTGAAACCACCCCCTCTCCAAACGTAGACGTACTTCCCCTCAAAAGGAAGGAACTACGGGAAACAAATCCTTGTGTCTTCGCGTCCACTTTTCGGTTACTTCTATCCTTAACCGCACCTTACTTACTTGTTACTACTTTGTGTTGTGGTAGCTCTTGCATAATTGTCATATAGGTAAATTCACCGTAGTTGCATTATCTAGAGAATTTACCTTATTGTCAAACCTTAATTTGAAAAAGAAGAAAATTTGAAGTAGCACCTATTCACCCCCCCCCCTCTAGGTGCCCATACGATCCTTTCAATTGGTATCAGAGCCTCGGCTCTTTATTCGGGCTTTACCGCCTAAGAGAATATGGGTAGCAACGAAGGGGATGGCGGTAGTGAGCCGACACCGGTGACCATGGAAGATCTCAAAAACTTGGAAACAAGATTGAGCTCTTCCTTGGTCAACAAAGTCAACAAGATGCTCGAGCAACTTATTAAAGACAAAGAAGGCTCATCACCCCCATCTCCTCAAGAGGATCAACCATCCATTTTTACCTAAAGGGAATACATCGGTATCCCCCGAGGATATGGTGGTGGGGGTAAACTTGACAACGTTAATTCCTCCACACACAATGATGGTGGGAAGGGTGAGCATCGTGACTCATGGTACTCTCCCGACCCTCCAATTCCTCACCCTCATGTATACAATAGAGGTGACCCACCTAAACTTGAAGAATCTGCTACTTTTGCTCAATGTCAATCACTAATGAGGACTCATATGCGCAGCTCTTGCATTGAACTATGGAACATCATAGAGCATGGACTCTTTATTGGGGATCCAAACAACTTGACAAGAAGATATATTGTTAATAGTCAACTCAATGCCACTGCTCTGCATATGATTCAACAAGGTTTGGGGACAAAGGATTATCCACACATTGAGCACTTTAGCATTGCCAAGGAAGCTTGGGATGCTCTCCCTGTGTTGTTTGTTGGAAATGAGAGTATGAGGAGGAACCGATATGATGCTTTAAGCAATGAAGCCGAAGGCTTCTACATGAAAAAGTTGAAGATCACGAAGACATGTACTGAAGGCTCAAGACCACCGCCACGACTTTTAGGAATGTGGGTGCCTCACATGTGGATGATGCTTGGATAAAAAGGAAATATGTGAGTGCACTCATGCCTTTTGAGCCCACCGACTTGAAGATCTTACAAGGAAGACACAACTACCATCTCATGACCTCAAATGAAGTTATGCAAGAGATGGCCGCTTTTAAGGTTGCCGCCAAAAATGCCAAAGATGCCCGTGCTCGTGCCCTAGGTATGAGCAATGTTGTCAATGTTGCTTTGAAGGCCAAAGTTGTGGACCATGGGGATGAATATGATAGTGATGAAGGGCTTTCCATGGACCATCCCGATGAAGTCAAGATTGCTCATGGACAATATATGGCTTTCTATGCAAAGAACTTTTGGAACAACCCCTCCAAGGCCAAGATGGAAATGCAACGGAGAAGCAATCCAAATGGGAAAAGAGAGAATACTACTAGGTTGAGAACTTGTTTCAATTGTGGTGACCGCTATCACTTTGTAGCAAGTTGCCCCTATGAGAAGAGAGAAGATCATGGTGCAATCTTGTGTTGAAGAAGAATCTCAAGGAACCGTACAAGAAACCTTTCATCAAAAAGAATCCCATCAACAAGAAGCCGGGAGAAATTGTCTTGATCACTCATGAAGAGTACTCCTCCGATAATGAAGATGACGAAGAGGAAACTTCTCATGGTGTGGCTGCTCTTGCCACCACCTCTACTCCGACATTATCACTCTTCGATTCTCCAAATGAGAACTCTTCCACCAAGAACGTCACTTGCCTTATGGCAAGAGGAACGGAGGTATCCTCATCATCCCGCTCTACTCACTTAGCTAATGATGAAATTGATGATGAGATGTCTCTTGATGTTAAAAAGGAATTAATTTCCTTTGATGAGTTTATGACTAACCTAGAAGGTGATGCTAAGCTACATTTTGGAAACATCTTAGATCAACTCTCACATACTCAAGAGCTCCTAGATGTAAGATGTAAACTTGGGCATGAACATATTATTGAGCTAGAGGCTTTAAACAATGCTCTAGAAGAAGAACAAGAAACTAGGTTGTCACTTGAATTAAAACTTGAAGGGCTTGATGAGGCCAATGACATTATTGTTAACAAACTCATCAAAGAGCATGATCATGCTATTGCTAAATACAAAAGGTCTAAAAAGGACAAGGTTGAGTTTGGTGTGGTTCATGAAAAACTTGCCGAGGACTTTAGTTTTCTTAACAAGGCTCACAAGCCTTGGAGAGTGAACTCTTATCATTCACAAAGTCCCATGAAACGCTTCAAACTCAATTGGCCAATATTCCTTCACCTAGTAACTTCATTCCATCTAGTAGCACAACTATTCTTGAAGAGAATGCTAGGTTGAAGGGGGAGCTTGCTAAGGCCACATTTCCACAAGGCAACAAGTCCATTGATGATCTTTTGAGCAAGCAAAGGCGTAGTGGTGATAAAGGGGGCATTGGTTTTGTTTCCAAAACCAAGAAGAAGAACAATAAGAAGAAGAAGGACAAGCCCACACAAGAGACCAACAAGACCATTGTGGAGAGTAAGACCACAAGTGGTAAAACTATGTCTCATGATGATTTTGCGAGAAGTGCTAACCCTCACTATGTTCTAATGCGTGATTATTATGGTGATGTGTATGCACAATATGTTGGCCCTTATGATGGTTATATTGCTTGGTCTATTTGGGTTCCCAAGACCCTTGTTTCTAACAAAAGAGGACCCATTGAAAAATGGGTACCTACAAAATTAGCTTGATCTTTTGTAGACTTATGCTTCCGGAGGGTCAAAATGGGTGCTCGATAGTGGTTGCACAAGTCATATGACCGGAAGCTCGGCTATTGTCAAGGACTTGAAACCAAATGATGATCAAATCACCGTCACATATGCCGACAAGTCAAAGTCTAAGGTAATGGGTTTCGGCAAGGTAGTGGTGGCTCACGACATTACACTCGTGAACGTCATGCTTGTTGAAACCCTTGGATAGAATTTACTTTCAGTCCGTGCTCTTGGAAAGATGGGCTTTGTCGTATTTGTTGATGATGATATTGTGGTCCTCATGTGGAGCAAGTCTCTCAAGGTCGCTTTCGTTGGGTACGTCGAAAATGACTTGTATGTGGTGGACTTTTCGGGGCAAGCCACTACAGGTCCGATGTGCTTATTCGGAAAGACCGATGTGGGTTGGCTATGGCACCGCCGACTAGCCCATGTCAATATGAGAACTTTGCAAAGTCTCCATAAAGAGGGCCATATTGTGGGACTAAAAGAAAATGTTTCCTTTGCCAAAGATCGTGTTTGCATGGCATGTGTTCTAGGGAAGATGCATGACGCTCCTCACAAGCCCAAGAACCAAATCAAGTCTAACAAGATCTTGGAACTCCTTCATGTGGACCTATTTGGTCCTCCATCTCATGCAAGTCTTGGTAGGAAGAAATATTTTTTGGTGATTGTTGATGACTTTTCAAGATACTCTTGGGTTTATTTCTTCAAGTTGAAGAGTGAGACTCAAAAGACTTTTATCGACTTCATCAACTTGGTTCAACGGCAATACAATGTTCCCGTGTTGATTATAAGAAGTGACAACGGCACCGAGTTCAAGAACTACACCTTGAATGATTTCCTTAGTGATGAGGGGATTAAACATCAATATTCCTCTTCATACACCCCTCAACAAAATGGTGTGGATGAAAGGAAGAACCGGACTCTTATTGAGATGGCTAGGACCATGTTGGCGGAGTTTAAATCTCCATACAAATTTTGGGCCGAAGCCATCTCCACCGCTTGCCATGATTCAAACCGACTCTACCTCCGCAAGAAAATCAACAAGACTCCATATGAGATACTTACCGGTAACAAGCCCAACATATCTTATTTACGGGTGTTCGATTGTAAGTGTTTCTATCTCATCAAAGGTGTCCGTTTGTCTAAATTCGAGTCTAAAGCATTAGAGGGTATTTTTGTTGGCTATGATCTCGAATCTCACACTTATAGAATCTATGACAAGCTCTCCTGAGCCGTCATAGAATCTTGTAGTGTGACCTTCGAAGAATATGATGGTCCCCAAGGGGGGCGTGTTGATGCTTGTGATGCAGATGATGAAATGCCTCAGGATGCCATAGGAAGAATGGGTGTGGGATATATCTGCCCCGTTGAGGAACCCCTTATGGTGGATCGAGAAGAACTATGCTCCACTCGAGTGGATCCCTCATCTTCACAACCTCAACATGCTCCATCCACCGAAGAGGACATTGACTCAAGACAAAGACAAGATGTGGACCCTCAACATAGTGATCAATGTGTGAACTCTAGTCAAAGGGAGCTTGGTCCATTCGATGGGTTGTCAAGTGGTGCCAAGTCAATTTGTCAAGGAAGATCCATCCAAACTGTTTTGAGACAAGCTCAAATTGATGCTAGAAGAGCACTTGATCAAGACCAAGGTCAATCCTTGCCTCCCAGTGTAGAGGATGATTCTAATAATGATCAAGGTCAAGATGATGGTCAAGACGAGGATCAAAATGATGAAGAGGGTCCTCTAAGAAACAATACGGAGATCCACGCTCGTCGCGAAGCTAGAAAGGAAAGAATGTTGGAAATAAGAGACCACACCCTCCAAAATGTTGTTGGAGATCTAAGGAAAGGTATTTCCACAAGAGCACAATAGAAGAGGTTCAGTGAACACCAAGCACACATCTCCATGATTGAACCAAAGAAAGTGTGGGAAGCTCTTGAAGATTCGGATTGGTTAGAAGCTATGCATAAAGAGCTCAACAACTTTGAGAGAAACAAAGTGTGGAAGTTAGTTGAGAAGCCAAAGGATTGCCGCAATGTTATTGGAACAAAGTGGATATTCAAGAACAAGCAAGATGAGCATGGAATTATAGTAAGCAACAAGGCTAGATTGGTTGCACAAGGGTATTCTCAAATTGAAGGCATTGATTATGGAGAGACTTATGCACCTGTGGCTCGCCTTGAGTCCATCCGTATCCTTCTTGCTTATGCGGCACATCATAACTTTAAGTTGCAACAAATGGATGTAGAAAGTGCATTCCTTTATGGTCCTTTAAATGAATTGGTATATGTTAAGCAACCCCCGGGATTTGAGGACCCCAACTTCCCAAACCATGTCTACAAACTTGATAAGGCGCTCTATGGGCTCAAGCAAGCCCCACGCACGTGGTATGAGCACCTTAGAGAGTTATTGTTTGACCGTGGCTTTGAGGTTGGGAAAATCGATCCCACTCTTTTTACTAAGAGGGTCAATGGGGAGATTTTTGTATGCCAAATATATGTTGATGATATTATATTTGGCTTCATCTAACAAAGATTTTAATGATGAATTCTCAAAGCTTATGACTAGTAGGTTCCGAATGTCTTTAATGGGGGAGTTGAAAGTATTTCTTGGCTTTGAGATCAAGCAAGTTAGAGGAGGAACATTCTTCAATCAAGACAAGTATACTCAAGATATGCTCAAGAGATTCAAAATGCAAGATTTGAATGGAGCTCCTACTCCCATGGCTACAAAGACTCATCTAGAACAAAATCCAAATGGTAAAGATGTGGATCAAAAGGTATACCGGTCTATGGTTGGTTCTTTGCTTTACCTTTGTGCATCTAGACCCGATATTGTGTTGAGTGTAGTTGTGTGTGCAAGATATCAAGCGGCTCCTAAAGAAAGCCATTTAATGGCGGTCAAGAGAATCTTTCGATATTTAGTTCATACCCCATTTTATGGTCTTTGGTATCCTCAAGGATCAACATTTGCTCTTTGTGGATACACGGATTCAGATTGGGCGGGGGACAAGGATGATAGAAAATCTACATCCGGGGCTTTCCAATTCCTTGGTAGGTCCTTGGTATGTTGGTCTTCTAAGAAGCAAAATTGTATATCTCTCTCTACCGTCGAAGCCGAATATGTTTCTGCCGCTAGTGCTTGCACTCAATTGCTATGGATGAGGCAAACTTTAAAGGAATACGGTGTCCATTGTGACAAAGTGCCTCTTCTATGTGACAATGAAAGTGCCATCAAAATTGCATACAACCCGGTGGATCACACGAGGACGAAGCATATCGAGATTCGTCATCACTTCATTAGAGATCATGTTGCTCGAGATGATATTGATCTATCCTATGTTTCTACCAAAGATCAACTTGCCGATATCTTCACGAAGCCACTTGATGAAGCAAGGTTTTGCTACTTGAGGAATGAACTAAATATCGTAGATTCAAGGAACTTGACTTGATTATCTTGCACTCTCACCTAATACTTGACCCATATTTGGTTTAGGTGTAGGCATGGACATAGGGGGAGTGCGGTCCTAATTGATTAGACCATCCCTCCCCCCCATTATGCGCAAAGTAAACAAAATCATTCCTCTTAATATCATTTTGTGATATGTGAGCTTAATGATGAGTTTTGGTAAAGAACCCAAGATATATCTTCGTGGTGCCAAGCCGAGTATACTCAAATATGGTGGCCTAGGCCAGCGCCCCCTCTCAATCGAGAGGTTGATGTGCGTACTCGTGTTTATCCTTTTTTATTTGATTTTTACTCAAGATTGTCATCTTGTGAATTGCCTTCATCGTTCTTAGTCTCATGCACTCTAGTTTGGTTTTGAACTTCCTTTTCTCGATTTTAGAGTGCATGTGCTTCATAGCTCACTTGTCTTAACCCAAGCCTCCTTACTCCCTCACGAAAACCCTCTCTCTATCTGCACAAGAATCACCTTTGTTTCCTGGCATTTGGAATCAGATGGGACCGGTACTACCGGATGTGCGAGCGGTACTACCGGACCTGGCTAGTTCCCAGGTCGTCTCCTAGAAGAACTGCTCCAGGAACGGTACTACCGCCCACATGTACGGTACTACCGGTCACCGGTACTACTGGTTGGGGAACCGGTACTACCACTTACGAGCGGTACTACCGCTTCAGCAACCGGTCAGCGTTTTCCTGGTATATATTGGACGCGCGTGGGGAGGCACCCCTCAGTGCCTCATTCATCCCCATGCCCTCCACTCATACCCGCGCCACCGCAGGAGACCTTGAAGCCGCCGGAGCCCTGCCGCGCCCTCCTCTCCCCGGATCCCCCTTGGATTCGGCCTCTTGGCGGGCTCCCACCTCTTTCCACCTCCATGGATCCCGGTACAACCGCCCTTTCTCTCTCCGTTTGATTTTCTCCTTAGATCTAGGTTTTGGCTTAGATTTGTGGAGAAATTGACATATTGAAAGGTTGTACTGCCATATGCTTCCCTTGTTACCGAGTAGAATCATCTATTTTCAGTTTAATGCCGTCACTTTGGTTCATTCCCATCAGATCTTACGAACTCGTGCCACTCAACCGGTAGTACCGGAACTTTTTCCGGTACTACCGCTTGCAAGCGGTACTACCGGTCGTCAGGTCCGGTAGTACCGTCCCAAACTGATCGCATTTTTTCTGCTTCATATTGGATTCTCTCGTTTGCTCCTTGATTCTTGTGCCCTTACCCCCTTGCTATCCTCCCTCGTGCTTTCACAGATGCAGGTGGTTCTCGGGGTGCGCGCAAGCGTTCCAAGACTAGCCGTGAGATTGTTGAGGAAGAGACGGAGTCTGGGGAAGAGGTTATGCCACAGCCAAGACACCGTTCCAAGTTGCCTGCCACTCGAGGTGGTCCTGGGGGTCGTGAGGGGGTTACCAAGCGCTCTCCTGGGCGTGGCAGCGCCCCTCCCTCTCGCCCCCCTTCCGCTGGGCATACCAAAAGTCTCAGCTCAGGGCCATCTGGGCCAAGGAAACTGTCAGACATCTCTGAGTCAGAGTTTAGGGCTCTCCGGATTGAAAATGCATACTCCCACAACCGGAGCGAGGCCAGGGAAGACAATCGCTTCTTCAATGATTTCCAAGAGCCTGTTTATCATGTGGTTCTTTTGACCAATATCCAGATGGTGGTGCCTCAGCAGTGGATTGACATGGGGCACATTGACAAGAATCTTGACTACTTTGCTGAAGCTAAGGAAATCTGCTCTAACCTTGGCTTGTTCCCCATTATGGAGTTCCAGTATGACTATGATCCCCTCCTTATTTGCCAGTTTTCTGCCACTGCACATTTCCACACTGGTCGTACTCGGAAGATCACCTGGATGACTCAAGATGCTGTCAAGGAAGCTACACTTGCGGAGTTTGCTGCAATATTGGGATATGAAGATCGCAGCCGGGACGTTCCTTATGGTTTTCATTGTCACATGCGGGATCACCCCTCCAAAAAGTATGTCCTTACACCTCTGTATATTCGGGGTCGTGGGATTGTTGGCAAGATCAAGGATCTTCTCCCCACATATGACATTCTCCATCGCATTTTCCGTGAGACTGTTGCTCCTCGTGCGGGCAACACAGATGAGATACATGGGTTCTCTGTGGACTTGCTGTTCAACACCTTCCTCAACCGAGACTCAGGCACTCCTCTTGATGTGTCAGACTTCATATGGAATGAGATGGTTGCTGCTGCACACTCTCGGAGGATTCCGCCATTTGCTCCTTATATTATGGCCCTCATTGTGTCAAAGTGCCCCGTCATTGCTAGGACACTCTCCACTCGCTCTCTCATTGTGCACAGGCCAAAGGCACTCAAGATCAAGACACATGCAAAACCTCGCGTTGCGGCAGGTGAGGAAGAAGAGGATGACTCTGAGGATGCTGACAGTGGGCATGACACTGACTATGTTGCCTCCCGTCGCAAGAATGCTAAGCCCTCTTGGGCCAAAAGGATGGAGGTCAAGCTCAAGTAGATCTTTTGTGTTAGACCCCTCCTTTAAAGAGGAAAGGATCCCTGTGATTGCAATGCTAGTCCCTGGATCAATGCTAGCATCCACAGTTTAAGATGAAGTACACAGATACAAAGGTCGTTTATTACATTCATTCCAGAGATAAAATATAGTCTTTTCCAACTCATGGCCCTAGGCCTAATACAAGAGTTTTTAAGGAACAAATAAATAAACACAAGTCTTCATCTTCATGTGCCACAGGCAAGCATGTTGAGTGTAGACTCATGACTCCTAATCATCATCGGAGTAACCTGCAACATCACAAGTTACAGCCACAGAGGGTCAATACTTTGGAATAGTATTGGCAAGTGATACCTTAGTATATTTTTAAGTGGACTATATATCTATATGCATTTTGGCTAAGTGTAGCTTGGCTTGCTTTTGCTTGAAAATAGATTTTTCCTATTAGTTGAAACTTACTAAGTTTTTCTTTGTCAAAACATTCCCAAGGAAACCACCAATAGACATTGGGGTCCTTCTCCCTTGTTCACCCACAAATTTTTATTGTAGAAGTTGGAGTGACGAGATTCTTGTAGCTTCCATGTCTTGATGCTCAAAGTGTCCATTTCCTTGGACTAGGCTAAGTACTTAGTTTTTCCATCTGCAGAGGTTGTGCACTTTCCCCACCAGACTTGGTTTCCCAAGACAGGACCTTTAAGAAGCTTTTCCTTAGTCAAATGGACGCGTTCCAACCTATCAACCCATCTACCACCAACTGTCCAAAAGACTAAGTTCTAGCAACCTATATGATCAAGGCAGAGCCCATTTTGCCAAGTGGCTGCACTGTAAGCTGTCTCAACACTTGGCCTCCAAATCCCTTTGTGCCTGGGTGGCATTCCACAAGTGAGATACACAACCCAAGTCCATGGCCTTGTGTAACCACTCAACATAACCCAATCTTCCCATTCCACCCAGGAGTTCATTTGTCTTAGTTGTTTTATTAAGAAAAATATAAGTCTCTTTGAATTAGTATATTTTTATCTCATAATATATAGTTGTTCACCACCCTAGTTTGCTATGAGCTAGGCTAGGCAATATGTTAACCTAACTTAGGAATATTTCCCTAACCATTCTACTAGTTCACTCTACTTAGGATTTCCCAATTTAGCACTTAGCAAAATATCATGCAACACTTTAGCAAAATAACTAATGCTATCATAAAACTTAGGATAGGAATATTCATGAAAATATCACTTGCCTTGGTAGTGTGGAGAGTAGCACTCTTCACAATCACAATCACTATCAAAATCTACACAAGAGATCAAAGCATACAATTACACACAATTTAAATACAACCAAAAATAATATGAATGTATGCATGCAAGAATTTACTATATGGTGATTTTTGAAAACTATAACAAGTGTGTTCATTAGTACAAAAACCTAATATGTCACAAGTTTGCCAACTACACTTATTTGGTCTCAAAATAATAAACAAGAATAAAACTATATCTAAACTAGCCTCAAACTTTTTCCACAAATAAAATCACTTTTACTGTTACTATATGCTAAATAAAGTGGATACTCAGAAAGGCCTTGTTTCACTGAATTCAACGGTATAAAGTTTGTAAAAATCCAACGTGGGATTCAAAAGTTATAAGCATTTGAAGTTTGAATCTAAATCAGGTTTTAAATTCTGTTTTTAATCTAACCTTGCCACGCGTCGCGTTATTACTGGCGCGTACCGGTTCGCACCGGATCACCCTTCTGTACCGTTGGATCTAACTAACACTGCGCGGCTCAGATCCGTCCATACCCCTTCGTTAAGTGAAGTGTTTCTACGCGTAGGATTTAGATCTAACGGCTAGAATTTTTCTAACCAAAATCGAGCGGCGCTGCCGGCGGTGACAGGCGGCGGCGCGTCAGTCAGTGGCGGTGCCGGTGTTCTAGGTCGTCCGCGAGAGGGAGTGGGGTATTACCAGGTTCGCCGGAGGCTGCTGAAGCTCGTCGTGGTACTGGCTTGTGGAGGGGCGTTCGGAGATGGGCTCTAGACCTCGTCGGAGTTGCGTCTGGCGTCAAGTGGGGGTTGTCGGAGTCGCTGCCGATGTTCTGCGTCGCCAGAGCACGAACCAATGGGTTTAGAAGATGCGCAGGACAACTACGAACACGCTCGGGTGAACAAGAAAGCAAGGGGCGCTCTAAACTTACTGGGATTGCTCGCCGGAGTTGGATCTGGCAACGGCGGTTCTGCTCGAGGTCGGAGGTGACGTTGTAGATCACTAGGATGCCAAATGGAGGTGTGGTTAGATGCGGAAGATTACGGAGATCATGCGAGCGTGAACGACAAGGTTCGGGGCGGTCTGGACTTACCGCTAGAGCTCGCCGAAGTTCGTGCAGGAGGCGGTGACGGTCAGTTGTCGACGTTGCCGAAGCTACGAGTCATGCGAAGGTAAACGGAGGGTGTCAGAAGGTGCACAGAGATTCACTGAACAAGATAAAGTAAACGCGAGAGCGAGGGGAGCTCGAGGCTCACCGGAATTCGCCGGCGCAGTCGTCGGAGACGGCGGGGTTGCAGAGAGGAATGCGCGCAGCCTGGGGGCGTTCTGTGCTTGGGGTTTTGGGGAAAAGAGAGAGGGGACAGAGGGGGTTCTTATAGCCTGGTCGCGAGCGAGAATCACTCTGCCAATAACTCGAATTGACGCCGCGATTAACACACAGGAAACGGCCGCGTTGATTTGGGGATGAACTGTCGTGCGGGTGGAGACGACGCTGACGTGGAGGAGGTCCGCTTGTCAGCGAGGTGCGCGAAGTGAGTGTGGGGTCCGTCTGTCAGCGGCTCAGTGCCTGCGCTCGCGCGTGAGAGGAGGAAAAGAAATCCCCGGGTGGGCTGGTTGGGCTTGCTTGGCTGCTGGGCCAGATTCTGGCCGTTCGGCCCTTTTCTTTTGTTTGTTCCTTTTCTTTTTCTGTTCTAATTTTCTGGAATGATTTTTGATATGAATTCAAATCCTTTTGAATTCAAACAATTTTGGGGATCTGGTAGGGCTCTGTGGTTTCAAAAACAGTAAATTAACCAAGTGGTTACCTTGTAGGATTTGGTCAAGCTTGGGTTTCAAAATAAACAGAGATTTTGCTATAGTTTGCAAATATTTGAATTAGGGTTTGAAATCATTTCTAAAATTTGGATCCTGGTTAAGAGTTTCTCATAATCTTTCCAACAATGGGGTCAAGCAATCAAGTACTTAAGCTCTCAAAATCCAAAGGGTGATGGTTATTTGAGGATAAATTGCCCACATGAAATCATAGTTCCAATTTCTGTTTCTAAGTGATTTTTGAGTAAACCCTAAATGAATGAATGATGCAAAGATGATATGAATGAGTTTTGAAACCATGATTTTTGGGATGTTACATTTTGCTTCCAGGTTCACAACCATAAGCGCATGTATGAGGCGCATGTGTATGCCAAGAAAGCCAGTGCTCGGCAGAAGGACATGATGGCTGCTCAGGGTTTGACCGTCTCCGAGGGGTCCGAGACCAACATCACTCCAGAAGATTAGTAGATCTCTCAGCACAACATTTGGGACGATGATGTCTCTTCCTCGCACCGCGCCCCACCCCCTTACGAGGAGGACCTTGAGGATGAGGAGGAGGAGGATGATTGACCGTTGGGACGGTAGTCTTGCACTTGTCCCTTTTTGGCGTCTTGATGCCAAAGGGGGAGAAGTTGCACTTTAGGCATGGGTGTTGCATGGGAAGTCACAAGCTCGTTCTTATCTTAATCCTTTTATTGCTTGTGAACTTCGATTTCCCTCTATTTATGTGTGAGACTATGTTTTTATGTGTGAGACTATGTGGTTATGTCTTGGATCCATATTATGAGACTAAGTGGTTTATTTCATTGGATCCTTCTCGTGATGATATGTGTTATCTATTGTCTATATATTTATCATCACATGTTATTATGCAAAGGTATGATTTCAAATGCTAGTATCAATATTTGTGCACCCATGTTGGGTTTGTAAAATAGAGGGGGAGGCTTGTCTCTACACATCTAGGGGGAGCCCCGTCTCTATTTTACAAATCCCATATGCTTCCTATTTAAATCATCTTGCAAAAGTGTATTGTCATCAAACACCAAAAAGGGGGAGATTGAAAGAGCATTTTTCTATCCCTCTGATTTTGATGCTTGATAACAACACACTTATCGGTTTAATCGTGTGCTAAGTGTATCACAGGGTTGATAAGGGTGTGACACAAATATTGGCATAACAGTTTCCTTTGCGAAAAACCAATGTGTCAAACGGTAGTACCGGAAATACGACCGGTACTACCGCTTGACACCGGTACTACCGGTTCAAGTACCGGTTGGAACCGTGCAAAACTGATAAGGGTGGATCTTAGTCAGAACCACCCGGTACCACGACGGTACTACCGCTTGGACACGGTCGCACCGCTCGGCAGTACCGGGCCATTCTGAAGAAAAGCCACCCCTCTCTGTTTTGTTCAGTACCAAGCGGTACGTGGGACCGGTACTACCGCCCGGACCGGTAGTACCGCGTCATACGACCGGTAATACCGCTTGGAGGTAGTATCGCAAGGGCCATACCGGCCAAATCTGAAGAAGGCTCGACCAACTGAAGCATCTCCGGTACCTGGTCCGGTACTGGACCGGTAGTACCGCTTGCCAGCGGTACTACCGCTTGAGGACCGGTACTACCGGTGCATTAATGACTCCAATGGCCATATTTCGTGGAGGGGTATAAATACCCCTCCACCTACCTTGGGACAAACTACTCAGCCACATTAAAGTCAAAGACCACCATTGGAGTCCATTGGAGCCACCCAATCTTCAAGATCTCCTCATTCCACCACCCAAAGTCCTTGATCTTTGGGGAATCGAAGGAGGAGGCCCCGATCTACTACTTCACCAAAAGAGATCTTCATTTCCCCCTCATTTCATTGAGGGCCCCTTTGCTCTACTGTTTTCTTGGAAACCCTAGTTCTTGTTTTGGTTCTTACAAGCTTGTCTTTGATTGCTTTGACAGCTTGCTTGTATTTGGGAGCCTCTGATTAAGTTGTGGATGTGTGCCCCAAACTTGTAACGGTGTCGGCTTCCACCTAGAAGGTTGCCGATATAGTGGAAGGTGAATCGATCCCGTTGGGGTGAGATTCACCAGAGAACAAGGGAGGCCTTTAGTGGCGTTGGTGGTTTGAAACCACCCCCTCTCCAAACGTAGACGTACTTCCCCTCAAAAGGAAGGAACTACGGGAAACAAATCCTTGTGTCTCCGCGTCCACTTTTCGGTTACTTCTATCCTTTACCGCACCTTACTTACTTGTTACTACTTTGTGTTGTGGTAGCTCTTGCATAATTGTCATATAGGTAAATTCACCGTAGTTGCATTATCTAGAGAATTTACCTTATTGCCAAACCTTAATTTGAAAAAGAATAAAATTTGAAGTAGCACCTATTCACCCCCCCCTCTAGGTGCCCATTCCTCTTGTTTATTTCCTTGTTTCTTCTTGTTTTCTGGGCAATCACTAGCATAGTGTCCCATTTCTTTGCAATTGTAACATTGCAACTGGCTTATGTCCTTCTTCTTCTTCTTGGGTCTCTCCAAAGCTAGGAGTTCTTCTAGTTCATGCTCTTCATAATTTACCACAAAGGTGGGAAATCTTTCTCTCTTCTTGGGGCAGTTACTAGAGATATGACCTTCTCCACAAGAGTAGCAACACTTTGTGGTCACTTTAGATTTGGCCTTATGATGCATAGTTTTGACTTTGCCTTCATCCTTCTTGGTAGAAGTTGTTCCTTCATGAGGGTTTACAAACTGTTGTTGCACTCCACCTTGTTTCCTTTGTTGAACTATGGTATAGATGGGGCATTGGATAGGGACATGATTATTTCCTTCACATAGGAAACAAGTAGCTTGTGATGTGGGGCATTGATCAATTGGATGTTTCTCTTCACAATTGGGGCATTGATCTTCATGCTCCTTGGAAGTGTGATCCTTGTTTCCACAAACATTGCAAGCTTGGGTTCCTTCTAAAATATCATCCTTGACATCCTTGTTGTCACAAACTCCTTGGGAAAGGTTGTCTCCCATGTTGATCATTTGAGTGGCCATCCCTTGCAACAATTGGGATTGAGTTTCCAAAAACTTTTGCATGGTTGGGTCTAACTCATTGTTGTTGGCTAAAAACTGAGTTGTCACTTGGTTCAACTGGGTTTGGGTTACTATGAGTTCTATCATGTTGGTCTCTTGGTTGTTGTTGTTGTCACCATCCTTGATGTTGGAGTTTCTTGGAGTAGTCATCTGTTTGGGTTGGATTGGGATTAGAATAGGCAAAAGATTTTCTAAGGGAATAATTCTAATCACACACATCACAATTCACACAAGCAAGGTGCAAGCAATCACAAACAAACATTCCACTCAAGCAACAAGTCTCAAGCATTTTTTAGGCAACAAAATATTTTTGCTACACCACATTAAGTTGGTGTGTTTGATCTATACTTAATATGGTGGTCCATCTATATGGTTCACTTGAGATCATTCTATCCTTCTTAGTTGATTCTTCTTGAATGAGATCATGGTTTCCTTGGAAATATTCTTGTGTCTTGATCACAAAACTTCAAAGGTGATGATGGTTCCTTCTAAGTTGTGTTTCCTTAGTCTTCAAGTCTTGAGAAATATTTCTTGTCTCACTTGTAGTCCTTAGTGATATCCAAGTTGAAGTCCTAGGTGAAAATAAAGTTGAAATCACCTGAAGATGTTGAAGTCATTTGAGTTGATGAAGTCCTTTGCACATGGTGAAGTCTTTGGCCATGGGGAAGGCTTTATCCATCAAGTTGAAATAGAAGAGATGTAGAGTCAAAACCAAAATGGTTGAGGAAGGAGTTTACAAGATTGTTTGAAAATAAGTTTTGGAACAAATACAACTCCTATTTTTCTAAGGGGTTTTGTCCAATCCTAGGGTTACAAATCCTACAGGCAACACAGTGCTCTGATACCATCTGTAAGGTTCCCAACCTTTAATAAGGTAGAGATCCCTGTGTTTACAATGCTAGTCCCTGGATCAATAGCTAGCATCCACAGTTAACATGTAATATCAAGAAACAAAGGTCATATTACAACTTTATAACCAGGAATAAAATAATTCATTGCATCTTACATAGCTCATTTGGCTATCTCATTACAATGCAGCAGAATATAACAATAGCATGGGGTCCTTCATCTTCAAAGTGCCACATGCAATCATGTGGGGTTGTATACTTGTAATCCTAATTCAACACACTTCACTAACATCAAACAAACCTGCAACATAATAAGTTACAGCCACAAGGGTCAATACATTTGAATTGTATTGGCAAGTGATACTAAGTATAGTGGAGTCTATCATCTATATGCATTTGGCTAAGTGTAGCTTAGGCTTGCATTGCTCAAAATAGATTTTCCTTATCATTTGAAAACACTAAGTTTTTGCTTGACAAAATCACCCAAGGCATCTCCCAATAGAAATTGGTGATCCTTCAACCCTTGTTCAACCACAAGTTTTTAACTTAGAAGTTGGGATGAGGAGATTCTTGATAGCTTCCATGTCTTGATGCTCAAATTGTCCTTTACCAGGGACATGGCTAAGTACTTAGATTTTACATTCTACAGAGGTGGTGCACTTTCCCCACAAGACTTGGTTTCACCAAGACAAGATCTTTCAGAAGCCTTCCCTTAGACCAGAATGGACGCGTTCCAACCTATCAAACCCTACCACCAACTGTCCATTTGGCTAAGTTATTGCAACCTATATGATCCAGGCAGAGCCCATAATGCCAAGTGGCTGCACTTGAAGCTTCTCAACATTTGACATCTCAAATCTCTTTGTTCCTGGGTGGCCATCCATAAGTGAGATACACAAGGTAAACCATAGAAATAGGCCTTGTGAACCACTCAACACAAACCATTCCTTCCATTCCACCCAGGTGATTCATTCACTTAGTTGTTTTATTAAACAAAACATAAGTCCTTGACTTGGAAATATTCCATAGTATGAATATATATTCCACCCTTGTTTTCTATTAGCTAAGCTAAGCATGATAGTAGTAGGAATCTTAACTTAGGAAATTTCTACTATGGTTTCATCTACTAGGATTTCCCATGGCATAGTTTACACTTAGCAAAATTCCATGCAAGTCCTACTTAGAAATATCACTAATGCATAGTGAAAATAATGGGACAAAAGTATGAAGCATCACTTGCCTTTTTGGTAGAGAATATGAGTTCACTCCTTGATCTTGCAACAATCACACTCTTCAAGTTCCACTACAATTCAATCAAGCAAGCAATATTTCAGTCTACCCTTCAAGCAAAACATCACATAAAATAATAAAAACAAAGCAATGCATGCAAGCATGCCAAAGATTGTTTTATTTGGAGAAATGGTTTCTAATAGGTTACAAACATTTGAAAACACCTAATGGTCACTTCATAAAGTGGCAAAACCATTTGCAAAAGACTTTACTTCATAAACCATTTTTAAACCAAGTCATTATTTTATGTGGATGAAAATGTCTTTAGCAAAGTAATAATTTTTATAGGGTTCACCAAATACATTTTCAAATCATAAAACTTGGTGTTCGGGGTCAGAGACTTTAAATCAAAACATTTCCCAAAGGTTTTCCTCCAAAAGCATTTTTAATAAATAAACATTATTTTTATTTGACTAGAAATGGTTTAAATCAAAAGTTTATTCTTTTGCTTCACCAAATATGTTTTTGAAACCACAAATTGATTTCTATGGTCAGTAGGTTCAAAACAAACCATTTGCCAAAGATTTCATCTCAAAATTCATTTTAGATCAAATTTTATATTCTAAACATGCATACACAAGTTTCTGCAAAAAAAATCAATTTAACAGAAGCAATTTACTAAACAAAGTGCTTGGTCAGAAAGTACTTGTATTTCTGATTCCATTGATATAAAATTTGAAAAATTTGGACGTGTGGTTTGAAAGTTATGAATTTTTCAAATTGGAACATCTAATAGGAAAGTTTCTGTCTAATTAATCAAACGCTGGCCACGTGGCGTGATTTTACTGGCTGATACCGTTTTGCTCGGATCAACATATACGGCCATTAGATCTAAACAGATCGTGCGACGCAGAAACAAGCATACCCCTTCGTTTAATGTTCTATCGTGTGCGTTGGATCTGCATCCTACGGCTACATCGTGCTTGCCAGGATCTAGCGGCGTTGACGGTGGCAGGTGGCGGCGGAGCGGTCAGACGGTGGCGGCGCTGGCGATGCAGGAAGCGAGAGAGTGAAGGGAGATTCTCACCAGAATCGCCACGACGCGCTGAAGCTCAAGGTCGTCTCTGTTGGTCGAGGGGCGCACGGGGTCGGCTGGGATTCCTTGCCAGAGTAGCTTGCAGACTCGGGCACGCACGACCGTGGTCGAAGGCGAGTCTCTGGGACGCAAACGATAAAAATAACGCATCAGGAAGATGCACACAAGTTCAAGGGTCACGGAAACACTCACCAGTGAGCAAGGGGCGCACGAGGTCGTCGGCTATGGATCGCCGGAGTCGGGCTTATCATCGGTGGCGCTCAGACATGGACAGAGCCGAGGCTGCAAGGCATGCGCGGGCGAGCTGGAGCTACGGGGAGGTTCGCCTGGGGATGGGGAGCAAGGGAGCGTGCAGTGGGAGGCAAAGGGCGACGGATACTGGCCAGAATCGATGAAAATGCTCGCAGGAGTCAGTGACGGTGGAGGGGAAATTGGAGGCAGTCTGGGGGCGTAGAGGGTCTGGCGAGTGAGGGGAAGGAGAGAGGGGGCGAAGGCACTTTAGTACGCGTGATTGTGGGGCCGTTTAATGGCGTGGTTAACGTGTATTCACGCCGGCATTCAAACGGCTGCAACGACCGGCGAGGCGTGGTCAGCGGGGTGGGTGAAGAAGATGACGACGTGGCGATGGGGTCCGTTGTCAGCGTGAGGGAGAGAGGGGGAGTGGGTCCAGGTGGTTAGTGACGCTGCGGGTCTATTCGCGAGTATGAAGCATTTTTCTCGCGGGGAAGGGAGATGGGCTGCTGATGGGCTTAGTGGGCTAGGTTAGCTGGGTTGCTTTGTTTCTTATTTTTTTCCTTCTCCTGTTATTTTTCTTTTTCCAATTTGATTTTTCTGTTTTGATTTTGTTTAGTCTATTCAAACATTTATTTGAAATCAAACCTCAACCAAAATTTGTGTAGGTTTAAATACTGATTAGTAATATAATCTGAAGTCAATTTTGGAATAAATTTTTTATTCTTTTTGGGGTCTTTTAATTATTCAAATAGGCCCTTGTTTTAAATCAAATAAGATTTAATAATATTTTCAAACACCATTTAAGTTTCTAAAAACCTTCCAAATCTTTCAGTAAGTTTACTTAATAGGGTGTCAAAATATTCACCTAGAGTCATTTGGAATAAATTTAATATGATTCATAAATCATTTGAATTGGGTATTTGTTTTATTTCCAATGATATTAAATATAGTTTTAATTCCATAATTTTTATTTAGAAGTTTCCTTTGATCTTATTATTTAAGTTAATTAAACAACTTTTAATCCACTTGGGTAAATTCCAAATATCTTTTCCCATGATTTTAATTAATCATTTCTAATAGGGATTTTGTCTTTATTCAAATGGAATTTGGTTTAAGCCATTTTATTTTATTTTGGAAATTCTTTATCCTTTTATTTTATTTGGATTTGGATTAAATTCATTCCATTTGCTTATTGTCTTGGCCAAGATTTAATTTGGTCTTTAAAAATTCCTTATTTAATATTTCTTTCTTCATCTTATAAAATCCATATCTTTTTATTTAGAGATCCAAACTTGATGATTCCCATTTGTAAAATCTTATTTGAGATTTATTTATCCTTTTAAATATATTTAGGATTATTTGCTCACCATTTGGTATGGGTTTCTAGATAGGTGCTTTATTAGCTTTGGAAATTACTTTTCCTTATCTTATTAAATTCATAAGATTTTATCCATGGCTCCTAGTTAAGTGAAACCAATTTATATGGTCTTATAATATTTCTATTTGTCTTTCTTGATCTTTTATAAATGTTTGTTGACAAATTTTTATATGGATCAAATCCATAGTCTTATAGGTAACTTGAAAATGATTTTCTTCCATTAGGGTTTTGGTTTATTTCTCAAGTGTTAAATTTTCCAGATGCATTTATGAAGAATGCATTTCACTTTAATTGAGTTTAGTTGGATTCAAACATTAACCAAAGTTTGTTCAAGATGGGATTTTGAGTTTCCATTTAGAAACAAAAAGTTTCTTTTCACCCTAATATTTAGCAATTATTTATTATGTTTATTTATTTTTCACATTACAAGATTTGGAAATCTTGGGATGTGACATATACGTAGACCGTTGCGGTGACCCATCATACCACTGCATGATGTAGTACACTATAGTCGTTGACATAACACCAATGAAACACCGTTCACTAGTATTACATCCCTCAGAGTGGTACAACAGAAACACAGCAGGTCCAAGACATGACTATAGGTTACAACTCAACTCTTTACACAAGATCCAGAGAACACTCTAGGTTAAAGAGAGAGAAAGAAACTTCTTACAAAGAAGAATTATAAATAATCAACTCAAATCTAATATACTAATAGACTAGTATCTAAACTATTGAGGCTTGCATTGCTATTATTGCAATACTCTACAGAAGTAGGTTCTATGGCTAGATATTCTATTCTTATCTAATCCGCAACTTCGTCTTCACTTGAGTTGATATATATATATATATGTTGACTTCCTTGACTCCATTTAAGAGCTTTAGCTTTTGATGATCACTCCTGGAGCATAACTTGATGTAGACGTCGTCTATACTGGCTTTAGAACCTAGCAAGGGTTAAGAAGATACTTTGAGTACGAGCGTACTCATCAAGTTCACTAGAAAAGGAGTGTTTGATGCACTATATCTATAGCCACAAACCATAGGTCGTAGGCAATGCAGGTATTCATAAATATTTCTTCAAAGGGTGCTTTTATTCAAAAAAGCTATGTCCGTCAGCCTTCACGGGTTTACCAGAACTTTCATGGAGTTCCTTTCACGTCGCGTTCGTAGCTCCTTCCCGGAACAGGGGGTAACAAGTTATAGTTCTTACACTCTGCAGAGGTGCGTCACTTTACCCATGAGAGATCTTAGCTTTGTTGCACATCTGAATTGCAGGTTCGTTCACACTTCCTTGGTGTGAGGCCCAGACTAAGATCCAAGCCAATCACTGCCTTCTCTGTGACCCCGCATGTCTCCTTGGTGTACGCCAGCCCACCTATTGAATTACGGCAATTGGCAGTACAGACCGTTCAGATGTCGGAACTATCGTGGGACGTTGAGGGCTTCCACCCATATGCTGCATATCCTCTACGAATTACCATATAATATGCATGCTACGAGTGATAACAGCCACGACCCGCACATCCGGCTCCATGCGAGAGGGAAAAGATACAGCTGACTTCTCCGTCCCATTCCAAATCTCATGGTCAACGCGTGATATACGGCGCAAGAATCACTGGCGACATTGGTTGTTAAGTCCTAGGTAATATGTTCCTTTACCACCGGAACTCTTATAGTAGGTTATTACCTAATGGTAAATAGCCTATAATCACATTATTATGAAAATAGTGTTTTCTGTCCTTTTTCAAATGCAGGTGATGACAACACTGGATTTTCAAAATACTTTACAGAAAATAATCAAAGGACACGAGCAAGTGTGAACTTCCCTTTTGTGATTGCAAGATTATGCACTCACGGTCTTCAAGACAATATAAAAGATCCAATATCTGAAATCAGCATCATTGGTCCGGTAAGGACTAATTTTTAAAGAAGCAAGATGCTTTTATGCATAAGCAATGTAATGCAAGTTGATAAACGTGAATCCCGAGGATAACATTGTTCTAGGGTTTGGATACTGGAAAGGGTTTCCATGGAATGTGTTGCCCTTTTAGATTAAGTTTCACACATGTGCTTCTTATTAAGGCTTGTGAGTGTGTGTGAAACAATATGTAAGTATAGTAAAGCACACACAGTAATGGAATAATCAAGTGGAAAATATATCTGTAGACTATGTATATAAGGTTTGTTTATTATACAGAGCTTTCATAAAAATGCTTATGTATTGCTTTATAATGTTTCTTAAAAGAATAACTTTTGAAAAAAGTCTTACTTAGCTAAAGAGAAGTATTTAAATTTTAAGTTAAACTTATTAGGGTTTATTTTACGTTATAGTCTTTAAGTAAGAAAGAATTGCTTTATTTGAATAGTGATATTAATAGTATTTGAGACTTATCTATCTTGGTTTGTTTGGGATTAAGATACTTTATAACTTAATTATAATATACCAAGGTTAACTATAAAACACATAATAAAGTCTTTTTAGAATAGTATTTAAAGTATTATAGACTAAAGTTAACTTTAGAGACATAGATGGACTTAAGGCATATTGCTTATGTTATTTGTACCAGGTGTACTTTATAATGTTTCCCTAAGGATACTTTAAGAATTGTAATACTTCTATTTGAATAGTGGCTTCCTAATTGTTTTGTGGAAAAAAATCATTTTCCTTTTTATGGATGAGTGGTTATAGTTTGTAAACAAAGAAATAATATTACTTAACTACTTATGGATTCAATATAGTGTTTTGGTTTGTTTATAACTTGTAGTTGAAGTATTGGAGTAGGTTTTACTAAAAAATATTTTTGGAGATTTTATAATGGATAAGAGTTCTTTTATAAAATAATCTATATTAATGGTTGAGAGATAATTTAACAAAATTGTATTTAAAGTGTGCTAAATCATTTTGACTTCACACTAACAATATTTAAGACTAATACTTTTTATTAGACACAATTTATTAATTTAAGAAATATTAACAAATTTTATTTGACATTATATGAATTATTAACTAAAGAAATAGGTTTAAATTCAAGTTATTAAAGTGTTTAAATTTTTATTTACCTCATAAGTGGAATATCACATTTTTAACATGTAGGAATTATTTTTGTGATCATTTTGGTATATTTCATTTATTTTTTATGATTTATAAATAATAAGATATGATTTTTATAAGATTTATTCCTTTACAAATACTTAATAAATAATGAATATTTAATTATGTGAAATGATAATGCATGGTTATAATTTTAAATTATAGTTCTTATTTTTCTAAGATTTATGGTATTTTATTTATATTTTTTTAACATTTACCATTATTAAAATATGAATTATCAAAGATTTATTAATTATAATACCTTTTTTAAATAATATTTATTTAAATAATCACCATAATAATATTTGAGAATAGTTTTAAGTTGTAGATTTTATTTTTCTGAAAATTTTCATATATTAAACATATTTTTCTGAATTATAAAACAAAAGTTATTAGTTAAACAAGATATAATTCTTTTATTTTATTTCTATAATATGAATATTTGAATTCATATTGTTTTTATCAATTTTTTACTAAACAGTTAATACTTTTCTTACCGAGGCAAGACCTACCCAAGGTCACTGACCAGTGGGGTCAGTACCATGTTGGATGCCAGATGGGCAGAGACCAAGTCAAATGTGTTGACTGGGCTGAGGTGGCGTGTGCATGACGCAGTGATGACGTCATAGAGGATGATCCTCTTAGATCGATGATCTTCCCATCGATTGAGAGCGCATAGGCTAGCAAGGAGGGTGGTGTTCAAAAGAGGGATCCACGACGAGTCTATTGGTGGCTGCGCAGCTCTAAAATGGTCACTGGAAGGCAGGACACGACGGCAACTGGAGGCTATGCACGGCGGCGCTCGTCGGTGACTCGATACTGGAAGCAAGCAGAGCTTTTAAGCATGCGCGGAGATTCAGTGACTCACCCAGAACACGATGGTGCGGTTGATAGGGCGAGGCGAGGTCGAAATCGACGACGAACGTCGGTGACGGGCGGCGACAGTGATGTGTCGATTGCACCGATAGGGTAATCTTCGGCCTTCATGTCTTGGCTTGGGATAACGAGGAAAATAAGTTGAGGCTAACGGTGCTCTCAGGAAGGCCAGGGGAGCTTGGGAACAACGACGATGTGCAGCTCCGGCGAGTTAGGTTTTCAGTCAGAGAGGAACGAGAGAGAGAGAGAGAGAGAGAGGGTTTCAGAAGGGAAAATGGGGATGAGGACGAGCGGGAGAGTCATGGTGGCAATCTTATCTCCACCCCGAGTGTCGGCGGCGATCATCACAGCGCATGGCGGTGACGGACGGCATCGGATACCTCCACCGAGCAGCTTCCAGTAGACGAGGAAGACGACGAAGGTCTTTTTGCGGATAACCCACTGCGACGCTTCAGGGATCAACCCGCAGTCCCTTGCTGGCCCACTCGTCGGCCAGAGAGAAAACTATGCCGGGCTGGTTGTTGGGCTGCTACTGGGATTCGGTTAGGTTGTTGTGGCTGCTCGTGGGCGGTGGATAAGAAATATGAAGATGGGCCACGGTCCAGAAACAAATTCCTTTGTTTTTTCCTTATTCTATTTCTTTTTCTATATTCTATTTTGTATCTTCACATTTGTTTTAAGATTTGTATTTTACTTATTGGTTTGAAATTTTCTATAGAATTTTATCTGTTAGATAATTGCATCAAATCCTAAAATGTACTCAAAGTCATTTTGTGAATTTTTATTGTATAATGATTATTTCTTTATTTTCTTTGTATATATATTTTTCTTATTAATATATGTAAGGCTTTTGATATGAATTTAGTTAAGCTAAAATTCATAAACTTATTAAAGAATGTAATAATATTAATCCATGAGTTTTAATTCTTATTGATTTATAGTATTAAAGAAACTTTTATATATATAGTGATCCTTCATAATTATTTGATACATAAATTCTAAGTACTAATAGTGTTTGGAATTATAATTACTTACCCTAGGGTTTTAGGGTTCTTGATACATTTGTATTCTTTTATTGATATGAATAAAGATTAATGGCTAAACACATTGTCTTTATATTTGTGATTAGAATGATGTTACCCTTTTACAAACAGTGGGGTGATTCTTTAGAATGACTTATGAGAAAGAATTGATAAAGATAGCTCCTAAGAATATATGGTTATAATAAATGGAATTGAGAAAATATGTGCTTAATTGATTTGTTATAAGAAAATATTCCTACAGAAGGATTTATCCATCAAATGAGATGGATGTTAAGCTTGATTATACATTTAGGGTTTATGGTTTACCAAGGATTCCTATCTTCCATATTTCATAATTCTAGACTTCTAATTAAGGAATTCCTTTCCTAGATATATTACTTCTCTATGTCCATCATCATGTGCTAACATGATGAGCTTTGCTTTACAGAATATTCTTATCCACCTTTTATTCTTCTAAATTCATTTGTAAATCCAATGAGCTTGACACTAAAGCTTTTCATAATATTTTCATATCCATACTTGGTTATATCCACTACTCTGCTGTTGATAATCCCCAATCCAACAAGTGGTTACTTCTAACTCCAATCATACTCTTCCTTAATCATCCTTCACTAATATCACTTCAATAGATGTATACATCAAATCCTACTTCACCTCAAGTGCTTAGTATTTCCAAAGAGGAAAATACTACTTATTTAATCCAATGTTGCTCTAACATCATTTTAATCATACTATGTTGTCTCTACTTGACTCCAATATCTAACATTCCATCCTCACATTATATTAATGTGACTTGTAATGACAAATCTAGGATAATATATCTATACTATGGTTCAATCATGTTTTATCCACCAATGTCACTTATACATGGTATAAGCATTCAATATTGGTGAATAAGGCATGATCATTATAATCCTGTGATCCTTTATGATTCAGGTTTCCAGTTGGCTAAACAAGGCTTCCATCCATACAACATTACAGTTGTATTCTAATTATCTTTTGTTTAGCTCTATTGGATTAAGAGATATAATTCATTGACTATACCTACTTGATCCATTAGGACTACTCCTGGTAACTATCTTTAGACTTCATTCTTGTAATCTTCTTTGTTACCATATTGATTTGATTTCCTCTGATTTGATTTCCTCCAATCACTCCCATCCTATAGATGACATCTTAAACTAGCATCACTATTTACATCTTCTTACTTCTTTCTTTATAAGCCCTAAGTGAATGCTATAATAAGTACAAGAGTTGATAGGTCAAGAATTGATAGGTTAAGAATTGGTGAATCAATAGTTTATTTCTCAATATTGACGAACAACAAATATAAGGATAGGATTCAATAGAGATGATAAAGATTGATATGGAAAGAAAGATATAAGGTTAAAATTAGGTATTTCCATGATACTCATGGTATAAGTAGATGAGATTAAGATATAGTTGTTACATTCTTATTATTTATATTATATTTATAATTTGGTATTCATGAGTGATTATAATGAATACTATGATATGATCACCTAAGGATCGAATATAAATCCTTAAGTAATGTATTAGGTTTGAATTTTATTACATTTGTGTAGGGTTCGCAGCATAGAAAACAAAAAATTTCCTACGATGTGAACTATATACCAAGATCTATCTACTAGATACAAACAACGGGCGGATGTATATCCGTAGGGAAAATACCTTTGAAGACCGACAAAGCTTAACGAGTTCAACTCGTGGTTGATGTAGACGATCTCTTGCTGATCTCAAGATCGAGAGGAAGTCCTAGCGCCGCAAATCAGCAGCGCATCCGTGCTCGCACACACGTTCGAGGCACCGAGCAACCTCGGCCTCCTCGCTCCAGCGATGCAGCGGAAGCACAACTCTTTCTTGCCGAATAGCCACCGGGAACATGTATCTCGCTAGTACGAGACCATAGGGGATAAATTCTAGAGGGGGAGAGAGATCCTTCACGAGGAGGTGTGAGAGACAAGTGAGGAGGGGGGTTCCTTTTATAGGAGGAGGGGGGAACCCCAAGGGGGTGGCCGGCGCATGGGGCTGCCCCCTTGCCCTCCCCTCTTCATGTGGGTGGACACTCCACTCACAAATCTCCTTTAAATTCCCTCCACTCAAAAGTCCACTCAAATTCCCATTAAATTTCCACCAAATTTAATGCAAACTCTCATTAAATAAAACTCTTTTATTTTATTCAGAATTTTATCAATTACTTTAATGACAAACATTCACAAATAACCCCTTGGTATAATTCTATTTCACATGCATAACCACTTTATGCAATTTCACCCGAAAACCTGTTTCGGTATCTAGTGAAATAAATTCCTGCGCTTGTTCATTCTTTCGGCATGAAACATTTGCTCCAATTGGATGTCGGTGTCTCTTAAGTGTGTCACCCTACGGTTCGTGAATAATGCGGACATGATCGAGACCCCTCTCGGATCAATAATCAGAAGCGGGATCTGGAGACCCATACTGACTCCCACACATTCAACGATGACTTTCTTGTGATCGTCGGAACCTTTTACGCTAGTATCTTAATCCCTTTGTTTCACGATATATTACATGTCCGAGATTCGATCATCGGTATCTCCATACCTAGTTTGATCTCGTTACCGACATGCACTCTTTTCTCGTTCCTGTGATATAACATTCTAGTGATCAAATCACTTGCTTGCAAGCTAATCAATGTGATATCACCGAGAGGGCCCAGAGTATATCTATCCGTCATCGGGATGAACAAATTCCACTCTCGATCCATGAGCCTCAACATAACACTTTATTAGTTCTGAATCCATCTTTATAATCACCCTGTTACGGTGTGACGTTTGATGTTATCAAGAAACTCTTCCGGTGTTAGTGATTGACATGATCTCATGGTCTAAGGATTAGGATCACTTCGTAAGTTGTTATAGCAATATAAACTCAATGACTTTGATCGTAATGCTATACTTCGGATGAATGTTCATCACACCATTACACTAATGTTGTGATCCCGTTATTAACAACATCCAATGTCCATGATCAGGAAACCTTGATCATCTTGTTAATCAACGAGCTAGTTTATGAGAGAGGCATAACTAGGAACTTTCTGTTTGTTTATTAAACATACATGTATTAACGTTTCCGTATTAATACAATTATAGCATGCAAAATAAACATCTATCATATACTTGGAATACACATAATAAACACTTTATTATTGCCTCTCAGGGCATATTCCCTTCAGTCTCCCACTTGCACTAGAGACAATAATCTAGTTACATAGTGATAAATCTAACACCCATTGAGTTCTGGTGTTGATCATGTTTTGCTCTAGGGAGAGTTTTAGTCAACGGATCTGCTACATTGAGATCCGTATGTACTTTACAAATCTTTATATCTCCATCCTTGACATGCTCGCGGATGGAGTGAAACTGGCGCTTAATATGCTTGGAATGCTTGTGAGACCTTGGCTCTTTGGCATTGGCAATGGCACCATTGTTGTCACAATAGATCACCATTGGGTCCAACGCGTTTGCCACCACTCCTAGTTCGGATATGAACTCCTTCATCCAAACTGCTTCCTGAGCCGCTTCTGAAGCAGCAACATATTCGGCCTCCGTTGTTGATCCCGCTACCACAGGTTGTTTGGAGCTCCTCCAACTAACCGCTCCGCCATTCATGAGAAATACGTATCCGGATTGAGACTTAGAGTCATCCGGATCGGTGTCAAAGCTAGCGTCGACATAACACTTAGCGACGAGCTCTTCTTCACCTCCGTATACAAGAAACATATCCTTAGTTCTTCGTAAGTACTTAAGGATATTCTTGACCGCTATCCAGTGTTCCGAACCTGGATCCGATTGGTACCTACTAGTCAAACTAATAGCATGTGCCACATCTGGTCTTGTACATAGCATGGCGCACATTATAGAGCCTATGGCTGAAGCATAGGGGACTTTGTCCATTATCTCTCTTTCTTCCGCCGAAGCCGGACTTTGAGTCTTACTCAATGTCTTGCCTTGCAACATAGGTAAGAACCCCTTCTTACTTCCGTCCATTTTAAACTTCTTTAAAATCTTATCAAGGTATGTACTTTGCGATAGCCCTATTAGGCGCCTAGATCTATCTCTATAGATCTTTATACCTAATATGTATGACGCTTCACCTAGGTCCTTCATTGAAAATTTGCTGTTTAGATAACTTTTAACACTATTTAAAAGATCTATATCATTTCCGATCAATAATATGTCATCCACATATAATATCAGAAATGCCACATTGCTCCCACTCACTTTCTTGTAAATACAAGCTTCTCCATAAGTTTGGACAAATCCAAACTCTTTGATCACCTCATCAAAGCGGAGATTCCAACTTCGTGATGCTTGCTTTAATCCATAGATGGATCGCTGAAGCTTGCACACCTTGTTAGCATCCTTAGGATCGACAAAACCCTTTGGTTGTATCATATACAACACTTCTTCAATATTACCATTGAGAAACATGGTTTTGACATCCATCTGCCATATCTCATAATCGAAATATGCAGCAATTGCTAACATAATCCTAACTGACTTTAGCATCTCTACGGGAGAGAAAGTCTCATCGTAGTCAACTCCTTGAATTTGTCGAAACCCCTTTGCGACAAGCCGAGCTTTATAGACGGTCACATTACCATCAGCATCAGTTTTCCTTTTGAAAATCCATTTGTTCTCCACGGCCTTTCGGTCGTGAGGTAATTCCACCAAGTTCCAAACTTGATTTTCATACATGGATTCCATCTCGGATTTCATGGCTTCGAACCATTTGTTGGAATCCGGGCTCATCATCGCTTCTTCATACGTCACAGGGTCATCATTTTCATCAACCATGAAATTCATGACAGGATTTCCGTACAGCTCGGGAGCTGCACGCATCCTGTTTGACCTGCGAGGTTCAGTAGTACTCTCTTTCGGAGTTTCATGATCATTATCATTAGTTCCCTCTTCAACAGGTGGAGCCAACTCCGGAACAACTTCCGGCGTTGCGCTACTCGCCATACTTTGAAGAGAAAGTTCCACAACCACTTCGAGTTCTACCTTCCGACTACTCACACCTTTCGCAAGAAACTCTTTCTCTAGAAAGGATCCATTCTTGGCAACAAAAACCTTGCCCTCGGATCTGTGATAGAAGGAATACCCAATAGTTTCTTTAGGGTATCCTATGAAGACGCATTTTTCCGATTTGGGTTCGAGTTTATCCGGTTGAAGTTTCTTCACATAAACATCGCATCCCCAAACTTTAAGAAATGACAGCTTAGGTTTGTTTCCAAACCACAATTCATACGGTGTCTTTTCAACGGATTTAGATGGTGCCCGATTTAAAGTGAATGCAGCAGTTTCTAGTGCATAACCCCAAAATGACAACGGCAAGTCCGTCAGAGACATCATAGATCGAACCATGTCTAATAAAGTACGATTACGACGTTTCGACACACCATTTCGTTGTGGTGTTCCGGCAGGTGTGAGTTGTGAAACAATTCCACACTCTTTCATGTGAGTGCTAAACTCGTAACTTAGATACTCACCTCCACGGTCGGACCGTAGAAATTTGATCTTTCTATTACGATGATTTTCCACTTCATTATGAAATTCCTTGAACTTTTCAAAGGTTTCAGACTTGTGTTTCATCAAATAGATATAACTGTATCTACTCAAATCATCCGTGAAAGTAACAAAATAACGATATCCACCTCGCGCCGACACACTCATTGGACCACATACATCAGAATGTATGATTTCCAATAAATTTGTCGCCCGTTCCATTGAACCGGAAAACGGCGTTCTAGTCATCTTGCCCATAAGGCATGGATCACATGTATCAAATGATTCATAATCAATTGATTCCAAAAGTCCATCCGAATGGAGCTTCTTCATGCGTTTAACGCCAATATGACCTAGACGGCAGTGCCACATATATGCGGATATATCATCATTAAGTTTAATCCTTTTAGCATCAACATTATGAATATGTGTAACATTATCATCGAGATCTAATAGAAATAAACCATTCATCATCGGTGCATGACCATAAAAGATTTCATTCATATAAATGGAACAACCATTGTTCTCGGATTTAAATGAATAACTACTTCGCATCAAACACGATCCAGATACAATGTTCATGCTCAGTGCAGGCACCAGATAACATTTATTCAAGTTTATAACTAATCCCGACGGCAAGTGGAGAGGCAGCGTTCCGACGGCGATCACATCAACGCTTGATCCATTGCCGACACGCATCTTGACCTCACCCCTTGCTAGCGGTCGCTTGTTCCGCAGCCCCTGATTCGAGTTACAAATATTAGCAACTGAACCGGTATCAAATACCCAGGTGCTACTGTGAGCACTAGTCAAGTACACATCAATAACATGTATATCATATATACCTTTGTTTGCCTTGCCGGCCTTCTTGTCTGCCAGATACTTGGGGCAGTTGCGCTTCCAGTGGCCAGTCCCCTTACAATAGTAGCACTCAGAATCAGACTTAGGTCCAACTCGGGGTTTCTTTTCAGGCGCGGCAACAGGCTTGCCGCCCTTACTTCCCTTCCGTTTTCCCTTCTTGTCTTTCTTGAAACCAGTGTTCCTATTGATCATCAACACTTGATGTTCCTTTTTGATCTCCACTTTTGCAGTTTTAAGCATTGACAGAAGCTCGGGGAGAGACTTCTTCATGCCTTGCATATTATAGTTCATCAAGAAGCTCTTATAGCTAGGTGGCAGAGACTGCAGAACACGATGGATGCCTAAGTCAATGGGAATCGATATTCCCAAGGACACAAGCTTATCGGCGTAACCCGACATCTTGAGTACATGTTCACTAACGGAGTTGTGCTCTTCCATCATGCAGCTAAAGAACTTTTCTGAAGCGTTGTAGCTCTCTACAGCAGCATGTGTGTCGAAAATCATTTTTAACTCACCCATTGTATCAAATGCATTGCCGTTTTCGAAACGCTTTCGAAGTTCCGGCTCTAGCCCATACAATATGCCGCAATGAACTAAGTTGTGGTCCTCCTGACGAGTCTGATAGACATTCTTCTCCTCGTCAGGGGCATCATCTAAAGGTGGGGGGCCTAACGGCGCTTCTAGCACATATTGCTTTTGTGCAGCAGAGAGGAGAATCCTCAAATTCATGGCCCATTCGGTAAAGTTGCTACCGTTTGTTGCTAGTTTCTCTTTCTCCATGAACACATTGAAATTAAAAGCAGGTGGTGCCATCTACAACAGAATTGGTAAAGTTTAGACTAAGTGTATGATAGATTGAGTTCAACTAATCTATATTACGAATGAACTCCCACTCAAAAACGACATCCCTCGTGCCTTTTTGGTGATTACATGAACCAAATCCACTACACCAAGTCCGATCATCACGTGAGTCGGTATAGCTTCAAAGCCGAGCATCAAATGGGCATCATATCAACTATATGACTCATGCTTAACCTTTCGGTCCGTGTTCCGAGGCCATGTCTGTACATGCTAGGCTCGCCAAGTTAGAACCTTAGTATTCGCGTGTGTAACTGTTTTACACCCGAAATATGGTCGTGGATCCAAGAACACCCGATCATCATGTGATGTCTTGGAGCGACGAAAACATAATCGGTGCATACTAAAGGAAGAACACATTCTTATCTTGATATTTAAATGAGGGATCATCTTATTATGCTAACAAAGCGCTAAACAAGCAATATAAGATGCTATCAAACATCATATGTTTATTAGTGAAATGATATGGTTCCCGCAGATGATCTCTATCATGTGCATCGTGGTATGATCACTATCATACCTATATGTGTAAATCCAAGGTCTATGGATTTTACACGCTATGTGTGTTGTAAGAGTATCATCTCATACTTCTACTTACAACACTACCATATCATAACACTAGCCCAGCAACAATCTAAACTAGACGCCTCTAATTTATCCATTGCAAGTTTTACGTGGCTTAGGGCTTTCGAGATAGAACCGTTCTTACCTACGAACATGAACCACAACGAGGATAATCAAATTGTTGACAACTCGCTTGCAAAATAGATATTGACTATAGTAGGAGAGACAGACACCCGCTAGCCACTTATGCAAACTAGTTGCATGTCAAGCGTGGAACAGGTCTCATGTGCGAGGACATGTAAAGTTTGTCCGGGCCGCTTCATCCCACTATGCCACCAATATCCAAAATTACAACAAAGGAGCAACAACATGATCATCATCGCCCACATACTCATATGTGTACTACCCGTGTAAAGTATCTATGCATAGATCCGGCTCTGATACCACTGTAGGGTTCGCAGCATAGAAAACAAAAAATTTCCTACGATGTGAACTATATACCAAGATCTATCTACTAGATACAAACAACGGGCGGATGTATATCCGTAGAGAACATACCCTTGAAGACCGACAAAGCTTAACGAGTTCAACTCGTGGTTGATGTAGACGATCTCTTGCTGATCTCAAGATCGAGAGGAAGTCCTAGCGCCGCAAATCAGCAGCGCATCCGTGCTCGCACACACGTTCGAGGCACCGAGAAACCTCCGCCTCCTCGCTCCAGCGATGCAGCGGAAGCACAACTCTTTCTTGCCGAATAGCCACCGGGAACATGTATCTCGCTAGTCCGAGACCATGGGGGATAAATTCTAGAGGGGGAGAGAGATCCTTCACGAGGAGGTGTGAGAGACAAGTGAGGAGGGGGGCTCCTTTTATAGGAGGAGGGGGGAACCCCAAGGGGGTGGCCGGCGCATGGGGCTGCCCCCTTGCCCTCCCCTCTTCATGTGGGTGGACACTCCACTCACAAATCTCCTTTAAATTCCCTCCACTCAAAAGTCCACTCAAATTCCCATTAAATTTCCACCAAATTTAATGCAAACTCTCATTAAATAAAACTCTTTTATTTTATTCAGAATTTTGTCAATTACTTTAATGACAAACATTCACAAATAACCCCTTGCTAGAATTCTATTTCACACGCATAACCACTTTATGCAATTTCACCCAAAAACCTGTTTCGGTATCTAGTGAAATAAATTCCTGCGCTTGTTCATTCTTTCGGCATGAAACATTTGCTCCAATTGGATGTCGGTGTCTCTTAAGTGTGTCACCCTACGGTTCGTGAATAATGTTGTAACACCCCGGTTCTGAAAAGACCGTGGCCTCTATGTGACATGCCAATCTCTGGATCGGTTCATTGGCCCACAATAGAGTAAGATAGATAACATAGCAAAATAACCGTGTATCATGAATCTACAAAGATCCAGAGTACCATTATTACAATGAAAGCTTAGCGTAGAGCTAGCTCAAATTATTCAGGTAGCAACATAAACGAGTAAATCCTCCATTCTTCAAATTGCCCACAAGTGAACAAGTGCCGAGTGGAGTACCGTGGCCTATAACGATCAATCAGAATCGGAATAACCTGCAACATGAAACGTAGCAGCCCCGAAGGGTCAATACATGGAATGTATGGCAAGTAGAGCTAGTAATGGAGACAATAGTACTAACATCTACATGCATATTTGGCAAGTGGAGCTGTGTCTGGCTTGCATTTGCAAATACATTTGTCCTACTTTCATAAACAGTTTTTTTGATTTTCTTTGAAAAGATCCCAATTAAGTTAACCCAACAATATTAAAACAATTATGAAATTAGAATGAGCGAGAAACATGTCATGGAATCAATATCAGGCAACTCAGTTGTCCATAACCGGGGACACGGCTAATCGATTAGATTAAACACTCTGCAGAGGTTAGTACACTTTACCCATGTGACTTGGCCAGCCCAGCTCGTACCATCACTCTCATTTTGAGTGAAGATAGGGAGAAGTCCAAGAAGAGACTGTTTGGAAAGTAGCTCCTCAATCCCGACGCGCACCGGTCCAACCTACCAAAATTCTACATCTCTGAATACGCGGATTCGAGTTACCACAACCTACTAAGTCCAACCAACCGCCCATTTCATTATTGGCACATGGTTGTACACGTAAGATACACAATAAAGAAGCCAATCATTCTCTCTTGATACCTGGGTGCCTTTCCGCAATAAACCACCAAAAATTATCAATCCCATCACACCCAGATGATTCATTGATTAAGTTGTTTTAGTTTTCGTAAACCAATACTTTTAGAAACAAGTTTCAATGATGTAACCCAGCCCTCGTTCATTAAGCCTGACTAAGCACATCTACCAACGGTGGTTCATCTACAAAGAGGGTCCTACCACATAATAGGACATAGCATAGCGATAGTATCATCCTACACATGCATCTACAAAATATACGACAATGCAATGAAAATAGTAGGACGATATTCATGAACAAAGTAGCATCTACTTGCCTTGGTTGTAGCGGTCTGGAGCACAATCCTCACACGAGCATGCGTTGCACTCAACACAATCTACACGACACAACTGCAATCATAAACAAACAATCCACAAGCATATGCAACAAACATGATGCATGAATGCAAGAACGGCAAGTGAATTGGTGCTACAGCTGCACCACATAATTCTAATCCATAATACTACTGATACATGCATGGCAAATGGTTTTAGCGCAAGGGAAACTATTATGCAAAATTTAATACCCGAAACTAGAGCTACAACTCAAATAATTCGCCAACGGTAGGGTACTGGTTGTAAAATCGTGGGAAAAATCTACAGCATAGGCATCGCTGATTAAAAACAGTACCAACTGGAATTACTCAAAAAGGAGTTATAAAACTCCCCGAGTAATTAAAACACTGCAGAAATCCATTAGACAAATACTGCAGAAGTTTTTACTGTAAGTCTACCTTTTTAATCCACGATGAGATTCCCCTCGTTCATACGAGTTCAGGGACATATCATACGTGATTTTTGGAGCTACGGATCTTTTTCTACGAATTTATTACTCCGAAAAGGCCACTAACTAGTTCGATTAAACTGTACTAAACCTGAGAGTAAAAGTCTGAACCAAAGCTACAGCGAGATTCTACACGACTCACTGAACTCGTACATATTTTATTTGCAATTTTTAGCCAAGCGGTTTAATTTCTACGCAATTTACAAGATTCTAACGAAATCTGCCAACTAAAGGGATTAACGAAATTGACCAGTCAATTGTGTCTGTTGACTGGTCAAAGCGTCTGCTGACTGGGCGCTGACTGGGCGTCTGACTAGTCAACGCCTGAATCTGACCGGTCAACTAACGATCTGAGCCGCTGATCTGAGATCTGACGGTGGCTACTGTCTTACCGGAAACGGATGGCGAAACGGACTCCTGAAGGTGCGGCGAGCTCCGGACGGCGGTGGCGATCGGTTCCGGCATCGAGGTCTTTCCTGCGCGGATGTACCCGGTCAACGAACAGGTCGAGAAAAACCAATCGCGCGCGCGAGGCGGCGCGTACGCGCGTGTATGCGTGCATGCATGCACGCGAAACGAGGTAGCGACACGCGGCACAGCGGCAGCGCGCGTGTGCGTGCGTGTGTGCGCGCGGCACAGCGCGCGAGGCGGCGAGGCGGCGCGGTGCAGGCGGCGGCGGATGGAGGCGGCGATGGCGCGGTGGCGGGGCGGCGGCGAGGTGGCGATGGCGGCGGCGCGCGGCAGTAGATGGCGGCGGCAGATGGAGGCGCGGTTGGCGGGAACGGAAAGAGGAGGAGGAGGCGAACCCGGCGGTGGTGGCGGTGATGGCCGGCGGCGGCGAGGGAGGAGCCCGGCGGCGGCGGCGCGACCTCCTCGGGAGGCGCGCGAGGCAGGAGAGAGGCGGCGGGTTCGGGGTCGGTTGCGGGCACGGGTTACGAGGCGGCGGTGGGTCCCTCTTTAAATAGCCTCTCGCGCGAATTCTACTCAGATTCGGTCCGGAGTTGGTTTAGAACTCGGAAATCGGTCCAGATTTTCGGACCGTTTTCCGGCGGTTTACTAAAACGTCCGAGTCTTTTGCATACGAACTCCGATTGGAGCGATTCTCGCGCCTACGGGTTCGTATCGTCGAGGGGAACAACCTTCAGTCAAAGTTTGCGCGAGAACTCGAACCTACAGGGGTGGTTGTCGCAAGTCTTTCTAAAGCCTCCCGCAGGAAACTCGTAGCGAAACAAAATAGGGTTTTGAAGGTGGCGTTCCGCCGAACCTTTCTACTCGACGGTTTTGCATGGAAAGATATGATGCAATGCCATGAATGATATGCAAGACCAAATCAAAAATTTGGTATGTGACAAGACTAACCCCCTTAAGATGAATCTCGTCCTCGAGATTCGGCGCGGCTAGCAAATAGGTGTGGGTAGTCCTCTCGGATATCATCCTCACGCTCCCAAGTGGCTTCCTCTTCGGTGTGGTGACTCCACTGTACTTTGCAAAACTTGATCGTCTTGGTACGGGTAATCCTCTCTGCTGTCTCCAGAATCTTGACCGGTTTCTCCTCATAGGTCAAATCATTCTCCAGCTGAACCTCCTCTAGCGGAACAGTGTCTCTCAATGGTGTATCCACCATCTCCGGATGGCACTTCTTCAGCTGGGACACGTGGAACACGTTGTGAATAGCAGACAGAGCCTCTAGCAACTCTAACTGATAAGCAACTTCTCTTTTGCGTGCTAAGACCCGATATGGTTCAATAAATCGAGGTGCCAGCTTACCCTTAATTCCAAATCTCTTGATTCCACGAAGCGGCAATACTCTGAGGTATGCTCTATCACCTATCTCGTACACCACTTCCTTGCGCTTGGCGTCAGCGTAGCTCTTCTGCCTTGATTGCGCTACCTTCAGCCTGTCCCTAATCAAGGCGACCTTCTCCTCAGCGTCCTTGATCAAATCAGGTCCAAACAACTGACGTTCTCCTACTCCATCCCATAGCAATGGTGTTCGGCACCGTTTCCCATACAGCACATCGAACGGTGACGTCTTGATGCTGGTTTGATAGCTGTTGTTGTAGGAAAACTCAGCATAAGGCAAATTCTCATCCCAACTGGATCCATGAGCCAGGGCGCAAGCTCTCAGCATGTCTTCCAAAATCTGATTCACCCTCTGGTCTGTCCATCAATCTGTGGGTGAAACGCCGTCCTAACTCCAATCTAGTACCAAGTGACTCATGCAGTTGGCGCCAGAAGTGTGAGGTAAATTGGGTGCCTCTATCAGATACGATACTCTTGGGAACTCCATGTAGGCACACAATCCTGTCCATGTAAATCTTGGCCAACCTTGCACTCGTATAGGTCGTCTTTACTGGTATAAAGTGGGCTACCTTGGTCAAATGGTCGACCACTACCCAAATAGAGTCATATCCTGACCTGGTCCTGGGCAGTCCTGTGATAAAATCCATTCCCACTCTATCCCACTTCCAATCCGGCACGGGCAATGGTTGCAGCAGTCCTGCTGGCTTCTGATGTTCTGCCTTCACTCGGCTGCATACATCACATAGGGCAATATGTTCCGCGATGTCTCCCTTCATGTTGTTCCACCAGAATCTGTCCTTTAGGTCCATATACATCTTCGTATTGCCCGGATGTATGGAATACGGCGAGTCATGAGCTTCCTGCAGAATCAACTTCCTTATCTCGGGATCGTTGGGGACGCACAAACGATCTCCATACCACAAGGTACCTTGCTCATCCTCGCGGAATTCCCTTGCTCGACCTTCCTTCATCTTTTCCTTAACTTCATCTATCTCTTTGTCTCCCACTTGAGCCTTTATAATCCTGTCCTGTAGCATTGGTTGGACTTCCATTGTTGCTAAGTATCCTTCAGATACTACCTCCAGTCTAAGGTCCTTGAATTGCTTGCACAGACCCTCAGGCAATTCACCAATTGTCAATCCATTGGCATAAACCTTCCGGCTCAGAGCATCTGCTACTACATTGGCCTTTCCCGGGTGGTATTGCAGGTTCATATCATAATCCTTGATAAGTTCCAACCATCTTCTTTGTCTCATGTTCAGTTCCTTCTGTGTAAATATGTACTTCAGGCTCTTGTGGTCGGTGTACACATCACAGTGTTTTCCCATTAAGTAATGTCTCCATACCTTGAGCGCATGAACCACTGACGCTAACTCCAAGTCGTGTGTGGGGTAATTCCGCTCATGGTGCTTTAGTTGTCGCGAGGCATATGACACTACTCTCCCATCTTGCATCAGCACACTCCCAAGTCCCTGTCGAGAAGCGTCGCAGTACACTTGGAAATCCTTCTGAAGATCTGGTAAACACAGAACAGGCGCGGTCACTAGTCGACGTTTCAGTTCTTGAAAGCTGGCTTCACATACGTCTGACCATTCAAACTTCCTCTCCTTCTTCAGAAGCTCAGTCATCGGCTTAGCAATCTTAGAAAAGTTTTCAATGAACCTCCTGTAATATCCAGCAAGTCCCAAAAAGCTTCGAATCTCCCCAGCATTCTTGGGCGCTTCCCACTCTGTCACTGCAGTCACTTTGCTTGGATCTACAGCAATTCCTTCTCCTGACACTACGTGTCCAAGAAACCCAACGGTGTTAAGCCAGAATTCACACTTGCTGAATTTGGCATACAGCTTGTGTTCTCTCAGCTTCTCCATAATCAGTCTCAGATGCTTCTCATGCTCAGCATCATCCTTGGAATATATCAGTATGTCATCAATAAACACCACTACGAACTTGTCCAAATACTCCATAAATACCTTGTTCATCATGGTCATGAAGTATGTCGGGGCATTTGTTAGTCCAAAAGACATAACTGTATACTCATATAAACCATACCTAGTGGTGAAGACGGTTTTTGGTACGTCCTCCTCTCGGATCTTTAATTGGAAGTAGCCTGATCGCAGATCAATCTTGTTGAACACCTTTGCTCCTTCCAGTTGATCAAACAAATCATTTATGTCCGGCAGAGGGTACTTGTTCTTGATGGTTACTTCATTCAGCGAGCGATAGTCCACCACTAATCTCTTGCTGCTATCTTTCTTCTCCACAAACAGAACAGGTGCTCCCCATGACGACGAACTAGGCTGAATGAATACCTTTTCCAGCTGCTCCTTCAACTGCTTCTTCAATTCCTTCAGCTCATCCACATCCATCTTATATGGTTTCTTTGCTATGGGTCCTGTTCCCGGCATCAGGTCGATAAGAAACTCTACATCTCTGTCAGGTGGCATTCCTGGCAGTTCTTCCGGAAATACATCGGGGTAATCCCTAATCACTGGCACAGTATCCATGCTAACCCCCTTAAGAGAATTCAACTTACACCTTCCCGGTCGTGCAGCCGACTTGAATCTAATCCTCTTACCGTTCGGGGTTTTGAGTGAAACAGCTCGCTGTGCACAATCTATGTGTCCCTCATGCATAGACATCCAATCCATACCCAGAATAACATCTAATCCCTGTGAATCCAACACTACCAAATGTGCAATGAAATTGTGTGTTCCAATTCTCACAATCAAATCGCGGCATCCCGCACTAGCTATCATATCTCCTCCTGGTGAACTCACTCTAATAGACCTTTTTATAGACTCAGTAGGCAGCTTATACTTATCCACAAATGCCCTTGATATGAATGAATGCGATGCACCAGTATCGAAAAGTATAATTGCAGGGTAAGTGTTGATTGGGAACTTACCAATCACAAGGTCAGGCTCATCTGGAATCTCCTCCACATTCATGTGGTTCACTGTGGCCTTCTCGCCGTTGGTTGGCTTGAGTCCTTTCCTCTCCGGGCAGTTGTCAGCATAGTGTCCCTTCTGCTTGCACTTGAAGCACGTCACCTAACTCAGATCCTTCTTCACGAAGTTGCGATCACGGTTGCGGTCATGTCCACCATGTCCTCCAGAGTGGTGGGAATGTCCTCCCTTGTGGTTGTGGTGGCTGCTCCTATGGTTGTCATGACGATGTCCATCGCGGCGGTCATGGATCCCAAGGTCACTTCCTCCATGCTTGGAGTATCCATCATATGAGGTGCGAGTCTTGTGGTGTGAACCAGAGTGGTGATTGTTGTTCTTTCTCTTGCGGTTCTCCACTTGCTTGTGCTTCCCTTCCAAGATTCTGTCCTTTTCATGAGCTCCTGGAAAGTGGGGCAGTAAACCACAAGTAGCTGTACTGAAAGCTCATCACTGAGGCCATCCAGGAATCTCTCCCTCCTTTTGGCATCAGTGTCAACATCCTCAGGTGCATAACGGGACGGGTTGTTGAACTCCTCAATGTACTCGGCCACGGTGTGATTGGTTTGGCGCAAGTTGCGGAACTCCTTCCTCTTTAGACTCAGAACTCCTGAAGACACGTGGTTGGTCCTAAAACCTTCCTCGAACATTGCCCAAGTCACGGTATCCAGCGGGTGGGTGATCTGGAATGTGTCCCACCAAGAAGCGGCTGGTCCCTCCAGTAGGTGAGCGGCAAACCTCACCTTCTCTGCATCAGTGCATCCAACAGTTACTAAATCCTTGTTGACGGAACACAACCAGTCGAGAGAAACCATTGGTTCCGTTGCAGTAGAGAACTTGGCTGGCCTTAACCTCAGAAATCTGGTGAGAGCATCTCTCTGAGGCTGATTGTTTCCATTGTTGTTGTTCTGATTCGCCATGAACTGGGTCATCGCTTGGGTCAGCTGTGCCTAAGTGGCCATGAGCTGCTCCAAATCAGTAGGTTGGCGGCGGGGAGGCATCTGCGGTTCAGCACAGGTAAGTTTAGAAAGAATTAACTACGACAATAGGATTCTACCCATGCATATGATCAAACAACAACAAACAATAGCAGACAATCATAAGCAAGCAACACATCAACAAACAAGTGATCCAGCAACATCCCAGGTGTTATCCTAGCAGTATATAACTACTGAAATAGTTTTGCAAGAGTTGGCAATGGTTAACTAAACAATAGATCAACTAATCAACCAAAACAGCAATCTGCCAGAACAGTCCAACAGCGTTCGCGAATTTTTTCCTTCTGACTTAGACTCGTCAGAAAATTTAGCTGATTTTTGTACATACATTACAGAGAGTTTCGCATCAGCCCAATTTTTTTCAGATTTTCCCCAGTTACCAGAAAAATATGATAAATCGCGCAGTACTGCTGTATCAGCAGAAAAACTGCAGCGAAAATAACACAGATAGTAACCAAATTTCCATAACTCTTTCATTAAAATTCGCACAAATAAATCCTGGGATATTGGAGTACACAAATAAGCAACTAATCTCTCTTAAACTAACACGAACTAAGCTTCACATCGATCGAGACTAATCCTAACGAATTCGCCTAACGAGGACTAATTGATGGACTTCTATCTATTTCTTGAAGAGGTTGCAGTAGGTCCTTGCTGTCATACGTGGGCGCTTCGGCTCGCGGTACAACCATGGCGGCGGAGTGTACACCTCTCCTGAATCATCACTTGAGATCTCAAACTCCACCTCTTCTGGATCCTCCTCTTCTGCTTCACTCTCAGCTGCAACTGCAGCAGCTTCATCTCCTCCACCATCATCGTCTCCATCATCATCATCCTCGTCCTCATCATCATCATCTCCACTGTCATCATCATCATCCCCATTGTTGCCATCATCTCCATTGTCATCATCAGAGGGTGGATTCAGTTGTGCTTGGAGAGCGGCAATCTGGGCGGTCATAGCTTCAATAGTTTGATCCCTTTCCTGGACGGTCCCTTGCAATTGTTGTATGTTCTGGGTGTTCTCCTGCACAGTACCATGAAGATGTGCTATGGTTGCATCTCTGGCTATCAGGGCATTCTCCAGAACTCCCACAGCTTCATGCAAAGTGTCAATCTCCTGTCCTTGGACCACCATACCATTGCTAGTAAAATCTGCAATCTCCTTTATCATCCTCACCTTCTCTGCTAGAGCTCCATTATCCCTTTCCATGTCCTCTATGTGCCTCCGACGGGGCGGCATGTTGTTCCTGTCGACCGGGGTAACCACAATGTTCCCATCTTCATCACGCCTCCCATAGTCACGGTAGGGTGAATCTGCTGGCAGTAGGTGTCAGACATTATGGCACTGGCGAGATAGGGCTTCATGTATGGCCAAGTTGATTCCAAGTCCCCAGTTGCAGTATGTCTTGGTGTAGATCAAGTGCACGGGGTTTGGCAAGGCGGCATCTCTGAATATGAAGGTAGTGATCTCCCATGCATCCTCTCCATATCCATAGGTGTACAGCCTTCTTCCCTTGAACATAGGCAGTGGCAATCCCAATGACTGCGAGAGCTGAGCTAACTGCCTTGCAAAGGGCCTTGGTGACTCCATGGTGGCATACTCAGTCCTGACTTCTCCCATCTATCAAGTAAAAGAGGAAAGTGTGAGAATAGCATATGGTAAGAATTTATGAGGATGAAAGGCATAAGAGTAAAGACAGAGTTAATATAGGCTTTAATAATTCTATGGCTTCCTAATCCAATCCTAGGTCATGATCCTACAGTCGACACACAGGCTCTGATACCATCCTGTAACACCCCGGTTCTGAAAAGACCGTGGCCTCTATGTGACATGCCAATCCCTGGATCGGTTCATTGGCCCACAATAGAGTAAGATAGATAACATAGCAAAATAACCGTGTATCATGAATCTACAAAGATCCAGAGTACCATTATTACAATGAAAGCTTAGCGTAGAGCTAGCTCAAATTATTCAGGTAGCAACATAAACGAGTAAATCCTCCATTCTTCAAATTGCCCACAAGTGAACAAGTGCCGAGTGGAGTACCGTGGCCTATAACGATCAATCAGAATCGGAATAACCTGCAACATGAAACGTAGCAGCCCCGAAGGGTCAATACACGGAATGTATGGCAAGTAGAGCTAGTAATGGAGACAATAGTACTAACATCTACATGCATATTTGGCAAGTGGAGTTGTGTCTGGCTTGCATTTGCAAATACATTTGTCCTACTTTCATAAACAGTTTTTTTGATTTTCTTTGAAAAGATCCCAATTAAGTTAACCCAACAATATTAAAACAATTATGAAATTAGAATGAGCGAGAAACATGTCATGGAATCAATATCAGGCAACTCAGTTGTCCATAACCGGGGACACGGCTAATCGATTAGATTAAACACTCTGCAGAGGTTAGTACACTTTACCCATGTGACTTGGCCAGCCCAGCTCGTACCATCACTCTCATTTTGAGTGAAGATAGGGAGAAGTCCAAGAAGAGACTGTTCGGGAAGTAGCTCCTCAATCCCGACGCGCACCGGTCCAACCTACCAAAATTCTACATCTCTGGATACGCGGGTTCGAGTTACCACAACCTACTAAGTCCAACCAATCGCCCATTTCATTATTGGCACATGGTTGTACACGTAAGCTACACAATAAAGAAGCCAATCATTCTCTCTTGATACCTGGGTGCCTTTCCGCAATAAACCACCAAAAATTATCAATCCCATCACACCCAGATGATTCATCGATTAAGTTGTTTTAGTTTTCGTAAACCAATACTTTTAGAAACAAGTTTCAATGATGTAACCCAGCCCTCGTTCATTAAGCCTGGCTAAGCACATCTACCAACGGTGGTTCATCTACAAAGAGGGTCCTACCACATAATAGGACATAGCATAGCGATAGTATCATCCTACACATGCATCTACAAAATACACGACAATGCAATGAAAATAGTAGGACGATATTCATGAACAAAGTAGCATCTACTTGCCTTGGTTGTAGCGGTCTAGAGCACAATCCTCACACGAGCACGCGTTGCACTCAACACAATTTACACGACACAATTGCAATCATAAACAAACAATCCACAAGCATATGCAACAAACATGATGCATGAATGCAAGAACGGCAAGTGAATTGGTGCTACAGCTGCAGCACATAATTCTAATCCATAATACTACCGATACATGCATGGAAAATAGTTTTAGCGCAAGGCAAACTATTATGCAAAATTTAATACCCGAAACTAGAGCTACAACTCAAATAATTCGTCAACGGTAGGGTACTGGTTGTAAAATCGTGGGAAAACTCTACAGCACAGGCATCGCTGATTAGAAACAGTACCAACTGGAATTACTCAAAAAGGATTTATAAAACTCCCCGAGTAATTAACACACTGCAGAAAGCCATTAGACAAATACTGCAGAAGTTTTTACTGTAAGTCTACCTTTTTAATCCACGATGAGATTCCCCTCGTTCATACGAGTTCAAGGACATATCATACGCGATTTTTGGAGCTATGGATCTTTTTCTACGAATTTATTACTCCAAAAAGGCCACTAACTAGTTCGATTAAACTGTACTAAACCTGACAGTAAAAGTCTGAACCAAAGCTACAGAGAGATTCTACACGACTCACTAAACTCGTAAATATTTTATTTGCAATTTTTGGCCAAGCGGTTTAATTTCTACGCAATTTACAAGATTCTACCGAAATCTGCCAACTAAAGGGATTAACGAAATTGACCAGTCAATTGTGTCTGTTGACTGGTCAAAGCGTCTGCTGACTGGGCGCTGACTGGGCGTCTGACTAGTCAACACCTGAATCTGACCGGTCAACTAACGATCTGAGCCGCTGATCTGAGATCTGACGGTGGCTGCTGTCTTACCGGAAACGGATGGCGAAACGGACTCCGGAAGGTGCGGCGAGCTCCGGACGGCGGTGGCGATCGGTTCCGGTGTCGAGGTCTTTCCTGCGCGGATGTACCCGGTCAACGAACGGGTCGAGAAAACCAATCGCGCGCGCGAGGCGGCGCGTACGCTCGTGTATGCGTGCATGCATGCACGCGAAACGAGGCAGCGGCACGCGGCACAGCGGCAGCGCGCGTGTGCGTGTGTGTGTGCGCGCGGCGCAGCGCGCGAGGCAGCGAGGCGGCGCGGTGCAGGCGGCGGCGGCGGCGCGGCAAGCGGCGCGGTGGCGGCGGCGGATGGAGGCGGCGACGGCGCGGTGGCGGGGCGGCGGCGAGGTGGCAATGGCGGCGGCGCGCGGCGGTAGATGGCGGCGGCGGATGGAGGCGCGGTTGGCGGGAACGAAAAGAGGAGGAGGCGAACCCGGCGGTGGTGGCGGTGATGGCCGGCGGCGGCGCGACCTCCTCGGGAGGCGCGCGAGGCAGGAGAGAGGCGGCGGGGTCGGGGTCGATTGCGGGAACGGGTTACGAGGCGGCGGTGGGTCCCTCTTTAAATAGCCTCTCGCGCGAATTCTACTCAGATTCGGTCCGGAGTTGGTTTAGAACTCGGAAATCGGTCCAGATTTTCGGACCGTTTTCCGGCGGTTTACTAAAACGTCCGAGTCTTTTGCATACGAACTCCGATTGGAGCGATTCTCGCGCCTACGGGTTCGTATCGTCGAGGGGAACAACCTTCAGTCGAAGTTTGCGCGAGAATTCGAACCTACAGGGGTGGTTGTCGCAAGTCTTTCTAAAGCCTCCCGCAGGAAACTCGTAGCGAAACAAAATAGGGTTTTGAAGGTGGCGTTCCGCCGAACCTTTCTACTCGACGGTTTTGCATGGAAAGATATGATGCAATGCCATGAATGATATGAAAGACCAAATCAAAAATTTGGGATGTGACAAATGCGGACATGATCGAGACCCCTCTCGGATCAATAATCAGAAGCGGGATCTGGAGACCCATACTGACTCCCACACATTCAACGATGACTTTCTTGTGATCGTCGGAACCTTTTACGCTAGTATCTTAATCCCTTTGTTTCACGATATATTACATGTCCGAGATTCGATCATCGGTATCTCCATACCTAGTTTGATCTCGTTACCGACATGCACTCTTTTCTCGTTCCTGTGATATAACATTCTAGTGATCAAATCACTTGCTTGCAAGCTAATCAATGTGATATCACCGAGAGGGCCCAGAGTATATCTATCCGTCATCGGGATGAACAAATTCCACTCTCGATCCATGAGCCTCAACATAACACTTTATTAGTTCTGAATCCATCTTTATAATCACCCTGTTACGGTGTAACGTTTGATGTTATCAAGAAACTCTTCCGGTGTTAGTGATTGACATGATCTCATGGTCTAAGGATTAGGATCACTTCGTAAGTTGTTATAGCAATATAAACTCAATGACTTTGATCGTAATTCTATACTTCGGATGAATGTTCATCACACCATTACACTAATGTTGTGATCCCGTTATTAACAACATCCAATGTCCATGATCAGGAAACCTTGATCATCTTGTTAATCAACGAGCTAGTTTATGAGAGAGGCATAACTAGGAACTTTCTGTTTGTTTATTAAACACACATGTATTAATGTTTCCGTATTAATACAATTATAGCATGCAAAATAAACATCTATCATATAATTGGAATACACATAATAAACACTTTATTATTGCCTCTCAGGGCATATTCCCTTCAATTTGATATATCCTTAGATCAAATCATGTTTACCCAAAATAAGGTTTTAGCAAAGGTCCTATTGAAACTTATCGTAGCCAACTTGATGATCTACTTCAATTCCATTAAGTTAAGAGAAGCTTCAATCACTTTGACAAGTTTTTATTTAAAAGCGCAAAAATTATTCAGATTTTCTATGCATGAATGTAATGCACACATCTGTGTTCAGCTTATTTCTAAGCTCTAATGCTGGGATGTTACAACCGTCATCCAACTGCATCTATGACTAGAAGTCCACCTTCAGGTTATCATCGAACCCCCTCCAGTATTAAGTTGCAAGCAATAGACAACTGCTTTAAGCAAAGTGTGTAAGGTAAACAGTCCACATGTTCCATGAACAAGAGACCGTTGTTTTCTCCCTAGTAACAACAGAACATCTACAACCGAAGAGATTATTGTCACTTCCCTTGGAAACTAGAGGCATGAACCCACTATCGAGCATAAATACTCCCTCTTGGAGTCACTAGCAACTACTTGGCCAAGATAACCACTAGCAACGGAGAGCATGCAAGATCACAAACAACACAGACATGATAGAATCATCAAGATAAAACCATTAATCAAACCAACATAATAATATCAATATCCATCGGATCCCTGCAAACACAACATGCATGATTACAAATAGATTAGATCTTGATCATGAACGGAGTTCACAAGATCTATACATGAAAGCACAAAGGAGGAGATACAACCATCTAGCTACTACATGGACCCATAGTCCAAGGTGGAACTACTCACAAATCATACCGGAGAGAAGGCCTTCGGGATGATCTCCCCTCCGGCAGGGTGCCGGGAAGAACTTCAGATCCCCCCCCCCCCCCCGATCTAGGGACGATGGTGGCGGCGGCTACAGATGGTTTCGTCGATTTATGATTGGGTACCGAGAGTTTCTGTATCGGGGGCTTCTTATAGGCGAAGGGGCGAGTCTGGGAGGCGACCAGGAGGGGCAAACCCTACCCAGACGCGGGGTAGGGCCCACCCGCACCTAGGGGGTTTGGCCTCCCTGGCCCACTTCTCCGTCTCCCCTCTGGACTTCTTGTTCCCCACGAAAAGTTATTGACTTTGACGTTCGTCCCATCCAATTCCGAGAATATTTCTTTACTAACTTTTCTGAAACCAAAAACAGCAGAAAACAGGCATTTGGCACAGTTGCAACTTGTTAATAGGTTAGTACCAGAAAACATGTAAAAAGCACCTCAAAGTGTGGACAAGTAAAGCAAAGTAGATACTAAACAAGCATGGAGCATCAAAAATTATAGATACGTTTCCAACGTATTAGCATCCCAAAGCTTAACTCCTGCTCGTCCTCGAGTAGGTAAGTGATAAAAGAATAATTTTTGAGGTGACATGCACCCTCACAATAAAGATCCAACCATTTGCAAACATTGAAAGCTGGGATCAAAGAACTCTAAACATGTGCATGAAAGATGGAGTTCTAACAATAGGACATAGTAATTATGCATGCAACATGGCAAGCTACAAACAAAGATCATGAATATATGCATTGAAAAACGTTTGTTTGTTTCACATGCAGAAAACATAGCATAGTGGTAGTCATCTTGTCCCTCATAGAGTACAAATATAATGCATAGGACACCTGCAAAGTTCACAAGGGTGACTAGAAACAGATAGCACATGAACAAGTAATAACACAATATGCATCAATTAATAAGCTTTGGAACATTGCACATAGAATGACAACTATGCTCTCTTAATTGTGCCTAAAGGTAGAATGTGGAGACTCAATAATGGTGGAAGAAAGCCCTTTTTATAAAGGAAGCAGGGATTACAAGTTTCAAAATGTGCTTCCAAAAATTATGGTACTAGTTAGCTTTCAGCCCTCATTGCCCCTATCATAAGCATCTTGAAGTGGTTAAGGTTAAAGTGGCAAAGCTGGAGTATATGCTTGAAAAAGTATAAGTTGGCAATATCATGCCCCTTGAATACGAGGGCCACACCTCATGCATACTCAACTTTGGGTCCAGGTAAGTTCTTGTCACTATAAGTATTTGCATATCATTGAGAACCGCCAACGGGGTACCCCTTGCACATGGCACAGGAGCTTTCCCATAACCAAAATGACAAGGCAAGCAGACAATAAGCATCTCAGCAATTCTTCTTATATACCATGGGAATATGGTGCTTTTTTCTCTCTTTCCTATTTTCTTAGTGTGTCTATTTTTTATAAGAAGAATGCTTCATAGATGTCACTATGGTGATGCTGCAAGTTTCCACCATGATTAGGCATAGCTTAGGCTAGCGGCCCAGGCGTTTCTCTAACACAGGATACAAACTCCATGGACTTACAAGTTCCCTCTTTATTTCACACCGGTGACACCCATAGACAAAAGAACATGATATCAACTGAGTACAACAAGGTACAAGTGCAATGTTGAAAACGTTCCCCGTGATAGCACGGTTCTGCTAATTCCAACTTATAAGTGCAAGTATATACAACAAAGTTGTCACAATGGTTCAAGTTTATTAGGGGAAGAGAATAAAGTGTGCCATCAAGTTCGTGAGGGCTTTAATCACTAATTTTTCACATAACAAAATAGTTTTTAATTGGAAGATAGATGAAAACAAGAATATACTTTGGAATGGTGTAACACACCATGAATAGGATTTTATAGTGGACACTTTGGAATAACTTGGTTTCTTGGGAGTTGGAAGCATGAGTAGAACTTATTCATACAAGTGGAGGCTAGCAAAAGACTGGGAGCAACCAACTAATAGAGCAATAATGGCCAAAATTATGCAATGCAACAAACCAAACTAATCAAATCAAAGAGTGGTACTACAAGTCAAGTACTAAATGATCATAGAGGCTAATGGTGACTTGTCATTGCCATAACATGGTGTGAGCATGTGACAAGTCAACCCAAGAAAAACATCAAAGGAGAATACCGCAATACTATGCTTTTGCATGCTAAAACAACGCATAATTTCTTCAAGGCACACTAAGCAATCCCAATTGTTTGGAACAAGACATGCTACAGCAATAATCACTAAGCATAATGAAACAACACCTAGCATGTCATACTAAAGTCTAAGTCACAGTCAATGCAAGCTCCTCTTGCACTTCAAGCAAGAACTTACTACTCCTTTCCAAACACCAAGCAAACTTATTTGCAAAACAACACAGCGAGAGCGGGGGTCCAAACTACTAAAGCAAACTAAAAAAACTAAGCAAAGCAAACGAAAACTAAGACGCTCCAAAAACAACACAACTGCGCATGAAACAATAAAAATAAAGTGTCTAGACAGACCTGAGCTTTTTATTGATGAAGAAGGGGATGCCTTAGGCATCCCTAAGCTTTGACGCTTGTACTTATTAGATATTTCTTGGGGTGACACCATGGTGGCATCCCCAAGCTTGAGCTTTTGTTCATTCTTGATCTCATTGTCTCATTCTCTCTCTATACCTGAAATTTTTCCTTCATACAAAACTTCACACAATCTTCATTAGTAACATTAGCTTATTCAAAAGATATTAGACCACTGGAAAAGCTTTGCAACAACAAGGATTTTCACTAAAAAAACAAGGTACTGTAGTAACCCCTTCAAAGAAACTCAATTTACCTGAAGAGGGCTCAAAAAGGAATCAATAAGAAGCAAACGCAAATAATGGCAGAAATCTGTCAAAACAGACCAGGAGGTAGAAACAAATTTTTCGAACATCTTCTGTTGCTCAAATCAAAAAGTGTTGAACTAACGAAAGTTATCCAACATACTGGGGGATTTATTCATAAATTTTGAGCTCAATCCGAGTTACAGAGCCTCCTCATAATTTTTTTTGGTGGAGGACAGAAATCTGTTTCGGGACAGCAACTCCCCAAATCTTACTTCCCTCTCATTAGAGGTCATTCTTGGCACAAAAAGCAAACAAAAAGGATAATGAGAGGTCATTACAGAAGTAATAACTTTCAAGACTCAAGGAAACTCTTGGGTTATCTCCCAACAAGTACTTTTCTTTAACGCCTAAGTTAGGCACAAGAAGCAAGAAGAATCAAGTATTTTCAAATGAGGAAGCATTAACATCAAACCTTGCTTTCAAAGGAGGAGATAAAAGCAACTTCTCTCTCCTCATAGGGAAGTGTTCAATACCTTTCTTGAATGGAAAATGATATTTGATGGTGCCTTCTTTCATATCAATGATGCCACCAACTGTTCTAAGAAAAGTTCTTCCCAAAGTAATAGTATAAGAAGCATTGTATTCAACATCCAAAACATAGAAATCAACAGGGACATAAGCATTGTTAACCATAATGAGAACAGCATTAATACTCCCCATGAGTTTCTTCTTAGCATTATCATTGAGTGGGACATCCAAATAACAATCTTCTAATGGTGGCAAATCAAGCATTTCATAAATCTTCCTAGGCATAATAGAGACACTAGAACCAATATCACATGAAGATTTGAGATCAGAGTCATTCACTTGCATATTAATAATGGGTTCCCAACTATCTTCTACTTTCCTGGGAATATAAGCTTTGTGTTTTAGCTTCTCTTCCTTAATCTTAACAAGAGCATCTGTAATGTGTTTGGTAAAGGCAACATGCATATCACTAGCATCAGGACTTCTAGCAAGCTTTTGCAGGAACATAATCATTTCAGAAATATTGCAACCATCCATATCAAAGTCAAACTTAGCATCACTTGTAGTAGGCTCACTAGGCTTAGGCATAGTAGGAGGAGGAATAGGGGCTACTTGTGGTTTAGTGGTGATAGTGCACACACTATTGTTTCTATCAATTTCAGCTTCCCTTTCCCACCTAGCATGAAGTTGAGCTAACAGCCTAACATTTTCATCAATAGTAACTTGTATGGCATGAGCAGTAGCAAAGGTGTTTTCCATAGTTTCAGGTTTAGCAGCCATTTTATTAACCAAGGAAGTTTGAGCTTAAGACAAAGAGGATATATTTTTCTCAACAGTTAAAAGCTTTTCCTCTATAGTTTTATTGAAAGTGGTTTGTTTACTAATAAAGTCCTTGAGCATTACTTCAAGTTCAGAGGGGGAACTTCTAGCATTATTGTAAGAGCTTCCATAGGAATTGCCATTATTAGGAGGATAAGGCCTATAATTGTTGTTGCTACCAAAATTATTCCTGTAGGCATTGTTGTTAAAATTATTGTTTATAATGAAGTTCACATCAACTTGCTCTTCTTGAGCAACCAAAGAGGCTAAGGGAACACTATTAGGATCTAGAGGAACTTCCCATTAACAAGCATAGGCATAATAACATCAATGTTTTCACTCAAAGAGGAAGTTTCCTCAACAGAATTTACCTTCTTACCATGTGGAGCTCTCTCAACATGCCATTCAGAGTAGTTAACCATCATATTATCAATGAGAATTGTTGCAGCACCCATGGTGAGTCCCATAAAAGTACCTCCAGCAGCAGAATCCAACAGGTTTCTTGAGGAGAAGTTCAAACCTGCATAAAAAGTCTAGATAATCATCCAAGCAGTGAGTCCATGAGCAGGGCAATTTTTAACCAAAGATTTCATTCTTTCCCAAGCAGGAGCAACATGTTCACTATCAAGTTGTTTAAATTTCATTATGTCACTTCTCATAGCAATAATCTTAGCAGGAGGATAGTACTTTCCAATAAAAGCATCTTTGCACTTAGTCCAAGAATCAATACTATTTTTAGGCAAAGATAGCAACCATTATTTAGCTTTTCCCCTCAAGGAGAAAGGAAAAAAGCCTGAGCTTAATAATATCTACATCCTTATACTTTTGCATCTCACAAAGTTCAACAAAGCTATTAAGATGGGCAGCAGAATCATCAGAACTAGCACCAGAAAATTGTTCTCTCATCACAAGATTTAACAAAGCAGGCTTAATTTCATAAAAGATAGCATCAAGAGTAGGTGGAGCAATAGGTGTGCTTAGGAAATCATTGTTGTTGGTGCTAGTGAAATCACACAACTTAGTGTCTCAGCAGAGTTCATTTTAGCAAAGGTGGGCAAGCCAAAAACAGCAGCAGCTAGAGCAGGAACAATTTTTTTGGGTTTTTTGGAAAGAGGCAAACAAAACCAAGCAAAATAAACAAAGCAAACTAAAAAAAAAGTAAAGAGAAAGGAAGTGAAGGACTCCCCTAGTGAAGACGTCCTTAGCCGCCCCGGCAACGGCGCCAGAAAACTTGTTGGTGACTCCTTGATGGCGCTAGAGAACTTGACGTGGAGCACTTCGTTGGAAACCCCAAGAGCAAGATGTGATGAGCACAGCAGCAAGTCTTCCCTAAGTAGAGACCGAGGTTATCGAACTAGAAGGAGGAAGGAAACATCACACAGGTGTTGCAAGCAACACGGAGACCTGCACAACACAAACTCAAGACTTTGCCCCAACGAATCAGTGAGGTTGTCAAGCTCACCGGTTTGCTGTCAAAGGATTAAACGTATGATGTGGAAGGTAATGGTTTGCAGCAAGTAAACAAGTAACATTGGAATATGTATCAATGGTAAAGATTGGACTGGGGTCCATAGTTCACTAGAGGTGCTCTCCTTAGATAAACAACATGGCATGAAGGCTAAACAAATTACAGCGGGGCAATTGACAGGAACTGAGCAAGACATAACAATGCAATTACTAGCCAGAAAGATCCTATGAGGTTGATTGGGGAATACAACAATATACATAGATCGTCATCCAACTGCATCTATGACTAGAAGTCCACCTTCAGGTTATCATCTAAACCCCCTCCGGTATTAAGTTGCAAGCAACAGACAACTGCTTTAATCAAAGTGTGTAAGGTAAACATTCCACATGTTCCATGAACAAGAGACCGTTGTTTTCTCCCTAGTAGCAACAACACATCTACAACCGAAGAGATTATTGTCACTTCCCTTGGAAACTAGAGGCATGAACCCACTATCGAGCATAAATACTCCCTATTGGAGTCACTAGCAACTACTTGGACAAGATAACCACTAGAAACGGAGAGCATGCAAGATCACAAACAACACAGACATGATAGAATCATAAAGATAAAATCATTAATCAAACCAACATAATAATCTCAATATCCATCGGATCCCCACAAACACAACATGCATGATTACAAATAGATTAGATTTGGGTCATGAATGGAGCTCACAAGATATATACATGAAAGCACAAAGGAGGACATACAACCATCTAGCTACTACATGGACCCATAGTCCAAGGTGGAACTACTCACAAATCATACTGGAGAGAAGGCCTCTAGGATGATCTCCCCTCCAGCAGGGTGCCAGGAAGAACTTCAGATCCCCCCGATCTAGGGACGATGGTGGCGGCGGCTATAGTCGGTTTCGTGGATTTCTGATCGGGTACCCAGGGTTTCTGTATCGGGGGCTTATTATAGGCGAAGGGGGAGACCGAGGCGGCGGTCAGAGGGGGCAAACCCTACCCAGGCGCGGGGTAGGGCCCACCCGCGCCTAGGGGGGATTTAACCGCCATGGCACGCCTCCTCGTCTCTCCTCTGGACTTCTTGTTCCCCACGGAAAGTTATTGACTTTGGCGTTTGTCCCGTCCAATTCCGAGAATATTTCTTTACTAACTTTTCTGAAACCAAAAACAGCAGAAAACAGGCATCTGGCACTGTTGCAACTTGTTAATAGGTTAGTACCAGAAAACATGTAAAAAACACCTCAAAGTCTGGACAAGTAAAGCAAAGTAGATACTAAACAAGCATGGAGCATCAAAAATTATAGATACATTTCCAACGTATCACCTCTTCGCCTGTAAGAAGCCCCTGATGCAGAAACCCTAGGCACCCTATCAAAAACTCCATGAAACCTTCTGTAACCGCCGCCACCATCGTCCCTAGATCAGGGGGATCTGAAGTTCTTCCCGGCACCCTGCCAGAGGGGAGATCATCCCGGAGGCCTTCTTCTCTGGTATGAAGCGTCAGTAGTTCCACCTTGGACTACGGGTCCATGTAGTAGCTAGATGGTTGTATCTCCTCCTTGTGCTTTCATGTATAGATCTTGTGAGCTCCATTCATGATCAAGATCTAATCTATTTGTAATCATGCATTTTGCGTTTGCGGGGATCCGATGGATATTGAGATTACTATGTCAGATTGATTAATGGTTTTGTCTTATGATTCTATCATGTCTGTGTTGTTTGTGATCTTGCATGCTCGCCGTTGTTAGTAGCTATCTTGGCGAAGTAGTTGCTAGTGACTCCAAGAGGGGGTATTTATGCTCGATAGTGGGTTCATGCCTCTAGTTTCCAAGGGAAGTGACAGAAATCTCTTCGGTTGTAGATGTGTTGTTGCCACTAGGGAGAAAACAACGGTCTCTTGTTCATGGAACAAGTGGATTGTTTACCTTACACACTTTGCTTAAAGCAGTTGTCTGTTGCTTGCAACTTAATACTAGAGGGGGTTCGGATGATAACCTGAAGGTGGACTTATTGTAGAGGTCCCAACCTTTAATAAGGTAGAGATCCCTGTGTTTACAATGCTAGTCCCTGGATCAATAGCTAGCATCCATAGTTAAGATGTAATATCAAGAAACAAAGGTCATAATACAACTTTATAACCAGGAATAAAATAATTCATTACATCTTACATAGCTCATTTGGCTATCTCATTACAATGCAGCAGAAATAACTATAGCATGGAGTCCTTCATCTTCAAAGTGCCACAGGCAATCATGTTGGTTGTAGACTTGTAATCCTATTCAACACACTTCACTAACATCGAACAAACCTGCAACATAATAAGTTATAGCCACAAGGGTCAATACATTTGAATTGTATTGGCAAGTGATACTATAGTAGAATAGTGGTATCTATCATCTATATGCATTTGGCTAAGTGGAGCTTAGGCTTGCTTTGCTCAAAATAGATTTTCCTTATCATTTGAAAACACTAAGTTTTTATTTGTCAAAATCACCCAAGGCATCTACCAATCAAAGATTGAAGATCCTTTAACCCTTGTCCAACCACAAGTTTTTAACTTAGAAATTGGGATGAGGAGATTCTTGATAGCTTCCATGTCTTGATGCTCAAATTTTCTATTGCCGGGGACACGGCTAAGTATTTAGATTTTACTCTCTGCAGACGTGGTGCACTTTCCCCACAAGACTCGACATGCATCGAGACAAGATCTTTTAGAAGCCTTCCCTTAGACCAAAATGGACGCGCTCCAAACCTATCATCCCCTACCACCAACTGTCCATTTGGCTAATTTAATGCAAACTATATGATCCAGGCAGAGCCCATAATGCCAAGTGGTTGCACTTGAAGCTTCTCAACATTTGACATCTCAAATCTCTTTGTTCCTAGGTGGCTTTCCACAAGTGAGATACACTAGGGTAGACCATAAATATGGGCCCTGTGTAACCACTCAACGTAACCCATTCTTTCCATTCCACCCAGGTGATTCATTCACATAGTTGTTTTATTAAACAAAACACAAGTCCTTGACTTAGAAATATTTCATAGCATGAATTTAATCCACCCTTGTTTTCTACTAGCTAGGCTAAGCATGATAGTAGTAGGGATCTTAACTTAGGAAAATTCTACTAAGGCATCAAATACTAGGATTTCCCAAGGCATAGCATACTTAGTAAAAATTCCATGCAAGTCCTACTTAGAAATATCACTAATGCATAGTGAAAATAATGGGACAAAAGTATGAAGCACCACTTGCCTTTTTGGTAGAGAATATAAGTTCACTCCTTGATCTTGCAATAGTCGCACTCTTCAAAGTTCACTACAATTCAATCAAGCAAGGCACAAATTCAAAACTAGCATTCAAACAATTCATCACATAATAATACAAACAAAGCAATGCATGCAAGCATTCCAAAGATTGTTTTATTTGGAAAAGTTGTTTCTAATAGGTTATAAACATTTTAAAACACCTATTGGTCATTTATAAAAGTGGCAAAACCATTTGATATTAAGTTAATGAATATGGTCACTTTAAATCCTTTTTGTTTTGCTAGAATTGATTTTATTCAAAGAATAATTTTCTAGTGTTAGCCAAAATATCTTTTAAACACAAATACTAATGTTTATGGTCAAAGTGTTTAATATTAAACCATTTGCAAAAGGTTTCATCTAAAAACCATTTTTAAATCAAAGAAATATTTTATTTTGTTGGAAATGCCTTTAAACAAAGTAATAATTTTCTAGGGTTCACCAAATATATTTTTAAATCCAAAAGTTGGTTTCTATGGTCATTAGGTTCTAAACAATCCATTTACAAAAGATTTTATCCTAAAAATAATTTTAGAATGAATTTTATACACAAAATATGCCTACACATGTTTCTGTAAAAAACCCAATAATACAGAAGCAATTCACTAAACAAAGGGAATGCTTGGATAGAATTCTTTTTCCTGATTCCAATGATATAAAGTTTGCAAAAAAGATTAAAAGTTATGAATTTTGCAAGTTTAAACATCTAATAGATATGTTTCTGTTTTTAAAACAAACTACATGCCACGTGGTGTGTTCTTATTGGTCCATACCGATTCGTCTGGATCGAGCGGAGTGGTGCGTTAGATTAAAAGCAGATCGTGCGACACATATCTAGTCATACCGGTTCACTTAAGTCATCTATCGTAGCCGCTGGATCGGGATCTAACGCTCCAGAACGAAATGACCATGGATGGGCGGCGCGGCGACGGTGGCTGGCGGAGGTGCGCTCTGGCTACGGCGGTTTCGGCGAAGCAGGAAGTAAGGGAGAGGATTAAGTAGCTCATAGGGTTCGCAGGGGTGCGAAGAAGCTCGACGTGGTCGTAGTATTCCAAGGGGCGCACGGTGGTGTCAGGGATTGCTCGCCGAAGACGACAACAGCGTCGGGCGTCTCTGTTCATCGACGGGGGTGAAGCTGCAGGTCACGAGAAGACAAGTGGAGAGGGGCATTATATGCGGGAGAGTGTGGAGAACATGTGTGTGTCATCGGGAGAGAGAGGGGAGGACGAGACTTACGGGGAGACGTCGCCGGAATCGAAGCAGACGGCGGTGTGTTCTGTCAATGACGTTGCCGAGCCTAAAGTGCTCGCGCGGGCGAGTGGGTGGTACTGGGAGGTTCGCAAGACGATGGGGAGTAGGCTCATGGAGGTCTGGGAGTAAGGAGAGGCGAGGAGTGGCCGGAATCGTCGCCAGAGTGTCGTTAGGCAGAGGGAGTTCACGGTCAAAATTGTAGCATCCTGGTGGCTCCGGTGGGGTGAGGTCTGGGGGAAAGGGAGAGGCGACCTGGGCGATTAATAGGGCACAGTCGCGGCGAGTAATGCTCGCGACATCAATGCGAATTGAAGCCGTCTTCAAATGCCAGTAACAGCGAGGAGGAAAGAGGGGGCGGGTTTCACGCGAGGAAGATGATGTCAGCGTGGAGTGGGTCCGGGGTGTCAGCGAGATGAGTGGGTTGGTTCACGCGTGAGCAAAGGAATAGCCAGAGAGAGGGGAGGTGCCGGGTGGGCTGGCTGCTGGGCTTAGTGGGTTGGGCTGGATCTAGGCTGGGATGTTTCCTTTTTTTATTTTGTTTCCTTTTCTTTTTCTGATTTCTTTTTCTATTTTGTATTTATTCAAATGATTTCAATTACTTGATTGAATTCAAACTCTTCACAACTTTCAGTAAGTTTTATACTGGTTTATTATTGTATTTTAAGGATGATTTTAGAATAATTATTTTATACATTTTTATTTATCATTTATTTAAAATAGACACTTACCTTTAATCAAATAAGATTTTAATTATACTTTCAAACTCTTATTTGAATTCTAATTTTCACCAAACCTTTTTTAGTAGGTTTTATTTATTTAATAGGGTGTTAAATAATCCACTTTGAAATATTTGAAATATTTTTAATATGATTTATTAATCATTTAAATTGGGCATTTGTCTTTATTCAAATAGAATCAAATATGGTTTTAATTCCATTTAAATTTATTCAAATAATTCTTTGATTCCATTTAAGTTAATTAAATAAATTTTATATCCACCTTGGGAAATTCCACTTCATTATTTTCCCATGATTTAATTAATCATTTCTATTAAGGATTTTATCTTTATTCAATTATAATTAGAATATGGTTTAATCCTATATGTTTTTATTTGAATATTCTTTATCCATTTATTTTATTTGGATTTGTATCTTTATTTCATTTGCTTATGGATTTGGCCAAGATTTAATTTGGCTTTTGAATATTCCTTATTTATTTCTTTCTTTCTTTATCTTATAAAATCCATATCTTTTTATTTAAAGATCCAAAATTGGTGATTCCAATTTGTATAACTTTATTTAATATTTGTTTATATTTTTATATCTCTTTAGGATTATTTTGCTCATAATTTGGTATGGACTTTAGATAGGAGCTTTATTAGCTTTGAAAATTATTTCCTTTTATCTTATTATATTCATAAGTTTTTATCCATGGCTCCAAATTAAATGAAACCAATTTCTATGGTTTTATGATATTTTTATTTATCATTCTTGATCATTTATAAATGTTTTGTTGACAAATTTTTATATGGATCAGTTCAATAGTCTTAGAGATGATTTTCTTCCATTAGGGTTTTAACGTTTTGGTTTAACTTTTCCAAGTGTTTAAATTTTCAAGATACATTTATTGATGAATGCATTTCACTTGATTGAAATTTGTTGGATTCCTTTTTATTCAAAGTTTGTTCAAGATGGGTTTTGATGTTTCCATTTGAACTCAAAAAGTTTCTTTTTACCCTAAATTTCAACAATTATTTATTTACTTTGTTTATTTTTCACATTTCAAAATTTGGAAAATTTTGGGATGTGACACTTATAGTCATAGATGCAGTTGGATGGAGGTCTATGTATATTGTTGTATTGCCTAATCAAATCTCATAGGATCTTTTTGTCAGGTATTGCATTTTTATGCCTTGCTCAGTTCATGTCAATTGCCCTGCTATAATTTGTTTACCCTTCATGCCATGTTGTTTATCTAAGGAGATCACCTCTAGTGAACTATGGACCCCGGTTCAATCTTTACCATTGATACATCTTCCACTGTTTACTTGCTGCAAACCATTCATCACCTTCCACACCATACAATTAATCCTTTGTTACAGCAAACCGGTGAGCTTGACAACCTCACTATTCATTAGGGCAAAGTCTTGAGTTTGTGTTGTGCAGGTTTCCACGTTGCTTGCAACACCTTTGAGACGTTGATGACTCCTTGATGGCGCCAGAAAACTTGTTGGCTGATGTGGAGTCTTGTTGGGAACCCCAAGAGCAAGGTGTGAAGAGTACAGCAGCAAGTCTTCCCTCGGTTGAGGCCGAGGTTATCGAACCAGTAGGAGGAAGGAAACGTCACACAGGTGTTGCAAGCAACGCGGAGACCTGCACAACACAAACTCAAGACTTTGCCCCAACGAATCAGTGAGGTTGTCAAGCTCACCGGTTTGCTGTAACAAAGGATTAAACGTATGGTGTGGAAGGTAATGGTTTGCAGCAAGTAAACAAGTAACAGTGGAAGATGTATCAATGGTAAAGATTGGACCGGGGTCCATAGTTCACTAGAGGTGCTCTCCTTAAATAAACAACATGGCATGAAGGGTAAACAAATTACAGCGCGACAATTGACACGAACTGAGCAAGGCATAGCAATGCAATTAATAGCCAGAAAGATCATATGAAGTTGATTGGGCAATACAACAATATACATAGACTGTAAACCAACTGCATCTATGTATATAAGTCCACCTTCAGGTTATCATCCGAACCCCCTCCAGTATTAAGTTGCAAGCAACAGACAACTGCTTTAAGCAAAGTGTGTAAGGTAAACAGTCCAGATGTTCCATGAACAAGAGACCGTTGTTTTCTCCCTAGTAGCAACAACACATCTACAACCGAAGAGATTTATGTCACTTCCCTTGGAAACTAGAGGCATGAACCCACTATCGAGCATAAATACTCCCTCTTGGAGTCACTAGCAACTACTTGGCCAAGATAACCACTAACAACGAAGAGCATGCAAGATCACAAACAACACAGACATGATAGAATCATAAAGATAGAACCATTAATCAAACCAACATAATAATCTCAATATCCATTGGATCCGTGCAAACACAACATGCATGATTACAAATAGATTAGATCTTGATCATGAATGGAGCTTACAAGATCTATACATGAAAGCACAAAGGAGGAGATACAACCATCTAGCTACTACATGGACCCATAGTCCAAGGTGGAACTACTCACAAATCATACCGGAGAGAAGGCCTCCGGGATGATCTCCCCTCCGGCAGGGTGCCAGGAAGAACTTCAGATCCCCCCGATCTAGGGACGATGGTGGCGGTGGCTACAGACGGTTTCGTGGATTTATGATTGGGTACCGAGAGTTTCTGTATCGGAGGCTTCTTATAGGCGAAGGGGCGAGTCCGGGAGGCGACCAGGAGGGGCAAACCCTACCCAGGCGCGGGGTAGGGCCCACCCGCGCCTAGGGGGTTTGGCCTTTCTAGCCCACTTCTCTGTCTCCCCTCTGGACTTCTTGTTCCCCACGGAAATTTATTGACTTTGACGTTCGTCCTGTCCAATTCCGAGAATATTTCTTTACTAACTTTTCTGAAACCAAAAATAGCAGAAAACAGGCATCTGGCACTGTTGCAACTTGTTAATAGGTTAGTACCAGAAAACATGTAAAAATCACCTCAAAGTGTAGACAAGTAAAACAAAGTAGATACTAAACACAAGCATGGAGGATCAAAAATTATAGATATGTTTCCAACGTATCAGCATCCCCAAGCTTAACTCCTGCTCGTCCTCGAGTAGGTAAGTTATAAAAGAATAATATTTGAGGTGACATGCACCCTCACAACAAAGATCAAACCATTTGCAAGCATTGAAAACTGGGATCAAAGAACTCTAAACATGTGCATGAAAGATGGAGTTCTAACAATAGGACATAGTAATTATGCATGCAACATGGCGAGCTATAAACAAAGATCATGAATAATATGCATTGAAAAATGTTTGTTTGTTTCACATGCAGAAAACATAGCATAGTGGCAATCAGCTTGTCCCTCATAGAGTAGCAATATAAATTCATAGTACACCTTCAAAGTTCACAAGGGTGACTAGAAACAAATAGCACATGAGCAAGTAATAACACAATATGTATCAATTAATAAGCTTTGGAACATTGCACACATAATCAAAACTATGCTCTCTTAATGGTGCCTAAAGGTAGAAGGTGGAGACTCAATAGTGGTGGAAGAAAGGCCTTTTTGTAAAGGAAGCAGGGATTACAAGTTTCAAAAAGAGCTTCCAAAAATTATGGTACTTATTAGCTTTCAGCCCTCATTGCCCCTATCATAAGCATCTTGAAGTGGTTAAGGTTAAAGTGGCGAAGCTGGAGTATATGCTTGATAAAGTATAAGTTGGCAATCTCAAGTCCCTTGACTATGAGGGCTACACCTCATGGATACTCAACTTAGGGCCCAGGCAAGTTCTTGTCACTGTAAGTATTTGCATATCATTGAGAACTGCCAACGGGGTACCCCTTGCACATGGTACATGAGCTTTCCCATAACCAAAATGACAAGGCAAGCAGACAATGAGCATCTCAGCAATCTTTTTATTTACCATATGCATAGCTTTTTATTGAGGATTCTTCATAGATAGCTCACTATGGTGATGCTGCAAGTTTCCACCATGACTAGGCATGGCTTAGGCTAGCGGCCCAGGTGTTTCTCTAACACAGAATACAAACTCCATGGACTTACAAGTTCCCACTTCATTTCACACCGGTAATATCCATAGACAAAAGAGCATGATATCAACGAAGTACAAAAAGTACAAGTGCAATGTTGAAAACGTTCCCCGTGACAGCACGGTTCTGCTAATCCCAACTTATAAGTGCAATCATATACAACAAAGTTGCCTCAATGGTTCAAGTTTATTAGGGGAAAAGAACAAAATGTGCCATCAAGTTCGTGAGGGCTTTAATCACTAAGTTTTCACATAACAAAATAGTTTTTAATTGGAAGATAGTTGAAAACAAGAATATACTTGGAATGGTGTAACACACCATGCATAGGATTTTATAGTGGACACTTTGGAATAACTTGGTCTCTTGGGAGTTGGAAGTGTGAGTAGAACTTACTCATACAAGTGGAGGCTAGCAAAAGACTTGGAGCAACCAACTAAGCGAGCAATAATGGCCATAATTATGCAATGCAGCAAAGCAAACTAATCAAAGCAAAGAATGGTACTACAAGTCAAGTTCTAAATGATCATAGAGGCTAATGGTGACTTGTCATAGTCATAACATGGTGTGACCATGTGCCAAGTCAACCCAAGCAAAACATCAAAGGAGAATATCACAATACTATGCTTTTGCATGCTAAAACAACGCATAATTTCTTCAAGGCACACTAAGCAATCCCAATTGTTTGGAACAAGACATGCTACAGCAATAATCACTAAGCATAATGCAAAAACAACACCTAGCATGTCATGATAAAGTCTTAGTCACAGTCAATGTAGGCTCCTCTTGCACTTCAACCAAGAACTTACTACTCATTTCCAAACACCAAGCAAACTTAGGGCCTGTTTGTTTCGGCTTTCTTTGGCTTTCTGTAGAAATAAGCCAGCAAACCCAGCCAAACAGGCCAGCTTCGCCACTGGCTTTGGCAAAGCCACCCTCCCGATTACACTGCCGAGCAAAAGCATGTATTGAGGTGCTTCCCGTGGCTTTTAACTTACCCCACGAAGCATTTTTCTATTTGCCCTTTTCGTTTGCAAAATTTACGAAGGAATGCCACCCTGAGCCAAGTCACTCTCCTCCTACGCGTATCTCTCTCCTGGCCAGGAACGGTCAAACATGCCTTTTCCTAGCCACATTTCTTTTCCCAATTGAGCAACACAGAGTTGGGCGGCCGCCGCGGTTGTGCGTGAGCCGTGAACATGCTAATCTGTTGTGCTCCATGGAATTAGTATTTCGATCCCCAATCTAATCTTTGTACACTATAGTGTTTAGAGCTAGCATTATTTTGCAAGTTTGGCCTTCAGTTAGATGTTGTGATCCGTGTTGTTCAATGCAATACTATATTCAATTTGTAAGAACTAATTTTGTATATATATACAAAATCTGATGATGTAATTTGTATTTTGAACAAATAAATGTATATTCGGCTTATCCGTGATATTATACAACGACTTAAATAAGGAAAATACTCTCTCTGTCCCAAAATAAATGACTCTACTTTATCTAGATTTGTATGTATCTAGACTGTACGAATCTAAGGGTATTTTAGATAATTTTGTTGTCTACAACCAGACAGCCAGCTAAGTTACCAAACAGTGAAACTCAGAACAGCAGCTTTCTCTGCACAACAGCTTTTCCTACACAGCAGCACAACCCAAACAAACAGGCCCTTATTTGTAGAACAACACAGCGAGAATGGGGGTCCAAACTACTAAAGCAAACTAAATAAACTAAGAAAAGCAAACAAAAACTAAGACGCTCCAAGAACAACACAATTGTGCATGAAACAATAAAAGTGAAGTGTCTAGACAGACCTGAGCTTTTTATTAATGAAGAAGGGGATGCCTTGGGCATCCCCAAACTTTGACGCTTGTACCTCTTGGATATTTCTTGGGGTGACACCATGGTGGCATCCCCAAGCTTGAGCTTTTGTCCATTCTTCATCTCATTGCATCATTCTTTCTCTACACCTGAAATTTTTTCCTTCATACAAAACTTCACACAATCTTTATTAGCAACATTAGCTTATTCAAAAGATATTAGACCGCTTCGAAAATCTTTGGAACAGCAAGGCTTTTCACTAAAAACACAAGCTACTGTAGTAACTCCTTCAAAGAAACTCAATTTACCTGAAGAGAGCTCAAAAAAAGAATCAATAAGAAGCAAATGCAAATAATGGAAGAAATCTGTCAAAACAGACCAGCGGGTAGAAACGATTTTTTTCGAACATCTTCTGTTGCTCAAATCGAAAGGTGTTGAACTAACAAAAGTTAGCCAACATACTGGGAGATTTATTCGTAATTTTGAGCTCAATCCAAGTTACAGAGCCTCCTCGCAATTTTTTTTGGTGGAGGACAAAACTCTATTTCGGGACAGCAACTCCCCAAATCTTAGTTCCCTCTCATTAGAGGTCATTCTTGGCACAAAAAGCAAACAAAAAGTATAATAAAAGGTCATTACAGTAGTAATAACTTCCAAGACTCAACGAAACTCTTGGGTTATCTCCCAATAAGTACTTTCTTTAACGCCTTTAAGTTAGGCACAAGAAGCAAGAAGAATCAAGTATTTTCAAATGAACAAAGCATTAACATCAAACCTTGCTAGGAGCAAAAATCAACCTCTCTCTTCTCATAGGGAAGAGTTCAATACCTTTCTTGAATGAAAAATGATATTTGATGGTGCCTTCTTTCATATCAATGATGGAACCAAATGTTCTAAGAAAAGGTCTTCCCAAAGTAATAGGACAAGAAGCATTGTATTCAACGTCCAAAACATAGAAATCAACAGGGACATAAACATTGTTAACCATAATGAGAACATCATTAATACTCCCCATGAGTTTCTTCTTAGCATTATCATTGAGTGGGACATTCAAATAACATCTTCTAATGGTGGCAAATCAAGCATTTCATAAATCTTCCTAGGCATAATAGAGACACTAGAACCAAGATCACATGAAGCTTTGAGATCAAAGTCATTCACTTGCATATTAATAATGGGTTCCCAACTATCTTCTACTTTTCTAGGAATAGAAGCTTTGTGTTTTAGCTTCTCTTCCTTAATCTTAACAAGAGCATCTGTAATGTGTTTGTTTAAGGCAACATGCATATCACTAGCATCAGGACTTCTAGCAAGCTTTTGCAAGAACATAATCACTTCAGAAATATTGCAACCATCAATATCAAAATCAAACTTAGCATCACTAGTAGTAGGATAAATAGGCTTAGGCATAGTAGGAGGAGGAATAGGGGCTACTTGTGGTTTAGTGGTGATAGTGCACACACTATTGTTTCTATCAATTTCAGCTTCTCTTTCCCACCTAGAATGAAGTTGAGCTAACAGCCTAACATTTTCATCAATAGTAACTTGTATGGCATGAGCAGTAGCAAAGGTATTTTCCATAGTTATAGGTTTAGCAGCCATTTTATTAACCAAGGAAGTTTGAGCTTCAGACAAAGAGGATATATTTTTTTCAACAGTTAAAAGCTTTTCCTCTATAGTCTTATTGAAAGTGGTTTGTTTACTAATAAAGTCCTTGAGCATTACTTCAAGTTCACAGGGGGCACTTCTAGCATTATTGTAAGAGCTTCCATAGGAATTGCCATTATTAGGAGGATAAGGCCTATAATTGTTGTTGCTACCAAAATTATTCCTGTAGGCATTGTTGTTGAAATTGTTGTTTCTAATGAAGTTCACATCAACTTGCTCTTCTTTAGCAACCAAAGAGGCTAAGGGAACACTATTAGGATCTAGAGGAGCTTTCCCATTAATAAGCATAGCCATAATAACATCAATCCTTTCACTCAAAGAGGAAGTTTCCTTAACAGAATTTACCTTCTTACCATGTGGAGCTCTCTCAACATGCCATTCAGAGTAGTTAACCATCATATTATCAAGGAGCCTTGTTGCAGCACCCAAAGTGAGTCCCATAAAAGTACCTCCAGCAGCAGAATCCAACAGGTTTCTTGAGGAGAAGTTCAAACCAGCATAAAAAGTTTGGATAATCATCCAAGCAGTGAGTCCATGAGTAGGGCAATTTTTAACCAAAGATTTCATTCTTTCCCAAGTAGGAGCAACATGTTCACTATCAAGCTGTTTCAATTTCATAATATCACTTCTGATATCAATAATCTTAGCAGGAGGGTAGTACTTTCCAATAAAAGCATCTTTGCACTTAGTCCAAGAATCAATACTATTTTTAGGCAAAGATAGCAACCATTCTTTAGCTTTTCCCCTCAAGGAGAAAGTACAAATCCTGAGCTTAATAATATCTCCATCTACATCCTTATACTTTGGCATCTCACAAAGTTCAACAAAGATATTAAGATGGGCAGCAGGATCATCAGAACCAACACCAGAAAATTGCTCTCTCATCACAAGATTCAACAAAGCAGGCTTAATTTCATAAAAGTCAGCATCAGGAGCAGGTGGAGCAATAGGTGTGCTTAGGAAATCATTCTTGTTGGTGCTAGTGAAGTCACACAACTTAGTGTTCTTAGCAGAGTTCATTTTTGCAAAGGTGGGCAAGCCAAAAAGAGCAGCATTAGCTAGAGCAGGAACTAATTCTTTTGTGTTTTTTGAAAAGAGGCAAACAAAACCAAGCAAAAGAAACAAAGCAAACTAAAAACAAAGTAAATAGAAAGGAAGTGAAGGACTCCCCTAGTGAAGACGTCCTTAGCCTCCCCGGAAACGGCGCTAGAAAACTTCTTGATGACTCCTTGATGGCGCCAGAAAACTTGTTGGCTGATGTGGAGTCTTGCTGGGAACCCCAAGAGAAAGGTGTGAAGAGTACAACAGCAAGTCTTCCCTCAGTTGAGACCAAGGTTGTCGAACCAGTAGGAGGAAGGAAACATCACACAGGTGTTGCAAGCAATGCGGAGACCTGCACAACACAAACTCAGGACTTTGCCCCAACGAATCAGTGAGGTTGTCAAGCTCACCGGTTTGCTGTAACAAAGGATTAAACATATGGTGTGGAAGGTAATGGTTTGCAGCAAGTAAACAAGTAACAGTGGAAGATGTATCAATGGTAAATATTGGACCGGGGTCCATAGTTCACTAGAGGTGCTCTCCTTAAATAAACAACATGGCATGAAGGGTAAACAAATTACAGCAGGGCAATTGACAGGAACTGAGCAAGGCATATGTCAACAACCGGATTTTTAATCCCAGATGCTTGTTATGCCATACATAGCAATCCCAAGATTACCATTTTTGTGATACATAACAGATTTGGATATCACAGTACATCATCCATTAGAAACCATACATAAGGTCTTACACAAATAAGGATCTCATGATCCAGTTCTTAATACAACTCAAACTGCGGAATAACGTAAACATAAAGATAGCATGGGCGAAGCTCCATCTTCGAGGTCACAGGCAATGCTGACGATGGGATATGATCCTAGTTATCGTAACCTTCCTGCGGTCCGTCATCCTGATACTCCTCTTCATATCTGGCCATGGGAATAGCCACGGACAAAGCCATGAGTACTCTTTAAGTACTCGCGGACTAATACTTAACAAGTTAAGGGGGTTTTGTATTAGGATACTAAGCTCTAGGGTTGTTTTGCAAAAAGCCATATTTACCTCTACTAAGTTCAAAAGCAAAGAAAACTAGTGGAAAGTTTTATAACACCTAAGTGGGAATTTGAATTTAATATCACAACTCTGTTGTGGTCAAGTCAAAGTCACAATTCATTTCACAAGTCATTTTGAAAACATCTGACGGGGGAACAGTATGGCCACTCCAACTGTCCATAACCGCGGACGCGGCTATTCGAATAGTTTGACACTCTGCAGAGATTGTACACTTTCACCACAACATTCGATACATCCGTCAGGAACAAATCCTGAATTCACCATACTCAGTGTGTGGATAATCAATCCTAACCATTCAATTACACGCCCTAGTATAAGCACCTCTCCTGTGATTTTGGCCTCCCAACCATGACCAATTGTCATCTTGGGTACTGCATAGGTGGACAATCTTCACAAGGTAGCCTCAGCTCAGACCTTGGCCGTGAGGGAACCCATACTGAAGTATATAAATTTCCAGTCAAGCCCTAACCAATTTTCGGGTATTGTGGTTGTACGGTAAAATTGGAATGGTATCGCATCTAGACAACTATCATTTTTATAAAGGGCTAAGGCTCATGCCTCAACATTTTCATCATAAAAAATCATCTGGTGTTCAGAAACACATGTCAAAACATTTCAGTAGAATGGCTCATCATTCTAAGGTTTTCATAACCATTTTCACCAAGTATTCCCATCTAAAGTGGATCAAGTTTTATGCTTAGCACTAGCATCTACAAATGGGGGTAAATACTAATTGAGGGGTGGTAAACAAGTGGGGCTTAGTGAAGTTCAATCTCATGCCTTAGGATGACATCAAGATTATCTAACTTAGGCCAAATTTTATGCTCTTTATGCTACCTTCCAATATCCTTCTAATATCTACAAGTCACTATGTAAACTCTAAGGGAAAGCTTTGATCAAGAAAATAAAATACTAAGATTACAAGTAAAACTAGGATAGTGTGTCAAGTGGGTATAATAACATATGCTTAAGGCATATAGTTGGCCTAGTAACAAGCAAGTAGTAGCTTGCATAAGTAGGGTATCTTGCAAGTGTTAACTTGCCTTGTGCATAGAAGTGGTTGAAGTTCTCCTCGGCTTCTTCCTCGTAGTATCCTCCTTCCTCCTCGTATCCTTGGTCGGTACTAGCGTCTATAAATAAATACGAGGTACACAATCACCAAACAATACTTAACTATTTCTAATCATCACACAAAGGTTCATACTAGGTGATCTATCATCATCATTAGCATTACAAGATTCAAGCACTTATCTTATTTATTTTATTTTTAGAAAAGTAATTTCTACTCATTGAAAAACTACTTAAGATTTAATATTCTCCAACTCAAACATGGGATCATGTTGACACATGTCATCACCACATATTTCGGTACATGGGAATGTGATTTAAAGTGGTGTCACGATTTAATAAGGTTTAACCTTTTTATTTTAATTAAATAAAGTGACTAGAAATGCCTATGTGGCATTCTTTTATTACTTGAACATTATTTCTGCAAGTAAACCCATATGTTTTTATATGTTATGAAAGGTATGATGAAATGTGATTTTTGAGAGTTGGAATCAACTCAAAAGATCTTATGGTTGAATTTTGAAAAAAAATTGAACGCAGAAAAGCTTCTGCCTTGTTATTTTTACCATGGTTGATCTATAACTCCAAATGGTTTGAATCCAACGGGCTTGGATTAAGCATTTTAGTACCTTTCTAACAAAATTGGTTTCATGCATTTTGGTTTAGTGAATCGAGCTGAGTTGATTTTTCAATCTATGTACTGAACTGTGTTTGAAATTAAATGAATGAAAGTAAATTTGAATTGTTGGGTCGCGCTGGATGTTTTACTGGGCCAGCCCACTACGCACAGCGCATACGCGGGCTGATTAAGTGGATGTCCCCACGCGTCAGTGTGATGGGGAGGGGCGAAGTGGTACGGTACGGGGCAATGTGGACCGTGGGATCTAGTTCTAATCGAACGGCTCTGGTTCATCGTCCACGTCGGGCAGCGCCGGCGAGACAGAACCCTAGCGCGGCAGATGGCGGTCGTGGGAGGCTCACCGGGGCTCAGGCGAGGGTCGGCGATGGGGGCGAATTACGAAGTCGATGGCGGTTCTCCTGGTACCGGCATCTTCTCCTGGGACGGCTCCAATCGACGGCTCCCTTCTCCTCCAGCAGCGGCGGGCTCCGGCCAAATTCCGGCATTGCGCTGCTTGCCTTGCTCCAGGAGTGAGGTGGGATGGTTCTGAGTGAGAGGGGAGTGAGATGGTGTGGAGGAATCGAGTTGGGGAGGTCTCCTTTGATAGGCAAGAAAGAGAGGCAACACGGCGTGGGCTGAGGTCGTCGGAGGCGACGGTACAGGCAGCTATCGGCATGGCTGAGGCTAGGGGATGGTGCACGATCTCCTGGCGATCGTTGCTGGCTTAAAGGCGAGGCGTAGGGCGATGGGATTTGGTCTAGAACGCGCGGTGCTCTGCGCGGTACCGACGGCGAACTTTGCGGCGTGCGGCGGCTACGGGGTATGGTCGAGGAAATGAGCATGTCTAGTGGTCTCCTAGGACGGTGGGGTTCATGCTGGCGGGCGGCAAGGGATCGAGGTGGTCGGGTTGAGTGGGAACGGCGCGTGCACTATGGTGCGCGTCGACATGGTCGACAGTGGCGCGGGCACGGCGTTTCCAGCGGTTCCTGTCTCTGTCTTTGAGCTAGGGCTGGTCTAGAGGGGGCGGTGAGGCATGTGCAGCATGCCAGACAAGGTTGGCACAACTAGTTCTTTCTCTAGCTTGTTGTCCACACTAGGGTGGCATGGTGAGGCTCGGCCTTCTCACCATTGATGGCAATGGCAAGCTCACAGTGGTTCTAGAGGTTACTAACTAGGTTAGATGATCTACTAAATATTTGTTGCAACCAGAGAGGGAACAAGGTTAGCCAATTTTACTACTGCAAATAGTGTTAGATGTTTGTTTGATTTGTATCTACAAGGTGTTTGATGAAATGGCCGCAAGAACTTTCAATTTGAATTTTGGATTCAAACTTGGTGGGTTTGCTAGGAACATATTAGGGAGTGTCTGGTTAGTTGGATTAGTCAAAGGGCATTAGTTTGGTTGGGTTTTGAAAATGGGTGATGTTCACATATGATAAAGATTCAATTTTGAATTGTGATTTGAATGAGGTTGTCAAATGTTTCTGTAAGTTTGAAAGGTGGGATTTGATTCACTTTTACTTGCTATATCAAGGGGTGAAAAGAATTGGGAAAGTTTCTATTTGAAATCTTGAACTAGAAACACTCAAAGTGACCTAGTGAGCAAGATTGGCAAAAATGACCATTTGCCTTATTTGATTTGTTTTTGATTTTCTCTTGATTTGTTTCTACATGGAATTGTTTTATATGATGGTATATTCATCTTTAAACCATTTCTTGCTATTTAGGTTAATCACACAAGTCCATTCATGCATTTACCAAATCATCTCATTCACACATGCATTCATATGATTTTAATTAATCAAAGTTTTTGTTAACCCTAATTTTAGTGATTAGAGTTTGATGATCCTTGTTTTATATTTTTGGGATGTTACAAACCTTCCCCCCTTAAACGAATTCTCATCCCAAGATTTGAAAAAGGAATAAAAAGATTACCTAGGATTTAAAGAGATCGGGAAACTCCGTCCTGATGTGATCTTCGCGCTCCCAGGTAGCTTCTTCTTCAGTGTGGTTGCTCCACTGAATCTTGAGAAACTTGATGCTTCGGGTCCTGGTGGTTCTGAAAGCTTCTTCCATAATACGGATGGGTACTTCGGGATAGGTCAGGTCATCGTTGATCACTATGGTCCGATGATCAATGTTCTTGAAAACTTCAGTCTTCTCCGGAACTTCAAGGCATTTGCGAAGTAACGATATATGGAACACATTGTGCACTGCTGACATCTCCTCGGGCAGTTCCAATTGATATGATACCTCTCCTCGACGATTCAGAATCTTGAAGGGTCCGATATATCTGGGGGCTAACTTTCCTTTGAGCTGAAAACGCTGCATTCCCTTCAAAGGCGACACTTTGAGATACACAAACTCTCCGATATTGAAAGCGAGGTCTCGATGTCTCTTGTCGACATAAATCTTCTGTCTTGACTGGGCGGACTTGAGGTGCTCACGAATCTTGTGAACTTTCTCTTCTGCTTCTCGTAGGATGTCGGGTCCGAAAATCCGACTCCCTCCTAATTCCGACCAATTCAAAGGGGTGCGACACTTCCTTCCATACATGAATTCAAATGCGGCCATTTGCAAACTAGCTTGGTAACTATTGTAATAAGAAAATTCTACGAAAGGAAGACAATCTTCCCATTTAGATCCATACTCTAGCACACATGCTCTCAACATATCTTCGAGTATTTGATTTACTCGCTCTGTTTGTCCATCGGTCTGAGGGTGATAAGCTGTGTTGAAATCCAGTCGGGTTCCTAAACCTTCTTGGACTTTCTTCCAGAATCTCGAGGTAAACTGAGTTCCTCGATCCGATACAATGTTCTTGGGGACTCCATGCAAGCTGACGATTCTAGCGATGTATAACTCTGCTAGTTTCGAACTCTGGTAGGTGGTCTTGACTGGTAAGAAATGGGCTAATTTGGACAATCGGTCCACTATGACCCAGATAGAGTCATTTCCCCTACTAGAAGTAGGCAATCCAGTGATAAAGTCCATTCCAACTGAATCCCATTTCCATTCCGGAATCTGTAGAGGTTGCAATAGTCCTGCGGGTCTTTGATGTCCCGCCTTGACTCTCTGACAAATATCACACTTGGCGATATAGCTTCCGATTTCTCTCTTCATCTTGTGCCACCAAAATTGTTCCTTCCAATCCTGATACATCTTCGTTCCTCCAGGGTGGATAGAATAAAGAGTATCATGGGCTTCTTTCAAAATTACTTCTTTCAAAATTACTTCTTTCAATTCCGAATCAGCTGGTACACAAAGGCGTCCTTTCTACACAGAACTCCTTCTTCGTCTTCGGTGAATCCGGGTACTTTGCCTGTACCGATATGACGCTTGATTCCGTCGATACTAGCATTTCCTTTCTGCGCCTCCTTGATCTGACTGATCAAAGTGGGTTGAAGTTCTATGCTTGCCAAACATCCTTCACTCACTAATTCCATTCGAAAATCTGCCATATCTTTGTGCAAACTTGGTTGCTCCTTCAAAATCATGGAGTTCAAGCGGCACGACAATCTGCTAAGGGCATCTGCTACTACATTGGCTTTATCAGGGTGAAAGTGAATGTACAGATCATAATCCTTGATTAGCTCAATCCATCTTCTCTGTCTCATATTCAGTTCCTTCTGAGTGAATATATACTTCAGGGTCTTGTGATCCGAATAAATCTCACAACGGTTTCCCATCAGGTAATGCCTCCATGTCTTCAAGGCTAGAACTACGGCTGCGAGTTCAGGGTCATGGGTTGGATAGTTCTGTTCATGCTGCTTCAGTTGTCGGGATAGATAAGATATAACTTTGCCTTCTTGCATTAGCACACATCCGAGACCGTTCTTGGATACGTCACAATACACATCGAAGGGCTTAGTGATATCCGGCATGATCAAGATTGGGGATGAAAATCTCCCCTTGAGTTCTTGAAAACTCGCTTCACATTTGTCCGTCCATTCAAACTTCTTGTCCTTCTTCAGCAGTTGGGTCATGGGTCTGGCGATACTCGAGAATCCTTCTACGAACTTGCGGTAGTATCCCGCTAATCCGAGAAATGCATGAACTTGGATTTGAGTGGTTGGGGCTTGCCAATCTACTACATCCTTCACCTTCGCAGGGTCAACGGCAATTCCTCCGGCTGATACAATATGTCCGAGGAATCCTACCTCCTTTAACTAGAATTCACATTTGCTAAACTTAGCATACAGCTGATGCTCTCTAAGGTTTCCAAGAATGGTCCTTAGGTGTAGCTCATGTTCTTCTTCTGATTTGGAAAAAATCAGAATGTCGTCGATGCAAACAACGACAAACTTATCCACGAAGTCCATAAAAATCTTATTCATGAGGTTCATGAAATAAGCGGGGGCATTGGTTAATCCAAAATACATGACCGTATACTCATATAATCCATATCGGGTGGTAAAGGCAGTCTTTGGAATATCCTCTGCGTGAATCTTGAGTTGATGATAGCCAGTTCTAAGATTCAATCTTAGAAAACACTTTGGCACCAGTCAACTGGTCAAACAAATCTTCTATCTTCGGCAATGGGTACTTATTATTGATGGTGACATCATTCAACTTCCGATAATCCGTACATAAACGGTTACCTCCATCTTTCTTGTCCACGAACAAAATAGGTGATCTCCAAGGTGACGCACTTGGTTGAATCAATCCAATTTCCAGCATGGCATCCAGTTGCTTCTTTAGTTCTGCTAGTTCCAACGGGTTCATACTATATGGTCTCTGGGCTATGGGTCCGGTTCCAGGGATTAGTTCAATGATAAACTCGATATCTCGATCTGAGGGCATACCGGGCAAAACATCTGGAAATACATCAGGGTATTCATAGACTATCCGGACTTGGTCAATGGTTGGCTGGGCTATACTCTTGTTACACTTGAATTGACGAGGCAAGGTTTCAGATATATGCTCGACTGATACTCCGGTTGTACTGGCCATGGTTATGGCTTTTCTGGCACAGCCAATTAATCCTTTTTGTTTGGACATACAATCCATTCCTAGTACTACTTCCAAACCTTTAGTTCCGAGTACTATTAGATTAGCATAAAAATCTATGCCATGGATTCATATAGGGACGACTTTGCAAATTTGCCTAGCTTTGGTGGTTGAACCAGGTATTTGAACAATCATAACATGCTTCAATTTGGTTGGTTGAATCTTACTAGTGCATGCAAATTCTTTAGTGAAAAATGAGTGCGATGCTCCAGAATCAAACAACACTCTTGCAAGTACTGAGTTAACAGAAAACATAACCAGCACGACATTTGGCGCTTCTTGGGCTTCTTCAGCATGCATGAGAAAGAGACGGCTGTTGCGGTTGAGTGAGTTCCCTGGGGAAAACCTTCTTCCGGGCTGAACACGACGCTGCTGCTGAGCTGGGGCATTTGCATTGGGGGCTGCGGCAATCTTCTTGGGGCACTCATTGGAATAGTGACCCTTGGTTCCACATTCATAACAAGTTACTTGCGACTTGTCCTTTGCTGCAACAGGCACAACATTGCCTCCAGTCCTTGGTGCAGTGTTGGTGTTGGTGGCGGCATTGTTGTTGTTGAACTTGGGTGGTGCATGGTTGAAATTGCTAGAGTTGCCGGGGTTGTTGTGATTTCCTCCGGGCCTTGGGTTTCCACGGTTGGGATAGGTCGGACGGTTCATCAGGGGTCTGCTGTTTCTTGGGGAAAATCTTGGAGATGGGTTGGGGCGATACTTTGGTGTCTGGTGGGTTCCTGTTTGACGCATCATGCGACGCTTGCGGTTCTCATTGGCTTGGTTGATCTTTCCTTCCATCTGAATGGCAGAGTCAACTAGGGCTTCAATATTAGGAAAGGGGATATTGACTAACACCGTCTGCATCTCATCGTGCAGACCATTCAAGAATCTCTCTTTCTTGTTGGCTTCAGTGTCGATCTCATCCGGTGCATACCTAGCTAATGACAAGAATTTGTCATGGTATTCCACTACGGTCATCCTGCCTTGCTTCAGTTCCCTGAATTCATCTCTCATTCTCTTGATTAAACCTGGTGGCACATGGGTCCTGCTGAACTTGACTTTGAATTCATCCCAAGTTATCATCTGACCTCCGGTCATTGCACGAACGATGTTCCACCATGCTCTTGCATCTCCGGCCAGATAGTGGGTGGCGAACAGAACTTTCTCATTAGCTTCCACTTCTGCGACTTCCAGATTGTTCTCCATGGTTTGTAGCCAATCATCTGCATCTAGGGGCTCTTCTGACTTAGTGAAAACAGGTGGATTGGTGTTCTGGAAATTCTTGAGCTTAGATCCATGGTTGTCCTGATTTCCATGGCCTTGATTGTTGTTGGCCATCTGAGCTATCTGTTGAAGGGTTGCTAAGTTGGCTTGACGATCGACTCTTTCGGCTTCGTGGTCATAAATCAACATTTGCAAGAGTTGCAACATCGGGTCCGGGGCTGAGTTGCTTCCTCTTCTAGGCATCTGAAGATTGAGATAGATCATGAGAAAAGAGGGAAATTTCTAAGGTTTAGGGGTTGTTGAAAAGTTTTTGAAGTTTGACTCAGATTTTTCTAGCAACTTGCTTTTCATTCATTCATAGCACACGATACAAACACACACAACAACAAAGGAAAACATATGGTTTTAAGAACCATTCTGGAAACTACGATACAATGAGACTGAATCTAACACTAGTGCTCAAGTGCTACTACTCCTTGGAGTCAGTGTCCTCATCATCATCATCATTGATGAAGGCGAAGTCATCCTCATCGGTGAAGAAGTCCATGGCCTGATCCTCCAGAAAGTCATCATCATCGCTGAGATAGGAGTAGGGGTATCCGTGAAGGTCTTCCCCCGCATTCTCCCTCTCCTCCAACTGCATGTCTCTCTCGTGGATGGTCTCCTCCAAATCCGTGATCCGGTGGCGAAGACGGGCAATGATGCGCTCCTTCTTGTCGAGCTGACGGCGAAGACACTTGCGATCCTTCACTAACATGGCGATGGTCTGATCCTTCTTCTTGGTGATGGCGTACTTATGGTTGGCGTAGGAACGTGCATTGTCCAACTCCTTCTAACGGTCGTACATCATGAAGCTGAGGTATTCTAACTGAGTCTTCAGCTCGGGGTGGTATGGGGCCTCTAGTGGTTGTCCCATGACATCACACCTTGGGTAGAGCTCAAAATGGGTACCCTTGATTTGATTGATACTCTGCCCACACAGACAGGAAAGAGCTTCCTGCATTGCCCTGGCCAGTCCATCGAGCCAGTAGTTTTCGCTTAAGGTGAACTGAATTCCCTCTGCAGTGGGAGGTTCAATCTTTCCTCGGAGACTAGCAACAACTAGCCACTGCAAATCTTCTCCTTCCTGATCATTGAGCTGAGCTCCAAAGAACTCGAGGTGCGGACGCTCCAGCAACTCCGACAGCTGGTCCAAGTCACGCTCAAAGATGAGGTCTCCTCCATTTCCCAACTGATAAAACTTGTTGTACTTCACGTCCATCTATAAGCATATAGGATGAGGAAGTTAGTAGAGTGATCAAGTGTGTCAAATTTTATGTATTTTGCAAGAATTTTTTAGGAACATGAATTTTCATGAAAGAATCAAAGTGATAAGAATGTGAATAAGTTTTTTGTAAATACTCACTTCCTTTGGTTTTGAAACTAAGTTTTTTATTCAACGTCCATTCTAAACTAGGGTCTCCTATGGTCAGGATGGCTCTGATACCAACTTGTCAACACCCGGATTTTAATCCCAGATGCATGTTATGCCATACATCGCAATCCCAGGATTACCATTTTTGCGAGACATAACAGATTTGGATATCACAATACATCATCCATTACAAACCATACATAAGGTCTTACACAAATAAGGATCTCATGATCTAGTTCTTAATACAAATTAAGCAGCGGAATAACGTAAACATAAAGATAGCATGGGCAAAGCTCCATCTTCGGGGTCACAGGAAATGCTGACGATGGGAGATGATCCTAGTTATCGTAACCTTCCTGCGGTCCGTCATCCTGATACTCCTCTTCATAGTCTGGCCACGGGAATAGCTAGGGACAAAGCCATGAGTACTCTTTAAGTACTCGCAAACTAATACGTAACAAGTTAAGGGGGTTTTGTATTAGGATACTAAGCTCTAGGGTTGTTTTGCAAAAAGCCAGATTTACCTCTACTAAGTTCAAAAGCAAAGAAAACTAGTGGAAAGTTTTATAACACCTAAGTGGGAACTTGTATTTCATATCACAACTCTTTTGTGGTCAAGTCAAAGTCATAATTCATTTCACAAGTCATTTTGAAAACATCTGACGGGGGAACAGTATGGCCACTCCAACTGTCCATAACCACGGACGCGGCTATTCGAATAGTTTGACACTCTGCAGAGATTGTACACTTTCACCACAACATTCGATACATCCGTCAGGAACAAATCCTGATTTCACCATACTTAGTACGCGGATAATCAATCCTAACCTTTCAATTACATGCCCTAGTATAAGCACCTCTCCTGTGAGTTTGGCCTCCCAACCATGACCAACTGTCATCTTAGGTACTACATAGGTGGACAATCTTCACAAGGTAGCCTCGGCTCAGACCTTGCCCGTGAGAGAACCCATACTAAAGTATATAAATTTCTAGTCAAGCCCTACCCAATTTTTGGGTATTGTGGTTGTACGGTAAAATTGGAATGGTATCGCATCCAGACAACCATCAGTTTTATAAAGGGCTAAGGCTCATGCCTCAACATTTTCATCATCAAAAATCATCTGGTGTTCGGAAACACATGTCAAAACATTTCAGTAGAATGGCTCATCATTCTAAGGTTTTCATAACCATTTTCACCAAGTATTCCCATCTAAAGTGGATCAAGTTTTATGCTTAGCACTAGCATCTACAAGTGGGGGTAAATACTAATTGAGGGGTGGTAAACAAGTGGGGCTTAGTGAAGTTCAATCTCATGCCTTAGGATGACATCAAGATTATCTAACTTAGGCCAAATTTTATGTTGTTTATGCTACCTTCCAATATCCTTCTAATATCTACAAGTCACTATGTAAACTCTAAGAGAAATCTTTGATAAAGAAAATAAAATACTAAGCTTACAAGTAAAACTAGGATAGTGTGTCAAGTGGGTATAATCACATATGCTTAATGCATATAGTTGGCCTAGTAACAAGCAAGTAGTAGCTTTCATAAGTAGGGTATCTTGCAAGTGTTAGCTTTCCTTGTGCAGAGCAGTGGTTGAAGTTCTCCTTGGCTTCTTCCTCATAGTATCCTCCTTCCTCCTTGTATCCTTGGTCGGTACTAGCGTCTATAAATAAATACGAGGTACACAATCACCAAACAATACTTAACTATTTCTAATCATCACACAAAGGTTCATACTAGGTGATCTATCATCATCATTAGCATTACAAGATTCAAGCACTTATCTTATTTATTTTATTTTTAGAAAAGTAATTTCTACTCATTGAAAAACTACTTAAGATTTAATATTCTCCAACTCAAACATGGGATCATGTTGACACATGTCATCACCACATATTTCAGTACATGGGAATGTGATTTAAACTGGTGTCACAATTTAATAAGGTTTAACCTTTTTATTTTAATTAAATAAAGTGACTAGAAATGCCTATGTGGCATTCTTTTATTACTTGAACATTATTTCTGCAAGTAAACCCATATGTTTTTATATATTATGAAAGGTATGATCAAATGTGATTTTTGAGAGTTGGAATCAACTCAAAAGCTGTTATGGTTGAATTTTGAAAAATGTTTGAATGCAGAAAAGCTTCCGCCTTGTTATTTTTACCATGGTTGATCTATAACTCCAAATGGTTTAAATCCAACGGGCTTGGATTAAGCATTTCAGTACCTTTCTAAAAAAATTGGTTTCATGCATTTTGGTTTAGTGAATCGAGCTGAGTTTATTTTTGAATCTATGTACTAAACTGTGTTTGAAATTAAATAAATAAAAGTAAATTTGAATTGTTGGGTCGCGCGGGATGTTTTACTGGGCCGGCCCACTATGCACAACGCATACGCGGGCTGATTAAGTGGTTGTCCCCACGCGTCAGTGAGATGGGAAGGGGCGAAGCGGTACGGTACGGGGCAATGTGGACCATGGGATCAAGTTCTAATCGAACGGCTCTAGTTCATCGTCCATGTCGGGCAGCGCTGGTGAGACAGCACCCTAGCGCGGCAGATGGGGGTCGTGGGAGGCTCACCGGGGCTCAGGCGAGGGTCGGTGACGGGGGCGAATGACGAAGTCGACGGAGGTTCTCCTGGTACCGGCAGCTTCTCCTGGGGCGGCTCCAATCGACGGCTCCCTTCTCCTCCAGCAGTGGCAGGCTCCGGTGTTGCGCTGCTCGCCTTGCTCCGGGAGTGAGGTGGGATGGTTCTGAGTGAGAGGGGAGTGAGATGGTGTGGAGGAATCAAGCTGGGGAGGGCTCCTTTTATAGGTGAGCAAGAGAGGCATCACAACATGGGCTAAGGTCGTCGGAGGCGACGGTACATGTGGCTATCGGCGTGGATGAGGCTAGGGGACGGTGCGCGGTCTCCTGGTGATCGTTGCTGGCTTAAAGGCGAGGCGTAGGGCGGTGGGATTTGGTCTAGAACGCGCGGTGCTCTGCTCGGTACCGACGGCGAACTTTGCGGTGTGCGGCGGCTACGGGGTATGGTCGAGGAAACGAGCATGCCTAGTGGTCTCCTGGGACTGTGGGGTTCATGCTAGCGGGCGGCAAGGGCTCGAGGTGGTCGGGTTGAGTGGGAACGGCGCGTGCACTATGGTGCGCGTCGGCATGGTCGATAGTGGCGCGGGCACGGCGTTTCCGGCGGTTCCTGTCTCTGTCTTTGAGCTAGGGCTGGTCTAGAGGGGGCGGTGAGGCGTGGGCAGCATGCCAGGCAAGGTTCGCACAACTAGTTCTTCCTCTAGCTTGCTGTCCACGCTAGGGTGGCATGGTGAGGCTCGGCCTTCTCACCAGTGATGGCAATGGCAAGCTCACAGTGGTGCTAGAGGTTACTAACTAGGTTAGATGATCTACTAAATGTTTGTTGCAACAAGAGAGGGAGCAAGGTTGGCCAATTTTACTGCTGCAAATAGTGTTAGATGTTTGTTTGATTTGTATCTGCAAGGTGTTTGATGAAATGGCCGCAAGAACTTTGAATTTGAATTTTGGATTCAAACTTGGTGGGTTTGCTAGGCACATACTAGGGAGTGTCTGGTTAGTTGGATTAGTCAAGGGGCATTAGTTTGGTTGGGTTTTGAAAATAGGTGATCTTCACATATGATAAAGATTCATTTTTGAATTGTGATTTGAATGAGGTTGCCAAATGTTTCTGTAAGTTTGAAAGGTGGGGTCTGATTCACTTTTACTTGCTCTAACAAGGGGTAAAAAGAATTGGGAAAGTTTTTGTTTGAAATCTTGAACTAGAAACACTCAAAGTGACCTAGTGAGCAAGATTGGCAAAAATGACCATTTGCCTTATTTGATTTGTTTTTGATTTTCTCTTGATTTGTTTCTGCATGGAATTGTTTTATATGATGTTATATTCATCTTTAAACCATTTCTTGCTATTTAGGTTAATCACACAAGTCCATTCATGCATTTACCAAATCATCTCATTCACACATGCATTCATATGATTTTAATCAATCAAAGTTTTTGTTAACCCTAATTTTAGTGATTAGAGTTTGATGATCCTTGTTTTATATTTTTGGGATGTTACAGCATAACAATGCAATTACTAGCCAGAAAGATCCTATGAAGTTGATTGGGCAATATAACAATATACATAGACCGTAATCCAACTACATCTATGACTAGAAGTCCACCTTCAGGTTATCATCCCAACCCCCTCCAGTATTAAGTTGCAAGCAACAGACAACTGCTTTAGCAAAGTGTGTAAGGTAAATAGTCCACATGTTCCATGAACAAGAGACCGTTGTTTTCTCCCTAGTATCAACAACACATCTACAACCGAAGAGATTTCTGTCACTTCCCTTGGAAACTAGAGGCATGAACCCACTATCGAGCATAAATACTCCCTCTTGGAGTCACTAGCAACTACTTGACCAAGATAACCACTAGCAACGGAGAGCATGCAAGATCACAAACAACACAGACATAATAGAATCATAAAGATAGAACCATTAATCAAACCAACATAATAATCTCAATATCCATTGGATCCGTGCAAACACAACATGCATGATTACAAATAGATTAGATCTTGATCATGAACGCAGCTCACAAGATCTATACATGAAAGCACAAAGGAGGAGATACAACCATCTAGCTACTACATGGACCCATAGTCCAAGGTGGAACTACTCATAAATCATACCGGAGAGAAGGCCTCCGGGATGATCTCCCCTCCGGCAGGGTGCCGGGAAGAACTTCAGACCCCCCCCCCCGATCTAGGGACGATGGTGGCGGCGGATATAGACGGTTTCGTGGATTTCTGATCGGGTACCGAGAGTTTCTGTATCGGGGGCTTCTTATAGGCGAAGGGGCGAGTCCGGGAGGCGACCAGGAGGGGCAAACCCTACCCAGGCGCGGGGTAGGGCCCACCCGTGCCTAAGGGGGTTTGGCCTCCCTGGCCTGCTTATCCGTCTCCCTTTGTACTTCTTGTTCCCAATGGAAAGTTATTGACTTTGATGTTCATCCCATCCAATTCCAAGAATATTTCTTTACTAACTTTTCTGAAACCAAAAACAGCATAAAACAGGCATCTGGCACTGTTGCAACTTGTTAATAGGTTAGTACCAGAAAACATGTAAAAATCACCTCAAAGTGTAGACAAGTAAAGCAAAGTAGATACTAAACAAGCATGGAGCATAAAAAATTATAGATACATTTCCAACATATCAGACATTTCCTTCCTCCTACTGGTTCGATAACCTCGGTTTCTTACTGAGGTAAGGCTTGCTGTTGTGCTCTTCACACCTTGCTATTTGGGTTCCCAACGAAGCGCTCCTACATCAATTCAGCGCTGCATCACAGGTGGAGCAATAGGAGTACTTAGGAAATCATTCTTGTTTATGCTAGTGAAGCCACACAACTTGGTGTTCTCAGCAGAGTTCATTTTTGCAGAAGTGGAGCAAACCAACAGCAGCAGCAACTAGAGTAGGAACTAATTTTTTTGTGTTTTTTATAGGAGAAAGCAAACCAAACTAAACTAATTTTTTTGAGTTTTTTGATAAAAAGAGGCAAACAAAACAAGGCAAAAGAAACTAAGCAAAACAAAGTAAAGAGAAAGGTTGTGAAGGACTCCCCTTGTGAAGCCGTCCTTGGCCTCCTCGGCAACGGTGCCAGAAAACAGCTTGATGCGCTCAGATCATTGTAGAGCTTCGTTGGGAGACCCCAAGAGGAAGGTATGATGAGCACAGTAGCAAGTCTTCCCTTAGAAACAAACCAAGGTTATCGAACCAATAGGAGGAAGGAAACGACTCAAAGGTGTTGCTAGCAACTTGGAAACCTGCATAACACAAACTCAAGACTTTACCCCCAACAAACAGTGAGGTTATCAATCTCACCGGTTTGCTAAAAACAAAGGATTAACTGTATGGTGTGGAAGTTAATAGTGGTTTGCAGAAAGTAAACAGGAACATTGGAAGATGTATCAATTGTAAAGATTGGACCGGGGGTTCATAGTTCACCAGAGATGTTCTCCTTAAGATAAACAGCATGACATGTTGGGTAAACAAATTACAGCAGGGCAATTGACAGGACAGAGCAAGGCATAACAATGCAACACTAGACATTCATGATTGTAACACCCTCCGGACCGACCCTATGCAAGTTTCAGCGATTCCCGCCAAACCCGCATAGAAACGATTCAAAGGTGCCCACCAGGCACTTTCGTGCGGGTGGAAAACGAAGTAATATCATTACACAATAGTCCATGATGGAACCCACAGAATATATATATACAACAGCGACTCAATGAGTCAAGAATACAGATATACAGTACAAAGATCCAAAACACCTTGAAAACAATACAACGTCCGAGTACGGACAAGATGCAAATGGGGCTAAGAGCCCTGAAGAATAACCAATGGCGTCCATAACCCTGCCCAGGCCAAGCCGGAAGGGTAACCCTGCTAACGACGTCGATCTCAAAACCTGCTTAAACAAAAGGGGTGCCGACAAAGGGCAAAGGAAAAAAGAGAGCGGTCAGTACTGAGGCCAGTACACGGCGAGACTAGAATTCGGCGGTCCTCGCCTACATAGGTATAGTGGACTGAAGCGGCAGCGCAGCATGCACCAAACAACCTATAGAGACTCAATACAACTAGCGACTATCCGATAGGGATAAGAAATACCTATTCGGATACAACCTGATTCTAACACCAAACATACCCATCCTGGTATTCCCCCTCGATACCAACCGAGGAAGTCAACCGAGGAACTCACACAGTTGGCAGTTTTATTCATTTCGTTATAGTTGCGGCAATTACTAGTCAGATATAGATAGCATGAGTCATCCTGATATAATAAGCAGTGGGCAGTTTTAGTTAACCATTCCATTATAGTTGTAGTACTTACTAATCAGTTACATATAGCATGAGGCATCCCAAAACCCAGCAGTTGTTGGTACTTTTATTTAGCCATTCCGTTGTAATTGCAATACTTACTAGTCAGATACAATGGTAACAGGTGACAACCCAAACCAGCAATTGTTGACACTTTTATTTAGCCATTCCATTATAGTGAAGCTGATTACTAGTCATTATAAAGTCAAATTTATAGCACTACTTTAGTTAGAGTTGTCTATGATCGAGATACTGTGCTCCAAGTCGTCCATAACCGCGGACACGGCTTTCAGAAAGTTTTACCCTGCAGGGGGGCACAAATAGCAACACACGCACGATCAACCTCGAGAAAAACCAATAAAAACCCAACGAGGCATCATGACAGAGCAATTGCAAGATTCATATAAATTTCAGGGGGCCACCCCACCAAGCTACCCGCGATGAAGTTGGCCGGCTCCGAAACGGACCCAGAGGTTTGCGTCAATGGCTGTAAACGACTGGGAACCCGAAAGTGTGACTGGGCTTGTCGATACCGCGAAAACACTCCGCTTACCTAAACAGTACAGGCGCTCCACGCGCAATCGTAAATAAAGCAGTAAAGCATGGCATAAGTACAGGATAGTAATAAAGCCCCAAACTACTTTGTGGCCCCAAGAAATAAATATGACTCAAAGCTCTGGCTAGGGGATTCATGGTCCCACATGCGGATAGTGCGAATATTTAAAGAACAGGTATCAAGTACTCGGGGTCCTACGGGACACAAGTGTACGGTTAAAAACCAAATAACATCTATTGCCCACCTGTGTCTCTGCATTATTTACCTACTTTCAATTTTAGTTGTTAAACTGTAATTAAAGTCATGATCATATCCAACATAAAACATATGGCAGTCTTCCAACAACTGTGGTACTTGATGACACGCAACAGCACTTGAGCAAGCAACTACGACACGCAAGTCCAACTATCTACCAAACAACAGGTAATAGGATGTGTCCAAGGCAATATAAGGCTGCAAGGGATATCACGGGTACGAAAACTAGAGCATCACAACACATATAGCAATAGATCAACAGGAAGGAATAAAGACTATAAAAGTAAAATAGGTAGAAAGGGGGAGAATGCTCGCCTGAAACATTGCCGAAGTTTCATCCGAAGATCGGGACGACACTCGCATCAACTCATCGGCCTAATCCGTGAAGAAGCAAAGCACTAGAAGAAACACCGGATGCACTATTTAATACTACGGCAAAAGATCGAGCATGATGCATGTATGATGTATGGCATGACAAAGATGCGATGCAATTAGGCAATATTAAGCGGAACCGGGGTCCCGACAATTATTAAGTTCATGTTGTTTAGATACCCCGCAATTTAAATGTTGTTTTAACAAGACAAAATATATCACCGGTTCGATGCACAAATTTAATTGGGGCCAATATAAGACTTGATTCGCCCGCATATGGTCTTCAAATTTAATTATGAGGTGAATCGGCATAATGCCCCCAACCCACACGAATATGTATGCAAGCATGAATAATTATATGCAACAATTATATATCATATATTATAAAAATGTTGGTCTCGGAAAAGGGGTCACACTTTGGTATCGGCGAACTT